>CM038219.1:158911824-158989951 GCA_021442155.1 Cymbidium sinense | reverse complement strand
GGCCCATTTGCAAGGTAATGCATCCCTTATTAATGACTAACATCAAAAGCTAATCGGCTTAAGAACTACATTGTCCAAAGGAGGATGGGAGGATCAAGCAATGACCCTCGACTTTTGTAAGAGTTTTCTATTTGGAATAACTGTAGTTTAAGGCACCTTAAGATTGGGATCAAATTTTTTAAGAATAGGTTTAGGTTTCTTAAGGTGAGGATGAACCACGAAGCAATATAAAACTCCATGACCATGAATTTTATAATGGGAACAAAAAATAGGAAAATTCTCAAAATCCACTTTCTACAAATATCCATATTTCTCTGATCCTAGCAAAGTTTCCTTTGGAAATTTTTTAGTTATATCCAACTTGATTAGAATTTGAGCAACAGATGGCTGAGTATTAGAAGTAGTTGCCTGATCAACTTGAAGAGGATGAACGAACAACGCACCCACAGCAAAAAAGAAACTCATGATTAATGAAATGGACACGCAAATTAGGAAGAGTGATCCAAACCAAAATGATAGGATATTTCTCCTTAATATTAAAAGGAGGCATCTATTTCAACAATCGCATCTGACAATTGAAACAAAATATGAGCATCACAAAAAAACCTGAGAATAATCTAAGTCATTTGAAAGCTGAGTCAAGACATAACGAGAATCAATCAATCTGACAAAAAAAATACTAGAGAGTTTTAAGCTATGGAAAAATGATCGAATATTCTCTAAAGTAGGATGATGCAAAGAAAATTTACCCACCAACATGAATTCAAAGGGTTTCATAAGCCTTTCCACAATAGAATTAGAACACATTATCATGGGTAAAGGAGGATAAACAGAGACTCACCAATTAGCCTTAACGACAAGAACATCCTTGAAAGACTTTGAATACAATGATGGATTTAATCTAGAGACCCCTAAAGAGTAAAAAATCTTAACGGGAGCAGCCGAAATCTTAGGATTTCCCCACGGGAAAGCAGAAATTGAAGCCATGATCAACAGTGGCACATGATAGGAGAAGCCGAAAGCTGAGCAAAGCTGACGAGAAGAAATCACTAGCCAAAAAGGAATCACAGGCTAAAAAGTCCATAAGAAAAGCCACAAAGGAGACACGCCTCCACAGGGGAAACAGAATTTGCTAGAGCACCAGAAAATGGAGGAGGATTTGGGTTTAGGATTTAGGGTTTAAAGTTTAGGTTTTTACGGTTCAGGGTATAGGGTATAGGTCTTAGGGTTTAGGGTTTAGGGTGAGGTTTAGGGTTTAGGGTTAGTTTTAGGGTTTAGGGTTGAGATTTCCTTTTACTTTTTTTAGTTTTTCAAATTAAGTAAACTAGTAGGATTAGGTTTATCTATTTCATTTTTAATTTATTTTAGTTTATTTTATTTTTTAAAATTTTGATTTAGGTTCATTTTTATTTTTATTTAGTTTGGTTTATTTATTTTAGGCTTATTTATTTTATCTTAGGTTTTTTATTTCAGCTTATTTTTTTAGGTTTAGGTATATGTTTCAGTTTATTTTTTAGTTTAGTTTTATTTTTATATTATTTTTTATGTTTATGTTTTATTTTTTATTTTTAGGTTTAGGTTTATATTTTTATTTTATTTTTTTACGATTAGGTTTTAGGTTTTTATTTTAGGTTTTATTTTTTTATTTAGGTTTAGGTTTATTTTTAGTTTAGTTTATTTTTTTTAGTTTAGGTTTAGGTTTAGGTTTAGTTTAGTTTAGGTTTAAGTTTAGGTTTTATTTATTTTAGTTTAGTTTATTTTAGTGTAGTTTTAGGTTTAGTTTATTTTTATTTTAGGTTTAGGTTTTTTTTAGTTTAGGGTTTAGGTTTTATTTTTTATTTATTTTTAGCTTTTATTTTAAGGTTTATTATTCAGGTTTAGGTTTTTATTTAGTTTTTATTTTATTTTATTTTAGATTTATTTGATTTTTATTTTGGGTTTTATTTTTATTTAATTTATGATTTTTTTAGTTTAGTTTAGATTTTTATTTATTTTATTTTAGTTTAGTTTTTTTTATTTTATTTTCTTTTTAAGTTTAGGTTTAGCTTTTAGTTTATGTTTTTATTTTATTTTATTTTCTATTATATTTTTGTTTAGGTTTATTTATTTAATTTAATTTTAGGTTTTATTTAGTCTAGGTTTAGTTTTCTAGCCTTTTAGGGTTTAGGGTTTTCCATTTTATAGTTTAGGGTTTAGGGATTAGGTTTTAAGGTTTAGGGTTTAGGGTTTTATGGTTTTGGGTTTAGGATTTAGGGTTTAGAGTTTTGTGAGTTTAGGATTTAGGGTTTAGGGTTTAGGTTTTAGGTTTACAGTCTGGGTTTTAGTTTAGGGTTTAGGTTTAAGTTTTTAATTTTAGTTTATTTTTTAGGTTTAGGTTTAGGTCATGTTTAGTTTTTAATTTAGTTTTATTTTTATTTTATTTTTTTAATTTCAGGTTTTTTTAGGTTTAGGTTTAGGTTTTTATTTTATTTTCTTAGGTTTAAGGTTTTAGGTTTTAGGTTTCTATTTTAGGTTTAGGTTTAGGTTTTATTTTTTAGTTTAGGTTTTAGTTTATTTTTAGTTTATTTTATTTAATTTAGTTTAGGTTTATGTTTAGATTTAGTTTATTTTAGGTTTAGGTTTATGCTTTATTTATTTGAGCTTAGTTTATTTTAGTTTAGGTTTTGGTTTATTATATATATATATATATATTATGTTTAGGTTTTTTCGTATTTTAGGGTTTAGGTTTTATTTTTTTATTTATTTTTATGATTTATTTTTAGGTTTATTTTTAAGGTTTAGATTTTAATTTTATTTTATTTTCAATTTATTTTAGGTTTATTTTATTTTTATTTTAGGTTTAGTTTTTATTTTATTTAGGCTTTTTATTCTTAGGTTTATTTTATTTTTTAGTTTAGTTTAGGTTTTTATTTATTTCATTTTAATTTATTTTTATTAGTTTATTTTATTTTATTTTTAGGTTTAAGTTTAAGTTTTAGTGTAGGTTTTTCTTTTATTTTAATTTTTATTTTATTTAGGTTTAGGTTTTTTATTTATGTTATTTGTAGGTTTTATTTAGTTTAGGTTTTAGTTTTAAGGTTTTAAGATTTCAGGTTTAGGGTTTAGTGTTTAATGGTTAGGTTTTAGGGTTAGCTTAGGGTTTAGAGTTTGTTTAGGGTTTAGGGTTTAAGGTTTAGGGTTTAGGTTTTTTAGCATTTAGGTTTTATGGTTTAGGGTTAGCTTAGGGTATAGGGTTTAGGATTTAGAGTTTTAGGGTTTAGGGTTAGTGTTAGGGTTTAGGGTTTACGGTTTAGGGTTTAGGGTTTAGGTTTTAGTGTTTAGGTTTTAGGTTTTAGGTTTAGGGTTTAGGGTTTTATAGTTTAGTTTAGGGTTTTAGGTTTATAGTTTAGGTTAGTTTAGAGTTTAAGTTTAAGGTTTAGATAGTTTAGGTTTATAGTTAGGTTTTTTATTATTTATTTTAAATTTTTTTTAGTTTAGGTTTAGGTTTAGGGTTTAAGGTTTAAGGTTTTAGGGTTTAGTTTAGGGTTTAGGTTTAGAGTTTAGGGTTTTAGATTTTAGGTTTATGGTTTAGGGTTTAAACTCTAGGTTAGGGGTTTTAGGGTTTAAGGTTTAGAGTTTAAGGTTAGTTAAGTTTTGTATAAGGTTTTAGATTTTGGGTTAATAGTTTAGGATTTAGGGTTTAGTTTAGGTTTAGGTTTTAAGTTTAGGTTTAAGTGTTTAGTTTTAGGTTTATAGTTAGGTTAGTATTTGAGGTTGTTTATGATTTAGGTTTTTTTAGGTTTAAGTTTAGGTTTAGGGTTTATAGTTTAGTCTTAGGGTTTTAGTTTAGGATTTAGGGTTTTAGGTTTAGTTTAGTTTAGTTTACTATAGGTTTAGGTTTAAGTAGTACTTAGGGTTTAGAGTATAGGGTTTTGGGTTAGTTTTAGTGATTAGGGTTTTGGGTTTGTTTATTGTTTAGAGTTTAAGGTTTAGGGTTTAGGGTCTAGTGTTTACATTTTTTTATTTATTTTAGAAAATTAGGGAAATTTTATTGCCACAAAGAAAAGGTACAAAGTCTTTAGGGGAACAAATCTCTTAGCAAATGCTCAAAGAGCTACAAAAAGTCCTATGGAGATAAGCCCCTTATGTAGTACAATAGATAATGAAAGTAAGTTAATAAAAAAAGAAACAGAGATCCATAAAAAATAATCCTTGAAATGAGCAGCAAACATCCTCTGCTCCTTTTGAAACCAGCACAATCCAGCAACAAAAGTCTCCCAACCTGTACCAGAGATCTGTAACAAGCTTAAAATGGGATGAGTATAGATAATGAAATAGTTAATTAAGCATAAAATATAAGAGCATATATAAGTAAAAAAGATAAAGAAAAGGCTCAGGCTCAGTTATAATCATCTTAAGGAGCAGCACCATATGTAAGCATCCAGACATCAAGTGAAGGGTTATAGTTACATATAGCACTACCAGCAAAAAAAAAGGAGTGGGAAACATCAAGGCCATCATTGCCAGCATGCCTCTTGTAGCACCTTATCCAATGATGATCATCGCAGAAACTTGCATAAACCTTCAAACAGTAAATATAACCACAAAAAACCCAACAGTCAGATATATAAAACTCAGTGACCAAATAAGAAGGTAACCCATCACAAAAGCATTAGACTAGAGAGAGCACCACCAAAGCCACCACCAAGGAATGCTAATACAGTTGCTAGGAGCAAACCTCACAATATGGGAAAAAGGACTAATCAGAGACCAAACAAAGGCAAAAGGAGGACCATAGTTGATAAGGTCTTTCATTAAAAGAACATGCAAAGAACCAGAAACAATAATATCCAGAGTAATAGTGAGACTAACATCAAGAATGTTAAGAAGCAAGGCAACCATCAAAACAGGTAAGGGGAGAGGTTCAACCATAGTCCAAAAATGAAAAACCCAGTAGGTAGAAACCAAAAGAGAAGAAAGGGAAAGTAAGCAGCTGGTTCCAAACATAGATTCAAAAAGGTCAGAAAAATTAAAACTCTTTAGACCAAACTACCAAGCTAGAGTGCCCAATCCAAACAGCCAGTAAGGCAGTCCACCCTGCAGCCACCAAGATTATCGAGGATTTAAATCATTAGACTTAGAACCATGAGGATGAAAGACAGAAAGAGTCATCCAGTCATAAATAATGAAAAAATCCTAAGGGAAAGCCATAGAAAATAGCCACCAATCCCAATCCAAGGATAAAAGAATCTAGTTTAAAGAGCTGATATAATAGTCAAAAATAGAAAAAGTAAAACCCCTTTAGGATCACAAATAATCCAACAACCAGAGATAGCTACAAACAAGAACCACAATAGATCATCATCCAAGTTGAAAAAACATCCAACTAGTAATTAGTAGCCTTCTAGTTCAGAACACAAATTAAAAACACAACCTCAGTATAACAGGAGGCACACCCAATATTCAGAAGATATAATAATCCAGAAGCATCCAATCTAATACTCATCTAGAATATCACTATAGAAAGGATAAATAGCCATAGGAAAATAGTTCTCCAAGCTACAACCAAAAAATATGGAGCCCTCAACGTCACACAACTCCTCTTAGTAGGAGGAGCAAAAACCACAAAAAATAGATGTCAATAGCCACCTTCCGATGAGCAAGCCCCAACCAAGAGAACCACACCCCAAACAGCACAAGTAGAATCCACTAGGACAATAACTAGTGGGAAGGATGAGACCCATGAGAGAAAGGACAACCAAAAACAACTGGAAAAACCATCCTAATCATCAAACAACAAGGTGACAAAACAACCAACCACAATAGGAAGGTCATAAAAATAACATGAGCAACACCCATAAAGGGAAAAAACCCATAACCAGGCAACACCAGGAAACAACCAACCATAAAATCTAGAGCAAATAATGAATGTTGTAGAGAAATCTAACCAATAAAGAGATCCACACCAACCAGAAGACAAGCAAACCCAACACCCTGCCCCTGCTGTAAATACCTCTACCAAGTTGGGAGAGAAAACAAACCAGAAAACAAAAATTACCACAAAATCTAATAAATGGAAAGATAGCCCTAACCCATCCAAAGAATGGGAAGAAACCAAACAGGAAAATAAAAGTAGGTTTAGGTGAATAAAAAAATCAAGACCAAACCAGCATAAGAGAAAACCAGAATTATTCAAAACCAAAAATAAGGGGAAAACCAAAACCCCATAAAAGGAAAAAAAAAGGCTAAAAGCTTCTAACATAAGGCAAACCAGTTTTTTCTAGATTCAAGACCCCTCAAAAATAAGGGTATGTCATCATTAGAAAACATTTTCAAAGAGGAAGACTTGGCCGCCAAATTGGCAAGAAAGTCAGCACAAGAGTTGGCTTACCTATAAATATGAGAAATTTGAAAATTTAGGTTAGCAAGAAGCCTCCTAGTATGATTAAGTAAATAATACACTTCATAATTACCATGAGCATCAGATTTGAGTAAATCTAAAAGAAGGAGAGCATCAACTTCAAACCACATCTTATGAAAACCTTGTTGTAAACAAATAGAAATGCCATGATGAAATCCTTTAAGCTTAGGAAATAACACAGAACAAAGCTCTAAAGTGGCCGCAAAAGTAGAGAAAACCTTGCCACTATGATCTCCCAAAATCCCACCATAACCATAATAATCATTAGAAACCGAGCCATTAGTGTTAACCTTAATGTACTAATAATTAGGTTTAATCTATTATATAATTTTGTGGGTAGGAGAAATTATAGGGGGAAGGTTAATCCCAAAATTCAAAGCCACAAACTTGCACCCTTTAAAACTAGAGTGAGTAAGAAGATTAGCTTTGAAAGAGACAAATTTTATATTTGACTCTAGAAATATTACGATGATAATTCATAAAAATATTATGATCCTTAGCATCATTTCTATCCATCCAAATATACCAAAGAATAGTAGTATCTAAAACAATTTTAACATGACCCTTAAAAGTATGAGAGAAACATGCTTCAAGAAGTTGCATAATAGAAAATGGGCCATTAAAATGGAAAGTATTAAAAATATTATCATACCAATTCCACATTTTAGCGACAATAGTGCCATTCAAACATGATCCACACTTTCAATGTGATATAGCAAAAATTTAGAGGGTGATGGAAACCTTTTATCAGAAGAGTAGCATCCATAAGGATATAATATTTCAGAATGTGCCAAGTTAAAATTGAGAACAAAGTAGGGACTTTAATATTCCAAATTTTAGTAAAAACCAAGGACTATTGACATTTGAATCTAATGAAATGCCAAACATCCTTAAAAAACAAAATCTTTAAAAGTGGAATTTTTTAAGATAATTTGGTCGGGTTCATTAGTGAAAGGACAAATTTTAAGGATTTTGTCAACGATCACATTAAGGACAAAGATATTAAATTGAGCGACATCCCACTTATTATGAGTAATTAACTGATTATTCTTAAGCATCATAGTGGAATGAGTATTGAGCAGGGAATCAATAGAGCTCTAGCCCAGCCAAT
Organism: Cymbidium sinense; assembly: GCA_021442155.1. Taxonomy (NCBI): domain Eukaryota; kingdom Viridiplantae; phylum Streptophyta; class Magnoliopsida; order Asparagales; family Orchidaceae; genus Cymbidium; species Cymbidium sinense. Next base: position 158,982,440 of record CM038219.1, on the reverse strand, counting down.
TGTCTTGCCAAAAGAAAGAGGAACCATAATTGACACCCCAAGAAATTAAGTTATTAGCATTCCATTTGATACTACAAAGTATTCTTCACACCATGGAATCCCCAGATTTGAAGGCACAAATGAGGGGATGTTTTCCCTGGCAATATTTAACATGCATAAATTTTGACCATTAAATATGTTTATTTCTAAACTTCCACCACATTTTATAGGAAAAATAGTTAATAGAATCATGTAATGTTTTCCAACCCAAGCCACCTTCATTATTAGGACCACAACAGTTGTACCAACTAGCCCAATGTAATCTTTTAGTAGAAGAGTTAGATCCCCAAAAAAATTTATTAAAAAGTCAATTGATCCTTTTAATAATATAATTGGTAGGAACAATAGTAGACCAGAGATATAGAGGCAGAGAGCAAAGGGTACTTTTGATCAGGATAAGTCTAGCACCAAAGGAATATAAATGAAACTCTTAAGATGAGGTTTTCCTATTTATTTTTTGAATAACTTCATCAAATAAAGAAGACCTTTTCGTTCCTATATATAAGGGAGTCCCCAGATACTTGATAGGGAGAATTTGATATGAAAAACTCATAATATTATTGATAACATTGATCTTAGATAAGGAAATAGATAAGCTAGTAATAAATTAACTTTTATCGATTAATATTTAAGCCACTCTCCTGAAAAGAGTTGAGAACTTACATAATTTTTAATATAAAGATTAGAGGCATTGCAAAATATAATGAAATCATTAGCAAAACTAAGAAATGGGAAACCCACCAATGGCTCAGTACATGTTAAGCATTCTACTAAACATCTACTCAATACATCTAGAAAGATATTTCCTAGCAATAATGAAAAGGGTAGGAGAGATGATCCCCTTGTCTTAGCCCATGAGAAAAAGCGAAGAAACCATGCACTTCACCATTGAGAAGTAAAGAAAGCAAAGAATTCTCAATCCATTCTTAATTAAAGTAATAAATTGATTAGAGAATCCAAATAAAGCCAAAATTTTATATAGGAAAACCCAACCAATATTGTCATAAGCTTTGGAAATGTCAAGCTTGAAAAGTAGGTTTCCACCAAACTTTGGCATTTAAATCATGGATCATTCTAAAAGATCATTATTAGAAATGGATCTCCCTTTAAAAAAATTGATTTGATTGGGAGAGATAATTTTAGGAAGCAAAATACTCAACCTTTCAGCCAAAATCTTAGAAATAAGTTTATTAAAAAAGAGCAAAGGCTAATCGGCCTAAAATCATTCCAAACTTCAGGATTGTCTTTTTTAGGAATTAAAATAATGGAGGTGCTAGCAAAATATTTGGGAAGGGTGCTCCCCTTAAAGAAATCAAGAACACAATTAACCAAATCTTCTTTGATGATAATCCAATATTTTTGGAAAAAAGGGTAGTATAACCATCAGGACCAACCACAGAGTCTTTATTCATACTATGCAAAGTGTTAGTAATTTCAGACTCAGAAGGTAAGGAGGAAAGCATATTGTTATCATCATTAAAAATAAGATTAGGAATAACATCAGGTGAATAAATATCATCATTAGCAACATTTTATTCAGAAGCTCTTTATAAAAAGAAACAACATAATCAATAAGCGCCTTTTTAACCAAACACCAAACTCCATCATTAAATTTAATTTTGTGAATGTGAGTTAAAGCATTTTTCTTTTTAACCATGGCATGAAAATATTTAGTATAACAATTATCATCAGAGATTGGTTTCATAGAAGCTTTTTGTTGGCAATATCTCTCCTCCATGTCTTGAAAATATGTTAACCTATTTTTAGCTTGAGCCAACAGATGAATTTTAGAAGGATCATTAACAATAGTGTCTTCCAAAACTATAACCTCATTCTCCATTTCTTTGATATTGATAGAAAGGTTCTTGAAATAATGTTTATTCCACCAATTAAGGCATTGCTTAAGTATTTTTAATTTGAACCACAATCTCCTCATACCAAAAATAGAATCATTAGGATGGAGAGGTTCACCCGGTTACTAAACAACATCAAAATCTATCATCCATGAGCCACATATTTTGGAAGCGAGAAAGGAATAGGAGGATTTACTAGCAATAAAATTCATAGTGATAAGCAAGGAGAATGGTCCAAAAGGTTCTGCTTAAGTGCTCCATAGAAGTACTTGGAGAAGATTAATCCATAAATGATTAAATAGAACCTGTTCAAGCCTTTTCCAGAGTCTATAATTATTCCAAGTGAATTGAGACCCACTAAAGCCAATATCAGTAAGATGATAATCAAAGATCATGTTATTAGAATGTTCCATAGAAAATAAGTTTGAAGCATTACCACCAACCCGTTTAGAGGAAGAAGATATAGTATTAAAATCCCCACCCACAAACCAAGGAGCATTAGTAGAAGAAGAAAAACTAATAAGATCCTCCCAAAGAAGTCACCATTTCTATTACAAGAAGCATAAACAAATAAACCAAAATAACACCAATTATCATAAGTAATCTTAACATTCACAACTTGGGATAAATCATCAAAACCTATAGAACATAGGGACTATTCCAAAAAATCCAAATTTTATTGCTCGAGTTAGCAAAAAAATTACCAAAACCAATCATTCTAGTAATAAAAGAAATGTTAGAAGGAATAATAAAGGCTTCCAATATAGCCAAAATGGAGATGTTATGAGAATGAACTAAATTTCTAATTCAATTTATAATAGAGAGGGTGCCAATCCCTCTCACATTCCAAATTAAGAAAGAAACCATTTATTTTTTGGTAGAAGACCCAAATCTAGTAACTCTGTTAAAGTTAGAAAATTTAGTTTTAAGAGTTTTATTTTTCTTTCTAAAAGCCATTTGAAATATATTAGTCATATCCACAACATCACCATCCAATAGAGATTGTTCAGGATATGTTTGGAATAAGGTTGCAAATTTAAAACAACATTGTAGGCCACTTCACCTTATTCCAAATCATTATTATGTTGAAGTATCGAATTAGAAATGAGTTCAACATTAGATGAAGAAGCAGTAGAAGGATTAGAACCATTTAAAGCATAAGTGCCCAAATCTTGATTAGAAACTTTATCATTAGTTTGCTCACCTTTTAAACCCTCATCAAGGATCACATTTTCTTCAATTAAAAGTTGCAAAGAAGTAGGAATGGAATCATTTGAGATAGAATCATCACACATAAGTTTCAAAAACATATTATTGTCCATATTATTACCAAAATCAATGGGATTCAAATGTATAGGCCCATTGCAAGGTAATGCATCTTTATTAACATGACTAACATTCAAAATCTAATCAGGCTTAAGAACCGCAGCATTGTCCAAAGGAGCGGTGGGAGGATCAAAGCAATGACCCTCAGCTTCGAGTAAGGAGTTTTCTATTGGAATAGCTTTATGTAGTTTAATCGAGGGCACCTTTAGATTGGCATCCAATTTTTTAAGAACTGGTTTGGGTTTCTTAAGGTGAGGATGAACCACAAAGCAATCTGAAACTCCATGACCATGAATTTTGTAATGGGAACAAAAAATAGGAAAATTCTCAAAATCCACTTTTTGCAAATATCCATATTTCTCTGATCCTAGCAAAGTTTCCTTTGGAAATTTTTTAGTTATATCCAACTTGATTAGAATCGACAGCAAATGGTGCAGTATTAGAAGTAGTTGCACGATCAACTTGAAGGATGGTAACGGCACCCACAAAAAGAAACTCATGATTAATGAAATGGACATGCAAATTAGGAAGAGGGATCCAAACCAAAATGATAGGATATTTCTCCTTAATATTAAAATGAGGTGTCTATTTCAACAATGCATCTAACAATTGAAACAAAATATGAGCATCACAAAAAAACCTGAGAATAATCTAAGTTGTTTGAAAGCTGAGTCAAGACATAACAAGAATCAATCAATCCTATAAGAAAAATACCAAAGAGTTAATCTATGGAAAAATGATCGAATATTCTCCAAAGTAGGATGATGCAACAAAATTTACCCACCAACATGAATTCAAAGGGTTTCACAAGTCTTTCCATAATAGAATTAGAACACATTATCATGGGTACACCCTAGAAGGAGGTAGAGATAAGCTCGAGAGACGCAAGAGCACAATTAGCCTTAACAATAAGAACATCCTTGAAATACTTTGAATGCAGTGATGGATTTAATCTAGAGACCCCTAAAGAGTCAAAAATCTTAACGGGAGCAGCCAAAATCTCAGGATTTCCTCACGGGGAAGTAGAAATTGAAACCATGATCAACAGTGGCACATGATAGGAGAATCTGAAAGATGAGCAAAGCCGACGAGAAGGAATCACTAGATAAAAGAATCACTAGATAAAGGAATCATGAAAGTCCATGGAAAAACCATAGGAGGCGCCTCCACGGAAATTTGCTAGAGTACCAAAAATGTGGAGGAGGTTTAGGATTTAGGATTTAGGGTTTAAAGTTTAAGTTTTTAGGGTTTAGGGTATAGGGTATAGGGCTTAGGGTTTAGGGTTTAGGGCAGTAGGTTTAGGGTTTAGACTTTAGGATTTAGGGTTAGTTTTAGAGTTTAGGGTTGAGATTTTTTTTACTTTTTTTAGTTTTTTAAATTAAGTAAACTACTAGGATTAGGTTTATCTAGTTTATTTTTAATTTATTTTATCTTATTTTATTTTATTTATTTTGATTTAAGTTCATTTTTATTTTTATTTAATTTAGTTTATTTATTTTAGGTTTATTTATTTTAGCTTAGGTTTTTTATTTCAGTTCTTTTTTTTTTTTGGTTTAGGTATATGTTTTAGTTTATTTTTTTAGTTTAGTTTTATTTTTTATTTTATTTTTAGGTTTAGGTTTTATTTTTTATTTTAGTTTAGGTTTAGGTTTTATTTTTTATTTTTTTAGGTTTAAGTTTTAGGTTTTCATTTTAGGTTTTATTTTTTTATTTAGGTTTAGGTTTATTTTTAGTTTAGTTTATTTTATTTAGTTTAGGTTTAGGTTTAGGTTTAGGATTAGGTTTTATTTATTTTAGTTTAGTTTATTTTAGTGTAGGTTTAGGTTTGGTTTATTTTTATTTTAGGTTTAGGTTTTCTTTAGTTTAAAGTTGAGATTTTATTTTTTATTTATTTTTAGGTTTTATTTTAAGGTTTATTATTTAGGTTTAGGTTTTTATTTAGTTTTTATTTTATTTTATTTTAGGATTATTTCCTTTTTATTTTAGGTATTGTTTTATTTAATTTATGATTTTTTTAGTTTAGTTTATATTTTTATTTATTTTAGTTTAGTTTAGTTTTTATTTTTTTTATTTTCTTTTTAAGTTTAGGTTTAGCTTTTAGTTTATGTTTTTATTTTATTTTATTTTTTTATTATATTTTGGTTTAGGTTTATTTATTTATTTAAATTTTAGGTTTTATTTAGTCTAGGTTTAGTTTTCTAGCCTTTTAGGGTTTAGGGTTTTCCTTTTTTGGGTTTAGGGTTTAGGGATTAGGTTTTAAGGTTTAGCGTTTAGGGTTTAGGGTTTAGGGTTTTATGGTTTAGGGTTTAGGGTTTAGGGTTTAAAGTTTTGTGAGTTTAGGGTTTAGGGTTTAGGGTTTAGGTTTTAGGTTTACGGTCTAGGTTTTAGTTTAGGGTTTACAGTTTACCTTTAGGTTTTTATTTTAGTTTATTTTTTAGATTTAGGTTTAGGTTATGTTTATTTTTTTGTTTAGTTTTATTTTTATTTTATTTTTTTAGATTCAGTTTTTTTTTAGGTTTAGGTTTAGGTTTTTATTTTATTTTCTTAGGTTTAGGTTTTAGGTTTTAGGTTTTTATTTTAGGTTTAGGTTTAGGTTTTATTTTTTAGTTTAGGTTTGAGTTTATTTTTAGCTTATTTTATTTTATTTAGTTTAGGTTTAGGTTTAGTTTATTTTAGGTTTAGGTTTATGTTTTATTTATTTGATCTTAGTTTATTTTAGTTTAGGTTTAGGTTTGTTTTTTTTATTATTTATTATTATTATTATTATTATTATTATTATTATTATTATTATATATATATATATATTAAGTTTATTTTCTTAGTTTAGGGTTTTTCTTTTTTATTTTTATTTTAGATTTAGTTTTTATTTTATTTAGGTTTTTTATTCTTAGGTTTATTTTATTTTTTAGTTTAGTTTAGGTTTTTATTTATTTATTTTAATTTATTTTATTAGTTTATTTTATTTTATTTTTAGGTTTAGGTTTAAGTTTTAGTGTAGGTTTTCTTTTATTTTATTTTTATTTTATTTATGTTTAGGTTTTTTTTTTATTTATATATTGTAGGTTTATTTAGTTTAGGTTTTAGTTTTAAGGTTTTTAGGGTTTGAGGTTTAGGGTTTACTGTTTAGTGGTTAAGTTTTAGGGTTAGCTTTGGGTTTAGGGTTAGTTTAGGGTTTAGAGTTTAAGGTCTTGGTTTAGACTTTAAGGTTTAGGTCTTTTAGGGTTTAGGTTTCAGGGTTTAGGGTTAGCTTAGGGTTTAGGGTTTAGTATTTAGGGTTTTAGGGTTTAAGGTTTAGGGTTTAAGGTTTAGGGTTAGGGTTAATGTTTAGAGTTTAGGGTTTATGATTTTAGGTTTAGGGTTTATGGTTTAATATTTTTTAGGGTTTAGGGTTTAGGGTTTAGGGTTTTAGGGTTTAGGGTTTAGGGTTTTAGGGTTTAAGTTTAGGTTTAGGGTTTAAGTTTAGTTTAGTTTAGGTTTTTTATTATTTATTATTTTAAAGTTTAATTTTTTTTAAATAAGTATTTAGGTTTATTTAGTTTATTTATTTTAGTTTATTTAAATTTTTATTTTGATTTAGGTTTTTAGTTTAGTTTAGGTTTTATTTATTTTATTTTATTTTATTTTAGCTTTAATTTTTTATTCTTATTATTTTTTATGTTTAGGTTTAGGTTTAGGTTTAGGTTTTGGTTTAGATTTTAGTTTAGGTTTTTATTTTATTTTATTTTTTATTTTATTTAAGTCTAGGTTTTATTTATTTATTTTACTTTTAGGTTTTATTTTGTATAGGTTTAGGTTTTTAGGTTTTTAGGGTTTATGATTTAGGTTTTAAGGTTTTGGGTTTTAGGGTTTAGGGTTTAGGTTAGGGTTTAGGGTTTAGGGTTTAGGGTTTAGAGTTTATGGTTTATGTTTGTAGGGTTTAGGGTTTAGGGTTTAGAGTTTAGGGTTTAGGTTTAGGGTTTAGGGTTTAGCGTTTAGGTTTTAGGTTTAAGGTTCGGGTTTTAGTTTAGGGTTTTGGGTTTTTTGGGATTTTTTTTTAACAGAGAACAAATTCTGATTCAACATTTCTTCTTTTTGATTTCATCAACCAAGTAACAAACCAGGGATGTGAGGAAATCAAATGACCTCCTTGGGGCTATCTAAACCTTGTTCCTATGATGTCAGTATATACCCATTACCATTCAATCTTATATAAATCAACACATGAATAGATGAAAGAGAACTCAACATTCATACACTTAAGCTATAAGCATGCATTTCTTATGTATTTATAACTAGCATCATAACACATATTATTATTAATTTATAAGCTTTTGAAAAATACATTGGATTTAATAGTTATAATAGCCAAGCATATGTTAAATTAAATCAACAATTGCAAGCTTACATAAATGAAATCTATTTTATTTTACTTGATTATGAAAAGATGGATGCATGAATTCAAATGAAATACCAAATTTAACATGATTGGAAAGAAGACAATCAAATATAAGCATTGGATTCATTCAACCAAACTAGTTCTTAAGGACAATCAAATCAAATAAGATTATTTAAAGCAAACCAAAGCATCTTTATTAATTAAGTTTTGGATTTGATTTGATTTAAAGAGGAGAAGAGAAATCATGACTTGTTGTTTTAAACACATTCCCACATTAGTGATTTGATTTTATTTAAGGAAATGTAATTAAGTTAATTTTATGGGTTAATTAAGTTGAACCCCTTAATTAGATGAATTAATTATCCTTGTCACCTTAAAGTGATTAATTAAATAATTATGAGCCAACATGATATGTATGGAAAATAAACTTGCAATGATTGCAGGAAATAAAAGGGGCCTAATGCAATTAGATCATGATTAATAGTTAATTAGATTAAGGGACTTAATTAATTACTCTTATGGTTTTCCCATATATATGGAATAATCATAATTTTAAACTCATTTAGGTTCACTAAAGATCATGATTTAATTAAAGGCGATGTGATTATAATTTCAATTTGATTAAGTGATTTAATTAATAGTTAAATCTTAATTATTTTCATTTTAAAAGGGTGAAATGAACTTGGGAAAGGGGTCCCAACTATTCCTTAGTTCACTTATTGTTGAACAAATTAATAAACTTAATTAACTACTATTTTTTGATTAATTCATTAATTAACTTAAAAGTAGTTAAGATTTAATTAGACAATTTTCTAATTAAGTGAGCAATAAATCCCAAGAAATTCATGGGAGGCAAAGGTCATTCATTGGATGGGCCATTGGCTTAATGCTCAACCATTAAAGTCATAATTAAGGAGGTAATTTGCTCATTGGTTGTTGAATGTGGAGGTTAGATCGGTATTTATTGATTCAAATGCTCTAATGGGGAGGGTTAGGTGATTTCATTAACCCATGGGTCATAAGCCAACCATTGGTCAATATGTCTGGTGCCATGGACCATTGGAAACAAGTGGCCAAGGAATAGTAATGACCACTTACATGGTTGATTTGTCTCATGTGATTCTCTTGACCTAAGGGTGAAATGATCATTTGGCATTGAATTTTATTTGGGCTGATTTGAAATGAGCCAAAAGTGGGCTAGCTCAAATTTCAAGTCAGTTGGAGTTGATTTGGTTAGGTTTTGCTCAATTTGACTCATTAGGTCAAATTGGGTTAGGTTGGGTCAAGTTGACTAATTGATCAAATTTAATCAAACCAAGGGTTGGGTCAAGTTCATATGATCATTTTGGTTATTTTGGTTCAATTGGTTTTGTTTAGTTTGGCTTAGATTTGATTTTGGCTCATTTGAATTCATTTGGGTCAAATGGGTCAAGTTGACCAATTTGACCAAATTGGCCAAATTGGCTTGGGTTGGGTATTGATTGGGGTTTAGTTGACCAATTGAAGATAATTGTTGGCTTTAGTTTCAATTAATTTGGATTTGGTTTTGGCTTTTGGCCAACTTGAACCTTTAGGTCAATTTGGTCTAAGTAGGTCAATTGGATTCAATTTGGTCCAATCATAGCTTTGGTTAAGTTCAACAGTAAATTTGGAATGAACTTGAGCCATTGGTTGTAATCAATTTGGTTTATATTTTGAGTTGACACAATTTAGCCTTTTAGGTCAATTTGGGTCAACTTGGTCAAGAGCCAATTGGGTTTGGTTTGACTCAATTGAAAGTCAAGTCATATTCAAATATTTATTTTGATTTGGTATGAATCATTGGTTTCATGGGATTTGGCATAGGTTTCAATTTGGCTGGATTCATTCATATGGGTTAAGGGGTTGACTTGAGTTCACCCAATTTGTGACAATTGATCAACATAAGGTGATCAAAAATCATGATGGAAGGTTTTAATGGGCTTAGTTCAATCCAATTTAGGTAAAATTAGAACTTGGCACAAATAGGTCAAATTAGCCACTTTGGGTCAAGTGGACCAATTGGATTAAGTTGGCTTGATTTTAGGTTGAGTTTGATTTAGTTGAGTTTATATATGTATTTGGGATTAATATATAAATTCAATTACTATTGGCTAAGGTTCAAATGGGTTTTGGTTCATTTGAATGTTTCATGTCAAAAGGGTTAAGTTAGGTTTGACTTGGGTTGATTTTGGTTTGGCTTGATGATTGTAGATTTCATTTATATTTGTGAATATGATTGAAGGTTTGATTGATTCATGAGAAAATCAATTGAATTTAGGTTTTGGAATGGAATTTGGCTAAGTCCATGGAGTTGGTTCATGGCTTAGGTTTGGTTGATTTGGTTTGCTTTGTTTTGATGATTTAAATGTATATTTCATTTAAATTTGTAAAGATGAAAATATGACTAACTTTTGAGAAAATCAATTGTGTTTAACGATTTGGATTAAGATTTGGCTAAGTCAGGATAGGTCATAGCTTAGGAAAGGTTTTGATTTAATTTAATTTGAATGTGGATTTGATTTTGTTTGATTTAGTTTTGACAATTTGAATGTAGATTTGGTTTATATTTAGAAAGATTATTGGATATATAGATTTATTATGAGATAATCATTTGATTCTGGATTAAGATTTGGCTAAGTCCATGGTATAGGTCATATGGCTTAGAAGGGTTTCAAGTTTGGATTTGATCATGCTTGATTAGTTGGTTTTGGAATTTGGATTTGGATTTGGATTTGAATTTAATGTTTGAATTTCTTGAGGTTTGGTTTGAGAAGGTGAACATGGATTGGGAGGTTTGTAGGGTAGGTGGATTATTCTAATGGCATAACCTAATCTATGGTTAATCCTTAAGTATTTTGGCCTTGGATTTTACCTAATTGTTGAAGTATGATATCTAAGGTATTGGTGTCTAGAGACTCAAGTCTAAGATGGGATTGAATCCATATAGGTAAGGTCAGCAAGGCTCCATAGTGTTTGGAGTGATAAATGATTAAAGGTGAAGTTTGATTATAGACTGATAAATCTTTGGGCTTTGCATGGGAGACCATGGATACATGAGTTTAGTTCCATCCTCTCTTCAATGTATGATGCTTGTGAGAGGCGGGATCATCATTGTGTCAAAGAGATCCCAAACCATTTACATTCAGTTTGATATATGAGGATGTTTTATTTTCAAAATGATGAGTCTATTTGAAAACTTTTGAAATTAAAATAAAGAAAAAGGAAAAGAAAAAAAAGAAAGAAAATGAAAAAAAGAAAATAAAGGGGGAAAAAATAGACTTGGAGGAAGAAGTGGAGCCTAACATTAGATTCCACCACGGTTAGTTACTCAATTCAAACATATGGGTAGAGAGTTCACTGCGGAAGGATGAGGATTGAGGCTCTCATGGGTGGAAATTCTCCTTATTGGCCACCCAATAGAAGATATATCCTAACTACTAGGAGTACACTTGCTATCCATATAGACTTAGAATCTAGTTCATAGGATGAGTCTTATATGTTTAGAACACTAGCTAGCTCTTCTCAGTAGTAGATTACCTTGGAGGTGACACTTGAGCTAGATAGTGGAGAGCTTAAACAAGCATAAGTGCATCCAAGTCTATATGTGAAATAGTTGGGCATGGTTGGGAACCTTAGCTCTAATCCCACTTTCCTCTCAAAGGTTGGGGTTTGCTAGTTAAAATCTCTAGGTCATTGGTGTGAACTTAGAGGTTCTTTTAGAGCATCATCCTAAAGTCAAGTTAATGTAAAACTTGGGATGATTCATATAAAGATTTAATAGAATTACCTTTTAATTGGTACTTTCTTGTGTTCATAATTTAGCAAAGAGGTTAATCCACATACTTGCTCAAAATATATGTCGACTAGAAAGATATGGAAGAACAAATCAAAGCTCTCAATCAAAGACTATGGATTTGTCGATAGGTCGGTCGATGATGATAATTACTGCTTAGTCATCACCAATCATTTGGAATGTAATAGGTTATTTTCAAATTATATTAAATAATATGAGGAGTTGTGCTTAAGAACTTCGAAAGATCTATATGATTTTGAAGTCAAAGGTGCACTGCCAAAATTAGAAGAAGAAATCAAGTCAACCATCGACTCTGAAATTAACTTAAGTGAAGAAAATCCACCGACATACATGGTTCTTTGTTGAATAAATTGAAACCAATGACTTAGTTAGGCTAGATGGAGTTTAAGGACTTTGCATGGAGTTTTGAAGAGATGCACATTGGCTCTGACATAGTGGTCCATAAACTATAGAGCCTACTACTAACCTATCAAGCTCTTAGATGCATGTGATTAGACATAGAATAATAGCATTTCTAAAGTTAAGAAACTTATGTTGGCTTCATCTCAAAAGAAAATATCCTACACTTAGCCATTAGAGTTAAGAAAAATAATGGCCAAATTCATATATACGTCGATTTTAGGGATTTAAATAAGGCATGTCCAAAAGATGAATTTCCACTACCAATCCCGGAGCTGATGGTGGACATTACCTCATCTCATGCAGTCTTCTCTTTGATGGATGGCTCATATGGATATAACCAAATAATGATGGCCTCTGTAGATGAAAGAAACACTGCTTTTAGAACCCCGACCAGAATCTATTGTTATATTGTCATGCCTTTTAGCCTTAAAATGTCGATTGCTACATACCAGAGCTTTTATCGATCCTTTGACAAACTCATTCATCATCAAAATTAGTGTTATATGATGATCTTATGGTCAAAGTTTAGAAAAGGAATACCATCTCTTTGACTTGATAGTATTTTTTGAATATTTAAGATAAATTAACCTCAAAATGAACCCCTTGAAGTGTTCATTTGGAGTAACTTCAGGATAATTCCTTGGGTTTGTTGTCTGACACCCAAGAATCGAAATTGATCCTGAGAAGATCAAGATATTAAAATTGCCTAAAAGTTTAACTTAACTTCAGATCATTTCATGGGTGGTTGGCATATCTAAGGCAAAATATCAACTATCGGAAGATGTCAGCCATTCTCAACACTTGCCAAAAAAGTATGCTAAGTTTAAGTGGGATGATAAGTGTGAGCATGCATTCAAAGACATCAAACATTACCTGATGATGCCATCGATTCTAGCAGCCCCTATCCCGAGCAAGCTGCTCATACATTACACTGCTATGTTAGATGACTCTCTTAGTGCTTTGTTTGACCAAGCTAGTGATGAAGGGAAGAAAAATGCACTCTACTACCTCAGTTGTCATCTAATCCCTGCTAAGGCTAATTATCCACCCATTGAGAAGCGTTGCATAGCTTTAATCTTTACATCCCAAAAGCAACAACACTACATGCTTTCTCATAAGGTGAACTTAATCTCTAGGTTCAATCCACTGCAGTATCTCATGACATGGAAGATATTATCCATATGGTTGGCGATGGTCCATTATCCTCACATAGTTTGACATTACCTTTATACCCTTCTGTGCTGTGAAAGGACAAGTGTTAGCGGATTTCTTAGCATCACACCCACTTCTTGCTGACAATCTGCTTACTGATGATCTCCCCGATGATCAAATCATGAACTTAATAAATAGTAGCATTCACTACTAAGAGATGTACTTTGATGGTGTAGCTTCCTCTCAAAGAGGAGAAGAACCACAATCTACTATTCTAGGAAAGGCAGGGCTAGAAATAGTTCTCTTTACTTTGGATCACAATGTGATGAGATTCCCATATCATCTGTCCAATCCTTGCACCAATAAAGAAGCCGAATATGAGGCTCTAATTGCCAATCTAGAGTTATTCATTACTCTAACCATCTAGAATATCAACATCATCTGGAATTCTCATCTAATTATTAACCAAATCACTGGGTCCTATAAGGTTATAAAGCCCAGCTCCATCACTATCACCATGGAGTTGTTAGCCCAAATCCCGAGGTTACCATTTATAAGATTCTTGAGGAGAGAACATCAGTGTATGCTTTAGCCAAGCTTGCCAAGTTGGCATGTCGGAGGATGAGTCCATATAAATAAAGGTCCAAAATAGACAATGTCTTATCCTTATTGATATTGAACTCATCAAAAGTACTCTCTTGAAGGAGGTTCCATTGCGAAGAAGGGACTTAGATTAGAGGCAACCATTCATGGATTACCTAAGTAAAGGGAAACTATCTCAAGAGAAGTCCCAAGCCCATCAGATATAGTAGAGAGCACTTTCCTACGCTCTTGTAGATGGTGTCATGTACCAGCAATCTTTCGACCATATGTGGTTACATTGTTTAGACAAGCGTGTAGCCCGTAAGATCATGATCGAGGTACCCTTAGGATTTTGTGTAGCCAACCATTCCGGTCTGAAGATGAAAGCCAAAAATTAAGAGACTAGGATACTATTGGCCATCGATGATCAAAGATTGCATGGATACGGCTAGGCGATGCCACCAATGTCAAATACATGATGTGGTCTACCACCAACCATTCTACATCCCCATTTGCCTCATGGCCATTTGAGTGTTGGGGTACTAACATAGTGGGTCCGATTGATCCTCCTTCTTACAAGGGTCATCGGTTCATCTTAGTTGCTCTTATACTTTTCCAAATGGGGTGAAGGCAATTCTTCTCGAGGTCTCAACTCAGCATGTGCTCTAGTTTTTTAGGAACCTTATTGTATATAGGTTCGAAGTGTCTCAACAAATTATATCTGATAATGGTACTTCATTCAAGAGCATCGAGATCAACAACTTTACAAGTGACATAGCATAGATTGGAGATATTCTACCATCAACTACCCAAGGGCAAATGGCTTAGCAGAAGCCTTCAACAAAACTCTCACCCAAATACTAAAGAAGACACTCGACAAGAACAAGCGATAGTGGCATGAGCATTTAGTTGAAGCCTTGTGGGCATACAAAACCACATTTAGAACTCCAACTTAGTCTACTCCTTTCTTCTTAGTGTATTGGTCTAAAGCTGTTCTACCAGTAGAAGTCCAACTCCCATCACTAAGGGTAGTTGTGGTAGCAAGATCATAATAGAAAAATGTCAAGTTAATTAGAAGAGCTCAAGGTTTGGAGGAGAGATGCTTGTGGGCATGCCAAAATGTCTAGTTATACAAAGCCAAAATGATTCAAGCTCATAACAAGTTGGTTCATCCTAGAGCTTTGCAAGTGTAGAGAGCTTATTTTAGTTCTAAGGAGATTGTTGCATCATAAGATGGGAGGCATGTTCAAACCCACTTGGGGAGGCCCTTTTGCCATAGAGAAGGCCTACCAATGAGGATGTTATCAGCTTATTAATCATAAGGGAGAGTGCCCAATGCTTCCAATTAATGGGCTCTACTTAAAAAAATAATATAAATCATGTTTCAAAATAATTATCATCAATGAACATTCTTTTTTGAATTCAATCTCTTTCATGTTGAAAGTATTCTTATTTGTGAATTTGCCATGATTTGTTTAAGGTAAGTGGCAGGAACCCAAGCGGAATCCCATTCTTCATCGACACAACACAAAGACAAACTAGACACAAACATATAAAAAAATACATATCTTTTCTCTCTACTGAGTTGATATAACGCCCAGTACTCACTCAATAGTAGGCTCTCTGGCTGATGTCTTTCTTTAGTGTCACCCGTGATTTTCTTGCTTGAGGATGTAAGTCACTTCCTTTTTCTTACTTGGCCCGCCAGCACCTTGTTAGTATGGTAAGTCTTACTGGATGGTCGGTAAGCTACCTCATGTTAGCTTTGTTTAAGAGAATGTGAGTCCGCTAGGCTTTCTTCTTAGATTAGCCTTCATGCACTAATTTGGTCAATTATATTTGAAGTTTAGGATATATCCCCTAGTGGCTCCTTCCTTTCTAACTGCTTCAAGTTTGGGTCTAGTCCTTCCTAGGGCAAACCCTCTTAGTAGTCACTCTCAGTCAAATAACATCTATCCCGCCAATGACATATTATCTTGATGATCAGTTCCACTTAGAAAGTTGTAAGCCTACATTCTTTCTTTCCAGATTGATCATTGTAGACTAACAGGCACCTTAGGTTGGTTGGTTCTTATTATACTGACGAATACACCACTCATGCTGATGGATACACATTAGGTTGGTTGGTTCTCACACCTTAAGATACACCACTCATGGCAGATGTAAGTCTGCTATGCTTTCTTGAGTTGGCCACTGTAAACCTATAGTCTTTCTTTTCTAGGGCTCAGGATAATGCCTAGTAGCACCTCCCCTATGGGAACTATGTTTGGATCATGTCCTTTGACCCCATTTAGACACTACCCGGGTTACTATCAAACTGGATAGTTCCCCTTTCCTAGTAACCACCCCTATGGTTGGAGAATCCATTCTATGGATGTGCGATTCTCCTTTGGTCCAACAAATCTGAGATAGGTCTAGTGACATAGCCATTTCTTAGTGTGTTCCCTTGTACACCAATAGGGTCCACATAAACATATAAATAAAATATATATTCACTTATGATTAGGTGGACATCCCCTAACAGTACCTTTTCCTAAGCAAAAATCCTAACTTTAGGGTAGTGTCAACAAAACTCCCTATAGGAATTGCCTGACTACTCTTGAGATGATATAAATACCCAGTGGTATTCACTCAGCAGTCGCCCCTAAGTTGGGTTTGTTTTGTTGTGCTGTAGTCACCCTAGCGATTGTTCTTTGAAGATGTAGAAGTCATACACCTTCTTCTTAGCATGTTTACACTAAAAGGCAACCCCTAAGTTGGCTAGCTCTATCCCACGGCCAATAGACTATCCCTTTGGATTTATAAATCTAAAGTAGGACAAGTCCAATATAGCCCCTTCTTAGTGGGTCCATCAAACACCGACATGGTCCATAAATTAAATCTATCAAATTTCATAGACCTCGCATCCCCAGCGGATATGCCCTCAATCTAAAATCATACTAAACCAAACAAACCATATCAAATAACATGAAATTAAGATAAAATTAATCTTGGCTACCTTTGATTTGACATAAGACCCCAACGACATTCACTCAGTAGTCATCCTAGATCAAGTTTGATTTTTTGTGCATCCAGGTCACCCGTGTTATTCCTCTTTTGGAAGATGTAAGTCCTACCTTCTTCTAGCATAGTTGTTGCACACTAAAGAAAACCCCTTAGGTTGGCTAGCTCTACCCATGGCGGTAGACTATCTCTTTGGATTTGTAAACTTGAGGTAGGTCTTGGCTGATATAGCCCCTTCTCAGTAGATCCTTTGCACACCAACATGTTTCATATATTAACTCAAATTAAATTAAACCCAATCTAATTTTCTCTGATGGAGTTTTGACCCAATGTATTATATTAAAAGTATAACATACTAAAATGTACAATAACATTTAGTAACACACCACCACATTCATATATATGTGAAGTTATATTCTTATGTACATTATATTTTAATATGTCTTCATATAATATATTATCTTACATTACACCTTAAAATGAATCAATTTATGCAAAAATTTTATAAAATTTGTTTGAAAAATGAACATTTATTCTGGATGCAAAATTCCATTTTTTTTTTTTATTAAATGACACACCATAGCACACCCCCAATGATGTTCCCTAAAGCTTACCTTAAATTTGGCCAAATCCCATCATCTCAGCCTATAAATTAGTATTTTTATGAATTATACCAGTACAAACTTTACTACATCATACTATAACAAACTAAAATATGGTAAATAATAAGTAGTAATACACAATAGTATGCTATAATGCATGATGCTACCCTATGTTATGGCATCCTTTATTATAATATGCTATAACATATTATGTTATATTATATTGCATATCACATCATAAGGGGTTGCTTAAGATAAAAAAATCATAAATTTAGTCTAAACAATAAAAAACTATATATTTTAGTCGTATCACTAACATATTTTAAATTGAAACAATATATTATGATGCCATGCTCTACCTATTATGAATTTGGCCAAATTCCACCATTTTAAAGTCTAAATCAAAAAATTTATAAATAATAACAGTGTAAGCTCGATTGCATGATTGTAAAACACTAAAATAATTTAAAATGTTAAGAACAATATATTATGATATATGATGTTATACTATGCTACAACATATAATATTTATTTTAAACATAAAATTTTACTTTCTAGAGTACAAGTGGCGTAGCACACCATTGGTACTACAACATAATTCCCACTTTAAATTTAACAAATTTCATCAACTAATTTATTAAATCAATATTTTATGATTTATATTAATATGCACAATACCATAATATACTAAAATTTTCAAAACATCTTATAACATTCAAAAACATCACTACATGCTCAAATATATGATGCAACATTATACTATAATATATTGTATTATAATATGATTTAGGGTTAAGGTTTAGGGTATTCAAATCTAATAGTCAAGGAAAAGTCTTTTGAAGACATTTTCTTTAGCTACCATAACTATGCTAAGAATAGGTCATTCTTTAGATATACTCCTAATGACATCTTTATTCAAGGTTTAGGATTATAGTTTAGGGTTAGTGTTAGGGTTAATTTAGGGTTTAGGTTTAGGTTTAGGTTTTTAGGGTTTAGGGTTTAGTGTTAGTTTAGGGTTTTTGGGGTTTGGAGTTTAGGGTTTAGAGTTTAAGGTTGTAGGTTGTAGGGTTTAGGTTTAGGTTTTAGGTTTAGTGTTTAAAACTTTGGGTTTTAGGGTTTTAGGTTTAGGGTTTAGGGTTGGTTTATGATTTAGGTTTAGGGCTTAGGGTTTTTGTTTAGGGGTTTAGGGTTTGTTTAGGGTTTAGGATTTTCAGGGTTTAGGGTTTAGGGTTTAGGGTTTATGGTTTAGGTTTTAGGTTTAGGGTTTAAGTTTCAGTTTAGGGTTTAGCGTTTAAGGTTTATTTTTTTAATAGAGAACAAATTTCTAAACTAAACTAAACTAAATCAAAACCTTAAATCTAAATCTAAATTAAATCTAAACTAAACTAAACTCTAAACTAACTAAATCTAAAAAATCTAAACTAAAATCTAAATCTAAACTAATTCTAAACTAAGTATAAACTAAACTAAACTAAACTAAATCTAAACTAAATCAAAAAATCTAAACAAAATCTTAAAAGTCTAAACTAAAATCTAAACTAAATCTAAAAAATTTAAAATCTATAATCTAAAATCTAAATAAACTAAAATAAATCTAAACTAAATCTAAACTAAATAAACTAAATCTAAATCTAAAAAATCTAAACAACTAAACTAAATCTAAAATCTAAAAACTAAATAAACTAAAATCTAAATTCTAAAACTAAAATAAATAAACTAAAGTCTAAATCTAAAATCTAAACTAAATAAAATCTAATATAAACTAAAATTAAACTCTAAAACTAAACTAAATATAAAATTTAAACCTAAAAAATCTAAACTAAACTAAAATCTAAATCTAAACTAAACTAAATCAAAACTAAATCTGAAAACTAAATAAAAAATCTAAACTAAAATCTAAATCTAAACTAATCTAAACCTAAAAATTTTAAAAATACTAAAATAATCTAAAATGCATAGAAAAATATTTTATGATATATGATGCTATACTATGCTACAACATATAAAATTTATTTTGAACATAAAATCTTACTTTTGACTAAGTAGCATAGCACACCTTTGGTATAGGGTTTATTTATTTAGGTTTAGTGTTTTTTATTTTAGGGTTTATTTAAATTTATGGTATATTTTATTTATTTAAGTTTTAGTTTGGGTTTATTTATATTTTTTTAGGTTTATTAAACATTTCTTCTTTTCAATTTATACAAATAACTTTATTTCTGAGATAACTTTATATAAAAAAACACATACAAATGCATAATTCATCTCTACTACAAAGACATAGTTCCATAAGTATATTGTTCTTAATTTCTCAAGTTATAAAATTTAGTGGTGGGTCCATTATTTAGTCTCTAAGTATGGCTTAACCTCCATCATTTTACCTCCATAACCACCACTATACCATAATATGCAGACCTTTAACCCACACCAACAGGTTTAGGTTTTTGGTAGATAGGTATGGTTATGATCATGTTTAGGGTTAGTTTACCCATTTTAGGGTTTAGGGTTAGTTTAGAGCTTAGGGTTTTATGGGGTTTAGGGTTTAGGTTTAGGGTATGGGGTTTTGGGGTTTAGGGATGTAGGTTTTAGGTTTATTATTTAGGGTTTAGGTTTTTGGGGTTTAGGGTTTTTTACATTTGGGGTTTAAGTTTAGGGTTTAGAGTTTATAGTTTAGGGTTTAGTTTATAGTTTAGGTTTTAGGGATAAGTTTTAGGGTTTATTTAGGATTAAGGTTTAGGGTTTAGGTTTAAATTTTATTTTATTAGGTTTAGGTTTAGGTTTAGGTTTAGGGTTTAGCGTTTAGGGCTAGTTTTAGAGTTTAAGGTTTATAGTTTAGATTTAAGGTTTAGGGTTTTTTTAAAATTAAATAAACCAGTAGGTTTAGGTATATTTAGCTTATTTCTTATTTATTTGAATTTATTTTAGTTTTTATTTCTATTTAGGTTTATTTTTTATTTTTATTTAGTTTAGTTTATTTCATTTAGCTTTATTTATCTTAGTTTAGGTTTTTTTTAGTTGAGTCTTATTTTTATTTTTATTTTTCGGTTTATGTTTTATTTTTTATTTTTAGGTTTAGGTTTTGGTTTTTATTTTATTTTTTTAAGTTTAGGTTTTTATTTTATTTTTTTAGGTTTAGGTTTTATTTAGTTTAATTTTAGGTTTTATTTTTAGTTGAGGTTTAGGTTTATTTTAGTTTATTTATTTTATTTTATTTAGGTTTAGGTTTAGGTTAAGCTTATTTTAGGTTTAGTATATTTTCATTAAGATTTTGGTTTACTTTATTTTTTTTTTTTTTATTTTAGGTTTAAGTTTTTATTTATTTTAGGGTTTTTGTTTTATTTTATAATTTTTTATTTTAGTTTGCTTTAGGTTTTTTATTTATTTTATTTTTAGGTTTAATTTAGTTTAGGTTTTTAGGGTTTAGGGTTTAGGGTTAGTTTAGGGTTTAGGGTTTGTTTATTTTGGGTTTAGGTTAGTTATGGTTTTAGGTTATATGTTTAGGATTTAGGTTTATTTTAGGGTTTATGGTTTTAGGGTTTATGGTTTAGTGATTTGTAGGATTAGGTTTTAGTTTAGTTTATGATTTGTTTTAGGGTTTAAGTTTTAGTTTATTTTAGAGTTTAGGATTTAGGGTTTAGGTTTAAAGTTTTTTTAATAGAGAACAAATTAGATTTATTTCTTCTTTTCAATTTTCAACCAAGTATTTTTATTTTAAGACACAAGTGATGACATATACCAAAAATGAGCTATAGAGCAAATCAAAACCAAGATAAGTTGAACCATCTCTATTATTAGTTTTTAGATTTTGGTTCTTAGTTTCTTAATTTTAGATGTCTCAGTAGCTAGATCCACCATCATATCCAGATCTCTTTTCCAAGTTGTAACCTCGTTCCTCTCATAACCAGCTATTTTACTAGACCTCGGATTAGGTTTAGATTTCCAGGGTAGATTTAGACAGATGGTATGATGTTTATCTTATCAAGGTTATTCTTAGGGTTTAAGGTTTGGGGTTTTAGCATTTAGGGTTTAGGGTTTAGGGTTAGTTTTATGGTTTAGGGTTTAGGGTTTAAGATTTAGGGTTTAGTTTTTTTAAATTAAGTAAACTTGTAGGTTTAGGTTTATTTAATTTATTTTATTTATTTTTTATTTATTTGAGTTTATTTTATTTTTTATTTTTATTTAGATATATTTTTTATTTTTATTTAGTTTAGTTTATTCATTTTTGGTTTTTTCATTTTAGTTTAGGTTTTTTATTTTTATTTCTTTTTTAAGATTGGATTTATTTTATAGTTGAGTTTTATTTTAATTTTATTTTTTGGGTTTAGGTTTTATTTTTTACTTTTAGCTTTAGGTTTGGTTTTTTACTTTTAACTTTAGGTTTAGGATTTTATTTTATTTTTTTTAGGTTTATGTTCTAAGTTTTTATTTTAGGTTTATTTTTAGGTTTTATTTTTTAGTTTATGTTTAGCTTTATTTTTTAGTTTTATATTTATTTTATTTTTTAGGTTTAGGTTTAACTTTTATTTTTAGGTTTTTATTTTATTTTAGGTTTAGTTTTAGGTTTTATTTTACATTTATTTTAGGTTTTATTTTTTAATTTGGGTTAGGTTTATTTTATTTATTAGGTTTAGTACTTTTATTTTAGGTTTTTTTTTATTTTATTTTTTTAGGTTTTTTTATTTTAGGTTTTATTTTACATTTATTTTAGGTTTTAATTTAGGATTAGTTTTTTTTTAGTTTATTTTATTTTATTAGTTTAGGTTTAGGTTTAAGTTTTTATTTATTTTATTTTTTTATTTTATTTTTTATTTTAGGTTTAGGCTTTTTTTAGTTTAGGTTTAGATTTTATTTTTTTTATTTATTCTTTTTTATTTTAGGTTTATTTTTTTTTTTTTAGGTTTAGGTTTTTATTTAGTTTTTTTCTTTATTTTAGTTTATATTTTATTTTTAGTTTTATTTTATTTTTAGTTTAGTTTAGGTTTTTTATTTTATTTTAGTTTATTTTTATTTTAATTTTATTTTATTTTAGGTTTAGTTTTAGGTTTAGTTTAGGTTTTTTATTTATTTTATTATTTTATTTTATTTTATTTATTTAGGTTTTTTTTAGTTTTAATTATTTTTATTTTATTTTATTTTATTTAAGTTTAGGTTTTATTTATTTATTTTATTTTAGCTTTATTTAGTTTAGGTTTATTTTATGTTTATAGGTTTAGGTTTATGTTTATAGTTAGGTTTAGGGTTTGGGGTTTAAGGTTTAGGTTTAGGTTTAGGGTTTTTGGTTTAGGGTTTTTTTAGGTTTAAGATTTATTTGGGGTTTAGTTTAATGTTTAGTGTGATTTAGGGTTTAGTTTTAGTTTTTTTAGGGTTTTAGGGTTTAGGTTTAGGTTTAGTGTTAGTTTAGGGTTTTGGGTTTAGTTTAGGTTTTAGTTTAGGTTTTTAGGGTTTAGGTTTAGGGTTTTAGGTTTTAGTTTAGGGTTTAGGTTTAGGGTTTAGGGTTTAGTGTTTATTTATAGGGTAGTTTAGAGTTTTAGGGTTTAGGGTTTACAGTTTATAGTATTAGGGTTTAGGGTTTTAGGTTTTGGGTTTTGGGTTTAGAGTTTAGGGTTTAGGGCTTAGGGCTTAGGATTTTAGGGTTTAGGGTTGTGGGTTTTGGGTTTAGAGTTTTAGGATTTAGGGATTAGGGTCAAAGTTTTTTAAAAAAAAATTAAGTAAACTAGTAAGTTTAGGCTTATTTAGTTTATTTTTAATTTTGATTTAGGTTTATTATTATTATTATTTATTTTAGTTTATTTATTTAAATTTAGAATTTTTTTTAGTTTGATTTTTAGGTTTAGTTTATATTTTAGTTTATTTTATTTTTATTTTATTACTATGGTTTAGGTTTTATTTTCTTTTTTTAGGTTTAGATTTAGGTTTTTATTTTATTTTTTTAGGTTTAGGTTTTATTTTTAAGTTTATTTTTTAGTTTAGTTTAGTTTAGGTTTATTTTTATTTTATTTTAGGTTAAGGTTTAGGTTTTATTTATTTAGTTTTTGTTTTATTTTATTTTATTCTTAGGTTTATTTTATTTATTTTTAGTTTAAGTTTTTATTTATTTTATTTTAGTTTATTTTTATTAGATTATTTTATTTTATTTTTAGTTTTAGTTTTAAATTTTAGTTTAGGTTTTTATTTTATTTTATTTTATTATTTTATTTTATTTAGGTTTAAGTTTTTCATTTATATTATTTTTATGTTTTATTTAGTTTAGGTTTAGGTTTTTAGGTTATTAGGATTTAGGGTTTAGGGTTTAGGGTTTAGGGATTAGGGTTTAGGGTTTATGCTTTAAGGTGAGGGTTTAGGGTTTAAGGTTTAGTGTTTATACTTTAGGGTTTAGGGTTTTGGGTTAGGTGAAGGTTTAGGGTTAGCTGAAGGTTTAGGGGTTAAGATTTTTAGGGTTTAGGATTTATGGTTAGCTTAGGGTTTAGGGTTAGTTTAGGGTTTTAGGTTTACGATTTAGAATTTAGGCTTTATGGTTTAAGGTTTTTAGGGTTTAGGTTGGTTTAGTTTAGAGTTTAGGTTTAGGTTTAGGTTTAGTTTTAGGGTTTGGGTTTAAGGTTTAGGTTTAGGTTTATTTAGGTTTAGTTAGGTTTAGTTTAGGTTAGGTTTAAACTTTTTAAGTTTAGGTTTAGGTTTTTTTTTTTATTTTTTTATTATTTATTTTTTATTTTTTTAAAGTTAGGTTTAAGTTTATTTAGTTTATTTTATTATTTATTTTAATTTAGGTGTATTTTTTTTATTTAGTTTATTTATTTTAGGTTTATTTATTTAGTTTAGGGTTTTTTTATTTTATTTATTTTTAGGTTTAGGTTTAGGTTTATTTTTAGTTTATTTTATTTTATTTTAATTTTTAGGTTTAGGTTTTATTTTTTATTTTTAGGTTTAGGTTTTTATTTAATTTTTTTAGGTTTATGTTTTAGGGTTTTAATTTAAATTTATTTTTATGTTTTATTTTTTAATTTAGGTTTAGGCTTATTTTCAGTTTAGTTTAATTTGTTTAGTTTAGGTTTATATTTAGGTTTAGTTTATTTTAGGTTTAGGATTTATTTATTTTAGTTTAATTTATTTTAGTTTAGGTTTAAGTTTATTTTATTTTGTTTATTTTCTTTTATTTTAGGTTTAGGTTTTTTAGTTTATTAGTTTTATTTTTTTATTTTTTTATTTTTTTTTTAGGTTTAGGTTTTATTTAGTTTTTTATTTTATTTTTTTTGGGTTTATTTTGGGTTTATTTTATTTTTTATTTTATTTTATTTATTTTATTTATGTTTTATTTTAGTTTATTTTATTTTTTAGTTTAGTTATTTTTTATTTATTTTATTTTAATTTATTTTTTATTAGTTTATTTTATTTTATTTTTTTAGGTTTAGGATTAAATTTTTATTTTTTTATTTATTTTATTTTTATTTTATTTAGGTTTAAATTTTTATATTTATTTTATAGTTTTATTTAGTTTAAGTTTAGGTTTTAGGTTTTTAGGTTTTAGGTTTAGGTTTAAGGTTTAGGGGTTTAGGTTTATGGTTTTAGGTTTAGATTTTAGGGTTTAAGGTTTAGGTTTTGGGGTTTAGGGTTTTGAGTTAGGTTTTAAGGGTTTAAGTTTAGGATTAGGTTAGTTTAGTTTAGGTTATTTATAGTTTAGGTTTTAGGTTTAAAATTTAAACTTTAAGTTTAGGTTTTAAATTTAGAGTTAATTTAAGTTTAGGTTTAGTTTAGGTTTAGTTTAGTTTAGGTTAGGGTTTTAGTTTTAGGTTTAGGGGTTTAGGTTTAGGGTTTAGGGTTTAAACTTTTAAGTTTAAATTTAGGTTTAGGTTTAAGGTTTAGTTTTAGGTTTAAGTTTAATTTTAAGTTTAATTTAAATTTAAGGTTTGTTTAGGTTTATTTAGGTTTAGGGTTTAGGTAGTTTAGTTAAGTTTAGGTTTAGTTTAAAATTTGTTTAGGGTATAGTTTAGGGTTGTAGTTTAAGTTAGGTTTTAAAGTTAGTTTAGGTTTAGGGTTTAGGGTTTATAGTTAGGTTTAAGTTTAGGGTTTAGTTTAGTTTAGGGTTTAAGGTTTAAGTTTATGGTTTTAGGGTTTAGGGTTTATGGTTTAGGGTTTAGGGTTTAGGGTTTAGGGTAGTAGGTTTAGGGTTTATATTTGAGTGTTTAGGGTTAGTTTTAGGGTTTAGGTTTTAGGGTTAGGGTTATTTTTATTATTTTTATTTTTTTTAATTATGTAAACTAGTTAGTTTAAGTATATTTAGTTTATTTTTTATTTATTTTAGTTTATTTTATTTTCTCTTTTGATTTAGGTTTATTTTTATTTTTATTTAGTTTAGTTAATTTATTTTAGATTTACTTATTTTAGTTTAGGTTTTGTATTTTTTTTATAAGTTTAGGTCAAGGTTTAGGTTTATTTTTTAGTTTAGTATTATTTTATTTTATTTTTTTAGGTTTAGGTTTTATGTTTAGGTTTATGTTTACATTTTTATTTAATTTTTATAGGTTTTGATTATAGGTTTTTATTTTAGGTTTATTTTTAGGTTTAATTTTTTTTGTTTAGGTTTAGGTTTATTTTTCATTTATTTTATTTTATTTAGTTTAGGTTTAGGTTTAGGTTTAGGTTTTATTTATTTTAGTTTAGTTTATTTTAGTGTAGGTTTAGGTTTATTTTATCTTTATTTTAGGTTTAGTTTTTATTTTTTATTTATTTTAGGTTTATTTTTAGTTTTATTATTTAGGTTTAGGTTTTAATTTAGTTTTTATTTTATTTTATTTTAGGTTTATTTTATTTTTATTTTAGGTTTAGTTTTTATTTGGTTTATGTTTTTTTTATTCAGTTTAGATTTTTATTTATTTTATTTTAGTTTAGCTTTTATTTTTTATTTTATTTTTTTTTTAGGATTAGGTTTAGGTTTAGGTTTAGGTTTAGGTTTTAGTTTATGTTTTTATTCTATTTAATTTTTATATTATATTTTGGTTTAGGTTTTTTTATTTATTTCATTTGTAGGTTTCATTTAGTTTAGGTTTAGGTTTTTAGCTTTTGAGGCTTTAGGGTTTAGGATTTAAGGTTTAGGGTTTAGGGTTTGTTTAGGGTTTAGGGTTTAGGTTTGGGATTTAGGGTTTACAGTTTAGTGATTTTTTTTGGGTTTAGGGTTTAGGTTTTAGGTTTTAGGGTTTAGTTTAGGGTTTTAGGTTTAGGGTTTAGGGTTTTAGTTTAGGTTTATAGTTTAGGTTTAGGTTTAGGGTTTAGGGTTAGTTTAAGTTTAGATTTAGGATTTAGGTTTAGGTTGGTTTAGTTAGGGCTTAAAGTTTTTGGTTTTGGGTTTAGTGTTTAGGTTTAGGTTTTATATTTTAGTTTATTTTTTAGGTTTAGGTTTAGGTTTAGGTTTATGTTTATTTTTTAGTTTAGTTTAATTTTTATTTTACTATTTAGTTTAGATTTTTTTAGGTTTAGGTTTAGTTTTTTATTTTATTTTTTTAGGTTTAGGTTTAGGTTTTATTATTTAGTTTATGTTTAGGTTAATTTTTAGATTATTTTATTTTATTTAGTTTAGGTTTAGGTTTAGGTTTAGTTTATTTTAGGTTTAGGTTTTATTTATTTTTTTACTTTAGGTTTAGGTTTATTTTATTTTTATATTTTATATTTATTTTAATTTAGGTTTTCTTAGTTTAGGGTTTAGGTTTTATTTTATTTATTTTAGAATTTATTTTAGGTTGATTTTTTAGCTTTAGGTTTTTTATTTAGTTTTATTTTATTTTATTTTATTTATTTTAGGTTTATTTTATTTTTATTTTATGTTTAGTTTTATTATTTTATTTTTTATTTTAGGTTTATTTTATTTTAGTTTACTTTAGGTTTTATTTATTTTATTTTAATTTATTTTTTATTAATTTATTTTATTTATTTTTAGGTTTAGGTTTAAATTTTTTGTAGTTTTATTTAGGTTTATTTTTTTTTATTTATGTTATTTTTAGGTTTTATTTAGTTTAGGTTTTAGTTTTTGGGTTTTAGGTTTTTTAGGTTTAGGCTTTAGGTGTTTTAGGTTTAGGGTTTTTTTAGGTTTAGGGTTTAGTGTTTAGGGTTAAAGTTTAGTTTAGGGTTTAAGGTTTAGGGCTTAGGCTTTAGGGTTTAATTTTAGGGTTTAGGTTTTGGTTTAGGTTTAGGCTTTAGTGTTTAGGGTTCTATGATTTAGGTTTAGGGTTTAGGGTTAGGGTTAGGGTTTAGGCTTAGGGTTTAGTGTTAGTTTAGGGTTTTAGTGGGTTTAGGGTTTAGGTTTTTTAGTAGTTTTTTGTTTAGGTTTAGGTTTTATTTTCTTTAGGTTTAGGTTTATTTTATATTATATTTTATATTTATTTTAGGTTTAGGTTTTTTTTTAATTTTTATTTATATATTATTTATTTTATTTTAGGTTTATTTTTTAGCTTTAGATTTTTATTTAGTTTTTATTTTATTTTATTTTAGGTTTATTTTAGGTTTATTTTATTTTTATCTTATGTTTAGTCTTTATTTTATTTAGGTTTTTTATTCTCAGGTTTATTTTATTATTTTAGTTTAGTTTAAGTTTTTTATTTATTTTATTTTAGTTTATTTTATTTCTTTTTTAGGTTTAGGTTTAGGTTTTAGTGTAGTTTTTTTATTTAGGTTTAGGTTTTTTTTATTTATGTTATTTTTAAGTTTTATTTAGTTTAGGTTTTAGTTTTTAGGTTTTAGGTTTAGGGTTTCGGGTTTAGACTTTAGGCTTTAGTGTTTAAATTTTAGGGTTTAGGGTTTTGGGATAGCTTAGTCTTTAAGGTTAGTTTAGGGTTTAAGGTTTAAGGTTTAGGGTTTAGGCTTTAGGGTTTATAATTTTTAGGGTTTAGGTTTTTGGGTTTAGGGTTAATTTAGGGTTTAGGGTTTAGGGTTTAAGGTTTAGGGTTAGGTTGGGTTTTAGTTTAGTTAGGTTTATAGTTTAGGATTTAGGGTTTAGGGATTAGGTTTAGGGTTTAGTATTTTTAATTATTTAGGCTTTAGGGTTTTGGGTTTAAGGTTTAGGGTTTATGGTTTAGCATTTTAGGGTTTAGGGTTGTAGGTTTAGGGTTTTGAGTTTAGGGTTTAGGGTTAGTTTTAGTGTTTAGGTTTTTGAGTTAAGGTTTTTTATTTTTATTTATTTTTTTTAAGTTTAGAGTTTAGGTTTATGTTTATTTAGCTAATTTCTTATTTATTTTAGTTTATTTTATTTTAAGTTTTTATTTATTTTATTTTATTTTAGTTTATATTTTTTATTTTATTTTGAAGTTTAGGTTTAGGTTTTAGTTTAGGTTATAATTTTATTTTATTTTTTATTTATTTAGTTTAGGTTTATTTATTTATTTTATTTTTAGGTTATTTAGTATAGGTTTAGGTTTTAGGTTTTTTTTTGGGGTTTTTAGGTTTAGGTTTTTTTTGGGGTTTAGGGTTTTAGGGATTAGTGTTTAGGTTAGGGTTTAGGGTTAGGGTTTAGGGTTTAGGTTTAGGTTTAGGGTTTAGGGTTTTAGGGTTTAGGGTTTAGGGTTTAGGTTTTTAGGTTTAGGGTTTAGGTTTTGGTTTTAATAGAGCAAATTCATTCAACATTTCTTCTTTTGATTTCATCAACCAAGTAACAACGGGAAGTGAGGTAATCAAATGACCTCCTTAGGGCTAGCTAAAGCCTCATGTTAGATATCCGGACTATACCCATTACCATGCAATCTATATAAATCAACCCATGAATAGAGGAAAGTGAACTCAACATTCATACACTTTAAATATAAGCACATGCATTTCTTATGTATTTATAAGCATCATAACACATATTATTATTCATTTATAAGCTTTGAAAATACATTTGAATTTAGTGATATTATATGCATATATTAAATTAAATCAACATGCAAGCTTACATAAAGGAAATCCATTTTATTTTACTTGATTTTGAAAAGATGGAATTCAAATGACATACCAAATTTAACATGATTGGAAGAGGACAACCAAATATAAGCATGTGATTCATTCAACCAAACTAGTTCTTAAGGACAATCAAATCAAATAAGATTATTTAAAACAAACCAAAGCGTCTTTATTAATTAAGTTTTTTAATTTTATTTGATTTAGAGGATAAGAAAAATCATCACTTGCTGTTTTAAACCCATTCCCACATTAGTGATTTGATTTGACTTTAGGAAATGTAATTAAGTTGATTTTATGGGATAATTAAGTTGAACCCTTAATTAGATGAATTAATTACCCTTTCTAATGTCACCTTAAAGTAATTAACTAAATAATTATGAGCCAACATGATATG
Organism: Cymbidium sinense; assembly: GCA_021442155.1. NCBI lineage: Eukaryota > Viridiplantae > Streptophyta > Magnoliopsida > Asparagales > Orchidaceae > Cymbidium > Cymbidium sinense. The sequence goes on along the minus strand of CM038219.1, from coordinate 158,952,958 downwards.
CATGGAAAATAAACTTGCAATGATCATAGGAAATAAAAGGGGCTAATGCAATTGGCTCATGATTAATAGTTAATTAGATGACTTAATTAATTACTCTTATGGTTTCTCACACATGTGGACTAACCATAATTTCATTAAACTCCTTTAGGTTATTAAACAACTAAAGATCTACTCCATGATTTAATTAATTAAGGTCTGATGTGATTATGATTTCAATTTGATTAAGTGATTTTAATTAATTAGTTAAATCTTAATTAGTTTCACTTTTAAAAAGGGTGAAATGAACTTAGGGAAAGGGGCTCCAACCCTATTCTTTAGTTCACTTACTGTTGAACAATGATTAATAAAATTAATTAACTAATTTGTTATTTTCATGGGATTAATTAATCATTAATTAACTTAAAAGAGTAATTAAGGTTTAATTAGTCAATTTTTCTAATTAAGTGAGCAATAAATCCCAAGAAAATCATGGGAGGTAGAGGTCATCCCATTAAATTAACCCATAAAATTTGGGATTAATTGCTTAAGTAATTAAAAAGTACTTAAGCTAATTAATTTTGTAATTAAACTTTAATTACTGTTCAAAATTAGTTAAGATCATTTTCAATTAATTCTCCTAAAATACCTTTAAAATGAGTATTTATTTGCATTTTTTTATTTTCTATGATTTTTTTATAATTTTTAGAAGTTTGGTCATTAAAATGATTAATTAAGCCTAATTAAAGCAATCTATTGGCCATGTGGCACACTTACGCGATGCTTTCCCGTGGCCTGAGATTGGCTTCTTAAAACTTATCATTTCGGCTGTGGCAAGCTTTCTCATCCGCCTTCCACCATCCAATCTAAGATCGGATGGCTATAATTAATCCCACAGCTTAATATAATTAAATCATATTGATCTAGCAGATCTAATCATAATCGTCTGTTCTAATCATGCAGAATGGACGGTGCGTGATCAAATGTCACTCGAGTGAGGGAGAATGGAGTTCATTCCACTTTATCGAGCTTACCGAAGATCAACTCAAAAGGATCCCACACCTTCGACATCAATCAAATCAAGCGGTCAAGATCACATAAGATGCAAGCTTTCTTCAAAAAGCTCCAACCCATTTTGCTAAGGATGGTTATAGAAGCATACCTCCGAGCTAAGGTGGCTCGAAGATTGAGGAAGCTTCATCTAGTGGAGAGAATCTCATTCGATTGGATCAATTCTTTGATGTTCTCAAAGGCTAGAAGCGATGATTTTGCAACTCTTTGATCAAAGTCCCACCTCCGGTGCTCGGGAAGCTTGGGAGATGATTCTTTCTTACTAAGGCCTAGGAAGGTGTGTGCAAAGTTGAGTTTGATGGAGAAATGGGAAGTTAGGTCAAAAATGGGAGTGTCTTATTTTGGGAGATGGCATTTTTTGATCGAGGAAGAGCTTGGGAGCTTAGGGAATGGCTCTAATGGCTTTTGGGTAGCTAGGGCTCTCATGAATGATTTTTTGTGTGTGTTTAAGTGGAAACAAGGGGTGCCTTGTTTAGGTTTAGCTTCGGTGGTCATCTGACCATCTCAAGGAGTCATGGGTGGGAGGGAGGAGGTGAGTTGGCTTAGCTTGGTTGGTTGAAAGTGTGGAGGTGGCTTCCATGGAGGAATCATGGGTGTCCAATGGGTTTCAAATGCTCCAATGGGGAAGCTGAGGTGATTTCACCACCCATGGGTCATGGCCCAACCACCCTTGGGTGGTTGGGTGTCCTAGGTACCTAGGTGGACCATTGGGAGAATACCAAGTGGCCAAGGAATGGTAATGACCACTTACATGGGTGATTTGTCTCATGTGGTACCCTGGACCCAAGGGTAGATGATCATTTGGCATTGGATTTGATCTGGGCAGATTTGAACTGAGGCAAAAGTCAATTGGAGTTGATTTGGTTAGGTTTGGCTCAATTTGACTCATTTAGGTGAAATTAGGTTAGGTTGGATCAAGTTGACCAATTGGTCAAATTAGGTCAAACCAAGGGTTGGGTCAAGTTCATATGATCATTTTGGTTATTTTGGTTCAATTGGTTTTGTTTAGTTTGGCTTAGATTTGATTTTGGCTCATTTGAATTCATTTGGGTCAAATGGGTTAAGTTGACCAATTTGACCAAATTGGCTTAGGTTGGGTGTTGGTTTGGGTTTAGTTGACCAATTGAAGATATATGTTGGCTTTGGTTTCAATTAATTTGGATTTGGTTTTGACTTAGGCCAACTTGAACCTTTAGGTCAATTTGGGCTAAGTAGGATTGGGTTCAATTGGGTCCAATCGCTTTGGTCAAGTTCAACAGTAAATTTGGAATGAACTTGAGCCATTGGTTGTAATCAATTTGGTTTATATTTTGATTTGACCCAATTTAGCCTTTTAGGTCAATTTGGGTCAAGAGGGCCAATTGGGTTTGGTTTGACTCAATTGAAGGTCAAGTCATATTCAAATATTTATTTTGATTTGTTATGAATCATTGGTTTCAAGGATTTGGCATAGAGTATGGCTTTGGATTCATATGGATTAAGGGTTGACTTGGTCAAATGACCAAGTTGACTCGTTTGACCAATTTGTGATAATTGATCAACTTAGGGTGATCAATAATCATGATGGAGGTTTTGATGGGCTTGGTTCAATCAATTTGGGTAGGATTAGAAGTTGGCTTAATGAGCCTCGTGTTTAATCCGATCAATTTTGATGATAACAAATGAATGCTTGGATGTTCTAATGTATGTTTTATGTGTTTTGATATATTGCTAATTACATATCCAATCATCTCACAACATGTTTGAGGAAATTGCAAGAATAGAAGAATGAAAGATAGATCAAAATGGATAATGTGAAGCTCAAGATACAATATTTTAGGTTATATGCATTTATAACTATCTTAGAAATTCATATGAGTTCATTGGCATGAATCAATTTGCTCACAACTTAACATATTATTATTTTTATTTATTTTAAATAATGATAATGAGGTTAATTTATATAAATCTCTATCTAATTAACATTCAATTATATGTTTCATACATATCATTTGAATTGTCAAAAAATAAATGATTATAAATTATGACTATTAAGTGTAATTAGTTTATATACTTAATATAATTAAATATTTTAATTTAATTTCAAGGTTATATGATAACTAACATAAGTATGATTATTATATATAAATTATATCATAATACTTAAATGTCATATTTCAAAATTAACAAAATATGTGGAATTTTGTATTTTTAGCCAAAGTCATTTTATAATCAAGGAATTTATATCTAATTTTATCTCCAATGATTCCTTGATTTTTTTCTTTAATTTGATAGGTCATGACATGATTAAAATTGAATTTAATATGACTTTTCAAACATTAGCTAATTTTTAATGAATTTGCTAGATCTCTCTTTTAATTAAAAGCTTACTAGCCTACTTAGATCTATTATATACTAATTTTATTTAAGTATTTGTGATCATCGCATTAATTAATCTTTTGATTAAAATAAAATAAAATAATCCTTGTTGAAATTTATTTTATTATGAAAAAGAATATTGTTAATCTTTCATTGAAATATTCCATTATAGAATAATAATCAAAATGAACCATCCTTTAAGTGCTTATAAATAGCCCTCATTCTCTTCATGAAAGTGTACTTTTATGTCATTTAGTATCGATTATTCTAGCGTGAAGTGGACTTTTCCTTTCCTTCAACTTCAAAATTCTTATTTTGAAGAATCGATTCTTTTTGCATCTTTCGGTGATCTTCATTGGAAGAAGATCATCCATGAGAAAAAAAATCAATGAATCGAAGAAGACTCTTTCTCAAACAACAAAATAGAAAGTTTTTATTTTGAAATCATTTTATATTAGTCTACAAATTGTAATCATAAACATCTATTTCACTTTAAGATATTTATTTTATTATTTCTTACAATATTAAGTGAGCATTTATCTTTCCAAATTAGTAAGTTGTAAGTGATCATTTATAATTTGTGAGATCATTTTTAATTACATAGCTTGGTATATTTGTGAGATTTATTTTACTCTTATAGGATACTATTTGTAAAATATTTTGCATTTAGTGGATTCTAATGCTCATGGATTAGACTAGTTTTGGGGTTGATTAAGTAAATGGCATTAAAGTGAAAAACCTTTTGAGGAAGCTAAAGAGAACTTTATGCTGTAGCTTGTCACTTTGTTGTGCTTTATTACTTGATGATTACATGAAGATTTCTATGTTTACAAAAAAGAATTATGGGATAAACTCATTATAAATTATGAAGGAACTAGTGAAGTTAGAGATGCTCACTTAAAAAGACTTGTTCATGAATATGAGTTATTTTATATGTCTCCATCTAAATCTATTTAAATATGTACACTAGATTCATGAAAATAATTAACACATTGCATTCTTTTGGAAAAACATATAGGAATCAAGATTTAGTCTATAAGGACAAAGACATAAAAATAATTATGACATTGATTTAGATAGCTTTCATGATGTGAATTTGAATTTCTTTTGTTTTAAAAGCTCTCATGATGATATATGGTTATGGCATAGGAGACTATGTCATCATGCACACACTCAATATTACTAAACTTGATTTAGTAGTTGGATTGCCTAAATTAATTTTTATTCAAACTATGTTTGTGATGCATGTATTCATGGTACATTCTAGAAGCTCATTTAAAAGTAAAATATTGTTTCTACATCTAGACCTCTAGAATTGTATCACATGGATTTATTTGGTCCAAGTAAGCTTAGGTGGTAAAAATTATGGTTTTGTGATTGTTGATGATTTCTCTAGATATACTTGGGTTTTGTTTGTATCTAATAAAGATGATGTTTTTGGTGAGTTTAGAAAGTTTTCTAAATATATTCAAAGAGATCAAGGTCTTTGGATTAATAGGGTTCAAACTGATCATGGTGGCAAATTTGAAAATAAATTATTTGAGGATTATTGAAATAAACGTGAGATTAGACATAATTATTTTTTCACCTAAAACTACCCAAAAAAATGGAGTAGTGGAGAGAAAAAAATAGAATATTAATTGAATTATGCAGATCTATGCTTGATGAGTATAAATTGCCAAAATATTTTTGGGGAGAATCATTAAATACTGCATGTTATGTGATGAATAGGATCTATTTTTGACCAATTTTGAAGAAGACACCCTATGAATTATTTTTTGGAAAGAAGCCTAAGATTGAACATGTATTTGGATGTAAATGCTTTATTTTGAATAATGGAAAAGAGCATTTAGGTAAGTTTGATTGCAAATCAGATGATGGTATTTTCTTAGGATACTCTCTTTCCAGTAGAGCTTATAGAGTTTTTAATAAGAGAAAAATAATTGTAGAAGAATCAATACATGTTATTTTTTATTAAAATTTAATTGATCCCATTAAAAATGAAGTGATTGATCAAGAGATTGATAATTTTAAGAAAATATCTTTAGAAGATAATGTGGATATTCATTGCCTAAAGAATGGAAATATAATAAAAATCATCCAAAGGAACTAATTATAGGAGATCCCTCTAAAGAAGTTATGACCAGAAGACATAGTAGAGAGGTTGTAGATCATTCAGCATTTTTATCTAAAGTTGAACCTAAAAATTTAGAACAAGCATTAAAAGATAATTTTTGGATTATTGCTATGGAAGAAAAGTTGAATCAATTTGTAAGAAATGATGTTTGGGAATTAGCCCCAAGATCCCAACATCAAAATGTCATTGGAACAAAATGGGTCTTTAGGAATAAGTTAGATGATTCAGGATGTATTGTTAGAAATAAAGCTAGGTTAGTTGCACAAGGGAACACACAAGTTGCAAGGTATAGATTTTGAAGAATCTTTTGCTCCCGTAGCAAGACTAGAAGCTATTAGGTTACTCCTTGCTTATGCTTATTTTAGGGATTTTAAACTTTTTCAAATAGATGTTAAGAGTGAATTTTTGAATAGATTTATTGACCAAGATGTTTTTGTAGAGCAACCACTTAGATTTCAAAGCCTTGATTGTCAAAATCATGTGCATAAATTAAAGAAAGCCTTATATGATTTAAAATAGGCTCCTCGTGCTTGGTATGATAGGTTAAGTAATTTTTTGATAGATCATGGATTTAGAAAGGGTAGAGTAGATACCACCTTATTCCTTAAGAGCTTAGATGATGATTTGATTATGGTACAAGTGTATGTAGATGATATATTATTTGGAAGTACAAATGAATCTTTGTGCCATGAGTTCTCATCTTTGATGTTTAAAGAGTTTGAAATGAGTATGATGGGAGAACTTAATTTTTTTCTTAGGTCTTCAAGTGAAGCAAGAAAATGGCACATTCATCTATCAAACCAAGTACACAAATGAATTGCTTGAGAGGTTTGACATGAAAATATTTAAATCTAGTTAAACTCCTATGAGCCCATCTATAAAATTGGATTTAGATGAATTAAATCATTGATCAAAACTTTATAGATATGATAGGTTCACTTTTATACCTTACTAATAGGCGATATTATGTTTGTTTTTTTTTTGTTTGCTCATTTTCAAGAAAGAATCTCATTTAATAGTCAAGCATATCTTTTCGTATTTGATAGACTCTAGGTTAGGTTTATGGTATCCTAAAATTCTTTATCATGTGATTTGGTTGCTTATTGATGTTGATTTTCTTTGGTAGATAGAAAAAACATCAGCACATGTATTTTAGGATCATTGCTTGTGTCTTGGTCATCCAAGAAATAAAATTTTGTAGCTTTATCCACTATTGAGGCTGAGTACATAGCTATCGATAGTTGTGTTGCTCAGGTCCTTTGGTTAAAGCAACAATTAGAAGACTTTGGTATTAAGCAATTTGACATTCTAGTTCAGTGTGACAATACTAGTGCTATTAGTTTGACCAAAAATCCTATCCAACACTCACAACCAAACATATAAAAATTAGACATCATTTTATTAGGGATCATGTTTTGAAAGGTGATGTTAATATTAATTTTGTTGTAGATTTACAAATTGCATATATTTTACAAAACCATTTCAGAATGTTTTTATACTTTAAGATGCATGTTGATTATTTGTTCTCACTTTTGATGTATTAGAAGAGTAAATGGTTGTATTGATCAAAAGGGGGGAGATTATAGTATATGATAATATATTTTATGATGTTTTTTATTAACAAACAAATCTTGATGATCAATATATGTTTTTATATGAGATATATTATTTACTATTACATCTCAATACATCTCATAATATGTTTAGAATATTTGCAAGAAATAGAAGAATGAAAGAAGATGATCAAAATGGATAATGTGAAGCTCAAGATGTAATAGTTATATGCATTTATAACTATCTTAGAAATTCATATGAGTTCATTGGCATGAATCAATTTGCTCACAACTTAACATATTATTTTTATTTATTTAAAAAATGATAATGAGGTTAATTTATATAAATCTATATCTAAATAACATTATATTATATTATTTCATTTGAATTTTTCAAAATAATAAATGATAATAAATTATGATTATTAAGTGTAATTAGTTTATATACTTAATATAATTAAATATTTTAATTTAATTTTAAGGTTATATGATAACTAACATATGTATGATTATATATAAATTATATCATAATATTTAAATGTCATATTTTAAAATTAACAAAAATATGTAGAATTTTTTACTTTAGCCAGCATTATTTTATAATCAAGGAATTTATATCTAATTTTATCTCCAATGGATTCCTTGGATTTTTTTTTCTTTAATTTGATAGGTACATGACCCACGTTTGATTAAAATTGAATTCAATATGACTTTTCAAACATTAGTTGATTTTAATAATGAATGCATGCTACATGCTTTGAATATATTAAAAGCCATATTTGGTTATTTTTGAGTGCCCATGTGAATAGCTGAATTTTGGCTCGTTGAATTTAATATTTATTTAATATAAATTATATTTTTATTGAATATTAAATTATTATATGATAAAATGATGTTAGAATAATATATTTTTTTGAAGTAATTCAAAATGACCTTTTTGTTTATAAATAGCCCACATTCTCTTCATGAAAGTATACCTCATTCAAATTCAAAATCCCTCTAGCAAATCTAAGAGAAAATTTCCTAGATTTTCCTTCCAAGTGTTCTCCAAATATTGCAAGATCAAATCCTTGGTTTGGAAGCTTCAACATCTTCAACTAAGCTTTCTCAAATTACTTGAGTTTATTTCATGATCTTAATCCCTTTTAGTTGTTCATACTATGTTCACCATCTATTTACTCTTTCCAATTTATACTTTTTGGTGGATTAGTCTTTGGACATCAAAGTCTAAGTTTTTCATATCAAAGTTTCTTCAATCATTTTTTTGTGAACAACTTGTGATAGTTTATAGGATTTATTTCAACTTGCTGAAATTTTTATCTTCTTACAAATTTCTGTTGGTTTCTTGAAATATTTCTTCATTATTCTTATTTGAAAGATCATTTATTCTTAGATTTAATTTAGAAATATATTTTAAGTATTTTAAATTAATTTATTATGCTGAAATTATTTTCATATTTGCTAGATCTCTATTTTTAATTAAAAGTTTACTAGCCTACTTAGATCTATCATATACTAATTTTATTTAAGTATTTTGTGATTATTTGCATTAATTGAAAGCATCTTTTGATTAAAATAAGAGAAATTATTCCTTGCTGAAATTTATTTTATTGTTCAAAAGAATATTGTGAATTTATTTTGAAATCATTTTTATATTAGTCTACAAATTATAATAACATAAACATCTTAGTAAGATCACTTTAAGATATTTATTTTATTATTTCTTATCAATATTATGTGAGCATTCTATCTTGCCAAATTAGTAAATTACAATGTGATCATTTATAAGTTGTGAGATCATTTTTTGAATGGGATAGCTTGGTATATTTGTGAGAGATTTATTTTATCAAAATTTATTATTATGTATTTTCTTTTTTGTTGTAAAATTTTTATTAGGGTTGTACTCACTTTGTAGGTACATATTATTGTAGGGGTTGTACTCAGTTAAGGTACTATTTGTAAGCTATTTTGCATTTAGTGGATTCTAGCCATGGGCTAGGCATGGTTTTTGGGGTTTGGCGAACCAGTAAAATTGTGCCTATTTTCTCTCTTTACTTTAATGTACTTTAATTTTTTTGCTACATTAAGAATTGTATCTTGTCATTAAAAATTCAAAATTTAATTTTCTACGAGAACTTAAAATTTAAAAACTTTAAAATTTTTAATATCCCATAATTCATCCCCTTCTTCTATAGTGACTCACAAGAACTTGGCTCAAATAGGTCAAATTGGACACTTTGGGTGAAGTGGACCTTGGTTTAGTTGGCTTGATTTTGGGTTGAGTTTTATTTAGTTGAGTTTATATATGGATCAGGATTGATATATAAATCAATTTAACTTGGGTTCAAATGGGTTTTGGTTCATTTGAATATGTCAAGTCAAAAGGGTTAAGTTGGTTTTAACTTGGGTTAATTTTTCTTTAGCTTGATGATTGTAGATTTCATTTATATTTGTGAATATGATTGAATGTATGATTGATTCATGAGAAAATCAATAGAATTTTGGTTTTGGAATGAAGGAATTTGGCTAAGTCCATGAAGTTGGGTCATGTGGCTTAGGTTTGGATTTTGATTTGGTTTGATTTAGTTTAAATAATTTAAATGTATATTTTATTTAAATTTGTGAATATGATTGAAAATATGATTCATTTGTGAGAAAATCAATTTAGTTTGACTTGATTTGGATTAAGATTTGGCTAAGTCCATGGGATAGGTCAAATGGCTTAGGAAGTGTTTTGATTTAATTTGATTTAGTTTGAATTAGTTTTGGTCATTTTAATGTATATTTGATTTATATTTAGGAAGATGATTGAAGATATAAATTGATTATGAGAAAATCAATTAATTTTGGATTGATTTGGATTACGATTTAGCTATGCCTATGGGATAGGTCATATGGCTTCGGAAGGGTTTCAAGTTTCAATTTGATCATGGGCTTCAATCATTTCATTTTGGAATTTGGGTTTGGATTTTGATTTGAATTTGATGTTTGAATTGAACTTGAGGTTTGGTTTGAGACAGTGAACATGGATTGGGTTTGTTGTAGGGTAGGTGGATTTTCTTAATCCCTAAGGTATAACATAATCCTATGATTTACCCTTTTAAATCTTTAGGCTTAGGTTAAGTGTTTACCTACTTGTTAGAAGTGTCTTATGACTAAAGAAGTATTAGTGTCTAGAAGACTCATAAATCTAAGATGGAAAGATTGAATCTGCACTCTAGAAGTAAGGTCAATAGGCCTTAGGCTCCATAGTGTTTCCATTAGAGATAAATGATTGGAAGAAGACCCAAGTTTCACATTATAGACTCTGATACATCTTTCAATTCTTTTCTTGGGAGACCATGGATACATGAGAACAACATAGTTCCATCTTCTCTATATCAATATATAAAGATTGTGAGAGGTGGGATCGTCTATTGTATCAAAGGAGATCTCAAGCAATTTACAGTTCATGAGGTTGGCATATGAGGATGCGGTTTACTACCTCCCTCAAAATCAACAAGTCTATTCTCATGAACTTGGATAAAGTTTAAAAATAAAAGAAAAAGAAAAATAAAAAGAAAATGAAAGAGAAAAAAAAAAGAGAAAATGAAAAAAGAAAATATAAGGGAGCGAAAATAGACTTGGGGGAGGAAGTGTAACCTGACATTAGATTCCACCACAGTTCATTACTCCATTCAAACATATGGGTAGGATGACCTAACCTCCACCAGGTAGAGGAAGATGTCAGTTCAGAGGCAGTCCTAAGGGTGGAAAACCTTCTTATTGGCCACCCAATAGAAGATATGTCCCAGCAACCAGGAGTACACCTATTATCCATATATACTTAGGATCTAGTTCATAGGATGAGTCTTATATGGTTAGCACACTAGACTCTTCTCGATAGATTCCCTTGGAGGTGACACTTGAGCCAGATAGTAATGAAGACCGGGCTCCAAAGCAAAGCATAAATGTATCAAAGTCTATATGGGAAACAGTTAGGCATCAGTTGGGAACCTTAGCTCTAACACCACTTTTCTCTCAAAAAGTTGAGGGTTTGGTAGTTAAGGAATCCTCTAAGTCATTCATAGGTGTGAAGACTCAGAGGTTCTTTCTGGGAGTATCATCCTCAAGTCAAGAAGTTATTATAAAACTTGAGGTTGATTCATAAAAAAATTTAATTGAATTACCTTTTGATTGGTACTTGCCTTGTGTTCATAATTTAGCAAAGAAAGGGTTAATCCCACATAATTGGTCAAAGCACATGTCAGACTACTTTGAAAGAATATGGAAGAACAAATGCAAAAGCTCTCAATCAATATTAAGACTAGGATTGATGGTGTCCAGTCGTGATGACTATTGCTGCTTAGTCATCACCAATCATTTGGAATCTGATAGGTTGTTTTCAAATCACATTAAATCATATGAGGAGCTATGCATAGAAACTTCAGATGATCTAGATGATTTTGGAGTCATAGTTGCACTGCCAGAGTTTGAAGAAGAGATCAATTCAACCATCGACTAGCTCAAGGAAATCAACTTAAGAACTGAAGAAGATCTATGCTTGACATAAATCTATTCTTTGTTGAATGAAATCAATGACTTAGTTAGGCTATTAATTGAGTTTAAAGACTACTTTGCTTGGAGTTATGAAGAGATGCCTGGATTGGCTCCTGACATAGTGGTATATAAACTAGCAATATAGCCTACTACTAACCCTATCAAGCAAGCTCCTAGGTTCATGCGATTAGGCATAGAACAATAGGTCATTTCTGAAGTCAAGAAACTGATTGATGTTGGCTTCATTTAAAAAAAAATACCTACACAGTTGCTTAGTCATCCTAGTTAAGAAAAAGAATGGCCAAATTCACATATATGCTAATTTTAGGGATTTAAATAAGGCGTGTCCAAAAGATGAATTTCCACTACAAATCCGAGAGCTGATGGTGGACATTACCTCATCTCATACAGTCTTCTCTTTCATAGATGGCTCATCTAGATATTAATAAATAAGATGATGGTATATATGATAAAAATTACTTTTAGAACCCATCAAATCTATTGCTATAAGGTCATGCCTTTTTTCCTTAAAAATGCCGTACTACATACTAGCTGTGACTCGAATCTTGACAAACTCATTCATCATGAAGTTGAGTGCTATGTCGATGAACTCATGGTCAAAAGTGGAGAAAAGAAGACCATCACTTTGACTTGAGAGTACTTTTCAAATAGTTAAGATAATTTAACCTCAAAATGAACCCCTTGAAGTGTGCATTCAGAGTAGCTTCAGAGAAATTCTTTAGGTTTATTATCTGACTCCACGGAATCAAAATTTATCTAGAGAAGATCAAGGTGATATTAGAAATGCCACACCCTAAAAGTTTAACTCAACTCAGATCATTCCAAGGGCGATCGGCACATCTAAGATGCTTTATATCCAACCTATCAAGAAGATATCAGACATTCTCAGCACTTGTCAAAAGGATGCCAAGTTCAAGTGGCTTGACAATTGAGCATGCCTTCGAAGACATCAAGCATTACCTTATGACCGCCCGGTTCCTATCCGGCAAGCCGCTCATACTTTACACTACTGTGTTAGATGACTCCCTTGGTGCTTTATTGGCCTAATCCAATGATGAAGGGAAGGAAAATGCACTCTACTACCTCAGTTATTATCTAATCCCTCTTTATTTATCCACCCATTGAAGCATGCCTATTTTTAATCTTTGCATCCCAAATGATACAACACTACATGCTTCCTCATAAAGTGAAATTAATCTTTAGGATCAATCCACTATAGTATCTCATGACATAGCTAACTCTATCCATATGGTTGGCATGATGGTCCATGATCCTCTCATAGTTCACATTGCCTTCATACCCCTCCATGCGGTGAAAGGACAAGTGCTAGCAAATTTCTTAGCAGCACACCCACTTCATGCTGACTCTCTGCTTAATGATGATCTCCTCGATAAACAAATCATGAACTTAGGGGATACTAGCATTCACTATTAGGAGATGTACTTTGATGGCTTCATCTCAAAGAGGAGAAGAACCATAATTTACTATTCCAGGAAAGGCAGGGGTAGGAATAGTTCTCTTAACTATGGATCATGATGCGATGAGATTCTCATATCATATGTCCAATCCTTGCATCAACAATGAAGTCAATATGAGCCTCTAATTTTTGGTCTAGAGTTGTCATTACTCTAAGCATCTAGAACATCAACATCTTTGGGGATTCTCACCAAATCATTGGGTCCTATAAGATTATAAAAGCGATCCATCACTACCACAAGTACACCATGGAGTTATTAGCCCAAAATCCCAGAGGTTACCATTTATAAGAATCCTTGAGGTGAGAATATCATAGCGTATGCTTTAACCAAGCTTACCAAGGAGTTGGCATTTCCAGAGGATGAGTTCATATCAATAAAGGTCCAAAATAGATAAGTCTTATCCCTTATTGATATTGAACTCATCAAAAAGTACTCTCTTGAAGGGGAGGTTGCCATTGTCAAGAAGGATTAGGAGTTACATTGAAAGCAACCATATATAGATTACCTAAATAAAGGTAAACTACCTTAAGAGAAGTCTTAAGCCCATCATATGAAGTAGAGAGCACTTTTTTACACTCTTGTGGATGGTGTCTTGTACCCGCGATCTTTTGATCATATGTGGAGCAAACCATTATGGTCCGAATGTGAAAGCCAAAATCATGAGACCAGGATACTATTGGTCATCGATGATCAAATATTGCATGGATACGGCTAGGCGATGCCACCAATGTTAAATACATGGTGCGGTCCTTCACCAACCACCCAACATTCTACATCCTACATTGGCATCATGGCCATTCGAGTGTTGGGGAACGACATAGTGCATCTGATTGATCCTCCTTCTACTAAGGCTCATCGATTCATCTTAGCTACTGACTACTTTAGTGATTTTCTTAGAGAGTTTACATTCACATGTTCTACCTTTTAGGAAATAATATTATATAGGTTTTGCTGTCTCGATGAATTATATATAATAATGGTATTGCATTCAAGAGCACCAAGATAACAACTTTGTAAAGAGACATAGCATAGATTGGAGATATTCTACCATCAACTACCCGAGGGAAAATGGTATATGAGAAGCTTTCAACAAAACTCTCATCCAAATACTGAAGAAGATACTCGACAATAACAAGCGATAATGGCATGAGCATGTAGTTGAATCCTTGTGGGCTTACTGCACCACATATAGAGCTCCAACTCAGTCTACTCCTTTCTTCTCAATGAATGGGTCTGAAGCTGTTCTACCATTAGAAGTCCAACTTCCATCACTAAGGATAGTTGTGTGATATCACAAATGAAGTTCGAGTTAGAAGAGCTCAAAGGTTTGGAGGAGAGACACTTGAGCATGATAAAACTCTTATTGCAAAAAGCTAAAATGATTCAAGCTCACACCAAATTAGTTTTTCCTAGATCTTTTCAAGTATGAGAGCTTATTTTAGTTCTAAGGAGACTGATTGTTTCCCGTTGTAAGATGGGAGGCATGTTTGAATTCACTTGGGAAGGCCCTTTTGCCATAGAAGACTACCAAGGAGGATCTTATCGACTTATTAATCATAAGGAGAGAATGCTTCCAATCAATAGGCTCTACTTAAAAAAATATTATAAATCATATTTGAAAATAATTATCATCAATAAAAATTCCTTTTCAAATTCAATCTCTTCCATATTGAAAGTATTCATGTTTGTGAATTCACCATGATGTGTTTAGGGTAGGTGTAAGGAACCCGAGTGGCATCCTATCCTTCATCAACACAACATAAAAACAAACTACAAACAAACATATAAACCAAACACATATCTTTTGTCTCGGGTTACACTGAGTTGAGATAACACCCCTAGCAGCACTCACTAATAGCAGCTCTAGCTACCCTGCTAGTGTGTCTCTCCAGTGGTTTTCTTATTTTGGAGGATGTAAGTATGATATTCTTTCCTTCTTTACTTATCCACTTCACATCGATAAGCACCTTGTTAGTTTGGTAGGCCTTGCATGGTGGTAAAATGTTGGCTTATTTAAGAGGATGATCTATACTTTCTTCTTAGATTAACCTTGCACTTATTGGGTGAGTATATTTGAAGTTTAGGATAAGTCCCTAGCGGCACCTTCCTTCTTGCTTCAAGTTAAGTCTAGTCCTTCCACGGGCAACCGCTTACTAGTCACTCAAATAGCATCATCTATCGATGATAATATCGATGATTAGTTCCACTCAAATGTAAGCTACATGCTTTCTTTCTAGATTGATCATTGTACACCGACAATCACCTTAGGTTGGTTGGTTCTCACTATGCTGATTAATACACTACTCATGCTGATGGATACACATTAGGTTGGTTGGTTCTCACACTTTAGGATACACCACTCATGGCAGATATAAGTCTGGTACGCTTTCTCCTTGAGTTGTCCACTATACACTTATAGGCTTTCTTTTTCAGGGATCAGGATAATTCCCCTAGTAGCACCTCCCCTATGGGCACTATATTTGGATCACATTCTTTGCGACCCCTTTTAGACACAACCTAGGTTACAATCAGAATGGACAGTTCCCCTTTCCTAGTAACCGCCCCTGTGGTTAGAGAATTCATCTTGTAGATGTCTAGATTCTCCCTTGGTCTAGTAAATCTAAGATAGGTCAAGGCTAACATAGCTCCTTCTCAGTGTGGGCCCTTGTACACCAATAGGGTCTACGTAAACATATAAACAAATTATATATTCTCTTGTTGATTAGGAGGACATCCCTAGTGGCACCTTTTCCTAAGCAGGCATCCTATCTTTAGGGAATTAACAATAAAACACCCTTTTGGAATCGCCTGACTACTCTTGAGTTGATATAAGTCCTAGCAACATTCACTCAGTAGTCGCCCCTAAGTGGGGTTTGATTTGTTGTACTACCAATAGGTCACCCTAGCGGTTGTTCCCTGCTTTAGAAGATGTAAGTCTTGCACCTTCTTCCAGCATTGCTACACCCAAAGGCAACCCCTTAGGTTGGCTAGCTCTACCCCACAATAGACTATCCCTTTGGTTTGTAAATTTGGTAGGATATCTATAGCCTTCTCATTGGTCCATGGAAAAACAACATGGTCCATAAATTAAATCTATAAAATTTGATTAAGGCCACATCTCCAACGGATGTGCCCTCAATTCAAAATCAAACTAATCCAAATAAACCATATCAAATCACATAAAATTAAGATAAAATTAATCTTGAGTACTTTTGAGTTGACATAAGTCCCCAGCAGCATTCACTCAGTAGTCGCCTTAGGTCAGGTTCGATTTGTCATGCATCCAATAGGTCACCCCAGTGATTGTTCCTCGCTTTGGAAGATGTATGTCTGCTATGCCTTCTTCCTAGCACACTTTTTGCACACTAAAAGGACCCTTAGGTTGGGTAGCTCTACCCCACACATGGTAGCTATCCCTTTGGATTGGTAAACCTAAGGTAGGTCAAGGCTGATATAACCCCTTCTTAGTGGGTCCATCGCACCTTCGATCACATACTCAAATTAAATTAAACCCAATCTAATTTTTAGTGAGTTAAATCATACCCTTTCCCTAGTGGAGCCCCAAATCATATATAAACAAGTCAAGCAAATAAATCAAATTCAAGACCAACCTCCCCGGTGGAGGCAAATTAAAATAACTCGCCTAGTAGAGTCTAAATCAAAGAAATCCAACCAAACTTTTATCCCCAACGAATACATCCCCAAAAAAAATCTATGAAATCAAACTCAAATCAATCCCTGGATAGCAACGCTTCCCAAGTGGAAGGTTCATATATGCATCCCCACTAACCCAATATCTACCATATATGCTTCATGAATTAAAACAAAACAAATTAAAGTTGATTATATCTTAATCCCAATGGATTATAGATTCTTTTCCCCTAGATCTTCCTTCCACTAATCATATAATCAAATCAAATTCAAACCTTATCCCGGTAGATTTTCTCTTTTACCCTTGACATAAACCCTCATGTCATGTCCAATGCATGTGTAATCTCTAGATCTCCTCCATGTCCTTGACATGGAATTCTCATCAAATCTTATTTCTTCTCTTATGCACACCTTGAATACTTCAACCAAAAGCCAAATAATGTATTCGTTCAAATTACATCATCTTAACATTGTAATCAATATTTTATGATTTTTGATGATGTATGCTCAAACTAACTATACAATATCATGCTAAACATATTATAGTGTGAATTAACACACTATATTATATTATAATATATGATGTTATATTAAAATTTGCTATAATATAATATATTATCTAACATTATCATTAGAATCACTTAAAAGGAACAAATAATAAAATTTTCTCGAATATGAATATTCATTTTGGATGTAAAATTGTTATTTTTTTATTAGAATGGTACAAAATAGCATAATTTTGGTGTTGCTTCTTGGTGGGTGTCATCAATTTGGCCAAATTCTTCCATCTCAACCTTCAAATTAACATTTTTATGACTTTTGACCCAATGTATTATAACAAAAGTAAAACATACTAAAGTGTACAATAACATTTAGTAACACACCACCACATTCATATATATGTGAAGTCATATTGTTATGTACATTATATTTTAATATGCTTTCATATATATATTATATTACATTACACCTTAAAATGAATCACTTTAAAAAAAATATATATATATATATATATATATATATATATATATATATGATATATAATATATATATAATTTATATATATATATATATATATACATATATATATATATATATATATATCTAAAGTGAACATTTATTTTGAATATTCCATTCATTAAATGACACCCCTAATGATGTTCCTAAAACACCTTAAATTTGGCCAAATCCCATCATCTCACTATAAATTTATTTTTATATTAGTACAAACTCTACTACATCATACTATAACAAACTAAAATATGCTAAACAATAAGTAGTAATACACAATAGTATGCTATAATGCATGATGCTACTATATTATGGCATCTATATTATAATACACTATAATATATTATATTATATTATATTTCATATCACATCACAAGGGATTGCTTAAGATAAAAAAATAATAAACTTAGTCTAAATTATTAAAAACTATATATTTTAGTTGTATCACTTACATATTTTAAATTGAAACAACATATTATGATGCCATGCTCAACCTATTATGATTTTGGCCAAATTCCACCATTTTAAAGTCTAAATCAACATTTATATAAAAAAAAATAGTGTAGGCTTGAATTGTAAAATACTAAAATAATCTAACATGCATAGAACAATATATTATGATATATGATGTTATACTATGCTACAACATATAATATTTATTTTGAACATAAAACCTTACTTTTTTGACTACAAGTGGCATAGCACACGTTTGGTACTATAACATAATTCTCACTTTAAATTTAATAAATTTCATCATATGATTTATTAAATCAATATTTTTATGATTTATATTAATATATATGGTGCACAATAATATACTATAAAATTTTTAATACATCTTATAACATCCAAAAACACATCACTACATGCTCAATATATGATGCTTTATACTATAATATATGGTATTATATATATGATTTAGGGTTAGGGTTTTGGGTATTTAAATCTCTAATAGTAAGGAAAGTTTCTTGAGGACATTTTCTTTAGCTACCAAAACTATGTTAGGAATAGGTAAGTCTATATATCTACTCCTAATGACATCTTTATTCAAGGCTTAAGGTTTAAGGTTTAGGGTTAGTTTAGGGTTTAGGGTTTAGGGTTAGTTTAGGGTTTAGGTTTTAGGGTTTGGGGTTTAGTGTTTAGAGTTTAGGGTTGTAAGTTTTAGGGTTTAGGGTTTTAGAGTTTTAAGGTTTAGGGTTTAGGGTTTAGGGTTTAGGGTTTAGGGATTAGTGTTAAGGGTTTAGAGTTGAGGGTTTTAGAGTTTAGGGTTTAGGGTTTAGGGTTTAGGGTTTAGCATTTAGGGGTTAGAGTATAGGTTTTAAGGTTTTAGAGTTCAAGATTTAGGGTTTTAGGGTTTAGGTTTTAGAGATTAAGGTTTAGGGTTTAGGGTTTAGGGATTAGGCTTTAAGGTTTAGAATTTAGGGTTTTAGGGTTTAGGGTTGTAGGTTTAGGGTCGTAGGTTTACGATTTAGGGTTTAAGGTTAGTTTTATGGTTTAGGGTTTAAGATTTTAGGTTAAGGGTTTTTTTTTAAATAAAGTAAACTAGTAGGTTTAGGTTTATTTAGTTTATTTTATTTGTTTGAGTTTATTTTATTTTATATTTTTATTTAGGTTTATTTTTTATTTTTATTTAGTTTAGTTTATTCATTTTAGATTTATTTATTTTAGTTTAGGTTTTTTATTTTTGTTTATTTTTTTAGTTTTAGGTTTATTTTTTAGTTGAGTTTTATTTTTATTTTATTTTTTAGTTTAGGTTTTATTTTTTATTTGAGGTTTAGGTTTGTTTTTAGTTTATTTTATTTTATTTAGTTTAGGTTTAGGTTTATTTTAGTTTATTTTTAGGTTTAGTTTATTTTAGTTTAGTTTAGGTTTATTTTATTTTTTAGGTTTAGGTTTTTTAGTTTAGGTTTATGCTTTATTTTTATTTATTTTTTATTTATTTTTTTTTTTAGGTTTAGGTTTTAATTTAGTTTTTATTTTTTTATTTTATTTTAGGTTTATTTTTTTTAGTTTTTATTTATTTAAGTTTTTTATATTTTAGTTTAGTTTAGGTTTTTATTTGTTTTATTTTATTTTTAATTTTATTTTATTTTTAGGTTTAGGTTTAGGTTTTAGTTTAAGTTTTATTTTATTTTATATTTTATATTTTATTTAGGTTTAGATTTTTTATTTATTTTATTTTTAGATTTTATTTAGTTTAGGTTTAGGTTTTAGGTTTTTAGGGTTTAGTGTTTAGGGTTTAGGGTTTAGTATTAGTTTAGGGTTTAGGGTTAGTTTAGGGTTTAAGATTTAGGGTTAGTTTAGTGTTAGTTTAGGGCTTATGGTTTAGGTTTTAGATATATAGTTTATGTTTTACTTTAGGGTTTAGAGTTTAGGGTTTAAGGTTTAGGGTTTAATGTTGATTATTTAATAGAGAACAAATTCATATTCAACATTTCTTCTTTTCAATTTCATAAACTAGGTAGCACCCCAAGTTTTATGAGACGAGATAAATAAAAAATGAGCACTTATAGAGCAAATCAAAAACCAAAATAAGTAAAATTGTCTGTGTAAAGAAACAATTTCATACAGAGATCGGATCGTCATTCTTTAGTTTCTTATTCCCATCAAACATTGTTGCCTCTCGTGGTGAGATGCCATTATATTCATGATCTCTCCCTCCACCACTACCATGGCTATAACCTCCATCGCTCCTCCCACCCCCATTACCACTACTCGACCACCACCTTTCCACCGGCCTCCCGATCCCCACCACCACTATGATAACCTCTCACCTTGCCTTAGCAAATCTAGGCGAGCATAGTTGACGATGATGTTTCTTCCGGCAAGGTTCTGCCCATTCTTAGGGTTTAGGGTTAGTTTAGGGTTTAGGGTTTAGGGTTTTAGGATTTATGATTTAGAGTTTAGGGTTTAGGGATAGGGTTAGGGTTTTGGGTTTTGTGTTTGGGTTTAGGGTTAGTTTAATGTTTAAGGCTTAGGGTTTAGGACTTAGGATTTTTTAGGGTTTAGGGTTTAGGGTAGTATGTTTAGGGTTGTAGGTTTAGGGTTTTGGGTTAGTTTTATGGTTTAGGGTTTAGGGTTTAGCGTTTAGGATTTAGGGTTTGGGTTTTTTCTAATTAAGTAAACGAGTTGGTTTAGGTTTATTTAGTTTATTTTTTATTTATTTAACTTTATTTTATTTTTTATTTAGGTGTATTTTTTATTTTGATTTTATTTAGTGTATTTATTTTAGGTTTTTCTATTTTAGTTTAAGTTTTTTATTTTTTTTTTATCTTTAAGGTTTAAGTTTATTTTTTAGTTGAGTTTTAATTTTTTTTATTTTTTGGGTTTAGTTTTTATTTTATTTTATTTTTTAGGTTTAGGTTTAGGTTTTTATTTTATTTTTTTAGGTTTAGGTTTTAGGTTTTTATTTTAGGTTTATTTTTAGGTTTTATCTTTTTGTTTAGGTTTAGGTTTATTTTAGTTAAATTTATTTTATTTAGTTTTGGTTAAGGTTTAGGTTTAGGTTTATTTTTTAGTTGAGTTTATATTTATTTTATTTTTTTTTTAGGTTTAGGTTTATCTTTTATTTTTAAGTTTATTTTATTTTTTTTAGGTTTAGGTTTAGGTTTTTTATTTATTTATTTTAGGTTGTATTTTTTAGTTTTGGTTTAGGTTTATTTTATTTTATTTTGTTACATTTATTTTTAATTATTTTAGTTTATTTTATTTTAGTTTAGGTTTAGGTTTATTTTCTTTTATTTATTTTAGTTTTATTTTAGGTTTAGGTTTTTTTTATCATTTTGGGTTTAGGTTTTATTTTTTATTCTTATTTAGGTTTTATTTTTTTAGGTTTAATTTTTTTAGGTTTTATTTTTATTTTATTTTATTATAGTTTTAGTTTATTTTAGTTTTATTTTATTTATGTTTTAGTTTAGTTTAAGTTTTTATTTATTTTATTTTAGTTTATTTTTATTTTTTATTTTATTATATTTTGAGGTTTAGGTTTAGGTTTTAGTTTATGTTTTTATTTAATTTCATTTAATTTAGGTTTAAGTTTATTTATTTATTTTATTTTTAGGTTTTATTTTGTTTAGGTTTTATTTTATTTTATTTATGTTTAGGTCTTTTATTTATTTTATTTTATGTTTATTTTCATTTATTTTATTTTATTTAGTTTAGTTCATGTTTAGGTTTAGTTTATTTTAGTTTAGGTTTAGGTTTATTTTATTTATTTTTTATTTTAGGTTTTTTTTTAGTTTAGGGTTTAGGTTTTATTTTTTTATTTATTTTTAGGTTTATATTTAGGTTTATTTTTGGTTTAGGTTTTTTATTTAGTTTTATTTTATTTTTATTTTAGGTTGATTTAATTTTAGTTCTTTTATTTAGGTGTTTTAGTTTAATTTAATTATTTATTTATTTTATTTTATTTTATTTTTAGGTTTAGGTTTAGGTTTTAGTTTAGGCTTTTATTTTATTTTATTTTATTTTTAGGCTTTTATATTTTTTTTATTTAGGTTTATTTAGTTTATTTTAGTTTAGGTTTTAGTGTAGGTTTAGTGGTTTAGGGTTTAGGTTTAGGTTAGTTGGGTTTAGTTAGGTTTAGTTTAGGTTTTAGGTTTTAGTTATTGGGTTAGTTTTATTTAGTTTTAGGTTTAGTTTAGTATTTTAGGGTTTAGGGTTTAACTTTAGGTTTAGTTTAGGTTTAGGGTTTAGGGGTTTAGGTTTAGGGTTTTAGGTTTTAGGGTTTAGGGTTTTAGGGTTTAGTTTAGGGTTGAGTTTTCAATCAGAGTTTGGATTTTAGTTTTGGGTTTAATGTTTTTTTTAATAGAACAAATTTAAATTTCATTCTTCTTTTCAATTTCATCAACCAAGTAACACACCAAGTTTTTTAAGACACAAGTGATGACATAGATAAAAATGAGCATGCATATATCAAATTAAAAACCCTAGATAACTAGGATCGTCTCTACTGTAAAGATAGTTCCATAAGCAGCAGATTGGATTAGACATTCATAGTTTCTCCATTTCCCATCATAACCACCTCGGCCTCTGGAGTAGCGGGATCCACCATCATATCCCTGATCTCTCCCTTCATCACCACCATGGGTGTAATCTCCATCGCTCACCTGCTTCCATAACCGCCACTACTCCGATTACCACCTCCATATCCACCAGCACCTCCAGATCCCCCACCACCACTATGATAAGCTGCCTCCTTCTCCTCCACTTGGGGATAGGCCGGGCACAGTTAAGTGTTGTCCCTATCATCAAGGTTCTTCCCATTCTTAGGGTTTAGGGTTTTGGGTATAGGGTTTAGGGTTGTAGGTTTTAGGGTTTACGGTTTAGGGTTTAGGGTATAGAGTAAGGGTTTACTTTTTAGAGTTTAGGGTATAGGGCAAGGGTTTACTGTCTAGGGTTTAAGGTTTTGGATTTAGGTTAAGGTTTATGCTTTTAGGTTTAGGGTTTACGATTAGGGTTTAGGTTTAGGTTTTAGGGTAAGGGTTAATTTTAGGGTTTAGGGTTAGTTTTAGTGTTTAGGGTTTAGGGTTTATGGGTTAGGATTTAGGGTTTAGGATTTAGGATTTAGGATTTAGGGTTTATGGTTTTTATTTAAATTAAGTAAACCAATAGGTTTAGGTTTATTTAGTTTATTTCTATTTAATTTACTTTATTTTCTATTTTATTTTTATTTAGGTTTAATTTTTATTTTTATTTAGTTTATTTTATTTATTTTCGGTTTATTTATTTAATTTTAGGTTTTTTATTTGAGTTTATTTTTTTAGTTTTAAGTTTAGGTTTATGTCTATTTTTTAGTTCAGTTTTATTTTTATTTTATTTTTTAGGTTTAGATTATTTTTTTATTTTTAGGTCTAGGTTTAGGTTTTTATTTTATTTTTTAGGTTTAGGTTTTAGTTTTTATTTTATATTTATTTTTAAGTTTTATTTTTAATTTAAGTTTAGGTTTATTTTTAGTTTATTTTATTTTATTTAGTTTAGGTTTAGGTTAAGTTTAGTTTATTTTAGGTTTAGGTTTAGGTTTTATTTATTTTAGTTTAGTTTATTTTAGTTTAAGTTTATTTTATTTTTATTTTAGGTTTAGGCTTTTTTTTTAGTTTTGGTTTTAGGTTTTATTTTCTATTTAGTTATAGGTTCATTTATTAGGTTTAGGTTTTATTATGTTTTTATTTTATTTTTATTTTAAGTTTAGTTTTTATTTTATTTAGTTATTTTATTTTTTAGTTTAGTTTTTATTTCTTATTTTATTTTCTTTTTAGGTTTAGGTTAAGGTTTGGGTTTAGGTTTAGGTTTTACATTATGTTTTATTTTTTATTATTTTTATTTTATTTTGGTTTAGGTTTTTAATTATTTTATTTTTAAATTTTATTTAGTTTAGGTTTAAGTTTTTTTGTTTTTAGGGTTTAGGGTTTAAGGTTTTTTTGGGTTTAGTGTTTAGGGTTTTGGTTTAGGGTTTAGTGTTTAGGGTTTAGGGTTTAGGTTTTAGGGTTTAGGGTTTAGGGTTTAGGGTTTAGGGTTTAGGGTTTTTTGGGTTTTGGATTTAAGGTTTAGGGTTTATGTTTTAGGTTTAGGGTTTAGGCTTTAGTTTAGTGTTTAGGGTTTTGGTTTTTTTTATCAAAAAATAAATTCAAAATTCATCAACTAAGTAACACACCAAGTTTTATAAGACACAAGCGATGACATAGATAAAAATGAGCACGCATAGAGCAAATCAAAACCCTTGATAACTAGATTCATCTCTTATAAAGACAGTTCCATAAGCGATTGTTGATCATTCTTGATTTCTCCGGTTCTATGAGAACCCCCCCCCCCAAGTCTCTTGAGTAGCGAGATCTACCATCATATCCATCATCCCTGCCACCACCACCATGGCGTAACCTTCATCGCCTCAGCCTCCATAACCACCTTTGCCCCACCTGACCTCCACCTTGCCTCCGCCATCTAGACAGCGGTTGATGGTGAAGTTCCTACCATCATGGTTCTGCTCATTCTTGGGGTTTAGGTTTAAGTTTAGGTTTATTAAGTTTTAGGGTTTAGGTTTATTAAGTTTTAGGGTTTAGGTTTTTTTGTTTAAATTTATTTAGTTACTTTAGGATTAGGTTTAGGGTTTGGGGCTTAGGGTTTAGGGTTTAGTGTTTAGGGTTTTAGGGTTTATGCTTTTAGGTTTTAGGGTTTAGGTTTAAGGTTGGGGCTTAAGGATATGTGATGGAAAGGAATGATTTAGCATGTGTCATGTGATAGTATTTCAATTACATTAATCATAAGGAACCTTTCACATTCAATAAAATTATTTAAAGAAAACCTAAACTTAGGATTAATCTAAAATGTGTAATAATCCATTCACTAAAAAGAACTAAATCAAATTAACATGCTTTATAAAGTGGTTTATGGTAGGATGAAAGAGGGAAACCTCTTTTCTTCTCTTTACAACACTAAGTTGCTAAGTGTAGGTCATATGAAACAAAAGAAAACACAAATTAAATCTTGCAAATCAATTAAAGCACTTAAAGTGAAACCACCCTTTAAGTTGAATCTTTCTGCACTTAGAAAATCTTAACTCTAAAGCCTAGTTACGACATAACACAACAAGCCTTAATTTTAGATATAATTGCTTGGGTTGTATGTGTGTTTAGCTAACACTTGTCTTGCAGGTGTAGTTAGATTTACTTTTCTTATTTTTAATGTAATTTTGCATTAGGAATTAGGATTAGTGCTATGGGGGATAAGGATGAGCATTGGCTAGAAGCCTTTGTTCTAGGAGGCCATGTGATGCCTTTAAATTGGAGAAAACCAAATCAAAGAAGGAGGCAGATACATGAAGACATGAAGATTTGATGACCTCCATAGCATTTATCATTTGTAAACTACAAATTATTCTTTTATGCACCGGTTGTATAAGGGTAGAGCTAGGCTACCCATTTTTTTTTGGGTTGTGTATGGCTTTGTGGCACTTTCACATTATTCTTTTCGTTAGATATAAAATTATTTCTTATGTTTAAATTATGCAATTAGGAGGATGATTTTTCTTAGTTTCTTTATATGTTTGATGTTTGAATGTGAGGCCTTGAATGCGATTAGGCTCTTAGAAAATAAATTAATCTTTCTACCCAACTACAACTCATAACTAAAGTTTTAAATAATTAATAACCTCACATAAAGCCTAAGAAATAAATCAAGATAATTAAAGGATTTAGCAACCCCTTAGCTGAATGTTGAATGGCCAACAACATGCACATCATATTATTTCACTCTTGGAAATAGGAGATTTCCATCCTTGCATGATATGGGGCTTGAGGGCATCCTTTATGTTGGAAAACACCCCTTCTTGTTGATTTAGCCAACAACCTTATTTCATCATGCATGTAGGCATCAAAAACCCAAAGCCTTTGTCTAAATGAAGTGTCAAAATAAATAAAATTTGAAAAGATTTTGTATTAGACTAAGTCATATGCTCATACCACTCATGCTCTAGTCTCTTAGAGTGGGTTTAAGGACTTTAGTTTCTCTCTAATAAACAAGCCTAACTAATCTTGCAAATCATATGACCGACTTCTTTGATTTAAAGCGTGGTGTTAGTTGGCCACTCAAGCGATTGCAAGTCAACAATCGGATTTATCTATGGACTTATTTTATTTAATTTTTGGTTTATTTTTAGGTTTTCTTTTTTAGTTTAGGTTTATGTTTATTTTTAGTTTATTTTATTTTGTTTAGTTTAGGTTTTGATTTAGGTTTCATTATTTTAGGTTTAAGTTTACGTTTTATTTATTTTAGTTTAGGTTTACAAATTTTTATTTAATGTTTAGATTTTTTTTTAGTTTAGGCTTTATGTTTTATTTTTTATTTATTTTTAGGCCTTATTATTGGGATTACTATTTAGGTATAGATTTTTATTTAGTTTTTATTTTATTTTATTTTAAGTTTATTTTATTTTATTTTAGATTTAGTTTTTATTTTATTTAGGTTTTTTATTTTTTAGTTTCATTTAGGTTTTTATTTATTTTATTATTTTATTATTTTTATTTTATTTTTTTATTTATTTAGGTTTAAGTTTAGGTTTAAGTTTAGTTTAGTTTTTTATTTTGTTTTATTTTATTTTATTTTAGTTTAGGTTTTATTTATTTATTTTATTTTAAGTTTTATTTAGTTTAGGTTTAGGTTTTTAGGTTTTTAGGGTTTAGGGTTTAGGGTTAGGGTTTAAGGTTTAGGGTTTAGGGTTTAATGTTTAAGCTTTAGTTTTTAGGGTTTTAGAGGGCTTAGGGTTACTTTAGGTTTAGGGTTTAGGGTTTAGGGTTTATGGTTTAGGGTTTAAGGTTTATGATTTGGGGTTTAAGGTTTAGGGTTTAGGGTTTTAGGTTTTAGGGTTTTATGGTTTTAAGGTTTAGGGTTTAGAATTTAGTGTTTAGGGTTTAGGGTTTTAGTGGTTAGGGGTTAGGGTTTAGGGTTGTAGGTTTAGGGTTTAGGTTTTAGGGTTAGTTTTAGTGTTTAGGGTTTTTTTTAATTTTAATTTTAATTTTTTTATTTTTTTATTTTTTAAATTAAGTAAAGTGGTAGGTTTAGGTTTATTTAGTTTATTTTTTATTTATTTTAGCTTATTTGATTTTTATTTTTTATTTAGGTTTATTTTTATTTTATGTAGTTTAGTTTATTTATTTTAGTTTTGGTTTTTTATTTTAGTTTATTTATTAAGTTTAGGTTTAGGTTTAGGTTTATTTTTTAGTTTAGTGTTATTTTATTGTAGTTTAGTTTTATTTTTTATTTTATTTTAGGTTTAGGTTTTGTTTAAGTTTAATTTATTTTATTTTTTTTATTTTATTTTGGTTTAAGTTTATTTATTTATTTTATTTTCAAGTTTTATTTAGTTTAAGTTTAGGTTTTAGGTTTAGGGTTGGTTTAGGGTTTAGGTTTAGTTTAGGTTTAGGGTTTTTTTTTTAGGTTTGGGTTTAGGGTTTAGGGTTTAGGGTTTAGGCTTTTAGGGTTTAGGGTTTAGAGTTTAAGGTTTTAGTGGTTAGGGTTTAGGGTTGCAAGTTTAGGGTTTAGTGTTTAGGATTTAGGGTTTAGGGTTTGGGGTTTAGGGATTAGGGTTTAGGGTTCTGGGTTTAGGGTTTAGGTTTTAGGATTTTGTGTTTAGGGTTTATAGTTTTGAGTTTAGGGTTTGAGTTTGGTTTAGGTTTTGATTTTAGGGTTTAGGTTTTAGGTTTAGGGTTATGGTTTTAGTTTAGGGTTTAAGTTTTGGTTTTAAGAGAACAAATTTAGATTCAACATTTCTTATTTTCGATGTCATCAACCAAGTAACATACCAAGTTTTTAGGTTTTAGGTTTAGGTTTTAGTTTAGGGTTTAGGGTTTTTAGGATTTAGGGTTAGTTTAGTGTTTATGGTTTAGGGTTTAGGTTTTAGGGTTTAGGGTTTAGGGTTTTGCATTTCAGGTTTAGGGTTTAGGGTTTAGGGTTTGGGTTTAAGGTTTGGGGTTTAGGTTTTAGGGTTTTAGGGTTTAGGATTATTTAGGGTTTTTTTTGGGAAAAGTTAGAATTTTATTACCATAAAAGGAAAAGATACAATGTCCATTAAAGGGGTAAAGCTCTAAAATTCTACTGAGAGCTACAAGAAACCTAAGAGCTAAACCCCATCTAAGTATATTAGAAAAAAAGAATACAAAGAAGACAAATACAATCTAAAAAGCATAAGAAAAGACATGAGTATTAAAACAAATCAAAATTGTAAGGATGAGTTAGCTTCATGATTCCTTTGAAAGCAAATTAAGCAAGATCCACAACAACACTTGGGTTGACGAGTAATGACCATTCCCTCTATAAAGTTCCAACTGTTAAAATCTACAAAACACTACAAGGCAAAGTCATAGCTAAAAGGATAATGATAAAGAGAGGAAAAGGAGAGAGGAGAGAGAAGGCTTAGGCTCAATTAGGATCATCTCAAGGGGCAATAATACATATGACCATCCCAACTTCATAAAGAATGGTTACAATCATATGTAATGCTACTAACCAGAGAGAAGAGGTGAGTAACATCAAAGCCATCATAGATAACATACCTGATATAAACAAACATCTAAGGCCAACAGTCCATAGAGTTCCAGATCTTGCACCATTAAATGAAGAGCAACCATTTAGCAACCAGCTAGCAGCCAAACCACCAAACAAAAACCACAATAGACTAATCACAATAACCTAGAGAGAGGCCATACAAAGTCAGAACACCAACAACAGCCATTATCCAAAAACCCATCCAAGCTCCAAACTAGGGAAAACTAGAACCAGCCATCAGCATGCACTAGACCCATGCCAATTAACCAAGAAATAGCCAACAAAACTAAGATTGGAGCCCTTAATCCAAATTCCCAAGAAGTAGCAACCACCCATCAAAACCATGGTGAGCAACCACAAACGACTAAACATCTCAAAAAATGAAACCATCAACGAAGGAAACATAAGTTGCGAAAAATTGAAAATCAAGATAAAATAAAGGGGACCAAAGGCATCCACCAACCACTGAAACCAAAATTCAATCAAAGATCAACATGAGGTTTGGCCAAACATGTAAAAGGCTGCAGCAAAATTATCTAGAAAAGAAAAGACCAACAAGGAAAAATCAACCAACCAAGATTCCAAAGACAACTAAAAGTCCTCCAACCAAACCAACTAAGTAAAGTAGCCATAAGGCAACCACTAGAGAATATACCATCATAAGTAACC
Organism: Cymbidium sinense; assembly: GCA_021442155.1. Classification (NCBI taxonomy): domain Eukaryota; kingdom Viridiplantae; phylum Streptophyta; class Magnoliopsida; order Asparagales; family Orchidaceae; genus Cymbidium; species Cymbidium sinense. The sequence continues at coordinate 158,923,457 of CM038219.1, read as the reverse complement.
AACAAAGGAAGCATCCCTAACAACCAAGGAAAAGTAGAAAACCAACAAAGCACCACACAATAGGTCCAGAAGCACAACCACCATAAAAGGTAATAACATCTAGCGGGACCGACCAAAAAAACCAAACTTCCCGACAATAAAGACTAACCGACAAGAAGCATAATAATAATATAAATGTGCTTCAAATACGTGAGAGGCTAATGTAGGAGAATAACAAAATAAAAAACCAAGGCAAAAGAAGGATCAATAATAAACAACAAGGAACTGGGAGGCAATCCCAAAAAAAATTAGAAATTCTCCAAAAAGAAGGCCTAGAATGCAACAACAACAAGTTCCACTAAGAAGGCCACCCATTTAACCATGAAAACTAGCAAAAGTAATTGAGTTCAAGATGAGAGCCAACAAACCAACCAGTGCAAAAAATATATTAAATCCAGAGCAGAAACCATCTCATCCACACCAGAGTACAAGGTAGAAAGTACCACTGCCAAAAAAAACCAAGCCAACCTAGGCTCGAAGATAGAACCACCGGTAGCAACCAAACCCAAAAGCAAGAGGTCAAAACATAACTCATGACAAAAAATGAAAATAAATTTAGGGTTTAGGGTTTAGAGTTTAAGGTTAGGTTTTAGGATTTGGGGTTTAAGATTTAGTGTTTAAGCTTTAGGGTTAAGGGTTTTGAAGGTTATGGGTTTAGGGTTTAGGGTTTAGGGTTCAAGGTTTATGGTTTAGGGTTTAGGGTTTAGGGCTTATGGTTTAGGTTTACCTTTTTTTATTTTAGATTTAGGTTGTTTTTGAGTCTAGGGTTTAGGTTTTATTTTTTAATTTATTTTTAGGTTTTATTATTAGGTTTAGTATTTAGATTTATGTTTTTATTTATTTTATTTTATTTTTATTTTAGGTTTAGTTTTTATTTTACTTAGGTTTTTTATTATTTTAGTTTAATTTAGGTTTTTATTTATTTTATTTTATTTTCTTTTTAGGTTTAGGTTTTAGTTTAGGTTTTAGTTTATGTTTTTATCTTATTTTTTTTTTATTTCATTTTGGCTTAAGTTTTCTTATTTTGTTTATTTTTAGGTTTTATTTAGTTTAGGTTTAGGTTTTTAGGGTTTCGGGTTTAGGATTTAGGGTTTTTAGGGTTTAGGGTTTTAGGTTTTATACTTTAGTTTAGGTTTAGGGTTAGGTTTAGTTTAGGGTTTATGGTCAGGTTTAGGGCCTTAGGGTTTTATCAGGGTGGTTTAAGGTTTAGTTTAGGGTTTAGGTTTAGTTTAGGGTTTAGGTCTGGGGTTTAGGGTTTAGGTTTAGGGTTCTGATTTAAGGTTGCAAGTTTAAGGTTTAATGTTTAGGTTTAGGTTTAGGGTTTAGGTTTGTTTAGTTTAGGGTTTAGGGTTAGGTTAGGGTTAGGGTTATAGGTTTTAGGTTTGCATTTGTTTAAGTTAGTTTAAAGGGTTTTATTTTATATTATTTTAGTTTAATTTTATTTTATTTATTTTATTTTATTTTTTTTAATTTAGTTTATTTATTTTAGGTTTATTTATTTTAGTTTATTTTTTTATTTTAAGTTTTGGTTTAGGTTTTTTTTTTTTTCATTTTATTTTTATTTTATTTTTTTAGGTTTACGTTTTATTTTTTAATTTAGGTTTAGGTTTAGGTTTTATGTTTTTATTTTAGGTTAATTTTTAGGTTTTATGTTTGAGTTAAAGTTTAAGTTTATTTTTAGTTTATTTTATTTTATTTAGTTTAGGTTTTGGTTTAGGTTTAGTTTTTTTTTGGTTTAGGCTTTATTTATTTCTATTTATTTTATTTTAGTTTAGGTTTAGTTTTTTTTTTAGTTTAGGGTTTAGGTTTTTTTATTTATTTTTATTTTATTATTTATTTTATTTTTTAGGTTTAGGTTTTTGTTTAGTTTTATTTTATTTTATTTTAGGTTTATTTTATTTTTATTTTAGGTTTAGTTTTTATTTTATTTAGGTTTTTTTATCTTTTTAGTTTAGTTTAGGTTTTTATTTATTTTATTTTAGTTTAGTTTTTTTTAGGTTAGGTTTAAATTTAGGTTTTAGTTTTAATTTATTTTAATTTTTTTATTTTCTTTGGTTTAGGTTTTTTTATTTATTTTATTTTTAGGTTTTATTTAAGTTTGGTTTAGGTTTTTAGTTTTTTAGGGTTTAGGTTTATGGTAGGGTTAGTTTAGGGTTTAGGATTTAGGGATGGGTTTGGGGTTTAGGGTTTTAGGGTTTAGGTTTAGATTTAGGGTTTAGGGTTTAGGTGGTTTAGATTTATGTTTAGGGTTTTAGTTTAGGGTTTAGGTTTTGGTTTTTTTAGAGAACAAATTGATTCAACATTTCTTCTTTAATTTATCAACTAAACACACCAAGTTTTAAGTTTTAAGTTTAGTTTGTCTTGGTTTAGGTTTAAGTTTTAGGGTTTAGGGTTGTTTGGTTTCAGTTTAAGGTTTTAGGTTTAGGGTTTAAAGTTTATAGTTTAGGTTTAGGGTTGGTTTAAGTTTAGGTTTAAGGTTTATAGTTTTAAGTTTAGGGTTTAGTTTAAATTTAGTTTAGGGTTTAGGTTTAGGTTTAAGTTTAGGGTTTAGGGGTTTAGGTTATAGTTTAGGGTTTGTTTAGGTTAGTTTAGGTTTAAGGTTTAGTGGGGTTTATGATTTAGGTTTAAGTAGGTTTAGGGTTTAGGGTTTAGGGTTTAGGTTTGCTTAGTTTTTTAGTTTTAGGTTTAGGTTTATTTAAGGTTTAGGTTTTGAGAAAGTTAGAATTTCATTACCATAAAAGGAAAAGATACAATGTCCATAAAAGGGAAAGCTCTAAAATTCTATTTCTCAGCTACAAGAAACTTAAAGAGCTAAACCCCATCTAAGTACATTAAAGAAAAAGAAAAAGAAAGAAATTCAACAACTAAAAGCATAAGAGAAAAAAGACAAAGTAAGACTAAAACAAATCTAAAATAAAAAAGGATGAAGAGTAGTTCATGATTCTTTGAGAAAGCAAGATAAGCAAGATCCGACACTTGGGTTGACTAAGTAACGACCATTCCCTTTGTAAAGTGCCAACCTGTAAAAGAAATCTACAAAATACTACAAAGACAAAGTCATAGCTAAAAAGGATAAGGATAAAGGAAGGAAAAGGAGAGAGCTGAGAAAGAGAAGGCTTAGGCTCAGCTAGGATCATCTCAAGGGGCAACAATACATTTGAGCATCCAAACTTCATAAAGAAGGGTTACAATCATATGTAATGCTACCAACCAGAGAGAAGAGATGAGTAACATCAAAGCCATCATAGCCAAGATACCTAATACAAGCAAACATCCTAGGCCAGCAGTCCATAGAGTTCTAGATCCTGCACCATTAAACAAAGACCAACTAGCTAGCAACTAGTAGCCAAACCACCAAACAAAAAACCATAAATAATCACAATAACCTAGAGAGGCTAGAACAAAGTGAACACCAACAATAGCCATTATCCAACTACCCATCCAAGCAAACAAAGCAAACAGAACTAGCCATCACAAACTCATGCCAATTAACAGAGAAATAACCAACAAAACCAAGATAGGAGCCCTCAAGCCAAAGTCCCAACAAGTAACAGTCACCAAGCCAAACTAGGGTGAGCAACCACAAATGACTAAACCTCAAAATGAAACCATCAATGAAAGAAACATAATCAGCTAAATCAAAGAAAAAAAACAACCACAAAGGGGCCACCACCAGAAACCAAAAGTCCAATCCGAAAGGATCAGCAAAGGTTTGGTCAACACAGCAAAAGGCTCCAGCAAATTGTCGAATAAAAAGGAAAATACCAACAAGGAAAAAATCAGCCAAGATTCTAAAGACAACTAAAAGTTCTCCAACCAAACCAGCTAAGTAAAATAGCGATAAGGCAACCACCAGAGAACATCCCATGATAAGTAACCAACAAAGGAAGCATCCCCAGCCAAGGAAAAGTAGAAAACTAATAAAGCACCACACAATAGAGGTCCAAAAGAAGCACAACCACCATAGAAAGGCAACAAAATAGCAGAGTCAAAAAAAACAAAACTTCCCAAAAGACTAACTAGACAGAAGCATAATAATAACATAAAATGTGCTTCAAACAACACACCCATTAGAGGCTAATCCTAGGAGAATAACTAAACACAAAATCAAGGCAAAGGAAGGATCCAACAATAAACAACAAGGAACTGGGAGGCAACCCCAAAAAAGCAGCCACAAAATTCTCCAAAAGAAGACCCAAAATGGCAACAACCAACAGCAGTTCCCACTAGAAAGGCCACCCATTCAACCATAAAAAACTAGAAAAAACTAATTCAAGTTCAAGAGGAGAGCCAACAAACCAACCAATGCAAAAAATAGAATAAAGCCAGAGAAACCATCTCATCCACCCAGAGTAATAATGGAGACAAGACCACCAGCCAAAAAATTGAGCCAACCCAAGCTGGAAAGACAAGAACCACCACATAGCAACCACCAAGCCAACCCAAAAGCAAGAGGTCAAAAACATAACCCAGCTTAGGCTAAAAAGTGAAAATAAGTTTAAGGTTTAGGGTTAGGGTTTAGGGTTTAGGTTTAGTGGGTTTAGGGTTTAGGTGGGGGGTTTAGGGTTTAGGGTTTAGGTTAGTTTAGGTTTAGAGTTTAGCTTAGGGTTTAGGTTTATGGTTTAGGGTTTAGGGTTTAAGTTTAGGGTTTAGTGTTTGGGTTTAGGTTTGTTTTGGGGTTTAGGGTGTAGGGTTTATTTTAGTTTAGGTGTTTTTTTCTAAATTAAGAAACTAGGTTTATTATTTTGTTTATTTTGTTTATCTTTTATTTATTTTAGTTTTTTTATTTTTTATTTTTATTTAGGTTTATTTTTTTTATTTTTTTAGTTTATTTATTTTAGTTTAGGTTTTTCATTTCATTTTATTTTTTAGGTTTAGGTTTAGGTTTATGTTTATTTTTTATTTTCTTATTATTTTTATTTTATTTTTTAGGTCTAGGTTTATTTTTTATTTTTAGGTTTAGGTTTAGGTTTTTTTTATTTTAGTGTTTAGGTTTAGGTTTTAGTTTTTTATTTATTTTAGCTTTTATTTTTTTAGTTTAGTTTAGGTTTATTTTAATTAATTTTATTTTATTTAGTTTAGGGTTTAGTTTATTTTATTTTAGCAGGCTTAGGTTTTATTTATTTTAGTTTAGGTTTAGGTTTATTTTATTTACTTATTTTATTTTATTTTAGGTTTAGGTTTTTTAGTTTAGGTTTTATTTTATTTATTAGGTTTTATTTTAAGTTTATCTTTTAGGTTTAGGTTTTTTTTATTTATTTTATTTATTTTATTTTTATTTTTAGTTTATTTTATTTAGTTTTTTTATTCTTAGTTTTATTTTATTTTTTTAGTTTAGTTTAAATTTTATTTATTTTATTTTATTTTATTTTTTTAGTTTATTTTATTTTATTTTAGGTTTAGGTTTAGGTTTTGTTTAGGTTTTTTATTTTACTTTATTTTATTTAGGTTTATTTTTATTTATTATTTTTAGGTTTATTTAGTTTAAGTTTATTTTAGGTTTTAGGGTTTAGGTTTAGGGTTTAGGGTTTGGGTTTTTTAGGTTTTAGGGTTTAGCTTTGGGGTTTGGGGTTTGGGGTTAGGGTTTAGGGTTTAGTGTTTAGTGTTTAGGCCTTAGGTGGGTTTAGCAGCAGGTTTAGTGTTAGGATTTAGTGTTTAGGGTTTAGTTTAACTTTAGGTTTAGGTTTTAGTGTTTAGGGTTTAGGTTTAGTTAGGTTTAAGGTTTAGGGTTGGTTTAGGTTTAGGTTTTAGGTTTAGTTTGTTTAGGGTTTAGAGTTATAGGTTTAGGGTTTTGGGTTTAAGGTTTGTGGTTTAGGGTTAGTTTAAGGTTTAGGGTTTAGGTTAGTTTAGGGTTTTTTGGGTTTAGTTTAGAGTGTGGTTTAGGTTTGGGTTTATGGTTTGGGGTTTAGGGTTTTTTTTTTGTTTTATTTTGTTTATATTTTTTTTATTTTTAAATTAAGTAAACTGGTTTTAGTTTATTTAGTTTTATTTTATTTATTTATTTCTTAAATTAAGTAAACTAGGTTTAGGTTTATTTAGTTTATTTAGTTTATTTTATATTTATTTTAGTTTATTTTATTTTATAAATTATCGACTTCTGACTTATACCCACAGAGTGGCCACCTCTCTACCATTTTAAAACCATGTTGTCTGATCTTATGAATTGCAAGATAGCTAGAGTAGTTAATTAATTAGGAAGAGACTAAAGTCTTAAACACACTCCTGAAGAGACTAGAGCATGAGTGGTATGAGAATATGACTTAATCTATAGATGCAAAATATTTTCAAAATTTATTTCATTTTAGAGACATCATTTTGATAGAGGCTTTAAGATTTCTTATGCCTAAATGCATGATTAAATAGGTTATGGGTCAAATAAGCTAGAAGAAGGTGTTCTCCACCACAAGGGATGCTCTCAGTCAAGCATTCCTTTATTGTAAGGATGGAGATCCATCATGTTCAACAGAGAAAGAATATGCATGCATGATGTGAAACATAAAACTATATAACAAAAGGGTTGTTAAATCTTTTAGTTATCTTATTTATGTCTTAGGCTTTTTTTGACCTCACTTTGGAGTAAGCTTTCAACTTCTCCATCCTAGACATAAGGACTCCTCTAAATACTAAGAGTTCCTTAGTCTTAAGACACTTCTAGTGATTAGGTGAACACTTAACCAAACCTTAGAGACTTAGAAGAGTTAGCCATAGAATAGGTTATGCCTAGGTTTTAGGAACTTGACTACCCTATAGCTTAAACCCAAATCCCTTGCTTCCTTCTTTCAAGTCAAACTTCAAACTCAAATATTAAATCAATTCCAACTCAATTCATTTTCTCAAATCTTAAACCAAATCCAAAACCTTTTCTAAGCCCTTTGATTTCATCTTAAGGACTTAGCTCAAATCAAATCTTAAATGAATTCCAACTCAATTGATTTTCTCAAATCTTAAATCAATTCCAACTCAATTGATTTTCTCAAATCATAAATCAATTCCAAAACTCAAATCATGAATCAATTCCAAATAATTGAAACCATGATCAATTCCAAATCCAAAATCTTTCTAAGCCCTTTCAATTTCATCTTATGGACCTAGCTCAAATCAAATCCAAATCACTCCAAACTCAAAATATTTTCTAATAACCCATTTATATTCTCAATTATCTTCCAAAACTAAATTCAGAACTTAAATCTAAATCTAACCAAAATCCAACTTATACTCTTTCAAGTCAAATCCTTGAACTTAGCTAAACCATTCTCAAATCAGTCCAAATCCTTGGTTTTTTTCTTCATACAATCATCCCTTCAATCATATGCCCAAATATAAACATAAACTACAATCATCAAACTAAAATCAAACTAACCCAAATCAAACCCATGTTCATCCTTTGAACTTGAAATTGTCAAATGAACCAAAACCCATTTGACTCCAAATCACTTGCAATTGGATTTATATTTCAATCATAAGTCCATATGTGAGTTCAACCAAACTTGAATCAAGCCTTGATCAAACCAATTGACCACTTAGGCTCACTTGACCCAAAGTGACCTAAAGGACCTTTTTGAGCCAAATTCTAATCCAACCCAAATTGGATTGAACTAAGCCTATCTAAGCCTCACATTATGAGCAACAATCATCCTAGGATGATCAATCACTCAAATTGGGTCAAACCAAGTCAAACCTAGCCTTTGACCAAGTCAACACTTAGCCCAAATGAAACCTAAACAAGCCAAAATTCACTATAAGCCAAATTGATGGAAACCATTGGTCTAAACTAGTTCATAATGAATGATTGAACTTGACCAAGCCATCAATTGAGACAAACCAAGCCTAATTGGCCACTTGACCTAAGTTGACCCAAGTTGACCTAAAATTCTAAAATGGGTCAAATCTTGATCTAAGCCAAATTGATTTCAACCAATGGGTCAAACTCATTCTAAATTGATTGTTGAACTTGACCAAAGCTTCAATTGCCAACTAGAATTGGACCATGAACCCAACTTGAAATCAAACCAAAAAATTGATTGAAACCAAAGCTTGAAATACATTTTAAATGATCAACCAAGCCTAAATGACCTAACCCATTGGGTCATATGGGTCAAATTGGTAAACTTGACCCATTTGACCTAAATGAATCTTAATGAACCAAAACCAAATATAAACCAAATTGAAAATGATACCCATAGGCTCCAAATGATCATTTGAACTTGACTAACCCACAGTTTCATCCAATTTGACTAATTGGTCAACCTAAAATTTGACCCAACTTGACCTAAATGGGTCAAATTAAACCAATTCAAACCAAATGAACTCCAAATCACCTAAAATTTAGCCTAACCCACCTTTAAATCATTTTAACTCTATCCAAATCAAAATCAAGGCCAAATGACCACTTTACCCCTATGTCAAAGGGTATCCTATGACCAAATTCACTTGGAATTTGGTCATATTCTTTCTCAAGGCCATTTGGCATCCTTCTAGTGGTCCACTTGGACACCAAGGAGGGTGGTGAACATGACCTGATATCCTTGGGTTGGCCATGACCCAGCCCAAAGCCAAACTGAACCCTCCAATGGAAATTGAGCACTTGGATCACCCAATACACTCACCTAGCACATCAGCATTCACTCTCCTTCCCTCCACTACCTAAAATGAATCACATGGGATGCTAAGCAGCCCAAAATGAACCAATCTTCAATAGAGCTAAAATGACAACTCTACTCTTCAACATGATCCAAGGAGGGGGAGATATACTCCCCCTCATTCCCACTCAAATGGGAAGCACTAACTTCTACTAAGTTTTAAGAATCAAACTAAGCATCCCTAAGCTTCCCAAAGCAATTTCAAAGCTTCCTTAATTTCTCCTTCTTGATTTTTCTCAATGTCAAAATGGGGGAGCTGAAGTGAAGATCCAACCCATTCAATTATCCACCAAACCCAAATTAATCTTTGAAGCACCATCAAGGGACCTCATCAAGCTCAATCAAGTTGTTTCCCAAGTCACCAACCCACGGGAAGGAGGACTTTGATCAAAGCCAATTGCCATTAAAAGGGAGCTTGGTCAAATGAGCCATCCACCCCAAATCAAGACTTGATACCTTGAACAGGGCTTCATCTCTACTAGGAAAGCTACCTCCTCAGCTGATAGCCTCCGGTGAGGTGCTCAAAACCGATCTTAAGATGAAAATTGTTTGGTCCTTTGTGGAAATTGTAATCCCTTGAGATCTTGATCATGGATTATGCTCCTCCAAGGTGTGGGTGAGTTTGAACTCATCCAGCTGGGTGAGCTTCGGATCGAAGCATCGGCGATGACATCCATCTCTCTCACTTCGAGGAGATAGATCACACACCGTCTATTTCGTATGATTAAAATAGTCAATTGTGATTAAATCATGATAGATCTGCCTCTAATTTAAGCTTAAACTTTGGGATTAATCATGGTTGTCCAATATTATATCGGAAGCATGTCCATCACTGGCTGACTTAGCCACGGATATGACAACTTAAATAACCTATCCCGTCAAGCCATATGAAAAGTGCATCATATCAGCCACCATGTGACCCGACAGGATTAGGGTTAATTAGCTTTAATTAATTCATTTTTAATGCTAAAACTTCCAAAATTCAGAACTAATTGTAGAAAATTTGAAAAATACAAATGCAAGTTCATTTTAAAGATAATTCAGTAAGGAATAATATAAAACTAAAATCAATAGATTTTGAATAGTAATTTTTACTCAATTTGGGTTTTATTGGAAATATAATTAGGCTAATTACTCCTTAATTACTTCAACAATTAATTCCAAACTTCCTAACGCTGATTAGTGGGATGACCTCTCTCCCATGATTTTTTTTTTATTATTGGATTAATTAGGGAATTGCTTAGTTCATCCTTCCCTCTCTTAACTAAATAAATGATTAATTAATCTATTAAAATAATTTATTAATTAAGTTTTAATCATCATGAAATAGTGAATGGACTTAGGAATAAGATTAGATTTTTTTCCAAATCTTTTCTAAAATTATTTCATTTGGATAAACATTTAATTAATTTGCAAATTAATCAATGACTTAATCATTTCATTAATGGCTCAATTAATCAAACTCAAAACTAAATCACTCCAAAACTTAATCACTTAATCTTGGGTAGATTCTTAGGCATTCAATAACCTAAGAGACTTCAAAGGAATTATAATCAAACTACATGTGTAGGATGGTTATGAAAGTACTTAATTAAACCCTTTAGCCTAATTAATCAATAATTGTTAACTAATTGCATTAGGCCCCTTTATTTCTTAGGTGCATTGCTGATTTAAATTCCATGTTGTTGCATATCATATGTTGGCTCATAATTACTTGTTTAATTATGTTAATGTAGTGTAGGTAAGGGGTAATTAATGGATTTAATTCACACCTTAACCTAAACAAAACATAAAATCAACCTAATTGGTTGAAAAATTAAACTAAACTAATTCACACATGGGGAAATGGGTTAGGACTAGCAAACCTTTCTCATATTTTTGAAGTCAAATCAAATTAAAAAATAAAAATCTCCTTAAAGAATTTTGATTCACTTTAAATGATCTTATTTTCATAGGATTGTCTTTAGGAATTAATTAGGGTGAATGAAGTCATATGCTTACATCACTTTATTTATTTCCAAGCATGCTAAATGTTGTTTGCCATATGAAATCATGCATTCATCTCTTTTGAAAAATCAATTAAGAATATGACTGGCTATTATCACTATTAAACAAAAAATTATCTCCAAAACTTATAAATTAAAGATTATGAATGAAGTGATGCTACTTATAAGTACTTATAAGCTTGCTTCGTGATTATAGCATAAGATGTGTTTTATGTTGTTTTCTTCTCTTCTCTTAACATGGACTTATATAGGACTTGCAAAATGTATAGTTCATTTGAAAAGAACATAACACTTGCTTAAATCTATCCCTATGCACTCCTATGTTATGACTTAAGAAGGATCCTCACATTACACATGTAGATTATACAACCAAATCAAACACAAAATCTTTTGCATGATTTTTCATCCATTTGTTTCTTTTTGTACATTTACATGTATTTAAGAAAAGTGGTATATTAGTGTGGGCATCCCGGGGCTGTGAGGCTTTAAGTAGCCCTAAGTAGGTGTTGTACCTTACAATGTAATGTGCATTATGAAAATAATGGATCCCTCCTCTACATAATAAAGACATTCATTCATGAAGTATCCAAATTTTCAAATCATATCTCTTAGCATTCATCATCAAGGTGTGCTAAAATTTGCATTGCATGTATAGGTATGCTTAGGATTTATTCATATGCATGGTATACATGGTGGAAAGAAATAAATGGTTGTGTGTTATGTGATAGTAATTCACCTTAATTAATCCTAAGATGCCTCTCTTTTTGAATAAGGCTATTTTAAGAAAATTTAAATATAGGGTTAATTAAAATGCATAATAAAACATTCACTAAATAAAAATCATTAATGAATCTATCTTAGAAATTACTTAAGGTAGGCATGAAAGAGAAATTCTCTTTTCTTTTCTTCTATTTACAACATTTAATAACTAGTGGGGTTCATTCAAGTC
>CM038219.1:158802511-158911724 GCA_021442155.1 Cymbidium sinense | reverse complement strand
GGGTTTGGTGTTAGTTTAGGGTTTAAGGTTAATTTAGGATTTAGGGTTTGGGGTTTAGGGTTTAGGGTTGTAAGTTTTAGGGTTTAGGGTTTTATGATTTAAGGTTTAGGGTTTAAGGTTTAGGGTTTAGAGTTTTAGGGATTTGGGTTTAGGGTATAGTGTTTAGGGTTTAAGGTTTTAGGGTTTAGGGTTTAGGATTTAGGGTTGTAAGTTTAGAATTATAGGTTTAGGGTTTAGGCTTTAGGGTTTAAGGTTTAGTGTTTAGGGTTTTTTTAATTAAGTAAACCAATTGGTTTATGTTTCTTTAGTTTTTTTATTTTTTAGTTTATTTTATTTTTTATTTTTATTTACATTTTTTATTTATTTTAATTTATTTATTTTATTTTAGGTTTTTTATTTTAGTTTATTTTCATGTTTAGGTTTTTTATAGTTGAGTTTTATTTTTATTTTATTTTTAGGTTTAGGTTTTATTTTTTATTTTTAGGTTTAGGTTTAGCTTTTTATTTTATTTTTTCAGGTTTAGGTTTTAGATTTTTATTTTAGGTTTATTTTTAACATTTATTTTTTAGTTTATGTTTAGGTTTATTTTTAGTTTATTTTATTTTATTTAGTTTAAGTTTATTTTATTTTAATTTTATGTTTAGGTTTTATTCATTTTAGTTTAGATTATTTTAGTTTAGATTAAGGTTTATTTTATTTTGTTTATTTTATATTTATTTTATGTTTTATTTTTTTTTAGTTTTGGGTTTAGCTTTTATTTTTTATTTATTTTTTGGTTTTATTTTTAAGTTTATTTTTTAGTTTTATGTTTTCATTTATTTTTTATTTTATTTTATTTTAGGTTGATTTTATTTTATTTTAGGTTTAGTTTTTATTTTATTTAGGTTTTTTATTTATTAGTTTAGTTTAGGTTTTTATTTTTTACTTTAGTTTAGTTTTTATTTTTATTTTATTTTCTTTTTAGTTTTAAGTTTAGGTTAAGGTTTAGGTTTAGGTTTTAGTTTATATTTTTATTTTATTTTATTTTGGTTTAGGTTTTTTTATTTATTTTATTTTTAGTTTTTATTTAGTTTTGGTTTAGGTTTTTAACTTTTTAGGGTTTAGAGTTTAAGGTTTAGGGCTTAGGGTTTAGGGTTTAGGTTTATGGTTTAAGTTTTAGTTTTAGGGTTTAGGGTTTAAGGTTTTTTTAATAGAGAACAAATTCAGATTCAGCATTTCTTCTTTTTGATTTGATCAACCAAGTAGCACCCCAAGTTTTCTAAGACATAAGCGATGACATAGATAAAAATGAACACCCATAAAGAAAATCAAAAACCATAGATAAGTAGAACTGTCTTTACTATAAAGGCAAAATTCCATAAGCAGTAGAGCGGATCAATCGTTCTTTAGCTTCTATAGTTCCATCATAACCTCCCCTGCCTCTTGAGTAGCGAGATTCACCATCGTATCCCCGTTCTCTCCCTCCTCCACCACCATGGCTGTAACCTCCGTCGTTCCTCCCACCTCCATAACCACCTTGCTCACTTCCATATCCACGCACCTCAGATCCCCCACCACCTATGATAACTACCACCTCGCCTTCACCACCGCCAAATCTAGACTAAGCCTAGTTGATGATGATATTCCTGCCATCAAGGTTTTTCCCATCCATAGGGTTTAGGGTTAGTTTAGGGTTTAGGGTTTGGGGTTTAGGGTTTAGGGTTATAGATTTGAGGGTATAGGGTTTACGGTTTAGGGTTTTAGGGTTTAGGATTTAGGGTTTAGTGTTTAGGGTTTTAGGGTTTAGGGTTTAGGGTTTAGAGTTTAGGGTTAGGGTTTTATGGTTTAGGGTTTTGGGTTTAGAGTTGTAAGTTTAGGGTTGTAGGTTTAGTGTTTAGGGTTTAGGGTTAATGTTAGGGTTTAGGGTTTAGGACATAGGGTTTAGATTTTTTTTTAAGGAAACTGGTATGTTTAGGTTTATTTAGTTTATTTTTTTATTTATTTGATTTGATTTGATATTTTATTTTTTATTTTGATTTAGTTAAGTATATTTATTTTAGTTTATTTATTTTAGTTTAGGTTTTTATTTTAGTTTATTTTTTAGGTTTAGTTTATTTTTAGTTAAGTTTTATTTTATTTTTTTATGTTTAGGTTTTATTTTTTATTTTTAGGTTTTGGTTTAGGTTTATTTCATTTTTTTAGGTTTAGGTTTTAGGTTTTATTTTAGGTTTATTTTAGGTTTTATTTTATAGTTTATGTTTAGGTTTATTTTTAGTTTATTTTATTTTATTTAGTTTATGTTTAGGTCTAGGTTTAGTTTATTTTAGGATTAATTTTAGGATTTATTTATTTTAGTTTAGTTTATTTTAGTTTAGGTTTAGGTTTTTTTATTTTATTTTTTTATTATTATTTTAGGTTCATTTTTTTTAGTTTAGGGTTTAGGTTTTATTTTTTATTTATTGTACGGTTTTATTTTTAGCTTTCATTTTTTAGTTTTATGTTTTTATTTAGTTTTTATTTTATTTTATTTTAGGTTTATTTTATTTTCATTTTAGGTTTAGTTTTTATTTTATTAAGGTTTTCCATTTTTTAGTTTAGTTTATGTATACATTTATTTTATTTTTGTTTAGTTTTATTTTTTATTTATATTTTATTTTTAGTTTTAGCTTTAGGTTTAGGTTTTAGTTTATGTTTTTATTTATTTTATTTTTTGGTTTTATTTAGTTTAGGTTTAGGTTTTTAGCTTTTTAACGCTTAGGGTTTAGTGTTTAGGGTTTAGGTTTTAGGGTTTGGGGTTTAGGGTTTAGGGTTTAGGTTTTAGGTTTAGGGTTTAAAGTTTAGCTTAGGGTTTAGGGTTTGGGGTTTAGGATCTAGGATTTAGGGTTTAAGGTTTCTTTTTGATTTCATGAACAAAGCAGCGCCCCAACTTTTTTAAGACACAAGCAATGACATAGATAAAAAATGAACACCCATAGAGAAAATTAAAAACCCTAGATAAGTAGAACCATCTCTACTATCAAGACATAGTTCCATTAGTAGCATCGATTCTCTTCATTCTCTTATTCCCATCAGAACCACCCCCGCCTCTCGAGTAGCGAGATCCGCCATCATATCCCTGATCTCTCCCTCCGACACCACCATGGTTGTAACCTCCATTGCTCCTCCCACCTCCATAACCACCACTGCTCCAACCACCACCTCCATATCCAGCACTTCCAGATCCCCACCACCACTGATAATGCCTTTGCCCCAGCCTCCATCTAGGCGAGCCTAGTTGACGGTGATGTTCCTGTCATCAAGGTTCTTCCCATTCTTAGGGTTTAGGGTTAGTTTAGGGTTTAGGGTTCAGGGTTTAGGGTTTAGGGTTAGTTTACCATTTATAATTTAAGGTTTAGGGTTTAGGGTTTTAGGTTTTAGGGTTTAAGGTTTAGGATTAGGGTTTAGGGTTTAGGGTTTAGGGTTTAGGGTTTAGGGTTTAGGGTTTAGGGTTTAGGGTTTAGGGTTTAAGTTTAGGGTTTAGGATTTTTGGTTTAGGGGTTTAGGGGATTAGATTTAGGTTTAGTGTTTAGGGTTGTAGCTTTAGGGTTTAGGGTTTAGGATTTAGGGTTTAGGTAATTTAATAAAAAATTAAGTAAACTTGTTGGTTTAGGTTTATTTAGTTTACTTAGTTTATTTTTAATTATTGGAGTTTATTTTATCTTTTATTTTTATTTAGGTTTATTTATTTTTATTTAGCTTAGTATATTTATTTTAGGTTTATTTATTTTAGTTTAGGTTTTTTATTTTAGTTTATTTTTTAGGTTCAAGTTTATTTTTTTAGTTGAGTTTTATTTTTATTTTTTATTTTAGGTTTAGGTTTTATTTTTTATTTTTAGGTTTAGGTTTTGGTTTTTATTTTATTTTTATATGTGTAGGTTTTAGGATTATATTTTTGGTTTATTTTTAGGTTTTAGTATTTAGTTTAGGTTTAAGTTTATTTTATATTATTTAGTTTAGGTCTAGGTTTAGCTTTAGTTTATTTTAAGTTTAGGTTTAGGATTTACTTATTTTAGTTTAGGTTTATAATTTTTTTAGTTTAGGTTTAGGTATTATTTTTTATTTATTATTCAGTTATATTTTTAGGTTTATTTTATAGGTTTAGGTTTTTATTTAGTTTTCATTTTATTTTATTTTAGGTTAATTTTGTTTTTATTTTAGGTTTAGTTTTATTTTATTTAGGTTTTTTATTTTTTTAGTTTAGTTTAGGTTTTTATTTATATTTTCTTTTAGGTTTAGGTTTAGGTTTAGGTTTTAGTTTATGTTTTTATTTTATTTAGGTTTAGGATTTTTATTTATTGTATTTATTAGTTTTATTTAGTTTAGGTTTAGATTTTTAGCTTTTTAGGGTTTAGGGTTTAGGGTTTAGGGTTTATGTTTTAGGTTTAGGGTTTAAGTTTTGGTTTAGGGTTTAGGTTTTGGGGTTTAGGGTTTAGGATTTAGGGTTTAAGATTTCTTTTTCATTTGATGAACCAAGTAGCACCCCAACATTTCTAAGACATAAGCGATGACATAGATAAAAAATGAGCACCCATAGAAAAAATTAAAAACCTTAGATAAGTAGATCTGTCTCTAGTATAAAAACATAGTTCCATATGCACATATTGGATTGGCCATTCTTCAGTTTCTCTTGTTCTCATCAGAACCACCCACTCTCAGTAGCGGATGTCGCCATATCTCGATGTCTCCCTCTACCACCATGGTTGTAACCTTCCTTTCTCCTCCCACCTCCATAACCACCTCACCACCACCTCCATATCCCACTTCCAGATCCCCACCACCACTTATAACTCCACCTTTGCCTCCAATCTAGACTAAGCAGTTGGCGTGGTGTTCACTCATGGTTCTAGCCATTCTTAGGGTTTAGGTTTAGTTTAGGGTTTAAGGTTTAGGGTTTAGGGTTAGTTTAAGGTTTGGGGTTTAGGGTTTAGGGTTTTAGGTTTTAGGTTTTAGGGTTTAGTGTTTAAGGGTTTAGTGTTCAGGATTTTGGGTTTAGGGTTTAGGATTTAGGGTTTAGGGTTTAGGTTTATGATTATACATTTAAGGTTGTAGGTTTAGCATTGTAGGTTTAGGGTTTAGGGTTTAGGGTTTAGGATTTAGGGTTTAGGCATTTTAAAAAAAAATTAAGTAAACTAGTAGGTTTAGGTTTTTTGAGTTTATTTAGTTTATTTTTTATTTATTTGAGTTTACTTGATTTTTTATTTTTATTTAGGTTTATTTTTTATTTTATTTAGTTTATGTATTTTTAAGTATATTTATTTTAATTTAGGTTTTTTATTTTAATTTATTTTTAGGTTCAAGTTTATGTTTTAGTTGTGTTTTATTTTTCTTTTATTTTTTGGTTCAGGTTTAGGTTTTTATTTTTTTTAGGTTTAGCTTTTTGGTTTTTATTTTAGGTTTTATTTTTTTAGTTTAGGTTTACATTTATTTTTAGTTTATTTTATTTTAATTAGTTTAGGGTTTAAGTTTAGTTTATTTTAGGTTTAGGTTTATGTTTTATTTTTTTTAGTTTAGTTTATTTTAATTTAAGTTTATGTTTATTTTATTTCGGTTATTTTAGGTTTAGCTTTTTTTTTAGTTTAGGGTTTAAGTTTTATTTTTTATTTACTTTTAGTTTATTTTTTATGTTTAGGTTTTTATTTAGTTTTTATTTTATTTTATTTTAAGTTTATTTTATTCTTATTTTATGTTTAGTTTTTTTTATTTAAGTTTTTTTCTTAGGTTTATTTTATTTTTTAGTTTAGTTTAGGTTTTTATTTATTTATTTTAGTTTATTTTTATTTTTATTTTATTTTATTTGTAGGTTTAGATTTAGGATTTTAGTTTAGTTTTTTATTTTATTTTATTTTATTTGTTTTATTTATGTTTAGTTTATTTATTTATTTATTTTATTATTAGGTTTTTTTTAGTTTAGGTTTAGGTTTTTAGATTTTTTTTAAGGTAGGTTTAGGATTTTAGGGTTTATGGTTTTGAGTTAGGGTTTAGGGTTTAGGGTTTAAGTTTAGGTTTAGCAGGTTTAGGGTTTAGTCTTTAGTTTAGAGTTTTGGGTTTAGGGTTTAAGTTGTTTAGGGTAGGTTTAGGATTTAGTTTATGGTTTAGGGTTTAATAGGTTTAGGTTATGGTTAAGGTTTAGGATTTAGGGTTTAAGTTTAGGTTTAGATTTAGGTTTAGATTTAGGTTTAGGGTTTAGGGTTTAGGGATTTTAGGGTTTTTTAGGATTTAGGGGATGGTTTAGGTTTAGGGTTTAGGGTGTTTTTTAAATTAAATAAACCAAGGTTTAGGTTTATTTAGTTAGTTTTCTATTTTTATTTAGGTTTATTTTCTATTTTTATTTAGTTTAGTTAATTTATTTTAGATTTATTTATTTTAGATTAGGTTTTCCTTTTAGTTTTCTTTTTAGGTTTAGGTTTGGGTTTATGCTTATTTTTTAGGTTTAGGTTTTATTTTTAGGTTTAGGCTTTTATTTAATTTTTTTAGGTTTAGATTTTAGTTTTTTATTTTAGGTTTATTTTTAGGTTTTATTTTTTAGTTTAGGTTTAAATTTATTTTAATTTCTATTATTTTGTTTAGTTTAGGGTTTACGTTTAGTTTATTTTCTATTTAGGTTTTATTTATTTTTGTTTAGTTTACTTTAGTTTAGGTTGAAGTTCATTTTAGGCTTAGTTTTTTTTTTGCTTTGGGTTTAGATTTTATTTTATTTTTTATTTTAGGTTTATTTTCTATGTTTAAGTTTTTATTTTATTTTATTTTAGGTTTATTTTATTTTTATTTTTCATTTAATTTTAATTATGTTTAGGTTTTATTTTTAGATTTATTTTATTTTTTTAGTATTGTTTAGGTTTTTATTTATTTTATTTTAATTTAGTTTATATATTTTATTTTATTTTATTTTTAGATTTAGGTTTATGATTTAGCCTAGGTTTTTATTTAATTTAATTTAATTTTTTATTTTATTTAGGTTTAGGTTTATTTATTTATTTTATTTTCAAGCTTTATTTAGTTTAGGTTTAGGTTTTAGGTTTTTTTTGTTTTGGATTAGGGTTTAGGGTTTAGGGCTTGGGGTTTAGGGTTTTGGGCTTAGGGTTATAGGTTTTAAAGTTTAGGGTTAAGGGTTTAGGGTTTAGGGTTTAAGATTTTAAGGTTTTGTGTTTAGTGCTTATTGTTATAGGTTTAGGGTTTAGGGTTAGTTTTAGGGTTCAGAGTTTTTTTATTTTTTATTTTTTTTTAAATTAAGTAAACTCATAGGTTTAGGTTTATTTAGTTTAATTTTTATTTATTTTAGTTTATTTTTGGTTTATTTTTATTTTTATTGAGTTTAGTTTATTTATTTTAGGTTTATTTATTTTTGTTTAGGTTTTTTAGTTTAATTTTGAAGTTTAGGTTTAGGTTTAGTTTTATTTTTTGGTTTAGTTTTTTTTTTTTAATTTAGGTTTTATTTTTTATTTTTAGGTTTAGGTTTTGGCTTTTATTTTATTTTTTTGGTTTATATTTTAGTTTTATTTTAGGTTTATTTTTAGGTTTTATTTTTTAGTTTAGGTTTAGGTTTATTTTTAATTTATTTAATTTTATTTAGGGTTTAGGTTTAGTTTATTTTAGGTATAAGTTTATTTTGTTAGGTTTAGGTTCATTTTATTTTATTTTAGGTTTAGGTTTTTTTTTTAGTTTAGGTTTAGGTTTTATTTTTAATTTATTTTTAGGTTTTATTTTAGGTTTATTTTTTAGTTTTAGGTTTTTATTTAGTTTTTATTTTATTTTATTTTAGCTTTATTTTATTTTTATTTTATGTTTAGTTTTTATTATATTTAGGTTTTTTGTATTTTAGTTTAGTTTAAGTTTTTAATTATTTTATTTTAGTTTAGTTTTAATTTTTTATTTTATTTTCTTTTAAGTTTATGTTTAGGTTTAGGTTTTTTTATTTATTTTTATTTTATTTTGTTTTGGTTTAGGGTTATTTATTTATTTTTTAGGTTTTATTTAGTTTAAGTTTAGGGTTTTTAGCTTTTTAGGGTTTAGGGTTTAGGGTTAGTTGAAGGTTTAGGGTTTGGGGTTTAAGTTTTAGGTTTTAGGGGTTAGGGTTTAGGGTTTAGGTTTTAAGTTTTAGGTTTTAGGGTTTAGGGTTTGGGTTTAGGATTTTAGGGTTTAGGGTTTAGGATTTTGGGTTTAGGGTTTTAGGTTTAGGTTTAGGTTTAGATCTGGTTCATTTTTTAGTTTAGAGTTTAGGATTTTTTTTTTTTTATTTTTTGTAAGAGAGAACAAATTCAGATTCAACATTTCTTGTTTTTGATTTTAACAACCAAGTAACACTCTATGTTTTCTAAGACACAAGCGATGACATAGATAAAAAATGAGCATGCATAGAGTAAATCAAAAACCCTAGATAGTTAGAACCATGTCTATTGTAAAGACATAGTTCCATTCAGTGGATCGACCATTCTTAGTTCTAGTTCTTATTACCACCCTCACTTCTCCTAGATTCATTTTTAGTTTTTTGGGGTTTATGTTTGGGTTTAGGGTTTAGGTTTAGATTTAGGTTTAGGTTTAGATTTTTTAGGGTTTGATTTAGGGTTTAGTTTAACATTTAGGGTATTTGGGGTTAGGGTTTAAGGGTTAGGGTTTAGGGTTTTGAGGGTTTAGGGTTTAGGGTTAGTTTAGGGTTTAGGCTTTATGGTTTAGGGTTTAGGGTTGTAGGTTTTGGGTTAGTTTAGCAGTTAGGGTTTTAGGTTTTAGGGTTTAAGCTTTATAGTTTAGTTTAGGTTTAGGGTTAAGATTAGGTTAGGTAGTTTAGGTTTAGGGTTAGTTTAAGGTTTAGGGTGGTAGATTTAGGATTGTAGGTTTAGGGTTTAGGGTTATTTTAGGTTTATAGTTTAGGATTTAAGCTTTTGGGTTTAGGGTTTACATTTTTTTAAAATTAAGTAAAGTAGGTTTAGGTTTATTTAGTTTTTTTAGTTTATTTTTTATTTATTTTAGTTTGTTATATTTTTTCTTTTTATTTTTAGGGTTTCTTTTAATTTTTCTTTAATTTAGTTTATTTATTTTAGATTTATTTATTTTAGTTTAGGTTTTTTTGTTTTAGTTTACTTTTTAGGCTTAAGTTTAGGTTTTTGTTTAATTAGTTTTATTTTTATTTTATTTTTAAGGTTTAGGTTTATTATTTTTAGGTTTAGGTTTATGTTTTATTTTATTTTTTTAGGTTTAGGTTTTAGGTTTTATTTAGGTTTATTTTTTTGGTTTTGTTTTTTAGTTTTGGTTTTAGGTTTATTTTTTCTTTATTTTATTTATTTAGTTTTAGTTTAGTTTAGTTATTTTATGTTTAGGTTTAGGTTTTATTTATTTTAGTTTAGGTTTAAGTTTATTTTATTTTATTTATTTTTGGGTTTAGGTTTTTTTCTTAGTTTAGGGTTTAGGTTTATTTTTATTTATTTTAGTTTTATTTTAGGTTTATTTTTTAGGTATATTTATTTTAGTTTAGGTTTTTTTTAGTTTATTTTTAGGTTTAGGTTTAGGTTTATGTTTATTTTTTTAGTTGAGTTTTATTTTATTTTATTTTTTAGGTTTAGATTTTATTTTTATTTTAGGTTTAGGTTTAGGATTTTATTTTATTTTTTAGGGTTTAAGTTTTAGGTTTTATTTTAGGTTTATTTTTGGTTTATTTTTTAATTTATGTTTAGGTTTATTTTTAATTTATTTAATTTTATTTAGGGTTTCAGTTTAGGTTTAGGTTCAATTTGTTTTTTGTTTATGCTTAGGTTTTATTTATTTTAATTTAGTTTATTTTAGTTTATATTTAAGTTTATTTTATTTTTATTTTAGGTTTATTTTTTTTAGTTTATGGCTTAGGTTTTTTATTTATTTTATTTTAGCATTTAATTAGTTTAGGTTTATGTTTTTAACTTTTAAGCATTTATAATTTAGGTTTTAGGTTTTAGGATTTAGGGTTTAGGGCTTTAGGGTTTTAGGGTTTATGGTTTAGGGTTTAGGGTTTAGGGCTTAGGGTTTATGTTTTAGGTATAGGGTTCAAGTTTTAGTTTAGGGTTTAGTATTTTTGGTTTTTTTTTTAACAGAGAAGAAATTTAGATTCAACATTTCTTCTTTTCGATTTCATCCATCAAGTAACACACAGTTTTCTAAGACGCGAGTGATGACATTGATAAAAAATGAGCACACGTAGATCAAATTGAAAACCATAGATAACTAGAACTATCTCTACCATCAAGGCACATTTCCATAGCGGTCGGATCAAGTTCTTCACTTTCTTGAGTTCCCATTAGAACCACCATCATATCCTAATCTCTCCTATGCCACCACCATGGTTGTAACCTCCATCGCTCCCCACCTCCATAACCCTTTGCTCGACCACCACCTCCATATCCACTAGCACCTCTAGATCCCCACCACATATGATAAATGCCTCCACCTTAGCCTCCACCACCAAATCTAGGCGAGCGGGTTGTGATGTTCCTGTGGTCAAGGATCTGCCCATTCTTAGGGTTTAGATTTAGGTTTAGGTTTATTCAGTTTATGGTTTAGATTTACTTTTTAATTTATTTAGTTAGTTTAGATTGATGTTTAGAGTTTTTGGTTTAGAGTTTAGGGTTTAGGGTTAGGATTTAGGGTTTAGGGTTTAGGTTTTAGGGTGTAGGGATTAGGGTTTAGGTTTTAGTGTTTTAGGGTTTATGTTTTTAAGGCTTAGGGTTTAGAATTAGGGTTTTGGGAAATTAGAATTTTATTGCCACAAAGAAATGGTACAAAAGTCCTTAGAGGGGAAAATCTCTAAGCTAATGCTCAAAGAAAAAACAAAGGATTCTAAGAGATAAGCCCCTAGCTAATACAATAGATAAGGAAATGAATCTAATCAAAAGGAAAGCAGATCCACAAAAAATAATCTTTGAAATCGTGACAATCTTCCTGCACCTTATGAAACCAATCAAGTGAAAAGTCTCCCAACTTGAACCAGATCTACAACAAGCTTGAAAATTAGTCTGAGATAATGAAACAATTAAATAAGCATAGAAAATAAGAGCATATAGAAGTAAAAGGATGAAGAAAAAGCTCAGGCTTAGTTATAAATGTCTTAAGGAGTATCACCATATGTAAGCATCCATACTTCAAGTGAAGGGTTATAATTACATATAGCACTACCAAAAGGAGTTGGAAACATCATGGCCATCATTGTTAGCATACCTCTTGTAGCACCTTGTCCAATGATGATCATCACAGAAACCTGCATAAGACTTCAAACATCAAATATAGCCACAAAAAATGAAGCAGTTAAATATATTAAGCTTATAAAAATAGATAAGGAGGTACCCATCAGTAAAGTATTAGGCCATAGGGAGCACCACCAAAGCCACCAAATATTATCCAGCCTAACATTAAGATTAACATCAAGAATGGTAGGTAGTAAGGCATCCAACAAACCAGGAAAGGGTAGAGAGTTGGCCACAATCTAGAAGCAAAAATTCTAGCAAGTAAAAATCAAAAAAGAGGAATGGGAAAGGAGATAGCTAGTGCCATAGATAGACTCGGCAAGATCAAACAAAGTGTAACAAAGTAGATAGTCTTTGGACCAAAATAGACAGCTCAACAACCAATCCAAGAAGCCAACAAGGAAGTCCACTTTCCAAACCACCAAAATAGCCAAGGATTTAAATCAGTGGAGCTAGACCCAATCTTTCAATTAGCAATATTGAAAATAACCCAAGAGAAAGCCATAGCTCCACCAATCCCAAATCAAAAGGAGAGAATCAGTTAAAAGTAGATACGCCAAAAAAATAGGGAAAAATCTATAAAATTAAAGATAATCAGACGATATAACATAAAACACCTCAAGCATACAAAAAACCAAGGGACAACATCAACCCAATCCAAAACACCTCCAAGCGGTAGTTAGGCATCTTCAGTTCAAAATACTAGTTAAGAGAACCTCATTATTAGAGGAGATACAATAGTTAGATGATCTAACAAGACAACAGTAGCCAAAACATCACTCATCCATAACAACATAAAAGAAAAGGTAGAAAGCTGCAAGAAAATAATTCTCCAAACCATAACTAGAGGGATAGAATAAGGGTCCTTAAAGGTCACATAACTCCTCATAGCTACAAGAGAAAAAACCATAACATCACTACTATCAGCATCTACTTTCCAATGAGCAAACCCCCACCAAGAAGGCCAAACCCCAAACACACATGGGGGGGTAGGAACAAATGAAGGATGAGACTCAAGAGAAAAGAACAACAAAATCAATGAAAAACCAACCCAATCAACAAACAACAAGGAGACAAACCAACCAACCAACAAGAAGATCATAAGGCGAGGGGAAACACCTAGGAAAGACCACATCTAGGAAACAATAGCAAAACCAACAGAATCTGAGCAAAAAAGAAAGCAAGAGATCCAACCAAAAGAGCCACACAAAGCAGGATGATAAGCATGATCAAACACCACTTGTAGCCACACCACTACCAATATGGGAGAGAAAGCAAATAAAAATAGAAAATATAAAAAAACCAATGATTGACAACCTCAACCCATCAAAAGAATTAGAAGAAACAAGAAAAAAGAAATAGGTTTAGGAAAGAAAGAAATAAATAAAACCAACATAAGGTAAAACCAAATAAATAGAACCAAAAGCAAGTGGAAAGCCAAAAAGCCCAAGAGAAGAAAAGATTAAAAGCTTCTAACATAAGGCAAACCCATTTTATCAAGATTTACGGACCCTTTAAAAGAAAAGGGATGTCATCATAAGAAAACATTTGCATAGAAGAAAACTTGGCTCCTAATTAGCAAAAAAAGTCATGTAGAATTGGATTCTATAGATATGAGAAATTTGAAAATCTAGGTTAGCAAGAAGCCACCTATTATGATTAAGTAAATAAAACACTTCAACATTACCATGAGCATCAGATTGACTAAGTGTAAAGGAGGAGGGTATCAACTTCAAACTAGATCTTATGAAAACCTAGTTGTAAACAAATAGAAAACCATGATAAAAACCAGTTCAACAAATAACAGACCAAGGCTCTAAAGGGGTAGCAAAAGTAGAGATAACCTTCCCACTATAATCTCTCAAAATTCCACCACATCCATGATAACCATTAGAAACTAAGCCATCAGTGTTAACCTTAATGAATTGAGCATTAGGTTTAATCCAGTATATAATTTTTTTGGGGTAGAGAGACATTACAGAAGGAAGGTTAATCCCAAAATGAAGGCCATAGACTTACACACTTTAAAACTATAATGAGTAAGAAGATTAGCTTTGAAAGAGACATAATTTTATATTTGGCTCTAGCAATAATATGATGATAGTTTATAGAATACTATGATTCTTAGCATCATTTCTCTCCATCCAAATATACCAAGAATAGTAGTGCTAAAAAATTTTAACTTGACCCTTAGAAGTATAAGAGAAACAAGCTTCAAGAAGTTGCATAATAGAAAATGAACTATTAAAGTGGAAAGAGTTAAAAATATTATCATACCAATTCCACACTCTAGGAGCAATAGGGCCATTCACAAAAACATGATCCACTATTTCAATGTGATGGCAACAATAGCATTTAGAGGTGAGATGAAAGCCTTTTTTTAGAAGAGTAGCATCCACAGGGATATAATGCTTCAGAATATGCCAAGTTAAAATTGAGAATGAAGTAGGAATAGAATAATTCTAGATTTTAGTAAAAACCAAAGACTATTGATATTTAAATCTGATGAAATGCCAAACATCCTTAAAAACAAATTCTCTAGAGGAAGAATATTTAAAGAATTTGGTGGGTTTATTAGGAAAGGGCAAATATTAAGGATTTTGTTAATTATCACCTTAGGAACAAGGGTATTTAATTGATCCACATCCCATTTATTATGAGTAATTAACTGATTAATCTTAAGCATCATAGTGGAATGCATATTGAAAGGAATCAATAGAACTCACCAATTCTCTTGCCGGAAGAAGAGGAACCCAAATTGACACCCCAGAAATAAGGTTTTAGCATGCCATTTGATACTACAAAGTCTTCTCCAGGAGAATCCCCAAATTTTAAAGCACAAATGAGGGGATGTTTTGATAATATTTAGCATGCATAAACTTAGACCGGTAACTTTGATTATTTCTAAAATTCAACCACATTTTGTAAGAAAAATAGTTAAAATAGTATCCTCTAATATTTTGACCAAGACACCTTCATTATTAGTACCACAAAAATTGTGCCAACTAGCACAATGTAACCTTTTAGAAGAGGAGTTAGAACACCAAAAAAGTTATTAAAAATTCTATTAATTCTTTTAATAATAGAATGGGTAGGAACAATAGTAGACAAGAGATATAGAGGAAAAAAAGGGATCAAGATAAGTCTAGCACCAAAGAGTAAATGAAACTCCCAAGAAGAGGTTTTCTTATTTATTTTTTGAATGACTTCATCAAATAAGGAAGATCTTTTCATTCCTCTATATAAAGTACCCAAATACTTAATAGGAGAATTTGATGCAAAAACCTATAATATTCTTGATAACATTGATCCTAGGCAAGGAAATAGAAGTTCTTGTAATAAAATAACTTTTTCATGATTAATATTCAAGCCACATTCCTTACCAAAGAAAGTTAAGAACTTACATAATTTTTTAATATAAAGAGTAGAACCATTATAGAATATAATGAAATCATCAACAAAACTAAGGTGAGAAATGGGTAACTCACCACAGGTTCTGAAATACATGTTAGGCATATTACTAAACATCTGCTCAAGACATCTAGAAAGATATTCCATAAAATAATAAAAGGCGAGAGAGGGTCCCTTGCCTTAGACCATGAGAGGAAGAGAAGAACCCATGAACTTCACCATTTGAAGCAAAGAAAAATAAGAATGCTCAATCCATTCTTAATTAAAGTAATAAATTGATTAGAGAATCCAAATAAAGCCAAGATTCTATAAAGGAAAACCCAACAAATATTATCATAAGCTTTGGAAATGTCAAGCTTTAAAACTAGGTTTTCACTGCAAACTTTGGCATTTAAATTATGGATTATCTCTTGGGCTAAAAGAACATTATCATAGATGGATCTCCCTTTAACAAACTTGGTTTGATTTGGGGAGATAATTTTATGAAGCAGGATACCCAACCATTTAGCCAAAATTTTAGGGATAAGTTATTAAAAAAAGGAGCAAAGGCTAATCTAAAATCACTCCAAATTTTAGGATTGTCTTTTTTAGAATTGTGTTGTTAATTTCTCAAACTTTTGAATTTGAAAAATAAATGTATATTATGTTGGGACACCACATATCCATATGTACTCATTAGAGTGATGTGTGACATTGAAGAATGATGTACTATCTCGAGAGACTGAAGTCATCATCCTACAATGGACCTAATCACTAATGAGGGTCCTAGATAATGGGTCTTGAATGTACCAGATCTTTCCCTACTTTACATGGAAAAGTAAAGTAGGGTTTATTTTAAATCAGGTCCATTAAGTTCCCTATGGAGGCAAGTCCCCATAGCTAATTACATCTTAAGTACTGTGATTCCTTAAGAATACTCTTGATTAAGGTAAATGATTGTTATCTCTTAAGATTTCAAAGATAAGACTATCAATAAATTAGTTATGTTTAGAAAATCAAGTGGGATTGATCTAGAGGAGAGAGTTATTAGCCAAAGAGAGAGTAGGGGATGCTCATGATGTTAGAAACCTAGCGAGCATCCCAAAATATGGTTGGCCTTTATATTTTTGAAGAGGATTATACATTTGAGTAAAATTTTTTTAGAAATCTAGGGCTTAAAATTCCATAACACCGTGGAAATGCCTAAGAGGTGAGGATTTATGCTTGTAGCAGCAAGGAAAACAACCTCATCCTAAATCTAGGGAGCTTTGGTGAGGGCCAAGGCATGACCTAAATCTAAGGAAAAATGGGTATATGGTTTATCTCCACAAGAGAATAAACCACCCATTGGAGTTACAACCCTCGGGGTGGCCCAACTAACTCCTCCTATGATTTTAAATACATGTAGGAAAGTCTTATGCTTTGCAAGATAGCTACGTTGTTGTTTATTTATAAAGGAGACTAGGTCCTTACACACACTCTCTAAGAGACTAGATCATGAAGGGCATGAATAAATGACTTAATCTAATGCAAATTTTGTTAAGTTTTATTTTCATTTTTGGACATTTTTATTAGAAGCAAGCTATGGGATTTCAGATGCCTAATGCATGAGAAATTGATTATGGGCCAAAATCAGAAAGAAGGAGGTGTGTTTCCACCATGGATCTCAAAGGTCAAGCCATTTTCTCTAGCAAAGGTGGAAGCCCTCCATTAGTAAGAGTGAAGAAATATATTTTATGCATGATGTGAAGGCATACAACATCTATTTAGCTAAGGTTGCTAAATCTTTTATTATCATTCTTTATGTCTTATGCTTTAGGTGAGGTTATGAGTTATTTAATTTAATTTTGAGTTGATTAATTGGATAGAATTTTTTTCCCTAAGAGTCTAATCGCATCCAAGCCATTCAACAACCATCAAGAAATTAAGAAACTAGAAAAATCATGCCATCTAATTGTGCAATCATAAATAAAATATCAATTAATTTATAAAATTAGCACAAAAGAATAAGAGGCCGATGTGGTCGGGCTCCACCACACAAACTTGAAAAGGAATGTGGGTAGCCGGGCTCTACCCTTATATAACCTAGATTACAAATGAATAATTACAATAAAAAAGGAATTCATGGTATAGGGGTCTTCATTCTTCATTCTTCATTTCTTCCTTTCTTTATTTCTTCATTTCTTTCTTTCTTCCTTCCTTTTTTATTTGGGATGTAGTTTGTTCCAAGGCTTCACATGGTACATAAGACATGGTCTTATGACCATTGTTCATCTAATCCCCATAACATTCATTCCAAATCTTAATTCCAAAATTTATATTAAAATGGGATAGATAAATCTAACTAAACCTATAAAATAGAGATTGGTTAAACATACCACACAACCTAGCAATTATATGAATAATTTGGGCTTAGCACCCCACACATGGGTAACCAAGTCCACTTGTCCTAGTTTGGATCATGCTGACCGGTATAAACAACCTGCACAACAAAGCATTTATATTTTTTATTATAGCGAGCCCAATCCCCTATAAAAGACATGATTAGACTAAGATTGTCCAATCATCCAGTCTACGCACATGCACCCTAACATCCAATCTAAAAATATTACATCACAAAAATAAAATCAAAGCATCACCATGCCCTAACATAGAGCTAGAAATGGTGACTTAGCATAACGTGTGTGCCATTTAAGGCTTGTGTGGCATATGTTAGCTAGGCTTTAAGGTTGAGATTTTCTATGTGTGAAAGGTTTAATTTAGAGTGTGGTTTTAGTTTAAGTGAATTAATTGATTTATCAATTTTAGTTGGTGATTTGATTTGGTTTGAATAAACCTACAATTAGTTATTAAATGTTGTAAAGAGAAGAAAAGAGAAGAGAACTTCTCTTTCATCCCAACCTTAAGTAATTTCTAAAGTAGATTCATTAATAATTTTTCTTTAGTGAATGTTTTATTATGTGTTTTAATTAATCCTAAGTTTAGATTTACTCTAAATAGCCCTATTTAATAAGAAGGCATCTTAGGATTAATTAAGGTGAATTACTATCACATAAAACACAACCCTTTATTTCTTTCCACCATGTATACCATGCATATTAATAAATCTTAAGCATACCTTTACATGCAATGCAAATTTTAGCACACCTTGATGATGAATGCTAGAGATATAATTTGGAAATTTTGATATTCCATGAATGCATGTCTTTATTATGTAGAAATAAGGGATTTTTCATCCATTAACAAGATGCACATTCACATGTATAAAATATATAAGTGAGTATCATGCCATTGTTCTCTACACCAAGGGTGTAAGGTACAAGGCCTACTTGGGGCTACTTAAAGCCTCACAACCCTAGGATGTTGAGACTAATATACCACGTTTCTTAAATACATGAAAATGTACAAAAAGAAACAAATGGATGAAGAATCATGGAAAAGATTTTTGTTTGATTTGGTTGTATAATTTACATGTGAAAAATGTGAGGCTCCTTCATAAGTCATAACATAGAAATGCTTAGGAATAGATTTAAGCAAGTGTTTTGTTCTTTTCAAATGAACTATACACTTTACAAATCTATTCAAATTCATGTTAAGAGAAGAAAACAACATAAAGCACATCTTATGCTATAACCACATGTAAGCTTATAAGTATTTATAAGTAGCATCACTTCACTCATAATCTTTGATTTATAGGTTCTAAAATAATTTTTGGTTTAATAGTGATAATAGCCACTCATATTCTTACTTTATCCAAAACATGCTATTTGACATAAAAAGAAACATTTTATTTAATTGATTTTTGAAAGACATGAATGCATGATTTCATATGGCAAACAATATTTAGCATGCTTGGAAAGAAATAAAGTAATGTAAGCATATGAATTCATTCACCATAATTAATTCCTAAAGACATTCCTATGAAAATAAGATCATTTAAAGTGAATCAAAATTATTTAAAGAGAATTTTTTTTTTGAATTTGATTTGACTTAGGAAATGTGAGAGAGTTTGTTGGTCCTAACATTTCCCCATGTGAGAATTGGTTTAGTTTAATTTTAGAATAATTAAGTTGATTTTATGTTTTGTTTAGGTTAAGGTGTGAATTAAATCCATTAATTACCCTTACACCACTTTAACATAATTAAACAAGTAATTATGAGCCAACATATGATATGCAACCACATGGAATTTAAATAAGTAATGCACCTAAGAAATAGAGGGGCCTAATGCATTGGCTCACAATTATTGATTAATTAAGCTAAATGGTTTAATTAAATACTTTCATAACCATCCTACACATGTAGTTTGATTATAATTTCCTTTGAAGCCTCTTAGGTTATTGAACTAAGAATCTACCCAAGATTAACTACTTAAGTTATGGAATAATTTGGTTTTAAGTTTAGTTAATTAAGGCATTTAAAGAAGAATTAAGTCATTAATTAATTTGCACATTTAATTAAGTGCTTATCCAAATGAAATAAACCTAGGGAAAGATTGGAAAAGAAATCCTAATCTCATTCCCTAAGTCAATTCACTATTTGAACATGATTAACAAGCTTAATTAATGAATTTATCACTATTTAATAGGTTAATTAATCATTTATTTAGTTAGGTGAGGATTAAGGATGAACTAAGCAATACCTCTAATTAATCCAATAATAAATTCCAAGAAAACCATGGGAGGCAGAGGTCATCCCACAAATCAATCCTAGGAATTTTGGAATTAATTGCTAAAGTAATTGAGGAGTGATTAGCCTAATTACATTTCTAATAAAATCCAAATTGAGTGAAGGTTACTATTCAAAATCAATTGTTTTTAATTTTATATTATTCCTCACTGAATTATCTTTAAAATAAATTTGAGATTGTAATTTTTTTTATTTTTCTATAATTAGTTATGAATTTTAAAATTAGATTAATTAAGCTAATTAAACCCCTAATCCGTCAGCCATGCGGCTTGATGCGGCGGCGATGCGGCAGCTTTTCACATGGCATGATGAGATAGGTTTTTTAAGTTGTCACCTCGATTGCCAAGTCAGCTAATGGTGGACGCACTTTCTCTAGAGGTCATCTGATCTAAGATCGGATGATCATGATTAATCCTATTATTTAGGCTTAAATTAAAAGGAGATCAAATGAGATTTAATCACAACCCTTTGTTCTAATCATGCAGAACATACGGTGTGTGATTTGCCTACTCCCGAGCTGCGAGAGATGGATGTCGTTCATTGATCGTCGCTCGATCTAAGCTCACCCAAGCTCGGGTGGAGCTCAAACTGACCCCACATGTTCGGGGAGGCACAAGCAATGAAACTAATGGCCAAGATCTAATGGGATTATAATTCCCTTCATAGAAGACCAAGCAATTTTATGTTAGGATCAATACCTTTTGAGGCTATCACCCGCTTTCCGAAAAAAGCTTCATTTAGTAGAGACAAAGCCTTGTTGATGGTATCAAGCTCCTCTTCAATGGCAATTGGCTTTGATCGAAGTCCTCCTTCCTATGGCTTGGTGACTTGGGAAATAATTGATTGAGCTTAACGAGGTGCCTTGATGGTGCTTGCAAGATTAATTTGGGTTTGGTGGAGAATTGGATAAGTTGGAATTGATTTGGATCTCCCTTTTTGACTTGAGCAAAATCAAGAAGAAGGAGAAAATGGGGAGCTTGAATGCTTGCCAAGGTTTGGAGAAGCTTGATTTCTATTCTAGAGCTCAATCAATTTGTGTGTGGTTTATGTGGGAATGAAGGGAGTATATCTCCCCCTCGGATCGGATGGTCGAGTAGCTTTGCCATTTTTGATCAATTCGAGATTGATTGATCATTTTGGTAGACATGCCATGTGATTCATTTTAGGCAGAGGAGTGGAGTAGAGGAAGTGCCCATGTGCTAAGTGAGTGTATGGGCTGATCCAAGTGCTCAATTCCAATTGGAGGGCTAAGTTTGGCCTTGGGTTAGGTCATGGCTGACTCAAGGTGATTGGGTCATGTTCACCACCCTCCTTGGTGTCCATGTGGACCACTAGAAGGATGTCAAGTGGCTTTGAGAAAGAATGTGAACAAATTCCAAGTGAATTTGGTCATTGGATACCTATGACCTAGGGGCAAAGTGGTCATTTGGCCTTGATTTTAATTTGGACAGATTTAAAATGAGTCAAAAGTGGGTTGGGCCAAATTTCAAGTGATTTGGAGTTCATTTGGTTTGGTTCAATTTGACCCATTTAGGTCAAAATGGTTTAATTTGGGTTAGGTTGACCAATTGGTCAAATTAGGTCAAACGATGGGTTAGGTCAAGTTCAAATGATCATTTGGAGCCTATGGGTATCATTGGTTTAGTTTAATTTTGTTTAGATTTGGTTTTGGTTCATCTAGGTTCATTTAGGTTTATTTAGGTCAAATGGGTCAAGTTGACTAATTTGACCCATTTTACCTAATTGGCTTAGGTGGTGGGTTGGTTTATGCTTGGTTGATCATTTGAAATGTTTTGCAAACTCTGGTTTTAATAAATTTTGGTTTAGTTTGATTTCAAGTTGATTTGACCTTTTAGGTCAAGTTGGGTTCATGGTCAATTGGGTTAGGTTGGGTCTAGTTGGTCAATTGAAGCTTTGGTCAAGTTCAACAAGTGATTTAGAATGAATTGGATACATTTGCTGCAATCAATTTAGGTTAGATCAAGATTTGACCCATTTTAACTTTTTAGGTCAACTTGGGTCAAGTGGCCAATTGGGCTTGCTCAAGTTCAATCATTGGTTATGAATTTGTTTAGATTAATAGTTTCAATCAATTTGGTCTCTAGTGGATTTTGGCTAGCTTGGGTTTCATTTGGGCTAAGTGTTGACTTGGCCAAAGGCTAGGTTTTACTTTGGTTTGACCCAATTTGAGTGATTGATCATCATATGAAGATTGTTTCTCACAATGTGATGCTTAGATGGGCATAGTTCAATCCAATTTGGGTTGGATTAAGATTTGGCTCAAAAAGGTGCTTTAGGTCACTTTGGGTCAAGTGAGCTTAAGTAGGTCAATTGGCTTGATCAAGGCTTGATTTAGGTTTGGTTGAACTCACATATGGACTTATGATTAAAATATAAATCCAATTGCAAGTGATTTAGAGTCAAATGGGTTTTGATTCATTTGACAATTCCAAGTTTAAAGGATGAACATGGGTTTGATTTGGGTTAGTTTGATTTCGGTTTGATGATGGTAGTTTATGTTTATATTTGGGCATGTGATTGAAGGAATGATTGTTTGAAGAGAAAATCCAAAGGTTTGGATTGATTTGGAAATTATTTGTTAAGTTTAACTTATACTCTTTAAAGTCAAATCCTTGAACTTAGCCAAACCATTCTCAAATCCTTGAATTTAGATTTAGAATTTGAAAGGGTATAGGTTGGATTTATGTTAGATTTGGACTTGAGTTTTGAATTTAGTTTTGGTTATTTGAATTTATATTTCATTTATATTTGTGAATATAAATGAGAATATAAATGGTTTATGAGAAAATCTTTTGAGTTTGGAGTGATTTGGATTTGATTTGAGCTAAGTCCATAAGATGAAATCAAAAAGGCTTACGAAAGATTTTGGTTTTGGAATTGATCATGGGTTTCAATCATTTGGAATTGATTCATTATTTGGATTTTGGAATTGATATATGATTTGGAAAAACCAATTGATTTTGAAGTTTGGTTTGAAAGAAGGAAACAAGGATTTGGATTTAAGCTATAGGGTAGGCAAGTCTTCCTAAAACTCCTAAGGTGCAGCCTATTCCTATGGCTAACTCTTTTAAGTCTCTACAGTTAGGTTAAGTGTTCATCTAATCACTAGAATTATCTTAAGACTAAGGAGCTCTTAGTGTTTAGAGGAGTCCTTATGTCAAGGATGGAGAAGTTGAAAGCTCACTCCAATAGTGAGGTCAATAAGAATTAAAATAATGGAGGTGCTAGCAAAGTATTTGGGAGAGTACTACCCTTAAAGAAATTAAGAATAGATTTAACCAAGTTCTCTTTAATGATAAACCAACATTTTGGGAAAAGAGGGTAGTGTAACCATTAGGGCCACCATAGAGTTTGTATTCATACTTTGCAAAATGTTATCATTTGGTGAGGAAGAAAGCATCTTGTTATCTTCATCAAAATGATATTAGGGATAACTTGCTAAAAATATCATCATAAAAATATTTTTATTAAGAACTCTTTAACAAAAGAGACAAAGAATCGATAAGCTCCTTGTTATCAACACCAAATACCATCATTAGTTTTAATTTTATGAATGTGATTTAAAGCTTTTTTCTTTTTAACCATGGCATGAAAATATTTAGTGTTATGAATGAGATTCATTTCATAGAGGTTTTTTGCTGCCTATAGGTCTCTTCATAACAAGTTAACCTATTTTTAGCTTGAGCTAACAAATGAATTTTAGAAGGGTCATTAACAACAACATCTTCCAAAACTATAACCACATTCTCCATTTATTTGATATTGACAAAAAGGTTTTTAAAATAATGTTTATTCCACCAATGAAGGCATTGTTTGAATCTTTTTAATTTGAACCACAATCTCCTCATGCCAAAAATATAATCATCAGGATGGAGAGGTTCACCCAAGTTATTAACAACAACATCCAAAAATCTCTCATCCATGAGCCACATATTTTAAAAGTAAGAGGGAATAGGAGAGGAGGGTTTAGTAGCATTAAAATTCATAGAGATAAGTAAAGGAGAATGGTGAAGGGTTCTACTTAAATGCTCCATAGAAGTACTAGGAAGAAGGTTAATCTACATATGGCTAAAAAGAACCCAATCTAACCTTTGCCAAAGTCTATAATTATTCCAAGTAAACTGAGACCCACTAAAACCAATGTCTATCAGATGACAATCAAGGATCATGTTATTATAAAATTCCATTGAAAGTAAGTTCGGAGCATTACCACCAACCCAGAGGAAGAGGAGATAGTATTAAAATGCCACCCACAAACCAAGGAGCATTAATAGATAAAGAAAAATTAATAAGATCATCCCAAAGAAATGCTACTATTTCTATTACAAGCATAAACAAATGAGCCAAATAATACCAACTATCAAATGTAATCTTAACATTCACAACCTAGGAAAACTCATCCAAAACTTGCAAAACAAAAGGACTATTCCAAAAAATCCATATTTTATTGCTCGAATAAGCAAAAAAAATTAGTGGAAAAATTACCAAAAATAATCATTCTAGCAACAAAAGGAATGTTAGAAGGAAGAATAAAAGGTTCTAAAATAGCCAAAAAAGAAATGTTATGAGAATGAACTAAATTTCTAATTTTATTTCTAACAGAGAGGGTACCAATCCCTCGTACATTCCAAATTAAGAAAGAAAACATTTATTTTTGGGCAGAAGAGCCAAATCTAGTAACTCTAGCAAAGTTAAGAAATTTTGATATAAGAGTTTTATTTTTCTTTCTAAAAACTGTTTGAAATTTCTTAGTCATATCCACAACATCACCATCAGATAGAGATTATTCAGGGATATGCTTGGGATAAGGTTGCATCTTTAAAACATCATTGCAGGCCAGTTCACCTTCTTCAAAATCATTATTATTTTGTAAAATCAGGTTAGAAGATAGTACAACATTAGATGAAGAAGCAGGACTAGGATTAGAACCGTTTAAAGTATAAGTGCATAAATCATGATTAGAAACTTTATCCATAGTAAGCTCACTACTCAGACCCTCATGAGGGATCACATGTTCTTTATTAAAGGTGGCAAGAAGCAAGAATAGAATCATTTGGAATCAAATCATCATCCACAAGTTTTGAAAACATATTCTTGTCCATATTAATACCAATATTAGTGTGATGCAAATGGATAGGTTCATTAGAAGGTAAAGCATCCTTATTCACAAGAGTGATATCCAAAAGCTGATCAAAATGAATAGCCACAGCCTTGTCCATGAACGATGGGAGGATCAAGGATGACCCTCGACTTGTAATGAGTTATCCATTAGAAGAACTTTATTAGGTTTAATCGATGACACGAAGATTGAGATCCATATTAATATGCATGGGTTTGGGTTTCTTAAGGTGAGGATGAACAACGAAATCTAACCCGATGACCATGAAATTTACAATGGGAATAAAAATAGAAAATTCTCAAAATCCACTTTTGCAAATATCCATATCTCTCGATCCTAGCCAAATTTCTTTTAGAAATTTTATAATTATATCCAAACTACTAGGATTTGAGCAACAGAGGGCTTGGAGTTAGAAGTAGTTGCTTGATCAACTTGAAGAAGGCAACTGAACAGTGCACCCACAATAAAAAGAAATTCATGATTAATGAAATGAACACATAAATTGGGAAGAGAGATCCATACTGGAACTATGGGAGATTCCTCCTTAATATCAAAATGAGGAATCCATTTTAATAATCGCACCCAACCATTGAAAATAAAATACGAACATTGAGAGGAAACCCAAGAATAATCTAAATCATTCGACAGCTGAATCAAGACATGTTGTGAATCGATCAATCCGATAGAGAAAATGCCAAAGAGTTCCAAGCTATGAAAAAATGATCAAATATTCTCCAATGTAGGATGACACAATGCAAATTTACCCACCAACGTGAATTTAAAAGGTTTCGCAAGCCTTTCCACAACCAAATCAGAACACATTATCATGAGTACACCCCAGAAGGAGGTAGAAATAAGCTCGAGAGACTCACCAGTGCATTTGGCCTTACCAGCAAGAACATCCTTGAATGATTTTGAAGTTAGAGACCTCCCAAGGAGTTAGAAGCTTTCATGGGAGCAGCCAAAATGCCAAGATTTTGCCATGGGGAACTAGGGATCGAAGCCATGATCAGTAGTAGCACATGATTGGAGAAGCTGAGAGCCAAGCTAAGCTATCAAAATGGAGAACCAACCAAGATGTCAACAAGAGAAAGCACAAAAGAGATGCACCTCCACAGAGGAAATGGAATTCACCAAAGCACCCAAAAAATGGAAAGAAAAGATGCTCAAGAGAATGAGTTTATGGTTTTTAGGGTTTAGGATTAGGGTTTAGGGTTTAGGGCTTATGATTTAGGGTTTAGGGTTTAGCATTTTTTAGGGTTTAGGGTTTAGGGTTGTAAGTTTAGGGTTAGTTTTTGGGTTTAGGGTTTAGGGTTTAGAATTTAGGGTTTAGGGTTTTTTTAAATTAAGTAAACTTGTATGTTTAAGTTTATTTAGTTTATTTTTATTTATTTTATTTTTTTATTTTATTTAGGTTTACTTTTTTATTTAGTTTAGTTTATTTATTCTAATTTAGGTTATTTATTTTAGTTTATTATTTAGGTTTAGGTTTATTTTTAATTGAGTTTTATTTTATTTTATTTTTTAGGTTTAGGTTTTACTTTTTATTTTAGGTTTAGGTTTAGGTTTTTATTTTATTTTTTTAGGTTTAGGTTTTAGGTTTTTATTTTTGGTTTATTTTTAGGTATTATTTTTTAGTTTATTTTATTTTATTTAGTTTAGGTTTAATTTTTTTTTTGAGAAACCTCATGTAGGGGTATTTTATTGCCACAAAAGAGGGTTACAAGGTCCATAAAGGGGATAAACTCAACTCTCTCAAAGAGCTATAATTAGCCTAAGGAGTAGATCCCCTATCTATGTATAACTAAAAGCAAAAGAAGACATTAAAGTAATCAAAAGATACAAATAGATAAACATAAGAAACCAAAGGAAGATTTGGGCCAATGCTCTGTAAGATGTGAGAATGCATGACACTATGGAGCAAACCTGCAAGAGGACAATAGAGAAGCACAAAATAAATATAATTACTACTCGATAGCGGTATCTTTGGAAAAAAATCGATAATCCAGATCAACAAACAACCAAGACATGAGGCGACAAAAAGGCGGATTGTCCATAGTACCACCCATTCGTAGAAGACATTGCATTCCATGGAGAAAGCAACACAAACTCAACCCAGATGGGAATAGAAACAATAGCGGTTAATGTAGATCACAGCTATCAGGAAATGAACAACAACCCAGACACAAATAGCAAGGGCAATCAGAAAGCCAACCCCAGTAATAAAATAATTAGTGAAACATTGGAACCCAGCAAAGGATAAAGCAAAATGGGATTCAAATTAGGGTCCCCATTAGAGTCCAGAAAAAATAAGACAACAGATAACCAAGATAAAAAATAACCAAGATAGCAGCAGCCAAGATAGCAACAACCAAGACAACAAGGGACATTAAGATAGCCATAGAACCTCTCACTCAGAGTAAACATTGCAATAGTTAGTAACCAAGTAGATAGAGCATAAAAACATGGTTTGAAAAAGCAGCAGCCCAGACACCAATGACCAAAATAATCGAGCGACAAAGTGAAACAACTTTGAATATAGACCCTAAAGTCCTACAACCAACAAAGATAGAGCCAACATTGGAATCCCAAGAAACAAGGATAGCAAATATCCAAGGCAACAAAAAGCCAAGACAACAAAACCAGCTAGCTGGCCAGATAACCATCCATTCAGAATAAATAATGTAATAGATACAAGTTTAAATGAAAGAAGATGGAGAAAAGAGCAGCAGATAAAGTAGTCCATAGAATTCAGATGATAAGCATATAATAAACCAATAAAGAGATTCAAATCAAAAGACACCAAGCAGTCAACAACTTCATTAGAGGTTTGCTGAACAAAACAAGCCAAAACCCCAGAAATAGCATATAGAGTATTAATCTAGTTCAGCCAACAACCCAGACAATAATTACCAAGAGGCTGGCCAAAAGTCCACCCATTCAGAGTAAATAGAGCATATATAAAGATCAAAATAATGGATGGAAAATCACGCGGTTTTGCACAATTTGAACAGAGGGGATAAAACAAGACGAAATGAGTTGCGGTTGTTGCGAAAAAGTCAGAGAAACAAATGGCAAGAAATAGATAATAACCATAAAGACAACCTGCTGGACAAAGGACCCTAAAATCCAAAAGCCAACTATGGTAGCAATAAAACAAAAATTACACCCACCATATAAAATTCCAATAAAAAATAGGGATGTGAAGTACCGACAGAAAGGGTTCAAAAGATAATCAATAGAAAAAACCTTCAAGATAAAGATGATCAAGCTAGCGGCTAAACCCACAACCACATTAAAGGCAAACTGAGAAGCCATAAAGGAAGTCCAAACCTGCAAGGAATTAATAAAATTGAACAGGAAATTGCAAAATCTCTCTTGGCAGATTGGGAATATGAGGTTGGGAAAAATAATCAGCAAGACAACACCAATAGCACCCTGCTAAACCAGATAAATAACCCTAGTAATAGCTTGCTGGATAAAAGACTCAATGATCCAAACCATCCAACAACCAAGAAAGAAAATAACAATAAGTTGGCCATAAAACCAACCACTCAATTTATACAATGCATGAGTTAAATCCCAGATAGTTAAGGAAGAGGTCTGGCCAAGACTAGCTGAACCAGGATGTAAAAAATAGTAGTTGGTGAAAATAGCAGCATCCCAAGTTTTAACAGCACAAACATTCAGAAAAATAAGAGATAAGAAATAGTCAAGCAGAAAAATAAAAGCCATCTTGCAGTCTACAACCTCAATAGAGGCCAATTGAACAAAATAAAATAAAACCTTAGAAGCAGCATGAGGAGCAATATTCCAGATCAGCCAACATCTAGGATAGTAATTAACACCAAGCTGGATCTGCATAATTTTAATAGAGCCAAAAGGTTAAAAATAATAACTTAATTGATCAGCAGCAGCCCTGATGAGAAGAGCAAAGATAGTCAGAAGAACACCAGTCAATAAATAGCTAACAAACCCAAAGTTAGCCAGCAGGATAGTGAATCCAGAAATCGAACAGTCATAGGTTAAAACAACACTATAATTATTTCAACCATATGATTAGCCAATAAAGAGTAGTAGGGCAACAAAGCTACCATAAGGGTTCAAAAGGGTATTATCAATGAAATCCTTTAGAGAAATTAGGCTAGCAGCAGAACTACCCTCCTCAGAGAAATCAGACTGAAAGGAATTCATTAAATAATACCAAACTTGCAAAGAACCATTAAAAATAACAAAGGTATTGCATTTTTTTTCCTTACATGTATGTAAGATGGGGTTAGCATATACATTCAGCAAATACATTAAACCAACTCCAAGACCAGCCTTCTGGACAAAGGGCCCAAAAGCCTAACAGCCAATAATTAAACCTTTAACATAGATGTTGTATCCAGAAATAGCAAGACCCCAAACAAGGTTGGGATAATTAAACCAACAATAGATGCCACTTAGCTCATCAAAGGACTAGGAAGGAGTAATATGATGATGCATCAACAAATTCCAAAGAACCAGTAGCACATTAACAGTAAAAATAGTAGAGGGAGTAAGCTCCCAAATAAAGCTAGGACAATTAAACCAACAACACGTGCCATAGAGATCAACAAGTAAACAACAAGGGATACCAGGTTGATGCATCAGCAAATACCAAAGAAATAACTACAGTAAATAGAAAATGATCATGCAATAAAAGAGGTATTGGAATAGGTGAATCCAATAGGTTAGATTAATTTTTGAGATAAGGAAACCCAGTATTGTCCAGATTAACCAAGCCATGCAAATGTTTATAAAGGGTTAGTTGATCAAAGAATTTTATACCATCCAATCAAAGACTCAGTTGGCGGATAATCAGACATGCATTACCCTCACACCATACATGAGTGATTTTAAAGTAGAGTTGGGAAAGGAGAGTTCTAGTTTGCTTAAGAAGATAGTACAATTCAGTATTGCCCATTTTGGTGGAAGTCAACAAATCAATCAACATAAGGGCATCCACCTCAATCCAAATATTGAGCCAACCTTTTGAAGGAAAATCTCAGCTTTGTAAACGCCATGAGCTCAAAGAAGGGAACAGTAGGGATTAAGGGGTAAGCAAAGGCACATAGGACTTTTCCATTAAGATTTCTGAAAATTCCACCACAGCCTGAACCTTTATGAGAGACAGAGCCATCAGTGTTAACTTTAATAGTGTTAGCATGAGGTTTAACCTAATAAACAATCTTGTCATCTTCTGAGATGTGGTGATCGCAAGTTAAAACCAATTTATTGGCCAAAAATTTGCAACCTTTGAATTGTTTGTATTTAATTAAATTGGCATTAAATAAGTCACAAATTTTGTTTTTAGTTCTAGCAATTATCCTCATGTGATTCATAGAGATCTCATGATGTTTTGCATCATTTCAGTCCATCTATATGAACCAAATAAGAGTGAAAGTAGTTATGACTTTAATGTGTCCTTTAATAGTGTTGTCAAAATAAACTTCAAGAAGTTGGTATAAATTTAAGGAGCCATTGAAAATGATAATGTTAAAGAGGTCATCATACCAAATCCAAAGTTTAGAAGCAATGGCCCCGTTAACAAAAACATGATTCACATTCTCAATGTGAAAACAACATTAGCATTTTGAAGGTAATTGAAAACCTTTACCCCACAACAAGGACTCCAGAGGGATGAAGTTTTTCAAAATATGCTAAGTAAGAACATAATAATAAGTAGGGATATTATTGTTCCAAAGTTTAGAAAACAGATAGGAAAAATCATGAGTTTCTTTAATATGAATCCAAACATTTTTAAAGTTGAAATCACCATTATGTGAAAGCTTAAAAAGGATCTGATCTTGATTGGTAGGAATTATAGGAATAGTAGTAAGCTTATTTAAATGAGAGGGAGGAATATGATCAATAAGATTATTATTGTTCCACATATTATTCTGCCAGAAAGAGTTCACTTTAATAGTAGCAATGGAATGGGTAGAAAGTAAGTCGTCAATGGACCCACCTCCAATCTAGTTGTCTTGCCAAAAGAAAGAGGATCCAGAGTTAATCCCCCAGGAAATTAAACATTTGACATCCCATTTGACGGAACAAAGCCTTTTCCAAACAAGAGAGTCTCCCGATTTATAGGGGCAAATGAGAGGGTGCTTACCAGCGGTGTTACTTGATCATGAAATTAGTCCAGACTATTATTTTTCCTAAAATTCCACCAAAGTTTATAAGAAAAGCTGATAGTTTACTTGATTGGTTTACATCCAAGACCACCTTCAGCAAAAGTGCCACAGGTTTTATACCAAGAGGTCTAGTGCATTTTTTTAGAGGAATTATTAGATCCCCAGAAAAATTTGTTAATGAGCAGCTCAATTCTGTTAATGATAGAGTTGGTCAGTACAATGGTTTGAATGAGATACAAAGGCATGGAGTTAAGGGTTCTCTTAATCAAAGTGAGCCTACCATAAAATGAAAGTAAGTGAAATTCCCAAACAGAAATTTTATTAGAGATTTTTTGGATTAGCTTATCAAAAAGGTGAGATCTTTTTTGACCATTAAAAAGAGGAGCACCAAGATATTTAATAGGAAGTTGTTGATGTTGAAAATTAGTAATTCTTAAGATTTGGTTAGTCCTATTGCTAGGGATTTTAGAAGAAGGAATGAAACAACTTTTGCCTTTGTTGAGAAAAAAGGCACTTTCATTGCCAAATTTATTTAAAAGATTCTTAATAGTTTTAATGTGAGTAATTGAGGCATTGCAAAAGATTATAAAGTCATCGAAAAAACTAAGATGAGTGGCAGAAGACCACCTTGAGTTCTATAAAACATCTTAGATTATTGTAAAAAAGATCATTTAGACTCCTTGATAGATATTCAACAACAATAATAAAAAGAGAGGGGGATAGGGGATCCCCTTGTCTCAAACCATGCTTTGAAGGGAAAAAACCTAGGGATTCACCATTCATGATAACAGAGAACCAAAAATTTGTAATGCAATTTTTGATGAGTAGGATAAAATAACCAGAAAACCCAAGCAAATAAAGAATTTGAAAGAGGAACTCCCAAGAGAGGTTGTCAAAAGCTTTAGTGATATCCAACTTAAAAAGGATGTTACCACCTCATAGGAACATCAATTTCATGAATCGACTCAGTATCTATCGGATATTGCTCTACCTTTAGAAACAGTTTGGTTGGGGAAATAATTTTAGCGTGGGACTAATTCTATTAGCAATTAATTTAGCAAATTAGTTTAAGAAAGAAGGTGCAAAGGCTCACATGTCTAAAATTGCCCCAAGATTCAAGATTGTTAATTTTAGGAATGAGAATAATGGAAGTGCTAAAAAAATATCTAGGTAACCCTCAAAAAAATCAACAACTACATCAACAAAGTTAGTCTTAATAATAGACCAACAATATTGAAAGAATTGAGTCGTGTAGCCTTCAGGTCCAGCAATAGAATTAATGTTCATGCTATTGAGAATACTACCAATCTCAGCTTTCGTAGGATGCAAACTAAGTAAGTGGTTTTCATCATTAGAGATCATAGAGGAGATCAAATGTGTGTTGGAGATGGCTTCTAAGGAGGGGTTATTGTTTAATAAATTTTGAAAATGATGTATGATAGAATCTTTAATATCATTATTGTCAATAATCCTGGTTCCGTTATCATTTTTA
Source organism: Cymbidium sinense (assembly GCA_021442155.1). Taxonomy (NCBI): domain Eukaryota; kingdom Viridiplantae; phylum Streptophyta; class Magnoliopsida; order Asparagales; family Orchidaceae; genus Cymbidium; species Cymbidium sinense. Next base: position 158,879,630 of record CM038219.1, on the reverse strand, counting down.
TTTTTTAAATAGATTTTAAGGCTTTTTTTTTAAAAAAAGAGCATGAAAATACCTTGTGTTCTGTCACCATCGAATATATTTGCTTGCGACTTTGGTGAGGTTTCCTCCATATTCTGATAATTAATCAAGTTATCTTTAGCTACATTCAAATCATCAAGCTTATTAGAGTCAGTCAAAACAACATCTTCAAGAGAGCAAACAAGTTGTTCCATATTTTTGAGATTTGCAAAAGATTTTTAAAATGATGCTTGTTCCACCAATTTAGATTTTGTTTAAGCCTTTTTAGCTTAAGCCAAAGGTGAATCATTCCTTTAATGGAATTATCAGGATGAATAGGGGCCTGCCAATTAATGGAAATAACATTAAGGAAATCACTATGTTGGATCCACATATTTTGGAATCTAAAAGGAGTAGGGGAGGATAGTCTAGTGGAGGGATTTTTGATAGAAATCAAAAATGGAGCATGGTTAGATAAAGTTTTGCATAAATATTGAACCGAAGTAAGAGACCATTGATTGATCCAAAGGGAATTAAAGAGGGTCCTATCAAGCCACCTCCAAAGTCTAGAATTATGCCACGTGTAGTCGAAACCTGAAAAACTAATATCAATCAAATTATAATCAAGAATCATATTAGAAAAGTCTTCCATGGTATGAATGTTAGGAGAGGAACCTCCCCTTCTTTTCAAGGAAGCAAGAATAGTGTTGAAATCACCACCAACCAACCAAGGTTTGTTGACAGAGGAGGCAAAGGTTCTTAAGTTATTCCAAAGGATGCTCCTACTAGTTCTATTACAAGAAGCATAAATAAAGGAACCAGAAGCAAAAAATTCACCCAATGAGATTTGAACATTAACCAATTGGTGAATGTCATCAAGGATAGATATGTTGACTAGATTATTCCAAAAACACCAAATTTTATTGCTAATATTATAAAAGGAGTTTTGAAAGCCAAGCATTCTAGCAACCTGAGGGATCTTAAAAAAGTGTATGAATGGTTCAATAACAAGTAAGGGTATGTTATGAGTGTGGCAAAGGCTTCTAACACGGTTGCGAACAATGAGAGTCCTAATACCCCTAACATTCCAAATAAGTAAATTAATCATAATAAATAAGAAGAAAAGAAGAAAGATAATAGAAGGATAAGACAAAATGGAAGAAGAAAGACACATGATGAAATCATTTATGGGAAGTTAGAGAAGATCTAGTGGTTCTAGTGGAGCTATTAGTGAACATTCTAGCTTTAAAGTATTTTTTCTTAATAATAGTTTGAAAAGGTCTATCTATGTCCAAAGTATCTCCATCAGAGAGAGATTGATTTGTGAAATTTAGAGTAGGGCCAGTTTCTATCAAAACATTCCTAATTGTAATTTCCCCTTCTTCAGTGTTAGAATTAAGATGAGGAATTGGGTTAGCCTGAGTATCACTCTGAAGGGTAGGAGAAGGAGAGGTTGTGAAGCCATTTATAGCACAATTTTCATGTTCAGTTTCAAAAATACTTTTTAGATTTTGTTCCACTACCAAAGAGTCAACATTTTTTAGATTTCGAACTTTCATCAAATGGGCACTTTCAGAATTAGTTTTTAGATTTTGATCTGACCTAAAGTTCCCATTCAAGTCACCACAAGGGTTCATATGAGTCTCTTCAGGTTCACTAGCCAAAAGAGGTAAGGTAGAATGAATCAAGGTATTGTCTAGAGGAACCAAAGTATAACAATTAGAAGCAATAATAGGTAAGTTATCATTGGCCTCCTCATGAACCACATGAGCCATATTATTAACCTGATCCGAATGCTCTCCAATAGACAAATCAGTAGATAATAATCCCTTTTGAGGAACTTTAGGCACATAAGACAATTTATTGGTCTTTTCATTTGCTAGAGAGGGATTAGGATCTGGCAGTTTAATCTTTTTAAGATGAGGATGTAACATAAAGCATTCAGAATAATCCTGACCATGAATCTTACAGTGCACGCAAAAAAAAGGAAAATTTCAAATTCCACTTTTTGATTATAGCCAAATTTCTCAGAGCCAATCCATACTTCTTTTGGATACTTTTTGGTAATATCGGTCTCAACTAAAATATGAGCAATTGATGGTGTGATCTCGCAATGGCTAATCAATTTGGAGAGGCGAGAAAGCTCCAACGCAAAGAAGACTTGATGTGTAAACGTAATGTATTCTCATATGAGGAAGGGCAAGCCATGAGGAACAATAGGAGATTTTCTTTTACATTAAAAAGAGGAGACCATTTCAAAAGTCTCATTTGATAAATTATACACAAAGTAGAACGAGCAAAACTCGAGTAATCTAAGTCATTAGCTAGTTGAATAAGGACATGCCTAGGATCAATCAATTGAAAATGCCGAGAGTTTTGGCTATGAAAAATGATCGAATATTATCAAGAGTCGAGCGATGTAAACTTTACCAAGTAAAGGAATTCAAATTACTTTTTCATGTCAAGATCCAGATGCAAGCATTCCATGAAAAGATGTTGAGATCAAGTTAATGGAAGCATTAGGGAAGTGTTCTTACCAAATAATGTGTCCTTGAAGGACTTAACAGTAAAGTAAATACTTGAATGAAATGGAATCCATAAACCATTGATGAAGATAATCACATTAGCAACCAACGAGAGCAAATTATGATCGAGAAGGATCAAAATTGCAAGAAAGTCGTAAGGGAACACAAAATCACTAGAGAGCGCCGAGGCCGAGAGGAAGAAGGAGGGTTTGGGTTTGAGTTTAGGTTAGTTTAATTTAGGTTTAGGTTTAGGTTTAGGTTTAATTTATTTTAGTTTAGTTTATTTTAGTTTAGGTTTAGTTGTATTTTATTTTATTTATTTTATTTTTATTGTAGGTTTAGGTTTTTTTAGGTCAGCATTTAGGTTTTAATTTTTTTTTTTTTTATGTTTTAGATTTAGATTTTTATTTAGTTTTTATTTTAAGTTATTTTAGGTTTATTTAATTTTTATTTTACATTTAGCTTTTATTTTATGAGGGTTTTTATCTTAGGTTTATTTAATTTTTTAGTTTTGTTTAGGTTTTTCTTTATTTTATTTTAGTTAATTTTATTTTTTATTTTATTTTATTTTATTTTATGGTTTAGATTTAGGTTTTAGCTTATGATTATATTTCATTTTATTTAGGTTTACATTTTATTTATTTATTTTATTTGAAGGTTTATTTATTTTAGGTTTAGGTTTTTAGGTTTTTAGAGTTTAGTGTTTACGATTTAGGGTTTAAGATTTAGGGTTTTAGGGTTTAGGGTTTTAGGGTTTAGGGTTTAGGGTTAGGGTTTAGGGTTTAGGGTTTAAGGTTAATGGTTTAGTGTTTAAGCTTTAGGGTTTAGGGTTTTTAGGATTTTGGGTTAGCTTAGGGTTTAGGGTTAGTTTAGGGTTTAGTGTTTAGGTTTTAGGGTTTAGGGTTTAGGGTTAGTTTAAGGTATAGAGTTTAGGGTTTTATGATTTAGGATTTAGGGTTTAGGGTTTTTTAGGGATTAGGGTTGTAGGTTTAGTGTTAGTTTAGGGTTTAGGGTTTAGGTTTAGGATTTAGGGTTTAGTGTTTAGGGTTTAGGGTTTATGGTTTTTTTTTAAAAAGAAATAACAATGGATTTAGGTTTATTTAGCTTATTTTTAATTTATTTTAGTTTATTTTATTTTATATTTTTTATAGGCTTATGTTTTATTTTTTATTTAGTTTGGTTTATTTATTTTGGTTTATGTTTAGGTTTATGCTTACTTTTTAGTTTATTTTTATTTTTATTTAATATTTAGGTTTATGTTTTATTTTTTTACTTTTAGGTTTTATTTTATTTTTTTAGGTTTAGGATTTAGGTTTTATTTAAGGATTATTTTTTAGTTTAATTATTTATTTTAGGTTTGGTTTATTTTTTAGCTTATTTACTTTTTTATTTAGGGTTTAGGTTTAGGTTTAGTTTAGTTTATTTTAGGTTTAGGTTTAGCTTTTATTTATTTTAGTTTAGGTTTAGGTTTATTTTATTTTTATTATAGCTTTAGTTTTTTTTATAGTTTAGGGTTTAGGTTTTATTTTTTATTTATTTTTAGGTTTTATTTTTATGCATATCTTTTAGGTTTAGGTTTTTATTTAGTTTTTATTCTATTTAATTTTAGGTTTATTTTATTTTTATTTTAGGCTTTGTTTTTTTATTTAGATTGTTAATTTTTTAAGTTTAGTTTAGGTTTATATTTATTTTATTTTACTTTAGTTTTTTATTTTCTTTCTTTTTAGGTTTAGGTTTTAGTTTTGGTTTTTATTTTATTTTGTTTTAGGTTTTATTTATTTATTTAAGTTTTAAGTTTTATTTAGTTTAGGTTTAAGTTTTTAGCTTTTTAAGGTTTAGGGTTTAGGGTTTTGGGTTTAGGATTTACGATTTAGGGTATAGGGTTTAGGGTTTAGGTTTTAGGGTTTAGGGTTTTAGGTTTAAGGTTTAGGGATTTTAGGTTTTAAGGTTTAAGGTATTGGTTTTAAGTCTTGGGTTCAGGTTTAAGTTTAGGATTTAGGGTTGTTGTTTTTATAATAATAGAGAACAAATTAAGATTCAATATTTCTTCTTTTCAATTTTATCAACTAAGTAACACCCCAAGTTTTCTAAGACACAAGCGATGACATAGATCAAAAATGAGCATGCATAGAGCAAAACAAAAACCCTAGATAACTAGAATAGTCTCTATTATAAATACATAGTTCCATAAGTAGCAGATTGGTTCTACCATTCTTCAATTTCTATAGTTCCCATCAGAACCACCTTGGCCTCTCGAGTAGTGGATCCACCATCATATCCTTGAGTCGCTCCTCCTGCCTGCATAACCACCACTACTATGACCACCACCTCTATATCCACCAGCACCTCTAGATCCCCCACTACCACTACGATAACTACCGCCTCTGGCTTTGCCTCCACCACTAGATCAAAACTGAGCATGGTTGACGATGATGTTCCTGCTGTCAAGGTTTTGCCCATTCTTAGGGTTTAGATTTATTTTTTTAATTCATTTAGTTACTTTATATTTTCATTTAGGGTTTGGGGTTTAGGTTAGGGTTTGGTTTTAGTTTTTTAGGTTTAGTTTAGGTTTAAAGTTTAGGTTTAAGATTTTAAGTTAGGGTTTATAGTTTATTTAGTATTAGGGTTTAGGGTTTTAGGTTTAATGTTTAGGTTTAGGTTAGGTTTTAGTTTTTAGGTTTAGGGTAGGTTTATGATTTAGGTGTTTAGGGTTAGTTTAACATTAGGGTTTAGGGTTTTAACATTTAGGTTAGGGTTAGAGTTTATAGTTTAGGTTTAGGGTTTAGGTTTAGTTTAAGTTTTAGGTTTATAGTTTAGGATTTAGTTAGTTTAGTTTAGGTTTAGTTTTAGTAGGTTTAGGTTTGTTTTATTTAGTTTAGGTTTTGGGGTTTAGGGTTAGTTTAGGTTTAGGTTTAGGGTTTTTATGATTTAGTGTTTAGGTTTAGGTTAGTTTATTTAGGGTTTAGGTTTTATTTTATTAGGTTAAGTTAGGTTAGTTTTAGGGTTTAGTTTAGGTTTAGGTTTTGTTTAGGTTTAATTTTTTTAATTTAGGTTTAGGTTTATTTAGTTTTAGTTTATTTTTATTTTTATTTTCATTTAGGTATGTTTTTTATGTTTAATTTAGTTTATTTTAGTTTATTTATTTTAGTTTAAGTTTTAGTTATTTTTTAGGTTTTGGTTTAGGTTTAGGGTTTAGGGTTTAGGGTTAGTTTAGCATTTAGGGTTTAGGGTTTAGGTTTTAGTTTAGGGTTAGGTTTAGGGTTTAGGGTTTAGGGTTTAGGGTTTAGGTTTAGGGAGTGGGTTTAGGTTTAGGGTTTAGCATTTATTCTTTTAGGGTTTAGGGTTTTAGGATTAGGATTAGGGTTTAGGTTTATCATAATTTAGGGTTATAGGTTTAGGGTTTAAGTTTAGGTTTAGGACTTAGGGTTTAGTTTTTTTAAATTAAGTAGGTAGGTTTAATTAGTTTATTTAGTTTAGTATATTTTTTTAGTTAGGTTTATTTTTTATTTTTATTTAGTTTGCTTTATTTATTTTAGGTTTATTTATTTTAGTTTAGGTTTTTTATTTTAGGTTATTATTTTGGTTTTGGTTTAGGTTTAGGTTTATTTTTTAGGTTTAAATTTTACTTTTTTATTTTTAGGTTAGAGTTTAGGCTTTTATTTTATTTTTGTAGGTTTAGGTTTTATGTTTTTATTTTTGGTTTATTTTTTAGGTTATATTTTTTAGTTTATTTTATTTAATTTACTTTAGGTTCACGTTTAGGTTTAGTTTATTTAAGGTTTAGGTTTAGGTTTTATTTATTTTAGTTTAGTTTATTTTAGTTTAGGTTTAGATTTATTTTATTTTATTTATTTATTTTTTATTTTATGTTTAAATTTTATTATTTATTTATTTTCATTTTATTTTTTAGGTTTATTTTTAGGTTTAGGTTGTTATTTAGTTTTTCTTTATTTTTATTTTAAGTTTAGTTTATTTTATTTTATGTTTAGTTTTTATTTTATTAAGGTTTTAGGTTTTCTTTATTTTAATTTAGTTTGGTTTTCTTTATTTTATTTTAGGATATTTTAATTTTAATTTTATTTTATTTTAGGTTTATGTTTAGGTTTTATTTTATTTTATTTATTTTATTTTATTTAGGTTTAGGTTTATTTATTTATTTTATTTTATGTTTATTTCATCTTTAAGTTTTATGTTTTAGGGTTTAGTGTTTATGGTTTAGGATTTAGGGTTTAGGGTTTTAAGGTTTAGGATTTAGGGATAGGGTTTAGGGTTTAGGGTTTTGGGTTTAGGGTTTAGTGTTTTGACTTTATTGTTTATGGTTTTAGGTTAGCATGGGGTTTAGTGTTAGTTTAGGGTTTAAGGTTTAGGGTTTTTAGTTTAGAGTATAGGCTTTAGGGTTTAGGGGTTTTAGGGGTTTAGGGTTTATAGTTAGTTTAGTAGTTTAGGGTTTTGGGTTTATGGTTTAGGGTTTATTTATTTTAATGTTTAGTTAGGGTTAGTTTTGTGGTTTAGGGTTTAAAGTTTTGGTTAGGGTTTAGGGTTTATGGTTTAGGTTTTCAAAAAAAATAATCAATAAATTTTGTTTTAGGTTATTTAGTTTATTTTATTTATTTTAGTTTATCTTATATCTTATTTTTATTTTATTTGGTTTATTTATTTTAGGTTTATTTATTATAGCTTATTTTTTAGGTTCAGGTTTAGGTTTATGTTTATTCTTTAGTTTAGTTTTATTTTTATTTTATTTTTTAGGTTTAGTTTTATTTTTTATTTTTAGGCTTAGGTTTATGTTTTATTTTTTATTTTTTTAGGTTTAGGTTTTAGGTTTTTATTTATGGATTATTTTTAGGTTTCATTCTTTAGTTTAGGTTTAGGTTTATTTTTAGTTTATTTAATTTCATTTAAAGTTTAGGTTTAGTTTATTTGAGGTTTAGGTTTAGGTTTTATTTATTTTAGTTTAGTTTATTTTAGTTTAGGTTTATGTTTATTTTATTTTATTTTAGGTTTAGTTTTTTTTTTAGTTTAGGGTTTAGGTTTTCTTTTTTGTTTATTTTTAGGTTTATTTTATGTTTGACTTTTATTTAGTTTTTTATTTTATAAGGGTTTTGTTACCATCCTTCAAGTTCTTTGATGGCGTGGAAATAGATAACATTACACACTTTAGAGCTGGCTATTTTATTTAGTTTTATTTATATTATTTTAAGTTTATTTTATTTTTATTTTAGGTTTAGTTTTTATTTTGTTAAGGTTTTTTATTTTTTAGTTTAGTTTAGGTTTTTATTTATTTTATTTTAGTTTAGTTTAGTTTTAATTTTTATTTAATTTTCTCTTTAGGTTTAGGTTTTAATTTAAATTTAGATTTTAATTTATTTTATTATATTTTATCAGTTATTTATTTTTTATTTAGGTTTTTAGAATAAGGTTTAGGTATGAGGGTTTTAGTTTAGAGTTTAGGTTTAGGGTTTAGGGTTTATGGTTTATTGGGTTAGGTTTAGGTTGGGTAGGTTTGGGTTTAGGTTTAAGTTTAGGTTTAAGATTTTTTTGTTAGGGTTTAGGTTTTAAGTCTAAGGTTCAAGTTTTATTTTAGGGTTTAGGGTTTTTGCTTTATTTTATAATAGAGAACAAATTACGATTCAATATTTCTTCTTTTCGATTTCATCAACCAAGTAACACACCAAGTTTTCTAAGAGACAAGCGACGACATAGATCAAAAATGAGCACGCATAGGAAAATCAAAACCAGATAAGTAGGCTGTCTATTGTAAAGATAGTTTCATGAATAGCGGTGGATCCATTCTTCAATTCTCTAGATCAGAACCACGGCCTCTCAGTAGCGGGATCCACCATCATATCCCCATCTACCTTGCCACCATCATGGCTATAACCTTTTAGCTCCTCCCACACATAACCACCACTTTACCACTACCTCAATATCCACCCACCTCCATCCCCATTTGCCACTTGATAACCCCTCCTCCTTTGCCTCCTTGGGTCTAGAGGATGGTTTTGATGTTTATCGTAGGTTTTTTGTGCTTTGGGTTTAGGTTTAGGTTTAGGTTTATTTTTTAATTTATTTAATTACTTTAGGTTTAGGTTTAGGGTTTAGGGTTTAGGGTTTAGGGTTTTGAAATTAGGGTTTAGGGTGTTTTTTTAAGTTAAGTATAGTGGTAGGTTTAGGTTTATTTAGTTTATTTAGTTTATTTTATTTTATTTATTTATTTTAGTTTATTCATTTTAGGTTTATTTAATTTACTTTAGGGTTCATATTTTAGTTTACTTTTTAGGTTTAGGTTTAGGTTTATTTATTTATGGAGTTTTATTTTTATTTTATTTTTTATGTTAAGGTTCTATTTTTTTTTATTTTTAGGTTTATGTTTAAATTTTTATTTTATTTTTTTAAAGGTTTAGGGTTTAGGTTTTAATTTTTGATTTATTTTTTGGTTTTATGTTTTAGTTCAGGTTTAGCTTTATTTTTAGTTTATTTTATTTTATTTAGTTTATGTTTAGGTTTAGGTTTAGTTTATTTTAGGTTTATGTTTAGGTTTTATTTATTTTAGTTTAGTTTCTTTTATTTTAGGTTTATGTTTATTTTATTTTAATAATTATATTTTTATTTTAGGTTTATATTTTTTTTAGTTTAGGGTTTAGGTTTTATTTTTTAGTTATTTTTAGGTTTTATTTTTAGGTCTTTTTTTGTTTAGGTTTTAATTTAGTTTTTATTTTATTTTATTTTATTTTAGGTTAATTTTATTTTTTTTACGTTTAGTTTTTATTTTGATAAAGTTTATCATTCTTAGGTTTATTTTATCTTTTAGTTTAGTTTAGGTTTTTCCTTATTTTATTTTAGTTTACTTTTATTTTATTTTATTTTTAGGTTTAGGTTTTAGTTTTAGTTTAGGTTTTTATTTTAATTTATTTTTTAATTTTATTTAGGTTTAGGTTTTTTTATTTATTTTATTTTAGGTTTTCTTTAGTTTAGGTTTAGGTATTTAGGTTTATAGGGGTTTAGGGTTTTAAGGTTTAGGGTTTTAGGTTTTAGGGTTTAGGATTAGGGTTTCTTAGTGTTTAGTTTAGTTTATGGTTTTAGGTATAGGTTTAGGGTTTAGGGTTTTAGTTTAAGGTTAGTTTAGGTTTAGGGTTTAGGATTTAGGATTTGTTTAGTTTAGAGGTTAGGTTAGGTTTATGGTTTAGGTTTAGGGTTTGAGTAGTTTAGGGTTTAGGATTTTAAGGTTTTGGATTTAGGGTAGGTTTAGGATTTAGGGTTTAGGGTTTAGGGTTTATGGTTTAATTTAGGGTTTAAGGTTTATGGTTTTTTTAAAAAAATAATAATATAAACATATTAGGTTTATTTAATTATTTAGTTTAATTTTATTTATTTTAGTTTATTTTATTTTTTTTTTTAATTTAGGTTTATTTTTTATTTTGATTTAGTTTGGTTAATTTAATTTAGGTTTATTTATTTTACTTTAGGTTTTTTTTTGTTTTTTTTGGATTGGGCTTAGGTTTATGTAATTTAGTTTTATTATTATTTTAGTTTTTAGGTTTAGGTTTTATTTCTTATATTGAGGTTTATGTTTAAGTTTTTATTTTATTTTTTCGGGTTTAGGTTTTAGGTTTTATTTTTTAGTTTTTTTAGGGTTTTTTTTTTAGTTTATTTTCTTTTATTTAGTTTATATTTTAGGTTTAGTGGATGCAAAGTGGAGGTTAGGTTAGGTAGTAAGTAAAATTTGTCAAAATAATCATGACATGAATTTTAAATCATTTGTTATTTAGGTTTAGTCTTTTATGGTGAATTATATGCTAAGGTTTTAGTGCGGTGTTAAATAAGCAAGTTATTATATAGCAAAGAAGTTAGTCCATGAAACTATTAGGTTAGGATCTTGGAATATAGGTACTTTTAAATTGAGATTAATAGATATTATGGTTCATAGAAAGATAAATATTTTATGTGTTTAAGAAACTAAATGGGTTTGAGAAGGCCAAGGAGATTGATAGTTTAGGTTTTAAACTTTAGTATTAGGTAGTCAAACTAGAAATGGTGTAGGTGTGATTATAGATAAAAGTTTGAAGGACAATGTTATAAGTATTAATAGATGTGGAGATAGAATTATAGCTTTAAAGATTATTGTGTACTAAGATTATCAATGTTATAAGTGTCTATGCTCCTCAAGTAGGTTTGGAGGTAAGCTCAAAAGAAAATTTTTGGAATGAATTAGAGGGATTAATATAAAAGATACCTCTTGAAGTAAAAGTATTTATTGGGGAGATTTAAGTGGCCATGTTGGTAGAGTGGTAGAAGATTTTAAAAGTATTCATGGTGGTTATAGATTTGGTGACTAATGAAGAATAGGACTATATTAGATTTTTCCTTAGCTTGTGATTTTGTACTAATACTTTATTTAAGAAAAGAGATGAACAATTATTACTTATAAAAATGGATCTAGTAAAACATAGATTGATTATTTTATAAGAAAAAATAGATCGCTTTAGATTGTAAAGATTGTAAATCATTCAAGTGAAATTTTAAGTACCCAACATCGACTATTATTTTTAGATTTTAAGATGAAAGGTTATAAGAGAAAAATAAACTAAATTATTGTCCTAGGATTAGATGAGACACTTAAAGAACAAAATAAAAATATTTTAAGAGCAAACTACAAGAAATTAGAATTTGGGATGTTCATAAGGAAGCTAACGTTATGTGGGAAAAATATCAAGTGAAATTAAGAAAGTTGCTAAAGATGTGCTTGGAGAATCAAAAGGAAAAGCTTCTTTTAATAAGAATAGTTGGTGGTGGAGTCAGAGTTTGCAAGAAAAGATAAGAAATAAGAAGCATTGTTATAAAACTTGGTTTAGATGTAAAAACTCAGAGAATTGGGAAAGATATAAAGTGGCTTGTAGAGATTCTAAGAAAGTAATATATGATGCAAAAAATTTAGCTTTTATTGATTTATACAATAGATTAGATACCAATGAAGGTGAAAGATGTATGTATAAGTTAGCCAACAAAAGAGATAGGAGAAGTAAAGACATAGTTTAAGTGAGTATTAAGGATGAAAATAATAAAGTTCTTTTCTTAGAAAAGATATTAAAATAGGTGGATGAGGTATTTTGATAAACTTTTCAATGAAGGATCCGAAAGTGATTAATTTTAGCAACCTTAATACCTAAACAAAAATAGAATTTCATTTATCATCATTATTAGTAAATTGGAAGTTAGTGAAGCTTTAAAGAAAATGAAATGTGGAAAAGCTATGATAATATTCCAATAGATGTGTGGAAATGTTTAGGAGATCAAGGAATTTCTTGGCTTACAAATCTTTTTAATGTTATTTTAAAGACTAAAGAGATGTCAAATGAGTGGAGAAAGAGTTTGTTGGTTTATATTTAAGAATAAAGGTGATGCACAAGAGTGTGCAAATTATAGAGGTAAGTTAATGTGCCATACATTAAAATTATGGAGAGTAATTGAGCATAGGTTATGTGATCTAGTTTCTCACAATTAGTTTGGTTTCATGCGTAGATTATGGATGCTATACATTTATTAAGAGGTTTGATGGAGAAGCATAGAAAGTAAGAATGATCTACATATGATATTTATTGATTTAGAAAGCTTATGATAAAGTCTCAAGAGATGTTCTTTGGAGAGTTCTAGCAAAGGAGTTAATATTGGTTATATTCAACTCATTAAGAGTATGTATACTAGTACTTGTGTCCAAAACGGAGGATTTAAAATATTTTTTTGTTTTGGATTATCAAGGATCAACATTAAGCCCTTATCTTTTACTTTAGTTATGGATGTTCTTTAGGCATTTACAAGAAGATGTACCTTAGTGTATGCTTTTTATGACATTCTTCTTGTTGATAAGACTAGAGAAGAGTCCAAGAAACTTGAATTATGGAGGTCAACTTTAGAGTCTAAAGGTTTTCATTTAAGTGGATCTAAAACTGAATATATGGAGTGTAATTTTAGTTGTAGTTTTAGTGATAGTGTTGTGACTTTAGGTGATCAAGTCATTAATAAGAGTGGCGATTAGATATTTAGGCTCTATTGTTCAAAATGATGGTGAAATAGATGGAGATGTTATTAGTAGAATTCAAGTTGGATGGTTGAAGTGGAGGAATGCATCTATTATGTGATAGAAAAGCTCCACTTAAACTTAAGGAAAATTTTATAAGATGGTGGTAAGACCAATGACTTATAGTGCGAAATGTTGGCCAATAAAAGAAAGCATAAGACTAAGTAAAGTGTTACGAGATGAGGATGCTCAGGGGGATGAGTGGCTTTACTCTTAGAGATAGAATGCAAAATGAGTATGTTAGAAAGTTGGGTAGCTCGGTGATAGATAAGATTAGGAGAGTCACCTTAGATGGTTTGGCCACATAAAGCGTATAGTATGACGATTAGGAGAGTAGATGCATTAGATTTATATGTTAAGAAAGGTAGAGGTAGACCTAAAAGACTTGGTTAAGATGTATAAAATGATCTTAGTATACTTGAATTAAATGAGAATTTGACACATAATAGGACACTGAAGGATTCATGGATTAGTGGGATTAAGGCTTGTTGTTCTTGTTGTTGTTGTTTATTTTTAGTTTATTTTCTTTTATTTAGTTTATGGTTTAGGTTTACTTTATTTTTGGTTTAGGTTTATGTTTTATTTATTTTAGTTTAGTTTATTTTAGTTTAGGTTTTTTATTTTATTTTGTTTATTTTATTTTTATTTTAGGTTTAGTTTTTATTTTTACTTTAGGATTTGGGTTTTATTTTTTATTTATTTTCAGGTTTAGGTTTCTATTTAGCTTTTATTTTATTTTATTTTAAGTTTATTTTATTTTTATTTAAAATTGTTTTTATTTTATTTAGGTTTTTTATTCTTACGTTTATTTTATTTTATTTATTTAGTTTAGGTTTTTATTTATTTTATTTTAGTTTATTTTTATTAGTTTATTTTATTTATTTTTAGGTTTATATTTAAGTTTTTGTTTAGGTTTTTATTTTATTTTATTTTTTATTTTATTTTTTATTTTATTTAGGCTTAGGTTTATCTATTTATTTTAATTTTAGGTTTTATTTACTTTTGGTTGAGGTTTTAGGTTTTTAAGGTTTATGGTTTAGGGTTTAGGGATAAGGGTTTAGGGTTTAGGGTTTTAGGTTTTAGGTTTTAGATTTTTAGGGTTTATGGTTTAGGGTTAGGGTTTATGGTTTAGGGTTAGGGTTTAAGGCTTAGGGTTTTGGGTCAGGGTTTTTAAGTTTAGGTTTTAGGTTTTTATTTATGATTTATTTTTTTGTTTTGTATTTTAGTTTAGTTTTAGGTTTAGTTTTAGTTTATTTTATTTTATTTAGTTTATGATTAGGTTTAGATTTAATTTATTTTAAGTTTAAGTTTAAGTTTTATTTATTTTAGTTTAGGTTTAGGTTTATTTTATTTTTATAGGTTTAGTTTATTTTGGTTTAGAGTTTAGGTTTTTTATTTTATTTATTTTTGGTTTATTATTTTGGTTTTGGTTTAATTTAATTTTTATTTTATTTTATTTAGGTTAATTTAATTTTATTTTCTGTTTTATTTTATTAAGGTTTTTCATTCTTAGGTTTATTTTATTTTTTATTTTAGGTTAGGCTTTTTTATTTTTATTTATATTTTATTTTTGTTTAGGTTTAGGAATTAGTTTTAGTTTAGGTTTTATTTTAATTTTTTTTAAAAATTTTATTTAGGTTTAAGTTTTTTTATTTATTTTTAGGTTTTATTTAGTTTAGGTTTAGGTTTTTATGTTTTTAGAGGTTTAGGGTTTCGGGTTTTATGGTTTATGATTTTAAGTTTTAGGGTTTAGGGTTAGGGTTTAGGGTTTAGGGGTTAGGGTTTAGGGCTTAGTGTTTAGGATTTAGGGTTTTGGGTTTTTAGGATTTAGGGTTTAGGGTTTATGGTTTAGGATTATCTTAGGGTTTAGGGTTAGTTTAGGGTTTAGGCTTTAGGAACGGTTTTGGCTTTTTAGTGTTTAAGGTTAGTTTAGGGTTTAAGGTTTAGAATTTTTTTATTTAGGGATTTGGGTTTAGGGTTTATGGTTAATGTTTGGGTTTAGGGTTTAGGGTTTAAGGTTTCGAGTTGGTTTAGGGTTTAGGGTTTTTTAGGGTTTAAGGTTAGTTTTAGCGTTTAGGGTTTATGGTTTAGGATTTAGGGCTTAGGATTTATGGTTTTTTTCAAAAATAAAAAATAAAAATACTTAGTAAACTAGTAGGTTTAGGTTTATTCAATTATTTAGTTTAATTTTTATTTATTTTTATTTATTTTTTAATTTTAATTTAGGTTTATTTTTTATTTAGTTTTGGTTTATTTATTTTGGTTTATTATTTTACTTTAGGTTTTATTTTTTTTAGCTTAGGTTTATGTTTGTTTTTTAGTTTAGTTTTATTCTTATTTTATATTTTAGGTTTAGGTTTTATTTTTTATTTTGAGGTTTAGGTTTAGGTTTTTATTTTAATTTTTCAAGTTTAGGTTTTAGGTTTTTATTTTAGCTTTATTTTTAGGTTTTATTTTTTTGTTTAGGCTTAGGTTTATTTTTAGTTTATTTTATTTTATTTAGTTTAGGCTTTAGTTTTAGTTTATTTAGGTTTATGTTTTATCTACTTTAGTTTAGTTTATTTTAATTTACGTTTAGGTTTATTTTATTTTGTTTAATTTAGTTTTATTTTTGGTTTAGTTTTTACTTTTAGTTTTGGATTTGGGATTTAATTGTAATTTATTTTTAGGTTTAAGTTTTTATTTAGCTTTTATTTTAATTTATTTTAGGTTTATTTTTAAATTTAGTTTTATTTCATTTAGGTTTTATTCTTAGGTTTATTTTATTTTTTTAGTTTAGTTTAAGTTTTCTTAATTTTATTTTAGTTTATATTAGTTTATTTTATTTTATTTTTAGGTTTAGGTTTAGGTTTTTGTTTATGTTTTTATTTTATTTTATTTTTAAATTTTATTTAGATTTATTTATTTATTTTATTTTTAGGTTTTATTTACTTTAGGTTTAGTTTTTTTGTTTTTTAGGTTTTTTGGTTTTTAAGATTTATGGTTTAGTGTTTAGGGTTTAGGGTTTAGGGTTTAGGGTTTTAGCATTTAGGGTTTTAGGGTTTAGGGTTTAGGGTTTGGGTTTAGGGTTTAAGGTTTAATGTTTAGGCTTTAAGGTTTAGGGTTTTTAGGGTTTAGTCTTTAGTGTTAGCTTAGGTTTTTAGGCTTTATTGTCTTATGGTTTAGGGTTAATTTAGGGTTTAAGGTTTAGGATTTTAGGCTTTAGGGTTTAGAGTTTTGGTTTAGGGTTAGGGTTTAGGGCTTAGGGCTTAGGATTTAGGGTTTAGGGTTTAGGGTTAGTTTAGGAATTTGGGTTTATGATTTAAGGTTTTCTAAGGTTTAGTGTTTAGGATGTAAGGTTATAGGTTTAGGGTTAAAGGTTTAAAGTTAGTTTTAGGGTTTAGGGTTAGGGTTTAGGGTTGTGGAATTAGGGTTTAAGGTTTAGGTTTAGATTTTAAAATTAGGTTTAAATTTTAGTTTTTATTTATTTATTTATTTTAGTTTATTTATTTTTTATTTTCTTTAAGTTTATTTTTAATTTTTTTCATTTAGTTTATTTTTTTTTTTTAGGTTTAGGTTTAGGTTTATGTTTATTTTTTAGTTTATTTTTTATTTTTTAGGTTTAGGTTTCATTTTTTATTTTTAAGTTTAGGTTTAGGTTTTTAATTTAATTTTTTAGGTTTAGGTTTTAGGTTTTTATTTTAGGTTTATTTTTAGGTTTTAATTTTTAGTTTAAGTTTACGTTTAATTTTAGGTTGTTTTATTTTATTTAGTTTAGTGTTTAGGTTTAGTTTATTTTTGGTTTAGGTTTAGGTTTTATTTATTTTAGTTTAGTTGTTTTTGTTTAGGTTTCTTTTATTTTATTTTGGTTTAGGTTTATTTTATTTTGTTTTATTTAGTTTAGTGTTTAGGTGTATTTTTTAGGTTTATATTTTTAGAAAGTTTTTATTTTATTTTATTTTATTATATTTTATTTTATTTTATTTTTATTTTTCAATTAGTGTTTATTTCATTTAGGTTTATTTTATTGTTTTAGTTTAGTTTAGGTTTTTATATATTTTATTTTAATTTAGTTTTTATTTTTTATTTTATTTTATTTTTTGGTTTAGGTTTAGATTTTAGTTTAGGTTTTATTTTATTTTATTTTATTTATGTTCTGTTATTTTATTTATTTTATTTTTAAGTTTTATTTAGTTTAGGTTTAGGTTTTTAGGTTTTTAGGGTTTTGGGATTCGGGGGTTTAGGGTTTAGGATTTTTTTTAGGGTAATTAGGGAAGTTTTATTGCCACAAAGAAAAGGTACAAAGTCTTTAGAGGGGGAAGTCTCTAAGCTAATGCTGAAAGAGCTACAAAGAGTCCTAAGGAGATAAGCCCCCTAACTAATACAATAGTTAAGGAAAGTAAGCTAAGAAAAATAGAAACATAGATCCATAAAAGAAATTCCACAAAATCAACAAACTTCCTCTGCTCCTTTTGAAACTAGCACAATCCAGCAGCAATAGTCTCCCAACCTATAATAGAGACATGCTTTTAAAGCGCTAAGTATAGATAATGAATTACTTAATCAAGCATAAAGAGTAATAGCATATATAAATAATATGATAAAGAAAAGGCTCAAGCTCAATTACAATCGTCTCAAAGAGCAACACCATATGTAAGCATCCAGACTTCAAGTGAAGGGTTACAATTACATATAGCACTACTAGCCAAAAGAAGAAAGATCGGGAAACATCAAGGCCATCATTGCCAGCATACCTCTTGTAGCACCTTATCCAATGACGATCATTGCGAACGCATAAACTTCAAACAAAAAATATAACCTACAAACACCACTCATAGATATTAAGCTCAAATAATAAGGTAAACCATTAGGATAGCACTAGTTCAGAGGGAGCACAACTAAAGCCACCACCAAGAATTGCTAATAAAGTCACTAGGGCCAAACCACAAAATATGGGAAAAAGCACTAAACATAGACAAAACAAAGTCAAAAGGAAACACATAGATGATAAGTTCATCCATTAAAAAAATATGCAAAGATCTAGAAGAAATAATACCTAGAGTAATAGTAAGATGAACAGCAAGAAGGTTAGGTAGCAAGGCAACCATCAAAATAAGAAAGGGGAGAGGTTCAGTCACAACCTAGAGCTAAAAATCCTAGCAGGAAGAATGGGAAGCTAAGCAGTCGGTTCACAACATAGTCTCCAAAAGATCTAGAAAATTATAATCGAGTAAATACTCTTTTAACCAACCCATCCAGCTAGAGCAACCAATCCAAGCAGCCAGCATGGTAGGCCACCCCGCAAGCCACCAAGATAGCCAAGGATTTAAAACATCAAACTTAGAACCATCGATGAAAGCAGTAGTCATCCATCCATATATTGAAAATATCCCAAGGGATAGCCACAAGTAGTAGCCACCAATCCCAATCCAAGGAAAGGAGAATCAAGTCCAAATAGCTAGAGACAACAACCAATGACAGAAAAAGAAAAAGCCCTTTAGGACTAAAAACAATGCAATAAACAAAAATAGTAGCAAAAAAAAGGAAACCAAATAGAGCCACCATCACCCAAGTCCAAAAAACATCGACCAAGTTTTCAACCTTCCCATTGAAACAAAAATCAAAACCAAAATGTCGATATCTGAGCACCCCATATTCAAAGATATAACAATCTAGCATCCATCCTCACACTCATCCATAAAAGAAACAAAATAAGGGTGAAGATCACAAAAAAATTGTTCTCCAAGCTACAACAAAAACAACAATCAGGGCACAATCCCTCTTAGTAGCAGAGCAAAACCATAAAACACAATTGCCAAAAGCCACCTTAGATGAGCACCAAAAACCCACACCCCAAATAGCATAAGTAAAACCCAAAGAGTAGGAGCGTGAGAAGGGTGAGACTCTTAGAGAATGGACAATAAAAAAATAGATGGAATTACTATCCTAATCGACAAACAATTAGGTGACAGTTCAACCGACCAATAGCATAACCAATCTAGAAAAGTTGAAAAACAACCACTAGAGCGAGAAGGAAGGTAACAAAACCAATGAGAAACACCTAGGGAAAAAACCCACATCCATGCAAGACTAGAAACTAGCCAACCATAAATTCCAAAAGAAATAAAATTAACTACAGAGATATCCAACAAATAAAGAGAACCACACCAACCAGAAGACAAGAAAAACTCAATAGACTCCACCTACTATAAACACCTCTACCAGGGTGGTAGAGAAAATAAACCATAAAATAAAAGCTATAGCAAACATGTAGTAATTGGAAAGATAACCCCAACCCATCTAAATGATGGGAAAAAAAAATCAAAATAGAGTTTAAAAATAGATTTAGGTTAAGAAAACTCAAGACCAACAAGGAGAAAACCAGTTCTAATCAAAACACCAACATAGAAAGTCAAAGCCCCAAAGGAGGAAAGAAGAGCTAAAAGCCTCTAAGATAAAGTAATCCGGTTTATCTAGATTCACAAGATCCCTTAAAAGGAGAGGTATGTTATCATTAGAAAACATTTGCAAACAAGAAGACTTGGCCCCCAAATTGGTAGGAAAATTAGCATAAGAGTTGGCTTCCCTTTAAATATGAGAAATCTAAAAATCTAGGTTAGCAAGAAACCTCCAAGTATGATTAAGCAAATAAAACACTTCAGCATTACCGTGAGCAACAGATTTAAATAAATCTAGAAGAAGGAAAGCATCAACTTCAAACCAAATATTATGAAAACCTTGTTGTAAATAAATGGAAATTCCATGATGAATGCCTTTAAGTTCAGCAAATAACACAAAATAAGGCTCTAAAGGGGCAGCAAAAGTAGAGATAACCTTGCCACTATGATCTCTCAAAATCCCACCACAACCATAGTAACCATTAGAAACTGAGCCATCAGTGTTAACCTTAATGTAATGATAATTAGGTTTAATCTAGTATAAAATTTCTTGTGTAGGAGAGACATTACAAGGAGGAAGGTTAATCACAAGTTTCAAGGCCACAAACTTGTACCCTTTAAAATTAGAGTGAGTAAGAAGATTGGCTTTGAAAAGAGACAAAATTTTATATTTGGAACTAGCAATGATATGATTATAATTCATAGGAATATTACAATGTTTTGCATCATTTCTATCCATCCAAATATACCAAAGAATAATAATAGCTAAAAATATTTTAACATGACCCTTAGAAATATGAGAGAAATATGCTTCAAGGAGTTGCATAATAGAAAATGAACCATTAAAGTGGAAAGTATTAAAAATATTTTCATACCAAGTCAACATTCTACCAGCAATAGGGCCATTCATAAAATCATGATCCACACTTTCAATGTATAGCAACATTTAGGGGAGTTGGAAACCTTTTTTCAAAAGAGTAGCATCCACGGGATATAATGCACCAAGTTAAGACCGAGAATGAAGTAGGGACACTATTATTCTAGATTTTAGTAAAAACCAAGGAATCTTAATATTTAAATCTAATAAAATGCCACATCCTTAAAACAAAATCTCAAAAGAAAGATTTTGAAAATAATTTTTGGGTTCATTAGGGAAAGGCCAAATTTTAAGGATTTTGTCAATGATTACATTAGGAAAAAGGTTATTCAATTGAGCCACATCCCATTTATTATCAATAATTAACTGATGAATCTTAAGCACAATAGTAGAATGAGTATTGAGAAGGGAAACAATAGTGCCCTGCCCAAGCCAATTCTCTTGCCAAAAGAATGAGGAACCATAATTGACATCCCAATAAATTAAATTCTTAGCATTCCATTTGATACTACAAATTCTTCTCCAAATAGGAGAATACCCAAATTTTAAAGCACAAATGAGGGGGTGTTTTCCTTGATAAAACTTAGCATGCATAAACTTTGACCAGTAATTTTGTTTATATCTAAAGTTCCACCACATTTTATAGGAAAAATAGTTAATAGAATCCTCTAATGTTTTGCAACCGAAGTCACGTTCATTATTAGTACCATAACAGTTATTCCAACTAGACTAATGTAATCTTTTAGTAGATGTATTAGATTCCCAAAAAAATTTTATTAAAAAGTATATTAATCATTTTAATAATAGAACAAGTAGGAACAATAGTAGACAAGAGATACATAGGCAAAGAGCAAAGGGTACTTTTGATCAGGATAAGTCTAGCACCAAAGGAAAGTAAATGAAATTCCCAAGTGTAGGTTTTCTTATTTATTTTTTTGTATAACTTCATCAAATAAAGAAGATCTTTTCATGCCACTATATAAGGGAGTTCCCAGATACTTGATAAGGAGATTTTGATGAGAAAACCCATAATATTTTGGGTAACATTGATCTTAGATAAAGAGATAGAAGAGCTTGTAATAAAATAACTTTTATCAAGCCACTCTCCCTACCAAAATGAATTAAGAACTTACATAAATTTTTAATGTAAAGAGTGGAGGCATTGCAAAATATAATGAAATCATCAGAAAACTAAGGTGTGAAATGGGAAACCCACCAATGGTTAGTACATGTTAAGCATTCTACTAAACATAAACTCAATACATCTAGAAAGATATTCCACAACAATAATGAAAAGGGCAGGTGAAAGAGGGTCCCCTTGACTTAGCCCATGAGACGAAGAGAAAAAAGCCATGCACTTCACCATTGAGAAGCTAGAAAAGCAAGAATTCTCAATCCCATTCTTAATTAAAGCAATAAATTGATTGGAGAACCCAAATAAAGCAAGAATTTTATATAGGAAAGCCAAACCAATATTATCATATGCTTTGGAAATGTCAAGCTTAAAATGCAAGTTTCCATTATGAACTTTGGCATTTAAATCATGGATCATCTCTTGGGCTAAAAGAACATTATCAAAAATGGATCACAAAACCAATTTGATTGGGGGAGATAATTTTAGGAAGTAAGTACTCAATCTTTTAGCCAAAATCTTAGAGATAAGTTTATTAAAAAAAAAAGCAAAGGCTAATCAACCTAAAATCACTCCAAACTTTAGGATTGTCTTTTTTAGGAATTAAAATAATGGAGGTGCTAGCAAAAATTTGTGAAGGATACTACCCTTAAAATCTAGAACAACTTTAATCAGGTCCTCCTTAATGATAATCCAACATTTTTGGAAAAAAGGGTAGTAAAACCATCTGGACCAGCCATAGAGTCTTTATTCATACTCTACAAAATATCAACAATTTTAGACTCAGAAGGTAAGGAAAAAAGAATATTGTTATCCTCATCAGAAATAATATTAGGAATAACTTTAGGCCAAGAAATATCATCATAAGCAACATTTTTATTCAGAAGCTCTTTATAAAAAGAAATAGCATAATAAATAATCTCTTTTTTATCCGAACACCAAACTCAATCATTAATTTTAATTTTATGAATGTGATTTATTGCTTTTTTTCTTTTTAACCATGGCATGGAAATATTTAATATTTTGATCCATCAGATCCATTTCATAGAATGTTTTATCACCAATAGGTCTCTTCCATATCTTGAAAACATGTTAACCTATCTTTAGCATGAGCCAACATATGAATTTTAGAAGGATCATTTACAACAGTTTCTTCCAAAATGATAACCTCATTCTATATTTTATTAATATTGACAAAAAGGTTAAAATAATGTTTATTCCACCAAGTAAGGCATTATTTAAGTCTTTTTAATTTGAACCAAGATCTCCTTATCACAAAAATAGAATCATCAAGATGGAGAGGTTCACCCTAGTTACTAGCAACAACATCAAAAAATCTATCATCCATCAACCACATATTTTGGAAATGAAAAGGGATAGGGGAGGAAGATTTATCAGCATTAAAATTCACATTAATAAGCAAGGGAAAATGGTCCAAAAGGGTTCTACTTAAATGCTCTGATCCAAAAGGGTTATACTTAAGTGCTCCATATAAGTACTAGGGAGAAAATTAATCCACAGATGGTTAAAAAAACCCTACCAAGCCTTTGCTAGAGTCTATAATTATTCTAAGTAAATTGAGACCTAGTAAAGCCAATGTCAGTAAGATGAAAATCATGGATAATGTTATTATAATCTTCCATTGAAAATATGTTTGGAGCATTACCACCAACACGTTCAGAGGAAGAAGAGATAGTATTAAAGTCTCCACCCACAAACCATGCAGCGTCAGCAAAAGAAGAAAACTAATAAGATTCTCCCAAATAATCTGTCTACTATTTCCATTACAAGAAGCATAAATAAATGAACCAAAATAACTAAAATTATCATAAGTAATCTTAACATTTACAACTTGGGAAAATCATCCAAAATTTGTAGAGCATAGGTATTATTCCAAAAAATCCAAATTTTATTGCTCGAGTTAAGAAAAACATTACAAATGCCAATCATTCTAGCAACATAAGAAATGTTAGAAGGAAGAATAAAAGGTTCCAAGATAGCCAAGAAGGAAATGTTATGAGTACAAACTATGTTTATAATTCTATTTCTAATATAGAGGGTGCCAATCCTCTCTCACATTCCAAAGTTAAGAAACTATTTATTTTTTTTGGTGAAGAGCGGATCTAATTCTAGCAAAATTAGAAAGTTTAATTTTAAGAGTTTTATTTTTCTTCCTAACAATAGTTTGAAACTTATTATAAATATCCACAACATCACCATCTAAGAGAGATTATTCAGGGATATTTTTGGAATAAGGTTGCACATTTAAAGCATCATTGCGATCCACATCACCTTCTTCCAAATCAGTATTATGTTGAAGTGTCAAAATAGAATTCAGTTCAACATTAAAATGAAGAAGCAACAGAAGGATTAGAGCCATTTAAAGCACAAGTGCCCAAGTCAGGGTTAGAAGCTTTTCCAATACTCACCATTCAAGCCCTCATCTAGGATCACATTTTTTTTCAATTAAAGGTGGAAAGAAGCGAGAATGGAATCATTAGATGAATCATCATCATAAGTTTCAAAAACATATTATTATCAATATTATTACCAATATCGGGGGCATTCAACTGTATAAGACCATTAAATGTTAAGGCATCCTTATTAACATGACTGACATCCAAAAATTGATTAGGCTTAAGAACGCAACATTGTCCATAAGAATAGGGGGAGGATTAAGATAATGTCCCTTGATTTCAGGTAAAGAAATGTCCATAGGAGCAGATTTTTGTGATTTAATTGAGGACAAATTAAGATTGGGATCTGAATTATTAATAATTGGATTAGGTTTCTTAAGGTGAGGGTGAACCATAAAGCAATCAAAACTCATGACATGAATTTTGCAATGGGAATAAAAAATAGGAAAGTTCTCAAAGTCCACTTTTTGCAAATATCCATATTTCTCTGATCCTAGCCAAATTTACTTAGAAAATTTTTTAGTTATATTCAACTCGACTAGGATCGAGCAATGGTCGAGTATTAAAGTAGTTGCATGATCAACTTGAAAGGATGAACAAACAACGCACAAAAGAAATTCATAATTAATGAAGTGGACATGCAAATTAGGAAGAGAGATCCAAACCAAAATAATAGAAGATTCCTCCTTAATATCAAAAAGGGGCATCCATTTCAACAATCTCATCTGACAACTGAAAACAAAATATGAGCATTGATAAAAAAACCTGAGAGTATTCCAAATCATTGGAAAGCTGAATCAATACATGGCTGGAATCAATCAATTTGACAAAAACAATTCCATAGAGTTTCAAGATATGAAAAAAAGATCAAATATTCCTAAAGTAGGATGACACAAAGTCAATTTACCCACCAATGTGAATTCAAATGGCTTCACAAGCCTTTCCCAACTAAATTATAACACATTATTGCAGGTACACCACGGAAAGAAGTCGAGATAAACTCGAGAGACTCACTAGCATAATTAGCCTTACCAACAAGAATAACTTTAAAAGATTTTGAAGCCAGCGATGGATTTAAGCTAGAAGCCCCCAAAGAGTCAGAAATCTTAGCGGGAGTAGCCATAAACTCAGGATTTCCCCCAGGGAAGCAAAAATGTGACTATGATCAGGTGCATGATGAGAGAAGATGTCAACGAAACCATCAAATCACCAATAGGTGACACACCACCATAGGAAATGAAATTGCTAGAGCAAAGAAATAGAGAGAGAGAGAGAAGTTTTTTGTTTAGGGTTTTGGTTTATGGTTTAGAGTTTAGGGTTTTTTTGGGTTTACATTTAGGGTTTGGGGTTTAGGGTTTACGGGTTAGGGTTTAGGGTTGTAGGTTTTAGGGTTTAGGGTTTAGGGTCTAGGGTTTAGTGTTTAGGGTTTTAGGGTTTAGGGTTTAGGGTTTTAGGTTTAGTGTTTAGGGTTTAGGGTTTAGGGTTAGTTTTAGGGTTTAAGGTTTAAGGTTAATTTTAGGGTTTACAATTTAGAGTTTGTTTTTTAAAAAAAAATTAAGTAAACTAGTAGGTTAAGGTTTACTTAGTTTATTTTTTATTTATTTTATTTTACTTTATTTTTTATTTTTATTTAGTTTAGAGTTTTATTTTAGTTTATGTTTTTTATTTTAGTTTATTTTTTAGGTTTAGGTTCAGGTTTATTTCTATGTTAAGTTTTATTTTTATTTTATTTTTTAGGTTTCAATTCTTAGGATTTTAGGGTTTAGGGTTTAGGGTTTAGAGTTTAGAGTTTTCGGGTTTCAGGTTTAGGGTTTAGGGTTTAAGATTTAGGGTTAGTGTTTAGGGTTTAGTGTTTAGGTTTAGGGTTTAGTGTTTATGGTTTAGGGTTTATGGTTTAGGGTTTAGTGTTTAGGGTCGTAGGTTTATTATTTTGGGTTTTGGGTTTAGCGTTAGATTCAGAGTTTAGGGTTTAGGGTTAGGGTTTTTTACTTTATTATTTAATTATTTTATTTTGTAGGGTTTAGGATTTTGGTTTAAGAATCAAGTTTTAGGTTAAGTTTATTTTTAAATAAAGTAAATTGGTAGATTTAAGTTTTTTTAGTTTATTTAGTTTATTTTTTATTTATTTTAGTTTATTTTACTTAGGTTTATTTTTATTTTTATTTAGTTTATTTTATTTATTTAAGTTATATTTATTTTAGTTTAGGATTTTTATATTAGTTTATTTTTTAGGTTTAAGTTTAGGTTTATGTTTGACACAATGGAGACGAAGGATTCATGTAGCCGACCCCACCTAGTGGGATTAAGGCTTGTTGTTGTTGTTGTTGTTGTTATAAGTTTAGGTTTATGTTTATTTTTAATTTAGTTTTATCTTATTTTATTTCTTAAGTTTAAGTTTTATTTTTTATTTTTAGGATTAAGTTTAGGTTTTTATTTTTATTTTTTTATGTTTAGGTTTTAGGTTTTTATTTTTGGTTTAGTTTTAGGTTTTATTTTTTAGTTAATTTTATTTTATTTAGTTTAGGTTTAGGTTTAGGTTTAGTTTATCTTAGGTTTAGGTTTGAATTTTATTTATTTTAGTTTAATTTATCTTAGTTTAGGTTTAGGTTTATTTTATTTTTATTTTATGTTTTGGTTTTTTAGGTTAAGGCTTAGCTTTTATTTTTTATTTACTTTTTGGTTTTATTTTTAAATTTATTTATTTTGGATTAGGTTTTTGTTTAGTTTTTATTTTATTTTATTTTAGGTTTGTTTTATTTTGATTTTACTTTTATTTTTATTTTGTTTAGGTTTTTTATTTTTAGGTTTATCTTATTTTATAATTTAGTTTAGGTTCTTATTTATTTAAATTTTAATTAGTTTAATTTTTTTAATTTTTTTATTAGATTTAGGTTTAGGTTTAGGTTTTAATTTAGGTTTTTAATTTATTTTATTTTAGATATTTTAATTAGGTTTAAGTTTATTTATTTATTTTATTTTCAAGATTTATTTAGTTTAAGTTTAGGTTTTTTGGTTTTTAGGGTTTAGGGCTATAGGTTTAGGGTTAGCTTTTGGGTTTAGGGTTTAGGGTTTAGGATTTTGGGTTTAGGGTTTTTTTTAAATTTAGTAAACCTGTAGGTTTATGTTTATTTAGTTTATTTAGTTTATTTTTTATTTTTATTTATTTTGGTTTATTTATTTTAGGTTTATTTATTTTAGTTTAAATTTTTTATTTTACTTTATTATTTTGGTTTTGGTTTAGATTTAGGTTTAGGTTTTATTTGAGTTTTATTTTTATTTTATTTTTTTGGTTTAAGTTTTACTTTTGATTTTTATATTTAGGTTTAGGTTAGGTTTACATTTTTATTTTATTTTTTTATGTTAATGTTTTTGGTTTTTATTTTTGGTTTATTTTTAAGTTTTAGTTTTTAGTTTATTTTATTTTATTTAGTTTAGGTTTAGGGTTACTTTGTTTTAGGTTTAGGTTTTATTTATTTTTGTTTAGTTTTTTTTAGTTTAGGTTTAAATTTATTTTGATTTATTTTATTTTATTTTTTTTATTTTAGGTTTTGGTTTTTCTTTAGGTTAGGGTTTAGGCTATATTTATTATTATTTTTTGAGTTTTATTTTTGGTTTATTTTTTAGGTTGAAGTTTTTATTTAGTTTTTATTTTATTTTATTTTATGTTTATTTTATGATATTAAGGTCTTTTATTTTTAGGTTTATTTTATCTTATAGTTTATTTTAGGTTTTGATTTATTTTATTTTTGTTTAGTTTAATTTTTTATTTTATTTAATTTATAGGTTTAGGTTTAGGTTTAGGTTTTAGTTTAGGTTTTTATTTTATTTTATTTAGGTTTATTTATTTATTTTATTTTCATTTTTTATTTAGTTTTGGTTTCAGTTTTTGGTTTTTTGGGTGTCGGGTTTAGGGTTAGCTTCTGGGTTTAGGGTTTAGGGTTTAGGATTCAGGGTTAGGGCTTTTTTTAAATTAAGTTAACTAGTGGGTTTAGGTTTATTTAGTTTATGTCATATTTATTTTAGTTTATTTTATTTTTTAATTTAATTTAGGTTTATTTTTTATTTTTATTCAGTTTAGTTTATTTATTTTAACTTAGGTTTTTTATTTTAGTTTATTATTTTGGTTTTCGTTTTGGTTTAGGTTTATTTTTTAGTTGAGTTTTAGTTTATTATATTTTTTACTTTTAGGTTTACTTATTATTTTTAGGTTTAGGTTTAGGTTTTTATTTTATTTTTTTACATTTAGGTTTTAGGTTTTAATTTTTGGTTTATTTTTAGGTTTTATTTTTTCAATTTATTTTTTCTTTTTAGTTTAGTTTTTGATTTAGGTTTAGTTTATTTTAGGTTTAGGTTTAGTTTTTAATTTATTTTAGTTTAGTATATTTTAGTTTAGGTTTAGGTTTATTTGATTTGATTTATTTTATTTTTATTTTAGGTTTAGGATCTTTTTTAGGTTAGGGTTTAGGTTTTATTTTTTATATACTTTTGGGTTTTATTTTAAGGCTTATTTATTAGGTTTGGGATTTTATATAGTTTTATTTTATTTTATTTTATTTTTATGTTTATTTTATTTTTATTTTATGATTATTTTTATTTTATTTAGGTTTATTTTATTTTATAGTTCAGTTTATGATTTTATTTATTTTTATTTTTATTTTGTTTTTACATTTTTTTATTTTCAGGTTTAGGTTTAAATTTAGGTTTAGGTTTTAGTTTAGTTTCTATTTTATTTTTTTCTTATTTTATTTTATTTAGGTTTAGGTTTATTTATTTATTTTATTTTTAGGTTTTATGTAGTTTAGATTTATGGTTTAGGTTTTAGGGTTTATAGTTTAGGATTTAGTTTTAGTTTAGGGTTGGGTATTTTAGGGTTTAGGGTTTAGGGTTTGGAATTTATGTTTTAGGGTTTAGGGTTGTAGATTTTACGGTTTTGTGTTTACAATTTAGGGTTTATGATTTAGGGTTTAGGTTTTAAGGTTTTAGGGTTTAAGGTTTAGGGTTTAGGGTTCAGGGTTTAGGTTTTAGGGTTTAAAGTTCACAATTTTTTATTAGTTTTAAATTTTTTTAAATTTTTTAAATTAAGTAAACTCGTAGGTTTAGGTTTATTTAGTTTATTTTTTTATTTATTTTAGTTTTTTTATTTAGATTTACTTTTATCATTATTTAGTTTATTTATTTATTATAGGTTTATTTATTTTAGTTTATTTTATAGGTTTAGGTTTAGGTCTATTTTTTACTTTAGTTCTATTTTTATTTTCTTTGTTAAGTTTAGGCTTTAATTTTTATTTTTAGGTTTAGGTTTAGGTTTTTATTTTAATTTTTAAGTTTAGGTTTTAGGTTTTTATATCAGGTTTATTTTTAGGTATTATTTTCATTAGTTTAGGTTTTTGTTTATTTTTAGTTTATTTTTTATTTATTTTATTTTATTTAGTTTAGGTTTAGGTTTTGATTTCCTTTATTTTAGGTTTAGGTTTAGGTTTTATTTATTTTAGTTTAGTTTATCTTAATTTTGGTTTAGGTTTATATTATTGTTATTTTAGGTATAATTTTTGTTTTAATTTATGGTTTAGGTTTTATTATTTATTTATTTTTAGGTTCATTTCTTAGGTTTTTTTATTTGTTTTTATTTTATTTTACTTTAAGTTTATTTTATTTTTATTTTAGGATTAGTTTTTATTTTATTTTATTTTTTTTTTTTATTATTAAGTTTAGTTTTTATTTTTATTTATTTTATTTTAATTTGTTTTTTCTTTTTTATTATTTTTTCTATTTAGGTTTAGCTTTAGGTTTAGGTTTTAGTTTATGTTTTTATTTTATTTTTTTCATTTTTATTTTGATTAGGTTTATTTATTATTTTATTTTTAGGTTTTATTTAGTTTAGGTTTAGGATATTAGCTTTCAGGGTTTAGGGTTTAGGTTTTAGGTTTTTATTTTAAGTATATTTTTAAGTGTTATTTTTTAATTTAGGTTTAGGTTCACTTTTAATTTTTTTTATTTCATTTAGTTTAAATTTAGGTTTAGATTTTAATTATTTTAGTTTAGTTAATTTTAGTTTAGGTTTAGGTTTATTTTATTTTGTTTATTTTATTTTTAATTTAGGTTTAGTTTTAATTTTATTTTAGGGTTTGTGTTTTATTTTTATTTATTTTTAGATTTCATTTTTAGGTTTATTTTTTAGGTTTAGTTTTTATTTAGATTTTATTTTAATTTTTTTAAGCCTATTTTATTTTTATTTTATGTTTAGTTTTTAAGTTATTTAGGTATTTTATTCTTAGGTTTATTTTATTTTATTATTTAGTTTATGTTTTTAGTTATTTTATTATAGTTTCTTATTAATTTATTTTATTTTATTTTTAGGTTTATGTTTAAGTTTTTGCTTAGGTTTTTATTATATTATATTTTATTTTATTTTTTAGGTTTAAATTTTTTTATTTATTTTATTTTTAGGTTTTATTTACATTATGTTTAGGTTTTTAGGTTTTCAGGTTTTGTAAGTTTTTTGGGTTTATGGTTTATGGTTTAAGGTTTACGAATTTATAATTTTTAGGGTTTAGGGTTTAGGATTAGCTTAGGGTTTAGGGTTAGTTTAGGGTTTAGGGTTTAGGGTTTAAGGTTTTGAGGTTTAGGGTTTAGGGTTAGGGTTAGGGTTTAGGATTTTCAGTTTAGGGTTTAGCATTTAGGGTTTAGGGCTAGTTTAGGATTTAGGGTTTAGGGTTTACGATTTTAGGTTTAGGGTTGTAGGTTTAGAGTTCAAAGTTTAGGGTTTATTTTAGGGTTTAGGGATTTAGAGTTTTGGATTTAGGGTTTAGGGTTTAGGGTTTAAGGTTTAGGGTTATTTTTTAATTAAGTAAATTACTATGTTTAGATTTTTGTAGTTTATTTAGTTTATTTAATTTTTATTTGCTTTAGGTTAATTTTTTATTTTTATTTTTTTTAGTTTAGGTTATTATTTTAGTTTATTTTATAGGTTTAGGTTTAGGTTAATATTTATTTTTTAGTTAAGTGTTATTTTTATTTTATTTTTTAAGTTTAGGTTTTTTTTATTTTAGGTTCAGTTTAGGTTTTATTTTATTTTTTTATGTTTAGATTTTAGGTTTTTATTTTAGGTTTATTTTTAAGTTTTAATTTTTAGTTTAGGTATAAGTTTGTTTTTAGTTTATTTTATTTTATTTAGTTTAGGGTTTAGGTTTAATTTATTTTTGGTTTAGGTTTATTTAGTTTAGTTTAGGTTTATTTTAGGTATAATTTTTTTTTAGTTTAGTGTTTATTTTTTATTTATTTTTAGGTTTATTTTTTAAGTTTAGTTGTTTATTTAGTTTTTATCTTATTTTATTTTAGGTTTATTTTATTTTTATTGTATGTTTGGGTTTTGTTTTATTTTGGTTTTTAATTTTTAGGTTTATTTAATTTTTTTTAAGTTTAGGTTTTTATTTTATTTTATTTAGTTTAGTTTATTTTGGGTTTTAGTTTAGGTTTAGGTTTAGATTAGGTTTTATTATATTTTATTATTATTTAGTTTTTTTAATTTTATTTTTACATTTTATTTTGTTTACATTTAGGTTTTTGGGTTTTTAGGGTTTAGGTTTCAAGTTTGGGGTTTAGGGTTTAGGGTTTAGGGTTGTAGGTTTTAGGATTTAGGGTTTAAGGTTTAGGGTTTAAGGGTTGAGGGTTTAGGTGGGTTTAGGGTTTAGGGTTAGTGAGGATTTAGGATTTAGGGTCCAGAGTTTAGTGTTGGTTTTTTTTTTAAATTAAGTAAATGGAAGGTTTAGGTTTATTTAGTTTATTTTGTGTATTTTATTTTATTTTATTTTATTTTATTTTATCTTTTAGTTTTATTTTAGTTTTAGTTTTTTTTATTTTTATTTATTTTCTTGGTTTAGGTTTTATATTTTATTTTAAGTTTAGGTTTTATTTTATTTTTTTAGGTTTAGGTTTTAGGTTTTATTTTGGTTTATTTTAGGTTTTTTTTAGTTTTTTATTTATTTATTTTTTTATTTTTTATTTAGTTAGTTTAGTTTATTTGAGGTTTAGGTTTAGTTTATTTTAGTTTAGGTTTAGCTTTATTTTTATTTTGTTTATTTTAGGTTTAGTTTTTTTAGTTTAGGGTTTAGGTTTTATTTTTTATTAATTTTAAGTTGATGTTTTATCAGTTTTATCTATTTTATTTTATTTATTTTATGTTTAGTTTTCTTTATTTAGGTTTCTTATTTTTGTTTATTTTATATTTTAGTTTTAGTTTAGGTTTTATTTTATTAAGTTTAATTTTTATTTTATTTTATTTTTAAGTTTAGGTTTAAGTTTTAATTTAGGGTTTTCTTTTATTTAATTTTTTTATTTAATTGAGGTTTATGTTTTTTATTTATGTTATTTTAGGTTTATGGTTTAGTTTAGGCTTTAGGCTTAGGATTTAGGTTTAGGGTAGGGTTTAAGGTAGGGTTTAGTTTTAGGGTATGGGTTGTAGGTTTTAGGTTTATGGGGTTAGTAGGGTTGTGGTGTGTATCATTTAAGGTTTTAGGGTTTAGGGTTAAGGGTTGTAGGTTTAGGATTAGTTTCAAGGTCTATTTTTTATTTTTTATATTTTTTTTTATTTTTTTGTAAAATTAAGTAAACTGGTAGGTTTAGTTTATTTATTTTAGTTAGTTTATTTTTTATTTATTTTAGTTTATTTTATTTTTAGTTTTATTTTTATTTAATTTAGTTTATTTTTTAGATTTATTTATTTTAATTTAGTTTTTATTTTAGTTTATTTTTTCATTATAAGTTTATTTTTTTAGTTTATTTTTTATTTTTATTTTATTTTTTAAGATTAGGTTTTATTTTAAGGTTTAGGTTTAAGTTTTTATTTTACTTTTGGTTTATTTTTGGGTTTTGTTTTTTAGTTAATGTTTAGGATTATTTTTAATTAAATTTAATTTATTTAGTTTAGATCTAGGTTTAGGTTTAGTTTATTTTAGATTTAGGTTTAGGTTTTATTTATTTTAGTTCAGTTTTAAGTTTATGTTTTTTTTTATTTTAGGTTTAGGTTTTTTTAGTATTAGGGTTTAGGTTTTATTTTTTATTTATTTTTAGGTTTTATTTTATGGATTATTTTTTAGGTTTAAGTTTTTATTTATATTTTATTTTATTTTATTTTAGGTTTATTTTAATTTTATTTTTGGCATAGTTTTTATTTTATTTAGGTTTTTTTTTAGTTTAGGTTTATATTTATATTATTTTAATTTAGTATTTATTTTTTATTTAATTTCTTTTTAAGTTTAGGTTTAGGTTTAGGTTTAGGTTTTAGTTTATGTTTTTATTTTATTATTTTATTTATTTTATTTTTCTTTAAGTTTTTTTTATTCATTTTCTTTTTAGGTTTTATTTAGTTTACTATTTTATTTTTAGCTTTTTATGGTTTATGGTTTAGGGTTAGTTTAGGGTTTAGGGTTTTGGGTTTGGGGTTTGGGGTTTTGGGTTTTGGGTTTTGGGTTTTGGGTTTTGGATTTAAGTTTTAGGTTTAGGGTTTTTAGGCTTTAGAATTTAGGGTTTATGTTTTTGGTTTAGCGTTTAGGTTTTAGGGTTTAGGTTTTTTTTTAGGAAACCCCATATAGGGGAATTTTATTGCCACAAAAAAGGATTACAAGGTCCTTAAGAGGGGATACACTCACAAACTACTGCTCAAAGAGCTACAAAAAGCCTAGAGAGTAAATCCCCTGTCTAGTTACAATCAAAATAAAGCAAAAGGGAAAAGGAAAGCAATAGATAAAGATAAATAAAAAATAAAAGCCAATGGACCATCATCATCAAAGGCTCTTGAGGATGAGAGAAGTCGATGCCTTCATTAGAAATAAATAATAGGCATCTGAGGTGGAACAGTTCCATTTGGGAGTTGATATGGTCTTTAATACCGCATACACAATAGAAAAGAAGGCGATAGATCGAATGGTAAAGGGATTCCACCCACCCCATATATGATATATCACCAAATACAAGCATGAGAAATGCACAACCAACAAAATCCCAAACCAAAGAAAATTCGGGCACATCCACCATATTGATAATAAGACCACAACAATAAATATATATATCAAAGAGAGTCAAAAAAACATAACCAAAACGATGGAAAAATCAAGGCAACAGCTAAAGGGGTGAAATACACTACAGTCATTAGAGTAAAAGGTTAAGCTTGAATCCAAAAAAAGTAGCCCTTCAGGATCAGCAATACAAATGTTAATTGTCCCCTTGATAATAGCATGATCACAACAAGATGATAAGTTTAAAGAGTGATGATTATCTAATCAGTAATTAAGAGAACAAAAAACCATTCACAAGAGCAACCACAAAAGCTAGCCTGTAGTGCATAATTTCCAGAAAGAATATGCTGTCAAACACCAAAATAGCAAAATAGATACTGAACCCGATAATGATTTTTGAAGACAACACCAAAACTACAATGAACCAAAATGTGAATCAACCAAATAGCAGCAGAAAAAACCTACCAGTCAAGGGAAAATAGCCCAGCAGCTAAGCAACCAACTACAAGAAAGACAACAAGAGAGGGAGTCAAGAAACAAACCTAGTCATGAAAGGAAAGAACATAAATGGGTAGTAAATAAAACACTTTGTCATTGCGTTGGGAAGACCCAAAGGGCAAATGAAAAGGACCCAACCAAAAGGGACAACCAACAACAAACCCATAGTTGGGAGAGAAAGCCTCCCAATACAAGAAATCCATAAAGATGAAGCAGGTGAAACCCTCAGTAACCAATTGTTCCATAAACAAAAACCAGCTTGATGAATAAAGGAAACCAAAAGATCATATAGGATATAAGGGAAACCCCATTCATGTCCTCCCAAATAGATGCTAATAATCACCTTGATAATAGCAAATTCATAACAGGAATTGCACAAATCTAAATGATCCAAGAGAGTAATGAAAAGGTAGAAAGACCCATACCTCAAAATCACTGATAATTTGGCTAACCACCCCTCAAACAACCCCTCAAACAACAAAAGATAAGAGCAGTCAAAAAGCCAACCATAAAAGTAAGCCTACTGAAGATAAAAACCCTTAATACCATTCACCCAGAAGCCAAGACAACAAACCAAATATTGAGCCCGATGGAGGATATAAAATGCAGTACAATTATAGCATTAAAACTGAAAGACAAAAGAAAAAAAATAGCAGCATACAATCCATTAAATCAAGGAGAAAAAGACCATAGTCTAAGTAAATAGTATCAGTAGAGACAGCAGGAAGGAGAGGCAAAAAATAGTCTAAATCATGCAAAGGAACTAACAGAGAACAGTCCCAATCGTGCAGTAAAACATCAGATTATAAGAAAATAAAATAATCTATCCCTGCAAGTTTGGAAAAGGACCATCTGCAACAAGCATATTAAAGAAAAAGGAAGCACACCCCCCTTTAGTAGGGAAACAACAAGAATAAAAATCTCAAATAAGTAGATGGACAAATAAGAGTCAACTAGCAGAGGCAATAGGCACAATAACACAGAAATCTAGTAAATAGTTTCAGGGAAATACATCAGAGAAACCCAAAAGGCAACAAAATAAAAATCAAGGATAGAACAAATAGGTTGGGAAAACCAATAACAGATTAAAGACCTAAAATAGAGACTAATTTCTGATATAGGGTAAACCAGTATTGTCCAAATTTACTAACCCATGCAAGTGTTTAGGAAGATTAAGTTGATCAAAGAAGGTTATCTAGTCATCTAGCACCTAGATTAGCAAGGTAATCAACACATGCATTACCTTCATGCCAAACATGAGTGATTTTGAAATAAACTTGAGATAGAAGAGCTCTAGTGTGATTAAGGAGGTAGAACAAATCTGTATTGCCCATCTTGGTGGAGGTCAAGATATCAATCAGTAAGAGAGCATCCACCTCAATGTTAAGCCAACCTTTTGTAAGGAAATCTCAATAGCTTTGTTAACAATTAATTTAGATATAGATGTAACATGCAAAGAGGGGAAAAGGCACAAGTAACAAGATACATTAAAATTTTTGAAAATGCCA
Organism: Cymbidium sinense; assembly: GCA_021442155.1. Taxonomy (NCBI): domain Eukaryota; kingdom Viridiplantae; phylum Streptophyta; class Magnoliopsida; order Asparagales; family Orchidaceae; genus Cymbidium; species Cymbidium sinense. The sequence continues at coordinate 158,844,211 of CM038219.1, read as the reverse complement.
CCACAGCCAAAAGCATTTTGAAAAACAGAGCTATTAGTATTGATTTTGATAATATTATTATTGGCTTTATCCAATAGACAATCTTATCCTCTTTACCATTAGGGAAATCAGGCAGGATAAAACCAAGTTTGTTGGCCACAAATTTACAACATTTAAATCGAATGTTGGTAATTAAACTGGCATTAAATAAGGCACGAATTTTCTATTTGATTCTAGTAATAATCCTTTTATGATTCATAGGAATCCCATGATGTTTGGCATCATTTCTATCCATCCATATGAACCGTATATGAGTGATGGCAGTTACGACTTTAATGTGACCTTTAATAGTTCTTTGAAAATAAACATCAAGAAGCTGATATAGGGATAAAGAGCCATTGAAATGATCAATATTGAATAGATCATCATACCAAATCCATAATTTAGAGACAATAGCTCCATTAATAAAGACATGGTTCACATTCTCAATGTGAAAATAGCAGTAGCATTTTGAAGGTAAATAAAACCCTTTACCCCACATTAAATAATCAACAGGGATGAAATTTTTCAAAATTCTCCAAGTGAGGATAGAGTAAAAAATAGGAATAGTGTTATTTGAAAGTTTAAAAAACACGTTAGAGAAATCATGAGCTTCACTAATATGAATCCAGACATCTTTAAGATTAAAATTACCATTTTGAGATAGCTTTAAAATGACGGGATGGTTAGAAATGATGGGGATGTTAGTAAATTTATTCAAGATGGAGGTAGGAATATAATAAATAAGCATGGTATCATTCCATTTATTATTTTGCCAGAAAGAGTTAACTTTAATAGCAGCAGTGTAGTGAGTAGATAATAAATCATCAATGGAGCCACTGCCAGTCTAGTTGTCTTGCCAAAAGAAAGAGGATCAAGAGTTGACCCCCCAAGAAATAAAGGATTCAACTTCCCATTTGATGGAACAAAGTCTTTTCCATACATGAGAGTCACCCAGCTTGTAAGGACAGGTTAGAGGATGCTTACCCTGGCAATACTTGGCAGTCATGAATTTAGCCCAAAGACTATTTTTGCTCCTAAAGTTCCACCAAAGTTTATGAGGGAATGAAGTAATAGCTTCACGGATTGGCTTATAGCCAAGCCCACCTTCAACAAGGGTGCCACAGCTTTTATACCAGGAAGTCCAATGCATCCTTTTAGTAGAGTTATTTGATCCCTAGAAGAATTTATTCAGGAGTCACTTAATTCTATTTAAGGTAGAATTCGTAGGAACAATGGTTTGAATAAAATATAAAAGCATGGAGTTTAGGGTACTCTTAAGCAAAGTGAGCCTCCCACCAAATGAAAGTAAATGAAATTCCCAAATTGAAATTTTGTTTGATATTTTTTGGATTAACTCATCAAAGAGATGAGCTCATTTCTGGCCTTTGTATAGAGGAGCTCTAAGATATTTAATAGGAAGGTGTTGTAGCTGAAAATTAGTGATTCTTAAGATTTGATTGATTTTGTTACTAGAGATTTTAGAGGAAGCAATGAAGCAACTTTTACCTTAACTAATAGAAAGACTACTTTCCATCTCAAACTTAATTAAGAAATTTTTAATGTTTTTAATGTGATGAATGGAAGCATTGCAAAAGATAATGAAATCATTAGCAAAGCTAAGATGGGAGACAGAAAACCACCCAGAGTTCTAAAAAAATGCTATGATTATTGTTGAAGAGTTCATTAAGGCTCCTAGAAAGATATTCCATTGAAATAATAAAAAGAGAGGGAGACAAGGGATCCCCTTGTCTTAGACCATGAGCAGAAGGAAAGAAACCTAAGGCCTCACCATTCAAAATAACAAAGAACCAAGCATTATAAATAGAAATTTTAACTAGGGGGATGAAATTATCAAAGAAGCCAAACAAATGAAGGATTTGAAAAAGGAAGGTCCAAGAGATGTTGTCAAAAGCTTTAGATTTATCCAATTTGAAAAAGATGTTACCACCTCTATTAGAGGCATCCAAATCATGAATCAGTTCTTAGGCAAGAAGAATGTTATCAGATATAGCTCTACCTCTAACAAAACCAATTTAGTTGAGAGAAATAATTTTATGAAGCAAAGGAGTAATTTTGTGGGCGAGCAATTTAGAAATAAGTTTATGAAAAAAGGTACAAAGGTTGATAGGTCTGAAGTCACCCCAGCATTCAGGATTATCAATTTTGTGTATAAGAATAATGGATGTGCTGGAGAAGTATCTAGGTAAAGGTGTACCATTAAAAAAATCAGCCATAACATCAACTAAATCATGCTTAATAATAGCCAACAATGCTGAAAAAATGAGTAGTATAGCCTTCGGGGCCAGCAGTAGAATCAACATTCATGTTATTAAGAATTTTATCAATCTCTGCTTCAGCGGGGACCATAGTAAGCAAGAGATTGAATCACCGGTAATTGGAGATAGCCTCTAAAGTATGGCTGTTGTTCAGCAAATTTCTAAAATTAATAGTGACACAGTCTTCAATCTAATTATTATCAGTGATCTAGTTTTCATTATCACTTTTAATTTTTTTACAGAATTTAAAGCTCTCTTTTTTGGAAAAGAGCATGGAAATATCTGGTATTTCTATCCCCATCATCAATATGTTTACTGGCATCCTTTTGTCGCCAGTAAGTTTCCTCCATATTATGATAGGTAACTAAGTTATCTTTAGCTTCATTTAAATCCTTCAATTTATAAGAATCAGTCAAAATATCATTTTCAAGAGAACAAACTAATTGTTCCAAATTTTTTATATTAGCAAATAGATTTTTAAAATGATGCTTGTTCCACCAAGTTAGGTTTTGTTTAAGTCTTTTAAGCTTAAACCAGAGATGAATCATGCCCTTCATAGAATTATTAGGGTGAAGGGGGGCCAACCAGTTGGTGGAGACAACATTTAAGAAATTGAAATGTTGAGTCCACATATTTTGGAATCAAAATGAGGTAGGGGAGGAGAGTCTATTAGAGGGATTTTTAACAGATATCAAAAGAGGAGCATGGTCAGACAAAGTTCTACTCAAATACTCAATAGAGGTACTAGGCCATTGATTAATCCATACAGAGTTAAAGAGTGTCCTATCAAGGCATTCCCAGAGTCTAGAGTTATGCCAAGTGTAATCTGAACCCGAGTAGCCAATGCCAATAAGGTTGCAATCAAGAATCATGTTGGAAAAATCTTCCATGGAATGAATGTTAGGGGAACAACCACCCCTTCTTTCACAGGTCGAGAGGATAGTGTTGAAATCACCCCCAACCAACCAAGGTTTGTTAACTGAAGTAGCAAAAGTTCTTAAATTATCCCAAAGGATGTTCTTACTAGCCCTGTGACATGAAGCATAAACAAAGGAGCCTGAGTGAGAAATCACCCAAAGAGATGTGGACATCAAGCTTGTCAAGATCATCAATGATAGATATATTGACTAAATTATTCCAAAAAATCCAAATTTTATTGCTAATATTATAGAAAAAATTATTAAAACCTAGCATTCTAGCAACATGGTTGATCTTAGTAGAGTGTATGAGAGGTTCAATAATAACTAGTAAAGCAATATTATTAGTACGGCAGAGACTTCTCACACGGTTACAAACAATGAGGGTCCCAATCCCTTAAACATTCCAAATAAGTGTGTTAAACATAAAGGAAAATTAAATAAGCTAAGAAAAGAAAAACATCTAATAGAGGGAAGAAAGGAAAGGAGATAATTATTTATGAGAGGAGGAACTAGATCTAGTAGATCTAGTTGGGTTATTAGGGTACATTTTTGCTTTTAGTGATTTCTTTTTAACTACAGTTTGAATGGTCTATTTTTGTCCAAAGAATCCCCATCTGAGAGAGACTGATTAGTAGTATTAAGAATGGGGTCGATCACCAAAAGCATTTCTAATGATAACTTCACCTTCCTCAATTTAGATAAGCTATGAGGTCAGATTAGCATGCATGTCAATCTCAGGATTAGAAGTAGAAGATGATGTGAAACCATTAAGAGCACAAATTTTATGATCATCTTCAGAGTTAGATTTCAAATTTTTCTCCATCATCAATTTGCCATTCAAATTATTATTAAGGGTCACATGTTCCTCCTCATGTTCAGCAATCAAGAGAGGAAAGGTAGTCTGAGTAGAGGCAATATTTTGAGTAGATAAATTATTTTGTAAAGCAAAATAGATATACAAACCATCATATTCAACATTTTGGGAAACATTAGAAATATCTTTAATCTACTCAGATTGTAATTTTGGAATATCATCATTGAGCACTTCCTTAAGCAAACTAGTTGGTGCCAATGAAGTAGAATTATGATCCCTATTTTGATTAACCCTAGGCACATAAATAAGTTTACCCACTTTATCAGTTGGTAGATTAGGATAGGGATCATTCAAATTTTTTTTTTAAGATGTGGGTGCAACACAAAACATTCTGAATTATCGTGCCATAAATTTTGCAATGTGAGCAGAAAATAGGAAAATTCTCAAATTCAACTTTTTGATTGTAACCAAACTTCTCAGATTCAATCCAAACTTCTTTAGGGTGGTTTTTAGAGATATCAATTTCAACCAAAATGCAAGCTACAGAAGGTTGGGATCTCACAGTGGCCTAATCAATTTGAAGAGGCCTAAAAGAGCTCCACGGAAAAGAACTTGATAAATATAATGAATTCTCATATTTGGGAAAGCCAACCAAACAGGAATAATAGATGATTCCTCTTTTATATCAAAAAGGGGAGACCACTTTAAAAGGTGCATTTGATAATTAAAAACAAAGTACGAACGATGAGAAAAAACCCTAGAATAATCTAGGTCATTAGTAAGCTAAATTAAAACATGCTTTGGATTAATCAAACTGATATAAAATGCACCCAAAAGCTTAAGATTATGAAATAAAGATAGATACTATCTAGATTAGGGTGGCACAAAGTAAATTTATCAACTAAAGTGAATTTATAAGGTTTATCCAACTTCTCAACATCAGTATTTGAGCACATAATCGAAGGGATCCCATGAAACAAGATGATATCAAGTTCACCGAATCAATAAGGGAAAGGGTTTTACCAGAGAGAGCATCCTTAAAGAATTTAACTATATGTAATGAAGAAGGAGCATTTGAATATATAAATCTTGATAAATCTGATGCCCTAGTTGCCACCTCCATGAAGGAAATGCTCGGTTGCGACCAAAAGAACCGCAGCCATCAACAAGAGCTCAGGAACATCATGTGCTTGGCCAAACATATCCGATTAGTAAAGGAGAAAAAAACAACCAAATCGCAAGGAAAAAGAGATCTAGAAAAAGCAAAATGCAGTTGCCAAAGAGCGCCCATGTTTTTTGTAGTTTTTTGGTTTAGTTTAGTTTAATTTTTAGTTTAGTTTATTTAGTTTAGTTTAGTTTAGTTTAGGTTTAGGTTTTGTTTAGTTAATTTTAGTTTATTTTAGGTTTAGGTTTAGTTTATTTTAGTTTATTTATATTTAGTTTAATTTAGTTTAGTTTATTTAGTTTTTTAAGTTTAGTTTAGTTTGGTTTAGTTTAGTTTAGGTTTAGTTTATTTAGTTTAGATTTAGGTTTAGTTTAGTTTTTAGTTTAGTTTAGTTTATTTTAGGTTTAGGTTTAGTTTATTTTTATTTAGTTTAGGTTTAGGTTTAGGTTTATTTAGTTTAGTTTAGTTTATTTAGTTTAGTTTAGGTTTAGGGTTTAGTTTAGGTTTAGGGTTAGTTTATTTTAGTTTAGTTTAGTTTAGTTTATTTTAGTTTAGTTTATTTAGTTTAGTTTTTAGTTTAGGTTTAGGGTTTAGGGTTTAGGATTTAGGGTTTAGGTTTCAATTTTAAGGTTAAGGGTTTAAATTTTAGGTTTAGAGTTCAACTTTTAGTTTAGGGTGTAGGGTTTTTTATTTTTTTAAGAGAGAACAAAACCATATTTTCTTCTTTTCAATTTGATCAAATAAATAAAATGAGCACGATAGAGCAAATAAAAAACCCTAGATAACTCGGTCTTTTAAAGACATAGCTCATAAGCAATAGATTTTCAGTTTCTCGGTTCTCAACACCCTCAGTAGTAGAGTCCACCATCATATCCCTGATCTCTCCCTCCGCCACCACGATGACTGTAACCTCCATCACTCTTTTTGCCTCCATACCCACCACTACTCTAACCACCACCTTGATATCCACCAACTAGATCTAGACTGAGCCTGGTTGATGGTATTGTTCCTGCCATTAAGATTCTATATATTCTTAAGGTTTAGGTTTATGTTTAGGTTTATTAAGTTTTAGGGTTTAGGTTTATTTTTTAATTTATTTAGTTACGTTAGCTTTAGGTTTAGGTTTAGGGATTAGGATTTAAGGTTTATGATTTTAGGGTTTATGGTTTTAGGGTTTAGAGTTTAGGGTAAGGGTTAGCGATTAGTTTTTAGGATTCTTTTGGGTTTAGGGTTTAGGGTTGTAGGTTTAAGGTGTAGGGTTGAGGATTTAGGGTTTAATGTTTTTTTAAAATTAAGTAAACCAATAGGCTTAGGTTTATTTAATATATTTATTTTATTTATTTTTATTTTTGTTTATTTTATTTTTATTTTTATTTAGGTTTATTTTTTATTTTTATTTAGTTTAGTTTATTTATTTTAGGTTTATTTATTTTAGTTTATCTTTTTTATTTTAGTTTATTTTTTAGGTTTAGGTTTAGGTTTAACTTTATTATTTAGTTGAGTTTTATTTTTATTTTAATTTTTTATGTTTAGGTTTTTTTTATTTTTAGGTTTAGGATTAGGTTTTTATTTTGGTTTTTTACATTAGGGTTTAGGTTTTATTTTAGGCTTATTTTAGGTTATTTTTAGTTTAGGTTTAGGTTTTATTTAGTTTATGTTTAGGTTTAGGTTAGCTTTATTTATTTTAGTTTAGCTTATTTTAGTTTAGGTTTAGGCTTATTTTTTTTTTTTTATTTCAAGTCTAGTTTCATTTAGTTTAGTGTTTAGTTTTCATTTTTATTTATTTTTAGGTTTTTTAGATTTAGGATTTTATTTAGTTTATTTTATTGTATTTTAGGTTTATTCTATTTTTATTTTACATTTATTTTTTATTTTATTTAAGTTTTTTATTATTTAGTTTATTTTAATATTTAGTTTTAGGTTTTCATTTTATGTTTATTTTTAGGTTTTAATTTTAAATTTAGGTTTAGGTAGGTTTTTAGATTACTTTATTTTATTTAGTTTGGGGTTTTGGTTTAGTTTCTTTTAGATTTAGGTTTAGGTTTTATTTTTAGGTTTATTTTTAGTTTAGGTTTTTATTTAGTTTTTATTTTATTTTATATTAAGTTTATTTTATTTTTATTTTACCTTTAGTTTTTATTTTTTTTATTTTTTTTATTTTTAGGTTTATTTTATATTTTAGTTTAGTTTTAATTTTTTTTTATTTTTTTATAGTTTAGTTTTTATTTTTTATTTTATTTTATTTTTAGGTTTAGGTTTAGGTTTTAGTTTACATTTAAATTTTATTTTATTTTATTTATTTAATTTAGGTTTAAGTTTTTTAATTTATTTTATTTTTCAATTTTATTTAGTTTAGGTTCCTTATTTTTATGTTTTTAAGTTTTAGGTTTTATGGTTTAGGGTTTAGGGTTTAGCGTTAGGGGTTTAGGGTTTAGGGTTGTATGTTTTAGGGTTTAAGATTTAGGGTTTAGTGTTTTAGGGTTTAGGGTTTAGGATTAGGGTTTAGGGTTTAGGGTTTAGGGTTTAGGGTTGCAAGTTTAGGGTTTAGGATTTAGAGTTTATTTTAGGGTTTAGAGTTTAGTGTTAAGGTTTTTTTTTGTTTTTTAAGGCTAAATAAACTGGTAGGTTTATGTTTATTTAGTTCAGTTAGTTTATTTATTATTTATTTTAGTTTATTTCTTTTTTTATTCTTATTTAGGTTTATTTTTATTTTAATTTTATTTAGTTTATTTATTTACATTTATGTTTTTTATTTTAGTTTATTTTTTAAGTATATGTTTAGGCTTTAGTTTATTTTTTATTTAGTTTTATTTTTAGTTTATTTTTTAGGTTTAGGTTCTATTTTTTATTTTTAAGTTTAGATTTAGGTTTATTTTTAGTTTCTTTTATTTTATTTAGTTTAGATTTAGGTTTAGGTTTAGTTTATTTTAGGTTTAAGTTTAAGTTTTATTTATTTTAGTTTAGTTTATTTTAGTTTAGGGTTAAGTTTATTTTATTTTTATTTTAGGCTTATGTCTTTTTAGTTTAGGGTTTAGGTTTTATTTTTATTTATTATAAGGTTTTATTTTTTGGATTATTTTTTAGGTTTATGTTTTTATTTTTTTTTTAATATATTTTATTTTAGGTTTATTTTAATATTATTTTAGGTATAATTTTAATTTTATTTATGTTTTTTTGTTTAGTTTAGGTTTTTAATTATTTCATTTTAATTTATTTTTTATTTTTTATTTTACTTTCTTTTTAGGTTTAGCATTAGTTTTATTTTATTTTTTATTTTATTTTATTTTGGTTTAAGCTTTTTTTATTTTATTTTTAGGTTTTATTTAGTTTAGTTTTTAGTTTTAGCTTTTTAAGATTTAAGGTTTAGGGTTAGTTTAGAGTTTAGGATTTGGGATTTGGGGTTTCAAATTTAGGGTTTAGGGTTTAGGTTTTAGGATTAGGGTTTTTAGTTTTTTTTTAACATAAAAGAAATTTAGATTCAACATTTCTTCTTTTTGATTTAATTAACTAAGTAATACACCAAGTTTTTAAGACATAAATGATGACATGGATAAAAAATGAGCACACATAGAGCAAATCAAAAGCCCTAGATAACTAGAACTATCTCTATAGTAAAGACATAGCTGCATAAGTAGCAAATCAGATTGATTGTTCTTCAGTTTCTTCAGTTCCCATCAGAACCACCCTGACCTCTTGAGTAGTGGAATCCACCATCATATCCCCGATCTCTCCCTCTGCCACCACCACAGCTGTAACCTCTATCGCTCCTCCCTCCTCCATAACCACTGTGGCTCTAATCACCACTTTGATATCCACCAACTAGATATAGACTGAGCCTAGTTGATGGTGATGTCCCTATCATTAAGGTTCTTCCCATTCTTAGGGTTTTAGTTTAAGTTTAGGTTTAGGTTTAAGTTTAGGTTTATTAGGTTTTGCGATTTACATTTATTTTTTTAATTTATTTAGTTATGTTAGGTTTAGCATTAGGGTTTGGGGTTTAAGGTTTAAGGTTTAGGGTTTATGGTTTAGGGTTCGGGTTTATGATTTAGGTTTTTGGGTTTACAATTTTAGGGTTTATGCTTTTAGGGTTTAGGGTTTAGGGTTAAGCTTAGGGTTTAGTGTATAGGGTTTTTAAGGGTTTACGATTTAGGGTTGTAGGTTTAGGGTTGGAGCTTTAGGGTTCAAGGTTTAGGGTTTAGGGTTTAGGGTTTAGGGTTTAGGATTTAGGGATTAAAGTTTTTTTAAATAATTAAGTGAACTAGTAGGTTTAAGTTTATTTAGTATATTTAGTTTATTTTATATTTATTTTAGTTTGCTTTTTTTTATTTAGATTTATTTTTTATTTTTATTTAATTTAGTTTATTTATTTTCCATTAAATATTGTATTTTAGTTTATTTTATGTTTAGGTTTAGGTTTAGGTTTATTTTTTAGTTGAGTTTATTTTTATTTTATTTTTTCAGTTTAAGTTTTATTTTTTTATTTTTTTAAGTTTAGGTTTAGGTTTCATTTTATTTTTTTACATTTAGGTTTTAGGTTATTATTTTAGGTTTATTTTTAGGTATTATTTTTTAGTTTATTTTAAGTTTATTTTTAGTTTATTTTATTTTATTTAGTTTAAGTTTAGGTTTAGGTTTAAATTTTACATATTTTAGTTTAGTTTATTTTAGTTTAGGTTTAGGTTTATTTTATTTATTTTTTTACTTTAGGTTTAGGTTTTTATTTAGTGTTTAGGTTTTATTTTAATTTAATTTTAAGTTTAGGTTTTATTTAGATTTTATTTTATTTTATTTTTTACTTTGTTTAGTTTTATTTTATTTTATTTAGGTTTTATTCTTAGGTTTATTTTATTTTATTTATTTAGTGTAGGTTTTATTTATTTTATTTTAGTTTGGTTTTATTTTTAATTTTATTTTATTTTAGGTTTAGGTTTGGTTTAGTTTTATTTATTTTGCTTTTAATTTTATTTAGGCTTAGGTTTTAATTTATTTTATTTTTAAGTTTTGTTTAATTTAATTTTAGGTTTTTAGGGTTTAGAGTTTAGGGTTTATGGTTTAATATTTTAGGGTTTAAGGTTTTAGGGTTTAGGGTTTAGGATTTAGGCTTTAGGGTTTAGGGTTTAAAGTTTAGGTTTTAGGTTTTAAGGTTTAGGCTTTAGGGTTTAGGTTTTAAGGTTTATGTTTTAAGGTTTAGGGTTTTGGGTTTTGAGTTTTAGGTTTAGGGTTTAGGGTTTAGGATTTAAGGTTAGAGTTTTTTTAATTTAGGGTTCTAGATTTAGGGTTAGTTTAGGGTTTCTTTTAGGTTTAGTTTAAGTTTAGGGTTTAGGTTTTAAGGTTTAGGGTTTAGGAGTTTAGTTTAGGGTTTAGAGTTGTAGGTTTATGCTTTAGTTTAGTTTTTTGGTTTAGTTTAGGGTTAGTTATTATTTTTATTTTTTAATTTAGGGTTTTGGATTTAGGTTGTAGGTTTAGAGTTTAGAGTTTAGGGTTTAGGGTTGAGGGTTTTTTAAAAAAAATTTAAGTAAACTCGTTGGTTTAGTTTTATTTAGTTTATTTTTTGTTTATTTTAGTTTATTTTATTATTTTATTATTTAGGTATATTTTTTATTTTTATTTAGTTTAGTTTATTTATTTTAGGTTTATTTATTTTAATTTAGATTTTTTTATTTTAGTTTACTTTTTTGATTTAGGTTTATGGTTATGTTTAGGGATAAGGGTTTAGGGTTTAGGGTTTTTATTTTAATTTAGGGTTTTAGGGTTTAGGGTTTAGGGTCTAGGATTTAGGGTTTAGGGTTTAGGGTTTAAGGTTTAGGATTTAGGGTTTTACAGTTTAGGGTTTTAGGGTTTAGGCTTTAGGGTTTAGGGTTTAAGGTTTGTTCTAGGGTTTAGGGTTTAGGGTTTTGGGTTAGGATTTAGGGTTCTGGGTTTTGGGTTTAGGGTGTTTTAAAAAAAATTAACTAAACCATTAGATTTAGGTTCATTTAGTTTAGTTAGTTGATTTTTTGTTTATTTTAGATTATTTTTTTTATTTTTATTTTACTTTATTTTTTATTTTCATTTAATTTAGTTTATTTATTTTAGGTTTATTTATTTTAGTTTAGGTTTTTTATTTTATTTTATTTTTTATGTTTAGTTTTAGGTTTATGTTTATTTTTTAAGTTAGTTTTATTTTTATTTTGTTTTTTAGGTTTAGATTTTATTTTTTATTTTTAGGTTTAGGTTTCGATTTTATTTTCATTTTTTTAGGTTTAGTTTTTAGGTTTTTATTTTTGGTTTACTTTTAGGTTTTATTTTTTAGTTTAGATTTTGGTTTACTTTTAGTTTATTTTATTTTATTTAGTTTAGGATTTAGGTTTAGTTTGTATTAGGTTTTGGTTTAGGTTTCATTTGTTTTAGTTTAATTTATTTTAGTTTAAATTTATGTTTATTTTATTTTGTTTATTTTATTTTTATTTTAAGTTTAAATTTTATTTTTAGTTTAGCGTTTGGGTTTTATTTTTTATTTATATGAATCTTTTATTTTTTAGGTTTATTTTTTAGGATAATTTTTTATTTAGTTTTTATTTTATTTCATTTTTATTTTATGTTTAGTTTTTATTTTATTTAGGTTTTTTATTCTTAGGTTTATTTTATCTTTTAGTTTAATTAAGTTTTTTATTTATTTTGCTTAGTTCATTTTTTATTTTTTATTTTATTTTATTTTTAAGTTTAGGTTTAGGTTTAGGGTTTAGTTTAAATTTTTATTTTATTTTATTTTTTTATTTTATTTAGGTTTAGGTTTTTAAGTTTATAGGGTTTAGGGCTTAGGGTTTAGGATTGTAACTTTTAAGGTTATAAGTTTAGGTTTTTAGGGTTTAGGGTTTAGGGTTTTAGGATTTAGGGTTTAGGGTTTAGGGTTTAGGATCTTAGGGTTTACAGTTTATGATTTAAGATTTAGGGTTTAGGGTTTAGGGTTTTAGGGTTTAAGGTTAAGGGTTTAGAATTATAGGTCTAGGGTTTAGGATTAGGGTTTATTTTTTCATTTTTTTATTTTTTTTATTTTTTTAAATTAAGTAAATTTGTTGGTTTATGTTTATTTAGTTTATTTTTTATTTATTTTAGTTTAGTTTATTTTTAGTTTTAGTTAGGTTTATTTTTATTTTTATTTAGTTTAGTTTTATTTTAGGTTGATTTATTTTAGCTTAGGTTTTTTATTTTAGTTTATTTTTTAGTTTTTGGTTTAGGTTTACTTTTATTTTTATTTTATTTTTTTAGGTTTAGGCTTTATTTTTTATTTTTAGGTTAAGGTTTAGGTTTTTATTTTATTTTTTAAAGGTTTAAGTTTTAGGTTTTTATTTTATGTTTATTTTTAGGTATTACTTTTTAGTTTAGATTTAGGTTTATTTTTAGTTTTTTTAATTTTATTTAGTTTAGGTTCATGTTTAGGTTTTATTTATTTTAGTTTTCATTATTTTAGTATAGGTTCAGGTTTATTTTACTTCCTTTATTTTATTTTTATTTTAGATTTTATTTTATGTTTTAGGTTTAGGGTTTAGTTTTAGGTTCATGTTTAGGGTTTAGATTTAAGTTTAGATTTTATTTTTAATTTATTTGTAAGTTTTATTATTAGGTTTATTTTTTAGGTTTAGGTTTTTATTTTATTTTATTTAGGTTTATTTTATTTTTATTTTACTTTTAGTTTAAATTTTATTTAGATTTATTATTCTTTGGTTTATTTTATTTTTTTAATTTAGTTTAGGTTTTTCTTTATTTTATTTTAGTTTACTTTTATTTTATTTTATTTTTAGGTTTAGGTTTAAGTTTTAGTTTAAGCATTTATTTTATGCCATTTTATTATTTTATTTAGTTTATGTTTATTTCTTTATTTTAGGTTTTATTTAGTTTAGATTTAAGTTTTAGGTAGGGTTTAACTGTATAGTCAGTTTATTGTTTAGCATTTAGGGTTTAGGAGGTTGTGGTCAGTTTTAATTTTGGACTTATGGTTTTGGTGGGTGGGGTGGTTAGGATGGTTTAGTGGTTTAGTGGGTTAGTTAGGTTAATGGTGGGTTAGGTTCTTTTTATTTTATTTATTTTATTTATTTTGGGGTTTAGGTGTTTAGGTTTACGTTATGGTTTAGGGTTTAATTTTAGGTTTAGAGTTCAGGATTTAGTTTAGAGTTTAGGGTTTTTTCTTCTTTTCATTTGATCAACCAAATGACACACCAAGCTCTCTAAGACATGAGAGATGACATAGATAAAAAATGGGCATGGATAGAGCAAATCAAAAACCCTACATAATTAGAACAGTCTCTACTATAAAGACACAGTTCTATAAGCAGCAGATCAACCGGGCCGTTCTTCGCCTCGTTTCCATCAAAACCTCCCCTGAGTAGGGGTCCACTATCATTTCACCGATCTCTCCCTCTACCACCACGACGATTGTATCCTCTATCACTCTTCCAGACTCCATAACCACCATTGCTCCGACCACCTGCTACATATCCACCAACACCACCAGATCCCCCACCACCACTACGATAACCGCCACCTCTGCCTTTGCCTCAACCTCCAGATCTAGACTAAGCCTGGTTGATAGTGATGTTCCTGTTGTCAAGGTTTTTCCCATTCTTAGGGTTTAGGTTTAGGTTTATTAGGTTTTAGGGTCTAGATTTATTTTTTAATTTATTTAGTTTAGTTTTGGTTTAGGTTTGGGGTAGGTTTAGGTTTAGGATTAGGCTTTAGGGTTTAAGGTTTTTTTTAACAAATGATATCATAACAAATAAGAAATTACCAAATCAAACAGGACATTATCCTCTAGCAACTAATAAAATAAGATAAAATAAAATGTAATTAAAAATTCATAAAATAATATATCACAAAATGATTTAACTCTTAGAGATAATAAAATTTAATTTAATATAAGGCCAACAAAGCTTAGCTGAATAAGTTGAAACTCATATCATCATCAGATTCCTCAGTAGGCTCTTCCTTCTTCTCTTCCACTAGTAGTGAGCAAGAATGCAAAGAAGACTAGCGTAAGCACGCCAGTTGCAACAAATTTACTAGGATCTTTCAAATACTCCTTAACCTTCTCCTGTGGGTATGTGTAATCAATGGTAATCATGATGGTCAGGACATCATTGTAAGCATTGATTAACATGTGGGGTGCTATAGTAAAGGGTGGGATAAGAGAGGGCTAGTGAGAGAGAAGTGATCATTGAAAGGCCTGCCGAAAACTTCTTGATGAGATCATTTTAGAGGTCAAGACCTCGTGATCAACATCGAACCATCATCATACACAGACTAGATGACAAGTCTATAAGAGAATGGTCTAATCCCGAGCTTATTGAGGAGAGCATCCTCTAAGGATCCCACCTTATCTCCTATTTTAATCAGTTCAACCAAGGTGATAATTTGAACAATACCCTTGTTGATCTTAGTTGGGATGTTGAGAACTTGGAAGAAAGAAGTCTATGAAGAATCTAGACTAGTGTTGCCTGAAAGAACCACAACATCAATAGATGCAATAAGACCAACACAGGCAGGAGCACCAATTTTGTATTTCGCAACCTCTTTATTGACTTCTATAAGGTCGCTTTTTATAAAAATTAGCTCAACCGATTTTGGGTTATGGTTTAGCTTTTTATTTGTATTTAGGGTTTAGGGTTTAGGTAAGATTTAGGTGGGTTTGTGGTTAGGTTATAGTGTTTAGTAGGTTTAGGATTTTTAGTGTTTGTGGTGGTTTGATTTTTAGTCCAGTGGCTCGGGCTCTAGAGATCTGCCAAGATTTAGGGTGAGGTCAGGTTTAGGTTTAGGGTCATGGCTAGGGTTTATGATTTTTAGGTTAGGTGTTAGGTTTGTAGCTGTTAGCTAGGGCTCAGATTTATTTGTGGCTCAGGCTCAGATTTGTGATTTAGGGTTTAGGATTTAGAGTTTAGGGTTTTAAATCACAAACCAGTGGCCTAGATTTATTTAGTCATGTAGTTATTTTTTTATTTATTTTAAATTTTATTTAGTTTATTTTTTTTTATTTAGTTAATTTATTTATTTTAGCTCACCATCTTAGTTTAGGTTATTTTTTAGGTTTAGGTTTATTTTCAGTTAGTTTTATTTTATTTTATTTTAGGTTTAGGTCCTTTTTTTATTTAGGTTGGTTTTATTTATTTTTTTTAGCCTAGGTTTTAGGTTTGTATTTGTGCCTATTTTTGGTTTAATTTAGTTTAGGTTTAGTTTATTTAGTTTAGGGTTAAGTTTATTATATTAGGTAGGGTTTAGGATTTATTTAGTCCAATTATTTTATTTTAAGTTTAGGTTTATTTTATTTTGTTTATCTGTTTAGTTTCTAGCCACTTTAGTATTATGTTTATTTTAAGTTTTAGGTTTATTTTTTTAGTTTAAATTTTATTTAGTTTTATTTTAATTTAGGTTATATTTTTATTTTATTTTAGGTTTAATTTTAATTTAGGTTTTATTTTTATTTAGTAGTTTTTTATTTATTTTATTTTAGTTTTATTTTATTTTATTTTCTTTTATGTTTATGTTTAGGTTTAGTTTAGGTTTAGTTTATTTTGTTTTAGGTTTTATTTATTTTATTTTTTTATTTAGTTTAGTTTAGTTTTGGTTTAAGATTTAGGTTTGTAGGGTTTAGGGTTTAGGGTGGGGTTTAGTGTAGGTTTAGGGTAGGATTATGGTTTAGGGTTTAGGGTTCAGAGGTTTAGGATTAAGGAGGGTTTAGATTTAGTGTTAGTTTTGGTGTTTAGTTTAGGGTTTGGCTTTTTTTTTAATAGAGAATAAATTTAGATTCAACATTTCTTCTTTTCAATTTCATCAACCAAGTAACACACCAAGTTTTCTAAGACACAGGTGATGACATTGATATAAAATGAGCATGCATAAAGTAAATCAAAATCCCTAGATAATTAGGACCCTCTCTATTATGAAGACACAGTTCCATAAGAAGCAAATCGGATCAATTGTTCTTCAATTTACCCAGCTCCGATCAGAACCACCTCAGCCTCTCGAGTAGCAGGATCCACCATCATATCCCCGATCTCTACCTCCACCACCACCACCTCCCTTTGTCGCTCCTCCTTCCATAACCACCACCGCTCACCACTCCTCCATATCCACCAAGACTCCGTGATCCCCCACCACCGTGATAACCGCCTCCACCTTCACCTCGCCGATCTAGAATAAGCGGTGATGTTCCTACCATCAAGGTTCTGCTCATTCTTAGGGTTTTGGTTTTTTTTACAAAAAGTTAGAATTTTATTACCTTAAAAATAAAGGATATAATATCCTTAAAAGGGGTAAAGCTCAAAATTCTTCTGCTCACAGAGATACAAGAAGCCTAAAGAGCTAAAGACCCATCTAAGTACAATGGAAAAACAAAATAAAAGAGTAAAAGCAACAACATAAAAGAAATTGAGAAATGAAACATAAAGGACTAATATAACTTAAGAAAATAGTAAAATGACTAGTCAGCAATAGCTCATGATCCCTTTGAGAAGGAAAGATAAGCAAGATCCACCTCAACAACACTTGAGTTGGCTGAGTAAAGATCATTCCATCTGAAGTTCCAACCTGCAAAAGAAACACTACAAGGCTATGGTCATAGCTCATTGAAAAATTATAAAGTAAACAATTTAGAAAGAGCTAAGAAAGAGGAGGCTCAAGCTCGCTTAAGATCATCTCAAGGGCAACAATACATATGAGCATCCAAACTTCATGAGAAGGGCTACAATCATATGCATGCTACCAACCGTGAGAGAAGATATGGGGAAACATTAATGCCATCATAGCAGGATACTTGATATAAGCAACCATCCAAGGTAAAATAGTCCATAGTGATCCAGTTCCTACACCAAGAAATAGAGAAAAAAAGCAAATTAGTAGCCAGTCAGTAGCCAACCCACCAACCAAAACCCACAACAGACCAAACACATAAAGCCAACATCCCAGAAGTTACAACATGGTCAGTGGCTGCAAATAACCCACAACTATCTCTATAGAAATAGCAATCCAAATCCAAAGGAAAAACCTCTACCCAAACAATAAAATAGTAGAAGATAAGCAAGACCAGAGAGAGGAAAGCATAGAGAGAACAAGAGGGCATCCAGAAATTACCATCAAAACCACCACCAATGTAGCTAAAAAGGAAAGCAAATCCATAATAACCAACTAATAAAAAAATATTAGGAAATAAGGAGAGACAACTAAACCAAAGGGAGTCAATATCAATAGTCAACATAAAGCCCAAAACACCAAGCCATGACACAAGCATCCAAGGAAAGACAACAGCCACAATAAACCCCTCAAGCAGCCAACCCCCAATAACAAGTCCTAAAATAGGACCAAAAAACCCACAAGAGCTCATATCCTAAACCAACAAAATAGCCAATAAAACCACCCAGGCCAATAGCCAATAAAATAATTAGTAGAAGAAGTCAGAGTAGTAGGAAAACCAACACCCAAATCATGAAGCATAAATAAAGGAAAAATAGCTTCACCTAAGAGAGGATAACCAACCCAGGAGCAAACCAGAAACCCAACCAAAAGCACCGAAACCAACCATCAAACATAGCCAACACATTCACCTAGCCAACCAAAATTGCTAACTAGCCTAGTCAGCCAACAAAACCAACCAGCAGATAGAGCCAATACAGAGCCCAAAAGAGGAAAAAGAACAACAACATAGAAAGCCACAACCAACCTAGAGATCTCTAAAATAACCAAGAAACAAAAATGGTAGTCACCCAGCCAAACTAGAAAAGTCCAAGGAAGACCACCCAACCATAAGCAACAAAATTGTAAGGAAAGGAGCAAGGCCAGAGGAAAATAAAACCACTTCCAAATCACAAAGAGCAGATAGTCACTATGAAAGAGAAAATAGGGAGATAACAACCATTGAACAACTAACTCCAATTCACAAGGTAGATGGAACCAACTAGCAAAAACCTCCAAGCCAAATCAGGAAATGAGAACAGCAACCACCAAAAAACCCAAAACTAAGATAAGCTAGAAGAGGCCAACAGAACCCATGAAAAAATAACCACCCAAAATAGCCAGGCAGATGAAAGAAATAAATAGTAACATCTAGCAGAACCAACTATGGCATTCACAAATCCAATTGAAAAATGGCCAAAACCATCCAAAACCAGAGGCAAACTCAACATTCTTTGGTAAAAGGGGTAGGCAAAAATCCAACATAGCCACAACCCAATAGGAGACACAAAGCATGAGCCAAAGAAAGAAAACTACCAGGCTTAGAAGATAGAGAAACCAATTAAAAATAGCACCACAAAGACCCAAAAAAAGGATAGGCAAGTATAAAATGGGGAAAATAAGAAAGGGGTGTAAGTATAAAAATAAACTCAATAAAAACCATTTCCTATAGAGGGGAGCACAAAAAAACAACAAAAAATAGACTGAATAAAATCACCATAGAAAATATCAACAAAAGAGCATAAGGTTAAAATATATGGTAAGGTAAGCCTATTGTTATCCGTGATTGACCAGACTAATGCTTGATGCAGTAAGCTATGGTTATCAAATAAAGTGAGCTCATTTAATTCCCCCAAAATTAGCCAGGAAATTAGCACAAGAATTTCCTTCATGAACAATGTGAGAAATTTTATACCAAAGTTGAGAAAGAAGCTTTTTTAGTGTGATTAAGAAGATAAACTAAGTCAACATTTCCCATTTTAGTATTATTGAGCATATCAAGTAAAATAATAGCATAAACTTCAATCCAAATATTAAAGAGACCTTTACTTAAACAAATATCAATAGCATTGTTAGCAACCATGAGTTCAGCATAAATAAAAGGACAAGTTTTGAGGGGGTAAGCAAAAGCACAAATGACAGTGCATTTAGAATCCCTAAGAATTCCACCACATCCATATTTGTTTAGGGAAATCGAACCATCAGTGTTGATCTTAATAGAATTTTCTTTTGGCTTAATACAATGTATAATCCTAATACTCTTGTAGGAAGGATCGTCATGCAAAGTGAAACCCAGTTTTTTAGCCACAAATTTATAGCCTCTAAAGTGAAAATTGCTAATTAAATTTGCATTAAATAAAGCATGAATTTTTCTTTAGTTCTACCTAAGATCTTTTTTATGGTTCATAGGGATGGCATGATATTTAACATCATTTATATCCATCCAAATGAACCAAATAAGTGTAATAGTAATTAAAACTTTGATATGACCTTTCATAATTTTATGGAAATAAACTTCAAGAAGTTGATATAACTAAAGAGAGCCATGAAAATTGTTAGTGTTAAATAAATCATCATACCATATCCAAATTTTGGAAGTAATAGCGCCATTGACAAAAAAATTAATCAACAGTTTCAATATGAAAGCAACAATAACACTTAGAAGTAAGTAAAACCCTTTAAGTCAGAGCTAGGAATCAACCGAGATGAAGTTATTCAAAATCCTCCAAGCTAAAACTAAATAAGAAATGGGAATGATATTGTTCCAAAGTTTAATGAAAACATTAGAGGTGTTCTGTTTATTTCAAATAAAATTTCAGACCTCTTTAAGAATGAAATCACCTTTATAAGAGAGCTTGAAAAGGATTTGATATGGTTTATTAAAAAATATAGCGATATTACAAAACATGTCAAAACTAGAAATAGGAATGTAGTTCTCAAGTTTTAGGGTTTATGGTTTAGGGTTTAGGGTTTAGGGTTTAAGGTTTAGGATTTAGGGTTTAAGGTTTTTTTAAAAAAAAAATTAAGTAAACCGGTAGGTTTTAGTTTATTTAGTATATTTAGTTTATTTGTTTATTTATTTAGGATTTAGGGTTTAGGTTATAAGATTTAACGTATAAGTTTAGGTTTTAGGGTTTAGGGTTTAGGGTTTTAGGGTTTAAGGTTTATGGTTTAGATTCAACATTTCTTCTTTTTTATTTCATCAACCAAGTAACACACTAAGTTTTCTAAGATACAAGTGACAACATAGTTAAAAAATGTGCAAGCATAGAGCAAATGAAAACCCTAGATAATTAGTACCATCTCTACTCTAAAGACATAATTCCATAAGCAGTAGATCGGATCAAGTGTTAATCAGTTTCTCCAGTTCCCATCAAAATCACCCTAGCCTCTCAAGTAGAGGGATCCACCATCATATCCCCGATCTCTCCCTCCATTGCCACCGTAGTTGTAAGCTCCATCGCTCCTCCCTCCTCAAACCACCCTTTCTTGAGAACCTCCATATCCAGTGCCTCTAGATCCCCACCACCCTTTACAATAACTTCTTGCGCCTTCACCTCCATGGCGGATCTAGACTAAGCGTTGATGGTGATGTTCACACTTTCAAGGTTACGCCCATTCTTAGGGATTAGGTTTAGGTTTAGGTTTATTAGGTTTTAGGATTTAGTTTTTTTTTAAATATTTAGTTTCTTTAGGTTTTGGTTTATGGTTTATGGTTTATGGTTTACAGTTTAGGGTTTATGGTTTAGACTTTAGGGTTATAGGGTTTAGGGTTTAGGGTTAGGGATTAGGGTTTCTGGTTTTTTAGTGTTTAGGGTTTAGGGTTTAGGGTTGTAGGTTTAGGGTTTAGGGTTTAAGGTTTATGATTTATGGTTTAAGGTTTTTTTTTTTAGAAAAAAAGAATGTAAACTAGTAAGTTTAGGTTTCTTAAGATTATTTTATTTATCTTTTATTTATTTTAGTATTTTTTAAGTTTATTTTATATTTTTATTTAGTTTAGTTTATTTAGTTTCTTTTTTTAGTTTAGGGTTTTATTTTAGTTTATTTTTTTTAGGTTTAGGTTTATTTCTTCTGTTGAGTTTTATTTTTTAAGTTTAGGTTTTATTTTTTATTTTTAAGTTTAGGTTTAGGATTTTATATTATTTTTTTAAGTTTAGGTATTAGGATTTTATTTTAGGTTTATTTTAGATTTTATTTTTTAGTTTAGGTTTAAGTTTATTTTAGGTTTTATTTGTTAGTTTAGGTTTAGAGTTTGTTTATTTTAGGTTCGAGTTTAGGTTTTATATATTTTAGATTAGGTTTATGTTGATGTTTATTTTGTTTATTTTATTTTTTATTTCAACTTTAGGTTTTTTTATAGTTTAGGGTTTAAGTTTTTTTTAGGTTTATTTTTTTTTTGTTTACATTTTTATTTTATTTTTTTTTAGGTTTATTTTATTTTTATTTTATGTTAAATTTTATCTTGTTTTGGTTCTTTATTCTTAAGTTTGTTTATTTTTTAGTTTAGATTAAGTTTTTATTTATTTTATTTTAGATTATTATTACTTTTTATTTTATTGTATTTTTAGGTTTAGGTTTAAGTTTTAGTTTAGGTTTTTATATTATTTTATTTTATTATTTTTTATAGGTTTAGGTTTTTTATTTATTTTATTTTTAGCTTTTATTTAGTTTAGGTTTAGGTTTTTATGTTTTTAAGGTTTAGGTTTTAGGGTGTAGGGTTTAGGGTTTTAGGGTTTTAGGGTTTAGGGTTCAATGTTAGGGTTTTGGGTTTAGGGTTTAGTGTTTAGGCTTTAGTTTTAAAGATTTTTAGGGTTTAGGGTTTGTGTTTAGCTTAAGGTTTAAGTTTAGTTTAGGGTTTAGGGTTAGCTTAGGGTTTAAGGTTAGTTTAGGGTTTAGGGTCTAGGGTTTATGCTTTAGGCTTTAGGTTTTAGGGTTTTTATAGATTAGGGTTTAGGGTTTAGGGTAAGTTTAGAGTTTTGGGTTTAGAGTTTTAGGGTTTAGGGTTTAGGTTTAGGGTTTAGGTTAGGTAAGTTTAGGTTTAGTGTTTAGTATAGTTTGAGTTTAAGGTTTAGGTTTAGGGTTTATGATTTAGGGTTTAAGTTTTAAGTTTTTTATAGTTTTAGAGTTTAGGGTTTATAGTTTAAGGGTAGTTTGATTTAAACTTTAAGGTTTAGTTTTTCTTTAAACTTTAGGTTTTAGTTTAGTTTAGGTGTTAGGTTTAAGTTTAGTTAGGAGTTTATTTAACTTTAGTTTAGGTTTTAAGTTTAAGTTTAGGTTTTGGTTTTTAGGTTTATAATTTAAGTTTAGGGTTTAGGTGTAGAGTTTAGGGTTTAGGGTTTAGGGTTAGGTTAGTTTAGGGTTTAGGGTTTATAGTTTAAGGTTTAGCTTAGGGTTTAGAGTTTAGGGTTTAGGGTTTAGTGTTAGATTAGGGTTTAGGGTTGTTGGTTTAAGGTTTAGGGTTTAGGGTTAGTTTTAGAGTTTAGGGTTTAGGGTTTAGTGTTAGTTTAGAGTTAAGGGTTTTTTTAATTGTGTAAATCGGTAGGTTTATGTTTATTTAGTTTATCTAGTTTTATTTTATTTTATTTTTTATAGTTTAGGTTTTATTTTTTTATATTTATGTTTAGGTTTAGGTTTTTATTTTATTTTTTTAGGTTTAGGTTTTAGGTTTTTATTTAAAGTTTATTTTTAGGGTTTATTTTTTAGTTTAGGTTTAGGTTTATTTTTAGATTATTTTATTTTATTTTGTTTAGGGTTTAGGTTTAGTTTATTTTAGGTTTAAGTTTAGGTTTTATTTATTTTAGTTTAGGTTTAAGTTTATTTTATTTTGTTTATTTTAGGCTTAGGTTTTTTTTGTTTAGTTTAGGGTTTTGGTTTTATTTTTTATTTATTTTTAGGTTTTTTTTTTTAATTTTTTAGGTTTAGGTTTTTATTGAGTTTTATTTTATTTTATTTTAAGTTTATTTTATTTTTATTTTTCTTTTGGTCTTTATTTTATTCAGGTTTTATTTAGGTTTATTATATTTTTTAGTTTAATTTAGGTTTTTATTTATTTTATTTTATTTCAATTTTTATTTTTTGTTTTACTTTTTTTTTTGTTTAGGTTTAGGTATATGTTCAGGTTTTAGTTTAGGTTTATATTTTATATTTTTATTTTTTTTTATTTTTATTTTGGTTTAGGTTTTTTTCTTTATTTTATTTTTAGGATTTATATAGTTTAGGTTTAGGTTTTAAGTTTTTGGGTTTGGGTTTTGGATTTAGGGTTTAGAGTTTAGGGTTTGGGGTTTAAAGTTTAGGGTTTAGAGGTTGTTTTAGTTTAGGTTTAGTGTTTAGGTTTAGGTTTAGGTTTTATGTTTAGGGTTTAGGGTATAGGTTTAGGTTTAGAGTTTAGGGTGTAGGGTTTAGTTTAAGTTTAGTGTTTAGTGTTTGGGTTTAGGGTTTTAGGTTTTAGGGTTTAGAGTTTATAGTTTAGGGTTTAAGGTTTAATTTAGTGTTTAGTGTTTAAGTTTAAGGTTTAGGTTTAGGGTTTAGAATTTAGAGTTTTTTATTATTTTAATTTTATTTATTTAGGGTTTAGGGGTTTTCATGGTTTAGGATTTAAGGTTTAGGGTTTAGGCTTTATGGCTAGTTTTAGGATTTAGTGTTTAGGGTTTAGTGTTTAGGATGTAGGGTTTAGGGTTTAGGGTTTAGTGTTTAGTTTTTTTTTTAAATTATGTAAACCAATAGGTTTAGGTTTATTTAGTTTACTTTATTTTATTTTTTTTTTTTTATTTAAGTTTATTTTTTATTTTATTTTATTTAGTTTATTTATTTTAAGTTTATTTAATTTAGTTTAGGTTTTTTTAGTTTATTTTCTATGTTTAGGTTTAGGTTTATGTTTCTTTTTTAGTTTAGTTTTATTTTTATTTTATTTTTTTTTTGGTTTAAGTTTTATTTTTTATTTTTAGGTGTAGGTTTAGGTTTTTATTTTATTTTTTTAGGTTTAATTTAGGTTTTTTACTTTAGGTTTATTTTTAGGATTTATTTTTTAGTTTAGGTTTAGGTTTATTTTAGTTTATTTTATTTTATTTAGTTTAGGGTTTAGGTTTAGTATATTTTAGGTTTAAGTTTAGGTTTTATTTATTTTAATTTTAGGTTTTAGTTTAGTTTTAGGTTTTAGGGTTTAGGGTTTGGCATTTAGGGTTTAGAGTTTAGGGTTATAGTTTTTAGGGTTTAGGGTTTAGGGCTTAGGGTTTAGGGTTTGGTGTTTAGGCTTTAGGTTTTAGGTTTAGGATTTATGGTTTTGGCTTTAGGGTTTTAGGGTTTAGAGTTTAGGGTTTAGGGATTAGAGTTGAGGGTTTAGGTTTAGGGTTTTTTTTTTTTTGTTTTTTTATATTTGTTACTTTTAAAAATTAAGTGAACTTGGTAAGTTTAGGTTTATATAGTTTATTTAGGCTTAGGTTTTTTTTCATTTAGGATTTAAGTTTTATTTTTTATTTATTTTTAGGTTTTACTTTTAGGTTTAGGATTTTATTTTATTTTGTTTTAGGTTTATTTTATTTTTTACATTTAATTTTTTTATTTTATTTTAGTTTTTTATTTGTAGGTTTATTTTATTTTTTAGTTTAGTTTAGGTTTTTATTTATTTTCTTTTAGTTTTTTAATTTTTTTTAAGTTTAGGTTTAGGTTTTAGTTTAGGTTTTTATTTTTTTATTTTATTACTTTATTTAGGTTTAGGTTTTTTATTTATTTTATTTTTTGATTTAATTAAATATAGGTTTAGGTTTTTAAGTTTTTAGGGTTTAGAGCCTCTATTTTGGATTTAGCACTTAGGCTTTAGGGTTTAGGGTTTAAGGTTTAGGGTTTAGGGTTAGCTTAGGGTTTAGTATTAGATTAGGGTTTAGATTTTAGGGTTTAGGCTTTAGGGTTTAGGATTTTTAGGGTTTGTGGTTTAGGGTTGTTGGTGTAGTGTTTAGGGCTTAGGGTCAGTTTTAGGATATAGGATTTAGGATTTAGGGTTTTTTTAAATGAAGTAACCTGACACGTTTAGGTTTATTTAGTTTATTTTATATATTTATTTGGGTTTATTTTTAATTTTACTTATTTTCATTTAGGTCTTTTATTTTAGTTTATCTTTTAGGTTTAGGTTTAAGTTTATTTTTTAGTTTAGTTTTATTTTTATTTTATTTTTTTAGGTTTAGGTTTCCTTTTTTTATTTTTAAGTTTAGGTTTAGGTTTTATTTTATTTTTTTTTTTTAGTTTTAGGGTTTAGGATTTTTACTTTAGGTTTATTTTTAGGTTTGATTTTTTAGTTTAAGTTTAGGATTATTTTTAGTTTATTTTATTATATTTAGTTTAGGGTTTAGATTTAGTATATTTTAGGTTTAGGTTTAGGTTTTATATATGTTATTTTTAGACTTTTATTAGTTTAGGTTTAGGTTTAGGTTTTTAGGTTTATAGGGTTTAGGGTTTAGGGTTTACGGTTTACGGTTTGGGGTTTAGCATTTAGGGTTTTAGGGTTTAGGCTTTAGGTTTAGTGTTTATGGTTCTATGGTTTAGGGTTTAGGGTTTAAGGTTCTAGGTTTAGGGTTTAGAGTTAGTTTTAGGGATTATGGTTAGGGTTTTTTTTATTTGTTTTATTGGTTTTATTTTTTATTTTCTTAAATTAATTAAACTTGTTGGTTTAGGTTTATTTAGTTTATTTACTTTATTTTTTCTATAAATTTTACTTTATTTTCTTTTTTATTTTTATCTAGGTTTATTTTTATTTTTATTTAGTTTTGTCTATTTATGTTAGTTTAGGTTTCTTTATTTTAGTTTATTTTTGACATATAGGTTTAGTTTAGGTTTATTTTTTGATTTAGCTTTATATTTATTTTATTTTTAGGTTTAGGTTTTATTTTTTATGTTTATGTTTAGTTTTACATTTTTCTTTTATTTTTTTTAGGTTTAGGTTTTAGCTTTTTATTTTAGGTTAATTTTTAGGTTTTATTTTTTAGTTTAGGTTTAGGTTTATTTTAAGTTTATTTTATTTTATTTAGTTTAAGTTTAGGTTTAGGTTTAGGTTTAGTTTATTTTAAGCTTAGGTTTAGGTTTTATTTATTTTAGTTTACTTTATTTTAGTTTAGGTTTAGGTTTTATTATTTTATTTATTTTATCTTTATTTTAGCTTTAGTTTTGTTTAGTATAGGGTTTAGGTTTTATTTTTTTATTTCTTTTTGGGGTTTTATTATTAGGTTTATTTTTTAGGTTTAGGTTTTTATTTAGTTTTTATTTTATTTTTATTTTACAATTAGTTTTTTTTTATATCTAAGTTTTTTATTCTCAAGTTTATTTTATTTTTTAGTTTAGTTTAGGTTTTTATTTATTTTATATTAGTTCATTTTGATTTTTTATTTTATTTTATTTTTAGGTTTAGGTTTAGGTTTAGTTTAGGTTTTTATTTAATTTAATTTAATTTTATTTTATTTAGATTTAGGTTTTAGATTAGGATTTAAGTTGTGCCTAGGGTTAGGTTTGGGGTTTAAGGTTTGGTTTTAGGATGGTTTGGGATTAGGGTTTGGGTTTTGGGCTTAGGTTTTGGGTTTGGCCTAGTTTTTTTGGTTTAGGGTCAGGTTTTAGGTCCTAGTGGGTTTAGGCTCAGGTTTTAGGTTTATTTTAGATTTTTAGGGGTTTGTGGTTCAGGATTGCAGTTTAGGTTTTAGGGTTTAGGGTTAGGGTTTTATTTTATTTCATTTATTATGTTTTTTTAAATAAAGCAAACCCAAAGGTTAATGTTTATTTTATTTATTTTATTTTATTTATTTATTTTTTTTTATTTATTATTTTATTTTATTTAGTTTAGTTTTATTTTAGGTTTATTTTTTAGTTTTTATTTTAGTTTATTTTTTTTGGTTTAGGTTTAGGTTTAGTTTTATTTTTAGTTTTGTTTTATTTGTATTTTATTTTTTAGGTTTAGGTTTTATTTTTTATTTTTAGGTTTTTATTTTATTTCTTTTGGTTTAGGTTTTAGGTTTTTATTTTAGATTTATTTTTATGTTTTAGTTTTTATTTTAGGTTTAGGTTTATTTTTAGTTTATTTTATTTTTATTTAATTTAGGTAGGGTTAGGTTTTATTTATTTTAGTTTAGGTTATGGTTTATTTTATTTTATTTATTTTATTTTTATATTAGATCTAGTTTTTTTTTTAGTTTAAGTTTTAGGTTTTATTTTTTATTTATTTTTAGGTTTTATTATTAGGTTTATTTTTTAGGTTTAGATTTTTTAGTTTTATTTTATTTTATTTTAGATTTTTTTTTATTTAGTTTTATTTTATTTTATTTTTTTTTTTTATTAGTTTAGTTTTTATTTTTTTTTTTATTTTAGTTTAGTTTTTATTTTCTTTTTTTTAGGTTTAGGTTTAGGTTCATGTTTAGTTTATGTTTTAGTTTATGTTTTTATTTTATTTTATCCATTTTTTATTTTGTTTTAAGGTTTTTATTTATTTTATTTTAGGTTTAGGTTTTAGTTTTTTATGGTTTGTGGTTTAGGTTTTTAGTTTAGGGTTTATTTGGTTAGGGTTTATAGTTTAGTTTAGGGTTTATGTTTTTATGGTTTAGGTTTAGGGTTTTAGGGTTTAGGGTTTGTAGTATTTGGGTTTAGATTTAGGTTTTAGGTTTTATGTTTAGGGTTCAAGTTTAGGGTTTAGGGTTATGGGTTAGTGTTAGGGTTTAGGGTTTAGGGCTAGAGTTTTTTTATTTTTTATTTATTTTATTTTAGTTTTTAGGGTTTAGGTTTTTGGTTTAGGGTTAAGGTTTTAGTTTTGGGTTTTGGGATTTGGGTTTTTTTTAACAGAGAATAAATTCATATTTAACATTTCTTATTTATGATTTTGTCAACCAAGTAACACACCAGGTTCTCTATGACATAAGCAATGACATAGATCAAATATGAGCACGTATAGAGCAAATCAAAAATCCTAGATAATTAGAACCATCTCTACTATAAAGATAAAGTTCCATAAGCCAGATGAATGTTTTCTTCTTTAGTTCCTATGACCACCGCCTCTCGAGTAGCGGGAACCACCATCATATCCTCGATATCTCCCTCCGCCACCACCAAGGTTGTAACCTTCGTCGGTCCTCTTGCCTCCATAACCACCAGTGCTTTGACCACCACCTCCATATCCACCAACACTCTCCGATCCCACAACAGATAAGCCACCTCCGCTTCCACCTAGCTAGATCTAGACCAAGCCCTGACGGGTTATTCTATCATTTTTCCCATTCTTAGGGTTGAGGTTTATTTTTTAGTTTATTTAGTTACTTTAGGTTTAGGTTTAGTGCTTGGGTTTTAGGGTTTAGGGTTTAGGGATTAGGGTTTAGGGTTTAGTGTTTTAGGTTTTATGCTTTTAGTTTAGTGGGTTTAGATGGGTTTAGTTTAGGGTTATGTGGTTTAGGGTTGTATGTTTAGGGTTTAGGGTTTATGCTTTAGGTGGAGTGTGGAGGGTTTAGGGTAGTTTAGTGGGTTTAGGGTGGCTCAGGGTAAGGTCAGTTTAGTGTGTGGTCAGGGTAGTTGTGGTAGTAGGATTTAGGGTTTAAGATTTTTTAAAGACAAGCAAACCCAGTTTTAGGTTCATTATATTTATTTATTTAATTTAGTTTTATTTATTTTTATCTTTAGTTTATTTATTTTATTTATTATTTATTTATTTTTAGGTTTATGTTTATTTTAAGTTTTTTTAGTTTAGGTTTTATTTTATCAAGTTTAGGTTTATTTATTTATTTAGGTATTTTAGATTTTATTTGGTTTATTTTAGGTTTTATTTTTAGGTTTAGGTTTATTTTATTTTATTTTATTTAGGTTTAGGTTTAGATTTAGTTTATTTTAGGTAGTTTATTTATTTTGTTTAGTTTATTTTATTTAGTTTATGTTTATTGCATATTTTATTATTTTATTTTAGCTTAGGTTTTTTTGTTTAGGTTTAGATTTTATTTTATTTTTAGGTTTTATTTTAGGTTTCTAGGTTTAAGTTTCATTTTTTTTTTTATTTTGGTTTATTTTTTTTTTATTTATTAGTTTTATTTAGGTTTTATCTTTGTAGGTTTATTTATTTTGTTTAGTTTAGGTTTTATTTGTTTATCTTAGTTTTCTTAATTTTAATATTTTTTTTAGGTTTAGAGGTTTATTTATTCATCTTATTTATCTTGATTTGATTTTATTTTTTATTTTATGATTTTATTAAAAGGTAGGTTTTCTCAGGTTTAGTGTTTTTATTTCAGGGCTCAGTGGGCCTGGTAGTGGTAGGCTTCAGTGGGGCCAGTGGCTCAGGGTTTGGTTAGTCAGCCTAGGTTTAGTCAGCCAGATTAGGGCCTAAGATCCAGCATGGCTGGTTTGTGGCTCAGGGCTAGTTTTAGGGCCTGTTAGGGTTTATGGCCTGGCCTAGGGTTTTGGCTCAGGTTTGGTCTTTAGGGACGTGGTTTAGGTTGTATGCAGGGTTAGTCTGAGGTTTTTGTTTAGGGTTTAGATTTTATTTTTCTAAATTAAGCAAAAACCCACTGTTAATTATTTATTTATTTAATATATTTATTTAGGTTTTTTTTTATTTTATTTAATTTTTTTTTTATTTATTTTAGTTTAGGTCTTTTTATTTTAGTTTATTTTAGTTTAGGTTTAGTTTAGTTTATTTTTAGTTTAGTTTATTTTATTTTTTTATTTTTAGTTTAGGTTTTTCTTTTTTTAGGTTTAGGTAGTTTATTTTCTTTTTTTAGTTTTAGGTTTTATGCTTTTTTAGGTTTATTTTAGGTTTTATTATTTTAGTTTTGTTTAAGTTTATTTTAGTTTATTTTATTTTATTTATTTTAGGGTTTAGGTTTATTTTATTTTAGGTTTAGGTTTAGGTATTATTTATTTTAGTTTAATTTAGGGTTTAGTTTATTTTAGTTTAGGTTTTATTTATTTTATTTTATTTATTTTATTTTTACTTTAAGTTTAGGTTTTTTTTAATTTTAGGTTTAGATTTATTTATTTATTTTAAGTTTATTTTAAGTTTAGGTTTTATTTAGTTTTATTTTATTTCTTATTTTATTTTATTTATTTTACATTTAGATTTTATTTTATTTTAAGTTTAGGTTTAGTTTTAGTTTAGGTTTTTTATTTTTTTATTTTATTTATTTTATTTAGCCAGTTTTATTTATTTTTTTTTTAGGTTATTTAGTTTGGGCTTTAGTTTTGTGGTTTTAGGGTTTAGGTTCAGGTTTAGGGTTTAGGCCTGGGGTTTAGTGTTTTAGGTTTAGGGTTTTAGTGGTTATGGTTAGGTCAAGGTGGTTTGGTTTTGGGGTTTGGGGTTTGGGTTTTGGGTTTTGGGTTTTGGGTTTTGGGGTTTAGGCTTTTAGGTAGGGTTTAGGTTTAGGTTTTGTGGGTTTAGGTTTAGGTTTAGGTGTTGGTTTTAGGTTTAGGGTTTAGGTTTTAGTTTAGAGTTTAGAGTTTTTGGTTATTTTTTAACAGAGCAGAAATTCAGATTCAACATATCAACTATGTAACACACCAAGTTTTCTAACTCACAAGTGATGACATAGATAAAAATTGAGCAGTCATAGAGCAAGTCAAAAACCCTGGATAACTAGAACTATCTCTATAGTAAAGACACAATTCCATAAGCAGCAGATCGGATCGACCATTCTGGCTCTAATTCCCTTTAAGCACCTCATCTCGTAGTGAGATCCACCATCATATTGATCTCTCCATCCACCACCACCATGGTTGTAACCTCCGCTCTCCTCAAAAAATACCACTACGGCCCACTACCTCCATATCCACCAGCACCTCCAAATCCCCCACAACCACTGTGATAACTGCCACCTCCGCCTTTGTCTCCACTGCTAGATCTAGAATGAGCCTAGTTGATGGTGATGTTCTTGCCATCAAGGTTCTGCCCATTCTTAGGGTTTAAGTTTAGGTTAATTTTTATTAGGTTTTAGGGTATAGGTTTATTTTTTAATTTATTTAGTTATTTTACATTTTGGTTTAGGGTTTGGGGTTTATGGTTTAGGTTTAGTGTTGGGGTTGTGGTTTGTGGTTGGGTTTAAGAGTTCATGAGTTTTAGGGTTTAGGGTTTAGGGATTAGGGTTGTAGGTTTAGGGTTTAGGGTTTACGTTTATGGGCTTTTTTTAAAAAAAAAATTAAGTAAACTAGTAGGCTTGGGTTTATTTATTTTATTTTTTAATTATTTTAGTTTATTTTATTTTTTATTTTAATTAGGTTTTTTTTATTTAAGTTTAGTTTAATTTAATTCTTTTAGGTTTATTTATTTTAATTCAGGTTTTTTTATTTTAGTTTATTTTTTTAGGTTTAGGTAAGGGTTCGAGTTTATTTTAATTGAGTTTTATTTTTATTTTATTTTTTTAGGTTTAGGTTTAATCTTTTAATTTTTAGGTTTAAGTTTAGGTTTTTATTTTATTTTTTTAGGTTTAGGTTTTTGGTTTATTTTTAGGTATTGTTATTTAGTTTAGGTTTAGTTTATTTCTACTTTATTTTATTATATTTAGTTTAGGTTTAGGTTCAGGTTTTATTTATTTTAGTTTAGATTATTTTAGTTAAGATTTAGGTTTATTTTATTTTGTTCATTCTTTATTTATTTTAAGTTTAGTTTTTTTTAATTTATGGTTTAAGTTTTATTTTTATTTATTTTAGTTTTATTTTAGATTTATTTTTTTTTCATTTAGGTTTTATTTAGTTTTATTTTATTTTATTTTATTTATTTTAGTTTTCTTTACATTTATTTTTTATTTTATTTAGCTTTTTTATTCTTAGGTTTATTTTTTTTTTAGTTTAGTTTAAGTTTTTATTTATTTTATTTTAGTTTACTTTGATTTGTTTATTTTATTTTATTTTTAAGTTTATGTTTAGGTTTTAATTTGCATTTATATTTTATTTTATATTTTTATTTTATTTAGGTTTAGGTTTTTTTATATAATTTATTTTTAAGTTTTATTTAGTTTAGGTTTAGGTTTTTAGGTTTTCAAAGTTTAAGATTTAGGGTTTAAGGTTTAGGGTTTTGGTTTTGGGTTTAGGTTAGGGTTTAGGGTTTAGGGTTTAGGTTTATTTGTGGTCTCAGGTTTTGTGGTTTAGGGTTTAGGTTTTATTATGGTTAGCTTAGGGTTTAGGATTTTTTTAAAAAAAATTAAGTAAACTGATAGGTTTAGGCTTATTTAGTTTATTTTTTTATTTATTTTAGTTTATTTTATTTTATTTATTTATGTTTATTTTAAATTTTTGTTTAGTTTAATGTATTTATTTTAGGTTTATTTATTTTAGTTTAGGCTTCTTATTTTAGATTATTGTTTAGGTTTAGGTTTAGGTTTAGGTTTATTTTTTAGTTGTGTTTTATTTTTATTTTAATTTTTAGGTTTAGGTTTTATTTTTTATTTTAGTTCAGTTTAGGTTTAATTTTATATTTTAGGTTTTGGTTTTAGGTTTTTATTTAGTTATATTTTTAGTTTTTTATTTTTAGTTTAGGTTTAGGTTTATTTTTAATTTATTTTATTTTATTTATTTAGGTTTGTTTATTTTATTTTAGTTTAGTTTATTTTAGTTTAGTTTAGGTTTATTTTATTTTGTTTATTTTATTTTATTTAGGTTTAGGTTTTAAGATGGTAGGTTTCATTTTTATTTATTTTGTTATTTTTAGGTTAGCTTTAGGTTTTATTTAGTTTTATCTTTTATCTAGGTTTATTTTTTTATTTTACGTTTAGTTTTCATCTTAGGTTCTTTATCCAGGTATCTTCTTTAGTTTATTTTAGGTTTTATTTATCTTATTTATTTTATTTTATCTTAATCTTAGGTTTAGGTTTAAGTTAGTTTAGGTTTTATTTTTATTTTATTTTTGTATTTTATTTAGGCTCAGCCATTTTATTAATTATTTTAGGCTTATTTAGTATTTCAGGATTTTAGTTTTAGTTTGTGGCCTAGGGTTTGGGTTTAGGGCTCAGGGTAGCCAGTTAAGCCTAGCCTTTTAGGGGGGTCCAGGGTTTAGGGTTTAGGGTTGCTTAGAGGTTAGGTTTTGTGGTTTTGGGTTTGTGGTCAGATTTAGGATTTAGGGCTAGTAGTATTTTATTGGTTTATTTTAGTATTATTCTTTTGGGGTTTTTAAATTATGTAAACCAGGTTTAGGTTTATTTAGTTTAATTTTATTTAGTTTAGTTTATTTTAGTATATATTTAATTAGGTTTATTTTTTTTTATTTTAGTTTGGTTTATTCATTTAGGTTCTTTATTTTAGTGTAGATTTTATTTTAGTTTATTTTTAGGTTTAGGTTTAGGTTTATGTTTATTTTTAGTTTAGTTTATTTTATTTTATTTTTTTAATATTTAGTTTTATTTTTTATTTTAGGTTAATTTTAGTTTTTATTTTATTTATTTAGTTTTATGTTTTAAGTTTTAATTTATGTTTATTTTTAAGTTTTATTTTGTAGTTTAGGTTTAGGTTTGTTTTTGTTTATTTTATTTTATTTAGTTTAGGGTTTAGGTTTAGTTTATTTTAGGTTTATGTTTAGGTTTTATTTATTTTAGTTTAGTTTATTTTATTATGTTTATTTTAGTTTCATTTTTTTATTTAGATTTTAGGTTTTATTTTTTTCTTTATTTTTAGTTTTATTTTTATTTATTTTTTAGGTTTAGTATTTTATTTAGTTTTACTTTATTTTATTTTATTTTATGTTTATTTTAATTTTATTTTAGGTTTTATTTTATTTAGGTTTATTTAATTTTTAGTTTAGTTTAGGCTTTTTTATTTATTTTATTTTATTTTACTTTTTTATTTTATTATATTTTAGGTTTAGGTTTAGGTTTAGGTTTAGGTTTTATTATAGATTTTTATTTTAGTTTATTTTATTTAGGTTATGGTTTTTCCAGTTTTTAATTTTTAGGTTTTATTTGGTTTAGGTTATTTTTGTTTTTAAGGTTTAAGATTTAATGATTTATAGTTTTATTTTTTTTTAGATTTATTTATTGTATTTATTTATGTTTATGTTTATTTAGTTTTTATATTTATGGTTTAGGTTTATGGTTTTGGGTTTTAGGTTTATTTATTTAGCTTCTTTTTTTAGTTTTTTTTTTTAGAGAACAAATTTAGATTCAACATTTCTTCTGATTTCATCAACTATGTAATAAACCAGGGAAGTGAGGTAATCAGATGACCTTCTTGGGGTTAGCTCAAGCCTCATGTTCCCTAAATATCCGTACTATATACCCATCACTATTCAATCTTATATAAATCAACACATGATTAGAAGAAAGAGAACTCAACATTCATACACTTAAGCTATAAGCACATGTATTTCTTATGTATTTATAACTAGTATCATAACACATATTATTATTTATTTATAAGCTTTAAAAAAATACATTTGGATTTAATGATAATAGCCACACATATATTAAATTAAATTCACATACAAACTTACATAAAGGAAATCAATTTTATTTTACCGATTATGAAAAGATGTCATGAATTCAATGATATACCAAATTTAACATTATTAAAAGAGACAATCAAATATAAGCATGTGATTCATTCAACCAAACTAGTTCTAAGGACAATCAAATCAAATAAGATTATTTAAAGCAAACCAAAGCTTTTATTAATGGATTTGACGATTTAAAGAGAGAAAATCATCACTTGATGTTTTAAACCTGTTCCACATTAGTAATTTGATTTAATTTAAAGAAATGTAAAGTTAATTTTATGGGTTAATTGTTGAACCCTTATTTAGATGAATTAATTTTACCTATGTCACCTTAAAGTAATTATCTAAATAAATGATAACATGATATGCATGGAAAATAAACTTGCAATAATCCTAGAGAATAAAAGGGGCTTAATGCAATTGGCTCATGATTAATACTTAATTTGATTAAGTAGGGGGTGAGGTGATTTTACCTCCCATGGGTCATGGCCCACCCAACCACCCCATGGGTTAGGTTGGGCAACATCCTAGGTACCTAGGTGGACCATTGGGAGAGTACCAAGTGGCCAAGGAATGAAAATTACCACTTACATAAGTGATTTATCTCATGTGATGCCCTTGACCTAATAAGGATAGAATGATCATTTGGCATTATATTTGATTTGGGCAAATTCTAAATGAGCCAAAAGTGGGTTAGCCTAAATTTCAAGTAATTGGAGTTGATTTAGTTTGGCTCAATTTGACTCATTTAGGTCAAATTGTTAGGTTCAAGTTGACCAATGGACAAATTGGGTCAAATCAAGAGTTAGGTCAAGTATATATGATCATTTGGGATGTTTTGGTTCAATTGGTTTGGTTTAGTTTGGCTTAGATTTGATTTTGGCTCATTTGAATTCATTTAGGTCAAATGGGTTAAGTTGACCAATTTGACAAAATTGGCCAAATTGGTTGGGTGTTGGTTTGGGTTTAGTTGACCAAGTGAAGATGATTGTAGGCTTTGGTTTCAATTAATTTGGATTTGGTTCTGATTTAGGCCAACTTGAACCTTTAGGTCAATTTGGGCTAAATAGGTCAATTGGGTTCAATTGGGTCCAATCATGGCTTTGCTCAAGTTCAACAATCAATTTGGAATAAACTTGAGCCATTGGTTGCAATTAATTTGGTTTATATTTTGGTTTGACCCAATTTGGTCTTTTAGGTCAATTCAGATTAACTTAGGTCAAGAGCCCAATTGGGTTTGGTTTGACTCAATTAAAGGTCAAGTCATTTTCAAATATTGATTTTGATTTGGTATGAAACATTGGTTTCAAGGGATTTGGCTTAGGTTTCAGTTTGGCTAGTTTGTGTTCATATGGGTTAAGGGGTTGACTTGAACAAATGACCAAGTTGACTTGGTTTGACCCAATTTATGCCAATTGATCAACCTAAGGTGATCAATAATCATGGGAGGTTTTGATAGGCTTGGTTCAATCCAATTTGGGTAGGATTAGAACTTGGCTCAAAGAGCTGAAATTGGCCACATTAGGTAAAGTGGGCCAATTGTGTTTAGTTGGCTTGATTTTGGGTTGAGTTTGATTTAGTTGAGTTTATATATAGATTTGGGATTGATATATAAATTCAATTGCAATTAGCTTGGGTTCATTTGAACATTTCAAGCCAAAACAGTTAAGTTGGGTTTGACTTGGGTTGATTATGGTTTGGCTTAATGATTGTAGATTTCATTTATATTTGTGAATATGATTGAAGGTATGATTGATTCATGAGAAAATCAATTTAATTTGGGTTTTGGAATGAAGGAATTTGGCTAAGTCCATGGAGTTGGGTCATGTGGCTTAGGTTTGGATTTTGATTTGGTTTGATATAGTTTTGATGATTTAAATGTATATTTCATTTAAATTTGTGAAGATGACTGAAAATATGATTGATTTTTAAGAAAATCAATTGAGTTTGACTTGATTTGGATTAAGATTTGGCTAACTATGTGGGATAGGCCATATGGCTTAGGAAGGGTTTTGATTTAATTTTATTTAGTTTGATTTAGTTTTGATCATTTGAATGTAGATTTGATTTATTTTTAGGAAGATGATTGAAGATATAAATTTATTATGAGAAAATTAATTGATTTTGGATTGATTTGGATTAAGATTTTGCTAAGTCAATGGGATAGGTCATATGGCTTAGGAAGGGTTTAAAGTTTGGATTTGATCATTGACTTCAATCATTTGGTTTTGGAATTTGGGTTTGGATTTGAATTGAACTTGAGGTTTGGTTTGAGAAGGTGAACATGGATTGGATTTGGGTTGTAGGGTAGGTGGATTATCCAAATCCCTAAGGCATAACCTAATCCTATGGTTAACTCTTCTAAGTCTTTAGGATTAGGTTAAGTGTTTACCTAATTATTAGAAGTGCCTTATGACTAGGGAAGTCTTAGTGTCTAGAAGACTCCTAAGTCTAAGATGGGAAGATTGAATCCACACTCCAAAAGTGAGGTCAATAGGTCTTAGGCTCCATAGTGTTTCCCTTGGAGATAGATGATTGGAAGATTGAGACCAAGTTTCACATTATAGACTAGGATACATCTTTCAACGCTTTGCTTGGGATACCATGGATACATGAGAACAACATAGTTCCATTCTCTCTACATCAGTGTATGGAGTTTATGAGAGGTGGGATCATCTACTGTGTCAAAGGAGATCTCAAGTCATTTACAGTTCACGAGGTCAACATATATGAGGATGTGGCTTACTACCTCCCTCAAAATCAATAAGTCTATTCTCACAAAATTGGCCAAAGTTTAAAAATAAAAAAAAAAGAAAAAAGAAAAAGAAAGAGAAAAAAAAAGAAAAGAAAAGAGAAAATGAAAAGAAATAAAAGGGAGCGGAAATAGACTTGGAGGAGGAAGTGGAGCCTGACATTAGATTCCACCCACGCTTCATTACTCCATTCAATATATGGGTAGACCGACCTCCACCATGCAGGAAGAGGCCAATTCAGGCGCCTGTGGGGTGAAAACCTCATTATTGGTGTGGTGAAAATATTCTTATACATTTCTTGCCTTCATCTATCCCCCCTCCTTTCAAAAAAGAGAATAAATGAAAATAGAAATATATAAAAATATACACCTTGTTGGGACACCACGTAGATCCACAGATGTTCTTATTAAGATAATTTGGAATGAGATTGAGGAGAGGTGTACTATCTCGAGAGATAGAAGTCACCACCCTACAATGGACCTAATCACCTGAATAAGTACTCCTAAGGACAATGGGTCTGCTTATGTACTAGAGATTCTTCCCCTACTTTACATGGAAAAGTAAAGTAAGGTTTATTTTAAACCGAGTTCGTTAAGTTCCCTATAGGGGCAAGCCCGCATAGATAATTACATCCTAAGGGATGGGATCCCTTAAGAATACTCTATATTTAGGTAAATGATCATTGTCTCCAAAAATTTCAATAAGTAGGACTATCAATCGATTAGTTTATTTTAGAAGATCAAATGGGATTGATCAAAGAGAGGGACTTATTATCGAAATGAAAGAAAGATAAGCAGGAGATGCCCATGATACTAGGAGATGCCCATGCTAGGAAACCTAGCGAGCATCTCAAACTATCCTATGGTTGGGCTTTACATTTTTGAAATTGATTTAATTTGTTTGAGTTGAATTTTTCAATAGAAATTTTGGGCTTATGATTCCACGATAGAAGATTATAGAAATGCCTAAGAGGTGAGGATTTATGATTATGGCCCACAAAGGGGAAAAGCAACCTTAGAACCTAAATCTTGGGAGCTTTGGGGCAGTACAACCTAAATCTAAGGCAAAATGGGTATTTGGTTTGCCTCCAGAGAGGACAAACCACTTATTTGGACTTACAATGCACGAGGGTGGCCAACTAACTCCTCCTACGGTTTCAAATTCATGTAGGCAAGTCATATTTTATGCAAGATAGGCGGCTATTTATTTAGAAAGAGACTAAGTCCTTAAACTCACTCCCTAAAGAGACTAGATCATGTAAGGGCATGCTTCAAATGACATAAATCTAATGCAATTCAGATTTCATTTAATTTTCATTTTTGGACAATCATTTTGACTCAAGCTAATAGGATTCATATGCCTAATGCATGAGAAATGAGATTATTGGCCAAATCAGTGAGAAGGGAGGAGGTATGTTTCCACCATGACTCTCAAAGGTCAAGCCAAGTTTCTCTGGAAAAGGTGGAAGCCCTCCAATCAAGAGTGAAAATAATATGCATTTGTGCATGATGTTATAAAAGAAGTACTCATCAAGCTAAGGGGTTGCTAATTCTTTTATCTTGATTTTAACCTAAGCTTTAGGTGGGTTTATGAGTTCCTTATTTTTAGTTTTGAATTGCTTAGTTTGGTAAAAGATTTATTTTTCCCTAAGATCCTAATCCACATTAGCCACATAAAGCAAGGAAGAAACTAGGAAAAGGATGTCACTTAATGCACAAATAAACAAATCATCAATCAATTTATAAAGCTAATCGCAAAAGAATAATAGGCCATCATGGTCGGTACCCGCATAAACAAATTGGGTAGTGAGCTCTTATACAACCTTATAAATGAATTAAATATAATTAAGCAAGGAATTCATTATTATGGGGTCTTCAAGCTTCATTTCTTCATTCTTCTTTTCTTCTTTCTTCTTCTTTTCTTCTTTCTTCTTTGGTTCCTTCTTTTGGATGGTTGGAAGGTGGATGCTCCAAAGGCTTCACATGGTGAATAAGATGAGATCTTATGACCAATGTTCATCCTAATCCCCAAAATAATCATTCCAAAATCCTAATTGCAAAAATTTACATGAAAAGGAAAAGTAAATCTAGCTAACACCTACAAAACAAAGGTTAGCTAAACAAACCACTAAATCCCAAGCATGTATATTGGACTTATCACCCCACACATGGATGACTAAGTCCACCTGGCCTATTAGATTATTCTTAGGGGTATAAGCACTTGCACAACCAAAGCATTTATATTTTTATTTATTACAATGCCGCTTAAGCACAATCCCCTGCAGAAGACATATATGATAAAACAAAAGCAATCATCAAATCATGCACCGCCCTAACCTAAAGCTAGAAATGTTGACTTAGTCTAACGTGTGTGCTTTGGAGATTTGTGTGGTATGCTTAGCTATGGCTTTAAGTTAGAATTTTCTAAGTGAGTAACATGTTCAACTTAGAGGAGGGTTTCACTTAAGTGATTTAGTTGATTTGGGTTGATTTTATTTCATGGTTTGATTAGGTTCAAGTGAATCATACAATTAATTACTAAGTTATAAAGTGTGGGAAAGAGAAGAGAACTTCTCTTTCCTTCCTTGACCTAAGGAATTTTTATAGTAGATTCATGTTTTGGTTTTGTTTAGTGAATGTTTAAATTAGGTGTTTTAATTAATCCTATGTTTAGATGAATTCTAAACAAACCATTCAAAAAAACCAAATTCACAAATCATACATCACTTCATTTCTTTCCCAACACATATAACATGCATATGGATGAGTCCTAAGCATATCTTTACATACAAATGAGAATGTTTAACACACTTTATGATGCATGCTAAGCAATTCATTTAAGAAAATTTGAAAGTTTATGATGCATGATTTTCATTAAGTAGAAAAGGGATTTCTTATCCAATTTTCACATGCACACATGAAAGTAGGAAAGGCATAAGTGAGTATAGTGCCATTGTTAACCAGAGGTATAAGGTACAAGACCTACTTATAGCTACTTAAAGCCTCACAACCTCGGGGTTGTCCATACTAATATACCACTTTCCTTAAATACAAGCATGTGTACAAAAAAATGAATGGAAAAGAAAGAATGCAAAAATGTGTAAGTTGATTTATTTTGTTTATGCAATTTATATGTGCAAGCATAAGTATCCTTCTTAAGTGATAGTATGGAAATGAATAGGATATGGAATTAGGAAACTGTTAAGTTCTTTTCAAATGAACCATACACCTTGCCAAATCCTTATCAAAACTATACTAAATGGGAAGAGAAAGAAGACCTACACTAAGCACATCCTTATATTTTACTCACATGCAAACCTATAATTAAGATATAAGTAACACACTTTCAGTTTGCATAATTGATTCATATATTTTGAAAATAGTTTAGATTTAATAGTGATAATAGCCACTCATATTCTTACTTTTGCCAACGCATGCAATTTAACATAAAGGAGACATTTTATTTTAAATTTGATTTTTGAAAGGCGTGGATGTATGAAACCACATGACATACATATTTAGCATGTTGGGGAAAGAACTAAAGTAATGACAACATGTTAGCACATTCACTTCAATTAAATCCTAAAGGCAATCTTACGAAATAAGAGAGCTTAAAGTAAATCAAAGTTTATTTAATATGATTTTTGTTTGATTTTAAATTTAATCTAATTTTGAAAATGTTGATTGAGTTTGTTGTTCCTAACCCATTCCACATGTGTTTGACTTTTGTTTAATTTTAGATGATAAGATTCATTTTAGATTTTGATTAGGATAAGGTATGAATTAAACATATTAATTAACCCATACCTACACCACCTTTACATAGTTAATCAAATTATTATGAGCCAATGAATTGACATAAAACCTCACAAGTAATTTGAATTTGCAATGCACCTCGGTTGAAAAGGGCCTAATGTAATTTGTCTCATGATTAATGGTTAATTAAGCTAAGGGGTTTAACTTAAGTAATTTCAAAACACCCCTCACACATATGAGTTGAGCTTTGATTTCTTTAATTAAACTTAGGCTCTTGAACACCTAAGAATCTACCCAAAGTAGATTAATTAAGTTCTGGAGAATTTAAGAAATTTTAAGAAATTAATTAAGAGGTTAATTGGTGAATTAGCCCTTAATTAAGAGATGATTAGGAAGGAAAAGGGGTTTATGGAATAGCTTAGGGGAAATGCCCCAAAATTATTCCCTAAATCTTATTCAGTGGATCTTAATGAACTTCAATAAGGATTAAAACACTAATCAAACCCTTAATTAACCTTAATTACATAAAGGGGTAATTAGGAAATGCATTAGCAATTCCCCAATTAAGCAATCAATAAATCCCAAGAAAATTAGGGGAGGCAGAAGTCATCCCCTAAAATATACCAAGAAGTTTGAGATTAATCAATGGATTAATTAGGGAATAATTAGTAAATTAATATTTCTAATAAAACCTAAAATCAAAGAAAGATAATATTAAAAATCCATTAAAACCAATTTTAGAATATTCTAGATTGAAGTATTTTTCAGTGGAAATTTACATCATATTTTTTTTTCTTTAAAGAGATATGAATTTTTGAAGTTTAGAGGATTAATTAGAATTATTTAAAACCTAATTAATCCCTTAATCTAATGGCATGAC
>CM038219.1:158586007-158802411 GCA_021442155.1 Cymbidium sinense | reverse complement strand
GTATTGCTTCCTGAAATAAAACCTAAAACCTAAACCTAAAAATAAAAATAAAACATAAAAGCTAAACAAATAATAAAGAATAAATTATCGCTAAAGAAAAAATAAAATTAAAAATAAAATTCAAATAAAGTAATGCTCATAACTACCTAAATAGACCTAAAATAAATATAATAAATAAACCTAAAATAAATAAACCAAATAAAATAAAAATAAGATATAAGATAAACTAAAATAAATAAAAATAAACTAAATAACCCTAAACCAATAGGTTTATTGATTATTTTTTTTTTGAAAAACCTAAACTATAAACCCTAAACCCTAAACCCTAAACT
Source organism: Cymbidium sinense (assembly GCA_021442155.1). Lineage (NCBI taxonomy): Eukaryota > Viridiplantae > Streptophyta > Magnoliopsida > Asparagales > Orchidaceae > Cymbidium > Cymbidium sinense. The sequence continues at coordinate 158,802,079 of CM038219.1, read as the reverse complement.
TTAAACCCTAAACCACAAAACTAACCCTAAACCCTAAACATTAACTCTAAATAGTAAATCCTAAACCCTAAACCATAAACCCCTAAACCCTAAAATCTAAACTAACCATAAACCCTAAACCCCTAAAACCCCTAAACCCTAAAGCCTATACTCTAAACCCAAAACCCTAAACCTTAAACCCTAAACTAACACTAAACCCTATGCTAACCTAAAACCATAAACCTTAAAGCCAAAACACTAAACCCTAAACCCAAAACCCAAAACCCTAAACCCTAAACCCTATCCCTAAATCCTAAACCTTAAAACCCTAAACCCTAAATCCTAAACCATAAACACTAAACCCTAAAAACATAAAAACTTAAAGATGAAATAAAACAACATAAAAATAAAATAAATAAATAAACCTAAACCTAAATAAAATAAAATAAATAAAAAAAATAAAAACCTAAACATAAACCCAAAAATAAAATAAAATTAAAATTAAAATATCCTAAAATAAAATAAAGAAAAACTAAAACTAAATTACAATAAAGAAAAACCTAAAAAACCTTAATAAAATAAAAACTAAACATAAAATAAAAATAAACTAAACTTAAATAAAATAAAATTAAATAAAAACTAAATAACAACCTAAACCTAAAAAATAAACCTAAAAATAAAATAAAAATAAATAAATAATAAAACCTAAACCTAAAATAAAAATAAATAAATAAAATAAAATAAACCTAAACCTAAACTAAAATAAACTAAACTAAAATAAATAAAACCTAAACCTAAACTTTAAATAAACTAAACCTAAACGTGAACCTAAAGTAAATTAAATAAAATAAACTAAAAATATAACCTAAAAATAAACCAAAAAAATAAAAACATAAAACCTAAACCTACAAAAATAAAATAAAAACCTAAACTCTAACCTAAAAATAAAAAAGTAAAATTTAAACCTAAAAAATAAATTAAAAATAAAATTGAACTAAAAAATAAACCTAAACCTAAACCAAAACCAAAATAATAACATAAAATAAAAAACCTAAACTAAAATAAATAAACCTAAAATAAATAAAACTAAATAAAATAAAAAAATAAACCTAACTAAAAAAATACTAAACTAAATAAAATGTAAACCTAAAATTTTGCTTAATTTAAAAAAAAACTAAACCCTAAGTCCTAAACTCTAAACCCTAAACCCTAAACCTATAACTCTAAACTATAAATCATAAACCCTAAACCAAACCAAATCACCCTAAACCAAAGAATAAACACTAAAACCCTAAACCCAACCTTACCCTACAACCTAAAACCCTAAACCCTAAACCCTAAACCCTAACCCTAAACCCAAAACCTAAAATTAAATGCTACTAACCCAACCCTAAATCCAACCTAAACTAAAACAAAATAAGTAGTGAAAACTTAAACTAAAATAAATAAACCTAAAATAAATAAACTAAATTAAACATAAAAAACATACCTAAATGAAAATAAAAAATAAAATAAACTAAATAAACTAAATAAACCTAAACCTACTATTTTAATTAATTTTAAAAAAAATTGTAAACCTTAAATCGTAAACCCTAAATCCTAAACCAAACTTATAAAAACTCTACAACCTACCTACTAAACCCAAACCCTAAAACCCTAAACCCTAAAAAAAAAATCCTAAATCTTAAACTAACCCTAAACCCTAAACCATAAACCTAAACTAAACCCTTACTAAAACTAAATGCTAAAACTAAACCCTGTTTAACTTAAACCCTAAACACTAAATCATAAAATCCTAAACTAAACCTAAACTAACCTAAACCCTAAAACCTAAAACCTTAAACATTAAACCTCAAAACTCTAAACCCTAATAAAACTCTAAAACCCTAAGCACTAAACTCTAAACTCCATAAACTACTAAACTTTAAACACCTAAACCTAAACCACCCTAATAACCCTAAACTAAATGCTAAAACCTAAACCTAAATGTTAAACTAACTAAACCCTAAACTAAATCATAAAACCACAAACCCAAACTAAACTAACCCTAAACTTTAAACTAACCCTAAACCTTAAATATTAAACCCTCAAAACCCTAAACCCTAATACCTAAACTCTAAACCCTAAGCACTAAACCCTAACTCTAAAATCTTAAAACCCTAAACTTTAAACCCTAAACCCTAAACCCTAAACCTGAAACCATAAACCATAAACCCTAACCCTAAACCCCAAACCCTAAATGAAAACATAAAGTAACTAAATGAATTAAAAAATAAATCTAAACCCTAAGAATGGGCAAAACCTTGACAGCAGGAACATCATCGTCAACCATACTAAGTTTTAATCTAGCAGTGGAGGCGAAGCCAGAGGCGGTAGTTATCGTAGTGGTAGTGGGGGATCTAGAGGTGCTGGTGGATATAGAGGTGGTCGTCGTAGTAGTGGTGGTTATGCAGGCGGGAGGAGCGATGGAGGTAGAGATCAGGGATATGATGGTGGATCCACTACTCGAGAGGCCAAGATGGTTCTGATGGGAACTAGAGAAACTAAAGAATGGTAGAACCGATATGCTACTTATGGAACTATGTATTTACAGTAAAGACTATTCTAGTTATCTAGGGTTTTTTTTTTCTATGCTCATTTTGATCTATGTCATAAACGTGTCTTAGAAAACTTGGGGTGTTACTTAGTTGACAAAATTGAAAAGAAGAAATATTGAATCTTAGTTTGTTTTCTATTATTATAAAAACAACAACCATCCTAAATCTCCCAAACTTAAAACCAATCTAAACCTTAAAACCTAAAACCTAAACCTTAAACCTAAAACCCTAAACCCTAAACCCTAAAATCCTAAATCGTAAATCCTAAAACCTAAACCCTAAACCCTATACCCTAAATCGTAAATCCTAAACCCCAAACCCAAACCCTAAATACTAAACCCTCAACTAACCCTAAACCCTAAACCCTAAACCTTAAAAAGCTAAAAACCTAAACCTAAACTAAATAAAACTTAAAACTAAAATAAATAAATAAAACCTAAAATAAAATAAAATAAAAACCAAAACTAAAACCTAAACCTAAACCTAAAAAGAAAGAAAATAAAAAACTAAAGTAAAATAAAATAAATATAAACCTAAACTAAACTAAAAAAATTAACAATCCAAATAAAAAAATAAAACCTAAAATAAAAATAAAATAAACCTAAAATTAAATATAATAAAACTAAATAAAACCTAAACCTAAAAGATAAATAAAAATAAAACCTAAAAATAAATAAAAATAAAACCTAAACCCTAAACTATAAAAAAAACTAAAGCTATAATAAAAATAAAATAAACCTAAACCTAAACTAAAATAAATAAAAACTAAACCTAAACCTAAAATAAACTAAACTAAACCTAAACCTAAACCCTAAATAAAAGTAAATAAGCTAAAAATAAACCAAAACCTAAAATAAATAATTAAACCGAAAAATAATCCTTAAATAAAACCTAAATCCTAAACCTAAAAAAATAAAATAAAAACCTAATCCGAAACCTAAAAGTAAAAAAATAAAACATAAACCTAAATATTAAATAAAAATAAAAATAAACTAAAAAGTAAGCATAAACCTAAACATAAACCAAAATAAATAAACCAAACTAAATAAAAATAAAACATAAGCCTATATAAAAATATAAAATAAAATAAACTAAAATAAATTAAAAATAAGCTAAATAAACCTAAATCCATTAGTTTACTTCTTCTTTTTTTAAAAAAAAACTCTAAACCCTAAATCCTAAACCCTAAATCTTAAACCCTAAACCCTAAACCCTAAACCCTAAACCCTAAACTAAACCTACAACCCCTTAAAAAAAAACCTAAACCCTAAATCATAAAACCCTAAACTCTATACTTTAAACTAACCCTAAACCCTAAACCCTAAAAAACCTAAACACTAAACCCTAAACTAACCTAAACCCAGCACCTAAATCCTAAACCCAACCCTAAAACACTAAACCATTAACCTTAAACCCTAAACCCTAAATGCTAACCCTAAACCCTAAACCTAAAAAACCCTAAACCCTAAATCTAAACCCTAAATCAAACATTAAACTCTAAAACCTAAAACCTAAACCTAAATAAATAAACCTTCAAATAAAATAAATAAATAAAATGTAAACCTAAATAAATGAAATATAATCATAAGCTAAAACCTAAATCTAAACCATAAAATAAAATAAAATATAAAAAAAATAAAATTAACTAAAATAAAATAAAGAAAACCTAAACAAAACTAAAAATTAAATAAACCTAAGATAAAACCTTCATAAAAAATTAAATCTAAAATAAAATTAAATAAACCTAAAATAACTTAAAATAAAACTAAATAAAATCTAAATCTAAACATAAAAAAAAAAATTAAAACCTTTGACCTAAAAACCTAAACCTACAATAAAAATAAAATAAATAAAACAAAATACAACAAAGCCTAAACTAAAATAAACTAAATTAAAATAAATTAAACCTAAACCTGAACCAAAAATAAACTGAACCTAAACTCAAACCCAAACCCTCCTTCTTCCTCTCGGCCGCGGCGCTCTCTAGCGATTTTGTGTTCCCTTACGACTTTCTTGCAGCTTGGCCAATTTTTGATCCTTCTCGATCATAATTTCTGGTTTTTTGCTCTCTGTTTGGCCGCTAATGTGAGTATCCCTTGTTCTATCAATGGCGAGGCACACTTTCCACATGACAAACTCTTCAAACTCAGCGTCGGCTAGAATTTAAAATTATGGATTCGACTTCATCCGTTACTCTACTTACTGTTAAGTCCTTCAAGGACACATTATTTGGTAAGAACACTTCCCCTAATGCTTCCATTAACTTGATCTCAACATCTTTTCATGGAATGCTTGTAATGTGCTCGGATCTTGATGAAAAGTTGGTAAAGCAATTTGAATTCCCTTTACTTGGTAAAGTTTCCTTACATCGCCCGACTCTTGATAATATTCGATCATTTTTCCATAGCCTAAACTCTCTGGCATTTTCACTATCGGATTGATTGATCCTAGGCATGTCCTTATTCAACTAGCTAATGACTTAGATTACTCCAGAGTTTTTGCTCGTTGCTCCTACTTTGTGTATAATTATCAAATGAGACTTTTGAAATGGTCTCCTCTTTTTAATGTAAAAGAGAAATCTCCTATTGTTCCTCTATGGCTTGCCCTTCCTCATATGAGAATACATTATGTTACACATCAAGTCTTCTTTGCGCTTTTCTTTGGTGGCCTCCAAATTGGCCATGAGATCACAACCATCAATTGCTCATATTTTAGTTGAGACTGATATTACCAAAAAGTATTCAAAAGAAGTATGGATTGGCTCTGAGAAATTTGGCTATAATCAAAAAGTGGAATTTGAAATTTTCCTTTTTTTGCGTGCACTATAAGATTCATGGTCATGATCATTCTGAATGCTTTATGTTGCACCCTCATCTTAAAAAGATTAAACTGCTAGATCCTAATCCCTCTCTAGCAAATGAAAAGACCAATAAATTATCTTATGTGCCTAAAGTTCCTCAAAAGGGATTATTATCTCGATTTGTCTATTGAGAGCATTGGTCGTTAATAATATGGCTCATGTGGTTCATGAGGAGGCCAATGATAACTTACCTATTGCTTCTAATTGTAATACTTTGGTTCCTCTAGTCAATACCTTGATTCATTCTACCTTACCTCTTTTGGCTAGTGAAGAGACTCATATGAACCCTTGTGGTGACTTGAATGGGAACTTTATCAAAATCTAAAACTAATTACGAAAGTGCCCATTTGATGAAAGTTCAAAATTTAAAAAACGTTGACTCTTTGGTAGTGGAACAAAATCTAAAAAGTATTTTTGAAACTGAACATGAAAATTGTGCTATAAATGGCTTCACAACCTCTCCTTCTCCTACCCTTCAGAGTGATACCCAATTCCTCATCTTAATTCTAACAAGAAGGGAAATTACAATTAGAATGTTTTGATGACGGCCCTACTCTAAATTTCACAAATCAATCTCTCTCGATGGAGATACTTTGGACATAGATAGACCTTTTCAAACTATTATTAAGAAAAATACTTTAAAGCTAGAATGTTCACTAATAGCTCACTAGAACCACTAGATCTTCCCTAACTTCCCATAAATGATTTCATCATGTGTCTTTCTTCTTCCATTTTGTCTTATCCTTCTGTTATCTTTCTTCTTTTCTTCTTATTTATTATGATTAATTTACTTATTTGGAATGTTAGGGGTATTGGGACTCTCATTATCCGCAACTGTGTTAGAAGCCTTTGCCACATTCATAACATACCCTTACTTGTTGTTATTGAACCATTCATACACTCTTCTAAGATCCCTCAAGTTGCTAGAATGCTTGGCTTTCAAAACTCCTTTTATAATATTAGCAATAAAATTTGGTGTTTTTGGAATAATCTAGTCAACATATCTATCCTTGATGACATTCACCAATTGGTTAATGTTAAAATCTCATTGGGTGAATTTTTTTTTGCTTCTGGTTCCTTTATTTATGCTTCTTCTAATAGAACTAGTAGGAGCATCCTTTGGGATAACTTAAGAACCTTTGCCTCCTCTATCAACAAACCTTGGTTGGTTGGTGGTGATTTCAACACTATTCTTGCTTCCTTGAAAAGAAGGGGAGGTTGCTCTCCTAACATTCATTCCATGGAAGACTTTTCTAATATGATTCTTGATTATAATCTGATTGATATTAGTTTTCGTGTTTTGACTACACGTGGCATAATTCTAGACTTTGGCAGTGGCTTGATAGGACCCTCTTTAATTCCCTTTGGATCAATCAATGGCCTCTTACTTCGGTTGAACTTTTAAGCAAAAATTTATCTGACCATGCTCCATTTTTGATTTCTATCAAAAATCCCTCCACTAGACTATCCTCCCCTACTCCTTTTAGATTCCAAAATATGTGGATCCAACATAGTGATTTCCTTAATGTTATTTCCATTAATTGGCGGGCCCCTATTCATCTTGATAATTCCATTAAAGGAATGATTCGCCTTTGGCTTAAGCTAAAAAGGCTTAAACAAAATCTAAATTGGTGGAACAAGCATCATTTTAAAATCTTTGCAAATCTCAAAAATATGGAACAACTTGTTTGCTCTCTTGAAGATGTTGTTTTGGTGACTCTAATAAGCTTGATGATTTGAATGCATAAAGATAACTTGATTAATTATCAGAATATTGAGGAAACCTACTGGCTCCAAAAGTCTACTAGCAAATATATTGCTGATGGTGACAGAAACACAAGGTATTTTCATGCTCTTTTTTAAAAAAAAAAGCCTTAAAATCTATTAAAAAATCAAAAATGATAACGGAACCAGGATTACTGATAATAATGATATTAAAGATTCTTTCATACATCTTTTTCAAAATTTATTAAATAAAAACCCCTCCTTAGAAGCCATCTCCAACACACATTTGATCTCCTCTATGATCTTTAATGATGATAACCACTTACTCAGTTTGCATCCTACGGAAGTTGAGATTAGTAGTATTCTCAATAGCATGATCATTAATACTATTGCTGGACCTGAAGGCTACACGACTCAATTCTTTCAACATTGTTGGCCTATTATTAAGACTGACTTTATTGATACAGTTGTTGATTTTTTTTTAGGGTAACCCTTTACCTAGATATTTTTTTAGCACTTCCATTGTTCTCATTCCCAAAATTAACAATCCAGAATCTTGGGGCAATTTTAGACATGTGAGCCTTTGCACCTTCTTTCTTAAACTAATTTGCTAAATTAATTGCTAATAGAATTAGTCCGCTGCTGCCTAAAATTATTTCCCCCAACCAAACTGGCTTCGCTAAAGGTAGAGCAATATCGATAACATACTTCTAGAAGAGTCGATTCATGACATTGATGTTCCTATCGAGGTGGTAACATCCTTTTAAATTTGGACATCACTAAAGCTTTTGACAACCTCTCTTGGGAGTTCCTCTTTCAAATTCTTTATTTGCTTGGGTTTTTTGGTTATTTTATCCTCCTCATCAAAAATTGCATTACAAATGTTTGGTTCTCTGTTATCATGAATGGTGAATCCTTGGGTTTTTTCCCTTCAAAGCATGGCTTGAGACAAGGGGATCCCCTATCCCCCTCTCTTTTTATTATTGTTGTTGAATATCTATCAAGGAGTCTAAATGATCTTTTTTACAATAATCCTAAGATGTTTTATAGAACTCAAGGTGGTCTTCCTGTCACTCATCTTAGTTTTTTCGATGACTTTATAATCTTTTGCAATGCCTCAATTACTCACATTAAAACTATTAAGAATCTTTTAAATAAATTTGGCAATGAAAGCAGTCTTTTTCTCAACAAAGGCAAAAGTTGTTTCATTCCTTCTTCTAAAATCCCTAGCAATAGGACTAACCAAATCTTGAGAATTACTAATTTTCAACATCAACAACTTCCTATTAAATATCTTGGTGCTCCTATTTTTAATGGTCAAAAGATCTCACCTTTTGATAAACTAATCCAAAAATCTCTAATAAAATTTACGTTTGGGAATTTCACTTACTTTCATTTTATGGTAGGCTCACTTTGATTAAGAGAACCCTTAACTCCATGCCTTTGTATCTCATTCAAACCATTGTGCTCTATCATTAATAGAATTGAGTGCTCATTAACAAATTTTTTGGGATCTAATAATTCCTCTAAAAAATGCACTAGACCTCTTGGTATAAAACGTGGCACTTTTTTTCTAAAGGTGGTCTTGGATGTAAACCAATCAAGTAAACTATCCGCTTTTCTTATAAACTTTGGTGGAATTTTAGGAAAAATAATAGTCTATGGACTAATTTCATGACTGCTAAATACTGCCAGGGTAAGCACCCTCTCATTTGCCCCTATAAAGGGAGACTCTCTTGTTTGGAAAAGGCTTTGTTCCGTCAAATGGGATGCCGAATATTTAATTTCCTGGGGGATTAACTCTATCCTCTTTATTTTGGCAAGACAACCTTGGAGGTGGGTCCATTGACTTACTTTCTACCCATTCCACTCGCTATTAAAGTGAACTCTTTCTAGTAGAATAATATGTGGAACAATAATAATCTTACTGATCATATTCCTCCCTCTTTTAAATAAGCTTACTACTATTCCTATCATTCCTACCAATCAATATCAGATCCTTTTTAAGCTTTCACATAATGGTGATTTCAACTTTAAAAATGTTTGGATTCACATTAAAGAAACTCATGATTTTTCCTATCTGTTTTCTAAACTTTGGAACAACAATATCCCTACTTCTTATTATGTTCTTACTTAGCATATTTTGAAAAACTTCATCCCTGTGGACTCCTTGTTGTGGGGTAAAGGTTTTCAATTACCTTCAAAATGCCAATGTTGTTTTCACATTGAGAATGTGAATCATGTTTTTGTTAACGGGCCATTGCTTCTAAACTTTGGATTTGGTATGATGACCTCTTTAACATTATCATTTTCAATGGCTCCTTAACTTTATACCAGCTTCTTGAAGTTTATTTTGACAACACTATTAAAGGTCACATTAAAGTCATAACTGCTATCACTCTTATTTGGTTCATATAGATGGGTGAAATGATGCAAAACATCATGAGATCCATATGAATCACATGAGGATAATTGCTAGAACTAAAAACAAAATCTGTGACTTATTTAATGCCAATTTAATTAAATACAAACAATTCAAAGGTTGCAAATTTGTGGCCAATAAATTTGGTTTTAACTTGCCGGATCACCACATCTGTAAAGATGACAAGATTGTTTATTAGGTTAAACCTCATGCTATACTATTAAAGTTAACACCGATGGCTCTGTCTCTCATAAAGGTTCAAGTCATGGTGGAATTTTAGAAATCTTAATGGAAAAGTCCTATGCCTTTGCTTTGCTTTAATCCCTACTGTTCCCTTTCTTTGAGCTCATGGTAGTTTACAAAGCTCTCGAGATTTTCCTTCAAAAGGTTGGCTCAATATTTGGATTGAGGTGGATGCCCTTATGTTGATTGATTTGTTGACTTCCACCAAAATGGGCAATACTGAATTGTACTATCTTCTTAAGCAAACTAGAACTCTCCTTGCCAAACTCTACTTTAAAATCACTCATGTATGGTGTGAGGGTAATGCATGTGCTGATTATCTGGCCAATCTGAGTCTTAGATTGGATGGTATAAAATTCTTTGATCAACTAACCCTTTCTAAACGTTTGCATGGCTTGGTTAATCTGGACAATACTGGGTTTCCTTAACTGCGAAATTAATCTAACCTATTAGATTCACCTGTTCCAATACCTCTTTTATTGCATGATCATTTTCTATTTCGTATTATTTCTTTGGTATTCTTTGATGCATCAACCGGTATCCCTTGTTGTTTACTTGTTGATCTCTATGGCATGTTGTTGGTTTAATTGTCCTAGCTTTATTTGGGAGCTTACTCCTCTACTATTTTCTTGTTAATGTCTTCGTTCTTTGGAATTTGCTGATGCATCATCATATTACTCCTTCCTGGTCCTTTGATGAGCTAAGTGGCATCTGTTGTTGGTTTAATTATCCCAACCTTATTTGGGATCTTGCTATTTTTGGATACAACATCTATGTTAAAGGTTTAATTGTTGGCTATTAGGCTTTTGGGCCCTTTGTCCAGAAAGGTCTTGGAGTTGGTTTAATGTATTTCTGAATGTATATATAACCCCATCTTACATACATGTAAGGAAAAAAATGCAATACCTTTGTTATTATTAATGGTTCTTTTCAAGTTTGGTATTATTTAATGAATTCCTTTGTCGATTTCTCACGAGGAGGTAGTTCTGCTAGCCTAATTTCTCTAAAGGATTTCATTGATAATACCCTTTTGAACCTTTATGGTAGCTTTGTTGCTCCACTACTCTTTATTGGCTAATCATATGGTTGCAATAATTGTAGTGTTATTTTAACCTATGGCTGTTGGATTTCTGGATTTACTATCCTGCTGGCTAACTTTGGGTTTGTTAGCTATTTATTGAGTGTTCTTCATTTGTCTCTTTGTTCTCATCAAATACTGGCGATCAATTAAGTTGTTATTTTTAACCTTTTGGCTCTATTAAAATTATGCATCCGACTTGTTAATTACTATCAGATGTTGGCGATCCGGAATATTGCTCATCTTTTTGGTTTTATTTTATTTTGTTCAATTGGCCTCTATTGAGGTTGTAGGCGCAAGATGGCTTTTATTTTTTTTGCTTGATTTCTTATCTCTCATTTTTTGAATGTTTGTCTTTGTTAAAACTTGGGATGTCTTCTTTGTTTTCACCTACTATTTTTTACATCCAGTTCATAGTCTTGGCGGACCTCTTCCTTAACTATCTAGGATTTAACTCATGCATTGTATAAATTGAGTGGTTGGTTTTATGGCCAACTTATTGTTATTTTCTTTCTTGGTTGTTGGATGGTCTGGATCATTGAGTCTTTTATCCGAAGCTAGGGTTATTTATCCGGTTTAGGTGTTGTTGGTGTTGTCTTCTGATTATTTTCCCAACCTCATATTCCCAATCGCCAAGAGAGATTTTGCAATTTCTGTTCAATTTTATTAATTCCTTGGTTTGGACTTCCTTTATGGCTTCTCGTTTGCCTTTAATGTGGTTGTGGGTTTAGCTAACATCATCTTTATCTTGAAGGTTTTTTTCTATTGATTATCTTTTGAACCCTTTCTGCTACTTCACATCCTATTTTTTTTTGGAATTTTATATGGTGGGTGTAATTTTTATTTTATTGCTACCACTGTTGGCTTTTGGATTTTAGGGTCCTTTGTCCAGCAGGTTGTCTTTGTGGTTATTATCTATTTCTTGCCATTTATTTCTTTGACTATTTTTTTTGTCTGGGCAACTCGATTTCTCTCTTGTTTTATCCCCTTGGTTTCTCAAATTGTGCAAACCCTGATTTTCCATCCGATTATTTTGATCTTTACATATTCTCTATTTACTCGAATGGGTGGACTTTTGGCCGCCTCTTAGTAATTATTGTTGTTGGTAGATTAATACTCTATATGCTATTTACGGGGTTTTGGTTTGTTTTGTTCAAACCTCTAATGAAGTTGTTGACGCTTGGTGTCTTTTGATTTGAATCTCTTTATTGGTTTATTATATGCTTATCATCTGAATTCTATGGACTACTTTATCTCGCTCTTTTCTCCATCTTCTTTCATTTAAACTTGTATCTATTACATTATTTATTACGAATGGATGGTTGCTCGGCCTAGCTGGTTTTCGTTGTCTTGGCTTTTTGTTGTCTTGGATATTTGCTATCCTTGTTTCTTGGGATTCCAATGTTGGCTCTATCTTTGTTGGTTGTAGGACTTTAGGGTCCTATATTCAGCAAGTTGTTTCTCACTTTGCTGTTCTGATTATTTTTGGTCATTGGTGTCTCTTGCTTTTCAAACCATGTTTTTATGCTCTATCTACTTGGTTACTAACTATTGCAATGTTTACTCGAGTGAGAGGTTCTATGGCATCTTGATGTCCCTTGTTGTCTTGGTTGTTGCTATCTTATTTCTTCTTGTCTTGGTTATTTTTTATCTTGGTTATCTGTTGTCTTGTTTTTTACGACTCTAATGGGGACCCTAATTTGAATCCCATTTTGCTTTATCCTTTCTTTGGGTTCCAATGTTTCACTAATTATTTTATTCGGGTTGGCTTTCGATTTCCTTGCTATTTGTGTCATTGTTGTTCATTTCCGATAGTTGATCTACATTAACTATTGTTTCTTTTCCCATCAGGTTCGTTAGGCTTGTCTTTGCTATCTCCATGGAATGTAATGTCTATTCGAATGGGTGGTACTATGACTACCTTTTTTTGTCATTTGTCTTGGTTGTTTGTTGATGGATTATCGATTTTTTTCCGATATCGCTCGAGAGTAGTTCGACTATCTTTATTTGTGCTTCTCTATTGTCCTCTTCTTGGGTTTGCTCCCTAGTGTGCATTCTCACATCTGAGCATTATTTAAACCTTCCTTTGGTTTTTTATGTTAATATATTTGTATCTTTTGATTGCTTTAATGTCTTCTTTTACTTTTGGTTATACATAGATAGGGGATCTACTCCTTAGGCTGATTATAGCTCTTTGAGCAGTAGTTTTGAAGTTTATCCCCTTTATGGACCTTGTAACCCTCTTTTTGTGGCAATAAAATACCCCCTACATGAGGTTTCTCAAAAAAAAAAAAAAAATTAAACTTAAACCAAATAAAATAAAATAAACTAAAAAATAATACCTAAAAATAAACCAAAAATAAAAACCTAAAACCTAAACCTAAAAAAATAAAATAAAACCTAAACCTAAACCTAAAAATAAAAAGTAAAACCTAAACCTAAAAAATAAAATAAAAATAAAACTCAATTAAAAAATAAACCTAAACCTAAATAATAAACTAAAATAAATAACCTAAATTAGAATAAATAAACCTAAAATAAATAAACTAAACAAAATAAAAAAGTAAACCTAAATAAAAATAAAAAATAAAATAAATAAAAATAAACTAAATAAACTTAAACATACAAGTTTACTTAATTTTAAAAAAAACCCTAAACCCTAAATCCTAAACCCTAAACCCTAAACCCAAAAACTAACCCTAAACCCTAAACCTACAACCCTAAACCCTAAACCCTAAAAAAATGCTAAACCCTAAACCCTAAATCATAAGCCCTAAACCTAAACCCTAATCCTAAACCCTAAAACCATAAACTCATTCTCTTGAGCATCTTTTCTCTCCATTTTTTGGGTGCTTTGGTGAATTCCGTTTCCTCTGTGGAGGTGCATCTCTTTGTGCTTTCTCTTGTTGACATCTTGGTTGGTTCTCCATTTTGATAGCTTGGCTCTCGCTTCTCCAATCATCTACTTCGATCATGGCTTGATCCCTAGTTCCCCATGGGGAAATCCTGGCATTTTGGCTGCTCCCGTGAAAGCTTTTGACTCCTTGGGAGGTCTCTAACTTCAAAATCATTCAAGGATGTTCTTGCTGGTAAGGCCAAATGCACTGGTGAGTCTCTCGAGCTTATCTCTACCTCCTTCTGGGGTGTACTCATGACAATGTGTTCTGATTTGGTTGTGGAAAGGCTTGCGAAACCTTTTAAATTCACATTGGTGGGTAAATTTACATTGCGTCATCCTACATTGGAGAATATTTGATCACTTTTTCATAGCTTGGAACTCTCTGGCATTTTCTCTATCGGATTGATCAATTCACATCATGTCTTGATTCAGCTTTCGAATGATTTAGATTATTCTTGGGTTTTCTCTCGACGTTCGTATTTTATTTTTAATGGTTGGGTGCGATTATTAAAATGGATGCCTCATTTTGATATTAAGGAGGAATCTCCCATAGTTCTAGTATGGATCTCTCTTCCCAATTTGTGTGTTCATTTCATTAATCATGAGTTTCTTTTTGTTGTGGGTGCGCTGTTCAGTTGCCTTCTTCAAGTTGATCAAGCAACTGCTTCTAACTCCAAGCCCTCTGTTGCTCGGATCCTAGTCAAGTTGGATATAATTATAAAATTTCTAAATGAAATTTGGCTAGGATCAGAGAGATATGGATATTTGCAAAAAGTGGATTTTGAGAATTTTCTATTTTTTGTTCCCATTGTAAAATTCATGGTCATCGGGTTATGGATTTCTTTGTTGTTCATCCTCACCTTAAGAAACCCAAACCCATGCATATTAATATGGATCTCAATCTTCAAGTGTCATCAATTAAACCTAATAAAGTTCTTCTAATGGATAACTCATTACCTGAAGTCGAGGGTCATTGCCTTGATCCTCCCATTGCGTTCATGGACAAGGCTGTGGCTATTCATTGATCAGCTTTTGGATATCACTCTTGTGAATAAGGATGCTTTACCTTCTAATGAACCTATCCATTTGCATCACACTAATATTGGTATTAATATGGACAAGAATATGTTTTCAAAACTTGTGGATGATGATTCGATTCCAAATGATTCTATTCTTGCTTCTTTGCCACCTTTAATAGAAGAACATGTGATCCCTCATGAGGGTCTGAGTAGTGAGCTTACTATGGATAAAGTTTCTAATCATGATTTAGGCACTTATACTTTAAACGGTTCTAATCCTAGTCCTGCTTCTTCATCTAATGTTGCACTATCTTCTAACGATTTTACAAAATAATAATGATTTGGAAGAAGGTGAACGGCTGCAATGATGTTTTAAAGATGCAACCTTATCCCAAGCATATCCACTGAATAATCTCTATCGATGGTGATGTTGTGGATATGACTAAGAAATTTCAAAGGTTTTAGAAAGAAAAATAAAACTCTTATATCAAAATTTCTTAACTTTGGAGTTACTAGATCGGCTCTTACCTAAAATAAATGTTCTCTTTCTCAATTTGGAATGTACGAGGGATTGGTACCCTCTCTGTTAGAAATAGAATTAGAAATTTAGTTCATTCTCATAACATTTCTTTTTTGGCTATTTTAGAACCTTTTATTCTTCCTTCTAACATTCCTTTTGTTGCTAGAATGATTATTTTTGGTAATTTTTTTGCTAATTTTCTTTTGCTAATTCGAGCAATAAAATTTGGATTTTTTAAATAGTCCTTTTGTTTTGCAAGTTTTGGATGAGTTTTCCTAGGTTGTGAATGTTAAGATTACATTTGATAGTTGGTATTATTTGGTTCATTTGTTTATGCTTGCTTGTAATAGAAATAGTAGACGATTTCTTTGGGATGATCTTATTAATTTTTCTTTATCTATTAATGCTCCTTGGTTTGTGGGTGGCGATTTTAATACTATCTCCTCTTCCTCTAACGGGTTGGTGGTAATGCTCTGAACTTACTTTCAATGGAATTTTATAATAACATGATCCTTGATTGTCATCTGATAGACATTGGTTTTAGTGGGTCTCAGTTTACTTGGAATAATTATAGACTTTGGCAAAGGTTAGATCGGGTTCTTTTTAGCCATATGTAGATTAACCTTCTTCCTAGTACTTCTATGGAGCATTTAAGTAGAACCCTTTCAGACCATTCTCCCTTACTTATCTCTATGAATTTTAATGCTACTAAACCCTCCTCTCCTATTCCCTCTCACTTTTAAAATATGTGGCTCATGGATGAGAGATTTTTGGATGTTGTTGTTAATAACTGGGGTGAACCTCTCCATCCGATGATTCTATTTTGGGATGAGGAGATTGTGGTTCAAATTAAAAAGATTCAAACAATGCCTTCATTGGTGGAATAAACATTATTTTAAAAACCTTTTTGTCAATATCAAATAAATGGAGAATGCGGTTATAGTTTTGGAAGATGTTGTTGTTAATGACCCTTCTAAAATTCATTTGTTGGCTCAAGCTAAAAATAGGTTAACATGTTATGAAGAGACCTATAGGCAAAAACCTCTATGAAATGAATCTCATTCATAACACTAAATATTTTCATGCCATGGTTAAAAAGAAAAAAGCTTTAAATCACATTCATAAAATTAAAACTAATGATGGTATTTGGTGTTGGATAACAAGGAGCGATTACTGTTGTCTCTTTTGTTAAAGAGCTTCTTAATAAAAATATTTTTTATGATGATATTTCTTAGCCTGAAGTTATCCCTAATATCATTTTTGATGAAGATAACAAGATGCTTTCTTCCTCACCTTTTGAATCTGAAATTGATAACATTTTGCAAAGTATGAATACAAACTCTATGGCTGGCCCTAATGGTTACACTACCCTCTTTTGCCAAAAATGTTGGTTTATCATTAAAGAGAACTTGGTTAAATCTATTCTTAATTTCTTTAAGGGTAGTACTCTCCCCAAATACTTTGCTAGCACCTCCATTATTTTAATTCTTATTGACCTCACTATTGGAGTGAGCTTTCAACTTCTCCATCCGACATAAGGACTCCTCTAAACACTAAGAGTTCCTTAGTCTTAAGATAATTCTAGTGATTAGATGAACACTTAACTAGAGACTTAAAGAGTTAGCCATAGGAATAGGCACTTAGGGGTTTTAGGAAGACTTGCCTACCCTATAGCTTAAACCCAAATCCTTGTTTCCTTCTTTCAAACCAAACTTCAAAATGAATCTTAAATCAATTCCAACTAATTGGTTTTCAAATCATAAATCAATTCCAAAATCCAAATAATGAATCAATTCCAAATGATTGAAACCCATGATCAATTCCAAAACCAAAATCTTTCATAAGCCTTTTGATTTCATCTTATGGACTTAGCTCAAATCAAATCCAAATCACTCCAAACTCAAAGATTTTCTCATAAACCATTTATATTCTCATTTATATTCACAAATATAAATGAAATATAAATTCAAATAACCAAAACTAAATTCAAAACTCAAGTCCAAATCTAACATAAATCCAACCTATACCCTTTCAAATTCTAAATCTAAATTCAACTTGAGAATGGTTTTAAGTTCAAATTGACTTTAAAGAGTATAAGTTAAACTTCAAATTTCAAATCAATCCAAACCTTTGGATTTTCTCTTCAAACAATCATTCCTTCAATCACATGCCCAAATATAAATATAAACTACCATCATCAAACTGAAATCAAACTAACCCAAATCAAACCCATGTTCATCCTTTAAACTTGGAAATCAAATGAATCAAAACCCATTTGACTCTAAATCACTTGCAATTGGATTTATATTTTAATCATAAGTCCATATGTGAGTTCAACCAAACCTAAATCAAGCCTTGATCAAGCCAATTGACCTACTTAAGCTCACTTGACCCAAAGTGACCTAAAGCACCTTTTTGAGCCAAATCTTAATCCAACCCAAATTGGATTGAACTATATCTAAGCATCACATTGTGAGAAACAATCTTCATATGATGATTAATCACTCAAATTGGGTCAAACTAAAGTAAAACCTAGCCTTTTGCCAAGTCAACACTTAGCCCAAATGAAACCCAAACTAGCCAAAATCCACTAGAGACCAAATTGATTGAAACTATTAATCTAAACAAATTCATAACCAATGATTGAACTTGAGCAAGCCCAATTGGCCACTTAACCCAAGTAGACCTAAAAAGTTAAAATGGGTCAAATCTTGATCTAACCTAAATTGATTGCAGCAAATGTATCCAATTCATTCTAAATCACTTGTTGAACTTGACCAAAGCTTGACCAACTAGACCCAATTGACCATGAACCCAACTTGACCTAAAAGGTCAAATCAACTTGAAATCAAACCAAACCAAAATTGATTAAAACCAAAGTTTGCAAAACATTTCAAATGATCAACCAAGCCTAAACCAACCCATGACCTAAGCCAATTAGGTAAAATGGGTCAAATTAGTCAACTTGACCCATTTGACCTAAATGAACCTAAATGAACCAAAACCAAATCTAAACAAAATTGAACTAAACCAATGATACCCATAGGCTCCAAATGATCATTTGAACTTGACCTAACCCATGGTTTGACCTAATTTGACCAATTGGTCAACCTAACCCAAATTAAACCATTTTGACCTAAATGGGTCAAATTGAACCAATTCAAACCAAATGAACTCCAAATCACTTGAAATTTGGCCCAACCCACTTTTGACTCATTTTAAATCTGTCCAAATTAAAATCAAGGCCAAATGACCACTTTGCCCCTAGGTCATAGGGTATCCAATGACCAAATTCACTTGGAATTTGTTCACATTCTTTCTCAAAGCCACTTGACATCCTTCTAGTGGTCCACATGGACACCAAGGAGGGTGGTGAACATGACCCAATCACCTTGAGTCAGCCATGACCTAAGCCAAACAGCCCTCCAATTGGAATTGAGCACTTGGATCAGCCCATACACTCACTTAGCACATGGGCACTTCCTCTACTCCACTCCTCTGCCTAAAATGAATCACATGGCATGTCTAACAGCCCAAAATGATCAATCAATCTCAGCAATTGATCAAAAATGGCAAAGCTACTCTCGACCATCCGATCCAAGGAGGGGGAGATATACTCCCCTTCATTCCCACATAAACCACACACACTGAATTCGATTGAGCTCTAAGAATAGAAATCAAGCTTCTCCAAACCTTGGCAAGTATTCCTGAGCTCCCCCCATTTTCTCCTTCTTGATTTTTGCTTAAGCCAAAATAGGGTAGATCCAAATCAATTCCAACTTATCCAATTCTCCACCAAACCCAAATTAATCTTGCAAGCACCGTCAAGGCACCTCGTTAAGCTCAATCAATTATTTCCCAAGTCACCAAGCCACATGAAGGAGGACTTCGATCAAAGCCAATTGCCATTGAAGAGGAGCTTGATACCTTCAATAAGGCTTTGTCTCTACTAAATGAAGCTACCACTTTCGTTGAAAGCACTGGTGATAGCCTCCAAAAAGGTATTGCTCAAAACAGATCCTAACATAAAAATTGCTTGGTCTTCTATGAAGGGAATTATAATCCCATTAGATCTTGGCCATTAATTTCATTGCTTGTGCCTCCCCGAACATGTGGGGTGAGTTTGAGCTCCATCAAGCTTGGGTGAGCTTAGATCAGCGATCAATGAGCGACATCTCTCTCAGCTCGAGGGATCACACATTGTGTTGCATGATTAGAACAGAGGTTGTGATTAAATCTCATTAGATCTCCTTTTAATTTAAGCCTAAACAACAGGATTAATCACGATCATCCAATCTTAGATTAGATGACCTCTGGAGAAAGTGCGTCCACCATCAGCTTACTTGGCAACGGAGGTGACAACTTAAAAAACCTATCTCATCATGCCATGTGAAAAGCGTGCTGCATCAGTGCGTCGCATCAAGCCACATGGCCTGACGGGATTAGGGGGTTTAATTAGCTTAATTAATCTAATTTTAATCATGGAATTTCTAAAATTCATAACTAATTATAGAAAAATAAAAAAAATTACAATCTCAAATTTATTTTAAAGATAATTCAGTGAGGAATAATATAAAATTAAAATAATTGATTTTGAATAGTAACCTTCACTCAATTTGGATTTTATTAGAAATGTAATTAAAATTTAATTCCTCCTCTATGACCTTCCAACTTATTCCTTAATCCCCTAACTAAATAAATGATTAAATAATAAATTCATTAATTAAGCTTGTTAATCATGTTCAAATAGTGAATTGACTTAGGGAATGAGATTAGGATTTCTTTTCCAATCTTTTCCCTAGGTTTATTTCATTTGGATAAGCACTTAATTAAATGTGCATATTAATTAATGACTTAACTTCTTCTTTAAATGCCTTAATTAACTAAACTTAAAACCAAATTATTCCATAACTTAATTAGTTAATCTTGGGTAGATTCTTAGGTGTTCAATAACCTAAGAGGCTTCAAAAAAATTATAATCAAACTACATGTGTAGGATGGTTATGAAAGTATTTAATTAAACCATTTAGCTTAATTAATCAATAATTGTGAGCCAAGTGCATTAGGCCCCTCTATTTCTTAGGTGCATTACTTATTTAAATTCCATGTGGTTGCATATCATATGTTGGCTCATAATTACTTGTTTAATTATGTTAAAGTGGTGTAGGTAAGGGGTACTTAATGGATTTAATTCACACCTTAACCTAAACAAAACATAAAATCAACTTAATTATTATAAAATTAAACTAAACCAATTCTCACATGGGGGAAATGAGTTAGGACCAACAAACTCTCTCACATTTCCTAAGTCAAATCAAATTCAAAAATAAAAATCTCTTTAAAGAATTTTGATTCACTTTAAATGATCAAATTTTCATAGGATTGTCTTTAGGAATTAATTATGGTGAATGAATTCATATGCTTATATTACTTTATTTCTTTTCAAGCATGCTAAATATTGTTTGCCATATAAAATCATGCATTCATGTCTTTCAAAAATCAATTAAATAAAATGTTTCTTTTTATGTCAAATAACATGTTTTGGATAAAGTAAGAATATGAGTGGCTATTATCACTATTAAACCAAAAATTATTTTTAGAACCTATAAATCAAAGATTATGAGTGAAGTGATGCTACTTGTAAATACTTATAAGCTTGCATGTGGTTATAGCATAAGATGTGCTTTATGTTGTTTTCTTCTCTTCTCTTAACATGAATTTGAATAGGATTTGTAAAGTGTATAGTTCATTTGAAAAGAACAAAACACTTGCTTAAATCTATTCCTAAGCATTTCTATGTTATGACTTATGAAGGATCCTCACATTTTCACATGTAAATTATACAACCAAATCAAACAAAAATCTTTTTCATGATTCTTCATCCATTTGTTTCTTTTTGTACATTTTCATGTATTTAAAAAAGTGGTATATTCATCTCAACATCCTAGGGTTGCGAGGCTTTAAGTAGCCCCAAGTAGGCCTTGTACCTTACACCCAGGTGTAGAGAACAATGGCATACTCACTTATATTTTATACATGTGAATGTGCATCTTGTTAATGGATGAAAAATCCCTTATTTCTACATAATAAAGACATGCATTCATGGAATATCAAAATTTCCAAATTATATCTCTTAGCATTCATCATCAAGGTGTGCTAAAATTTGCATTGCATGTAAAGGTATGCTTAGGATTTATTAATATGCATAGTATACATGATGGAAAGAAATAAAGGGATTGTGTGTTATGTGATAGTAATTCACCTTAATTAATCTTAAGATGCCTTTCTTATTGAATAGGGCTATTTAGAGTAAATCTAAACTTAGGATTAATTAAAACACATAATAAAACATTCACTAAAGAAAAATTATTAATGAATCTACTTTAGAAATTACTTAAGGTAGGGATGAAAGAGAAGTTCTCTTCTCTTTTCTTCTCTTTACAACATTTAATAACTAATGTAGGTTTATTCAAACCAAATCAAATCACCAACTAAAATTGATAAATCAATTAATTCACTTAAACTAAAACCACACTCTAAATTAAACCTTTCACACATAGAAAATCTCAACCTTAAAGCCTAGCTAACATATGCCACACAAGCCTTAAATGGCACACACGTTATGCTAAGTCACCATTTCTAGCTCTATGTTAGGGCAGCGCATGGTTTGATGCTTGATTTTATTTTGTGATGTAATATTTTTAGATTGGATGTTAGGGTGCATGTGCGTAGACTGGATGATTGGACAATCTTAGTCTAATCATGTCTTTATGGGATTGGCTCTATAATAAAAAAATATAAATGCTTTTTTATGCGGGTTGCTTATACCTGATGATCCAAACTAGGACAAGTGGACTTGGTTACCCATGTGTGGGGTGCTAAGTCAAATTATATAATTATTGGGTTGTGTGGTATGTTTAGCTAATCTCTATTTTGAGTTTAGTTAGATTTATCTATCCCATTTTAATATAAATTTTGGAATTAAGATTTGGAATGAATGTTATG
Organism: Cymbidium sinense; assembly: GCA_021442155.1. Classification (NCBI taxonomy): domain Eukaryota; kingdom Viridiplantae; phylum Streptophyta; class Magnoliopsida; order Asparagales; family Orchidaceae; genus Cymbidium; species Cymbidium sinense. Next base: position 158,779,732 of record CM038219.1, on the reverse strand, counting down.
GGGGATTAGGATGAACAATGGTCATAAGACCATGTCCTATGTACCATGTGAAGCCTTGGAACAAACTACATCCCAAATAAAAAGGAAGGAAGAAAAAAGAAATGAAAAAATAAAGAAAGGAAGAAATGAAGAATGAAGAATGAAGACCCCTATACCATGAATTCCTTTTTTATTGTAATTATTCATTTATAATCAGGTTATATAAGGGTAGAGCCTACCCACATTCCTTTTCAGTTTGTGTGGTGGAGCCCGACCACATCGACCTCTTATTCTTTTGTGCTAATTTTATAAATTGATATTTTATTTATGATTGCACAATTAGGATGGCATGATTTTTCTAGTTTCTTAATTTCTTGATGGTTGTTGAATGGCTTGGATGCGATTAGACTCTTAGGGAAAAAAAATTCTATCCAATTAATCAAGTCAAAATTAAATTAAACAACTCATAACCTCACCTAAAGCATAAGACATAAAGAATGATAATAAAAGATTTAGCAACCTCTTAGCTAAATGTTGTACGTCTCACATCATGCATAAAATATATTTCTTCACTCTTACTAATGGAGGGCTTCCACGTTTGCCATAGAAAATGGCTTAACTTTTGAGATCTATGGTGGAAACACACCTCCTTCTTTCTGATTTTGGACCATAACCAATTTCTCATGCATTAGGCATATGAAATCCCATAGCCTGTTCAAATAAAAATGTCCAAAAATGAAAATAAAACTTAACAAAATTTGCATTAGATTAAGTCATTTATTCATGCCCTTCATGATCTAGTCTCTTAGGGAGTGTGTTTAAGGATTTAGTCTCCTTTATAAATAAACAACATCTTAGCCATCTTGCAAAGCATAAGACATGCCTACATGTATTTAAAATCATAGGAGGAGTTAGTTGGCGGCCATCCCCAAGAGGTTGTAACTCTAACAGTCGGGTGGTTTATTCTCTCTTGTGGAGATAAACCATATACCAATTTTTCTCTTAGATTTAGGTCATGCCTTGGCCCTCACCAAAGCTCCCTAGATTTAGGATCTGAGATTGTTGTTTCCCTTTGCAGGCTACAAGCATAAATCCTCACCTCTTAGGCATTTCCACGATCTTGTGTTATGGAATTTTAAGCCCTAGATTTCTAATAAAAATTTTACTCAAATGTATAATCCTCTTCAAATTTCAAAAATATAAAGGCCAACCATACGATAGTTTGGGATGCTCGCTAGGTTTCCTAACATCATGAGCATCCCCTAGTCATCTCTCTTTGGCTACAATAATAACTCTCTCTTCTAGATCAATCCCACTTGATTTTCTAAAAATAACTAATTTATTGATAGTCCTATCTTTGAAATCTTAAGAGACAACAATCATTTACCTTAATCGAGTATTCTTAAGGAATCTCAGTCCTTAAGATGTAATTAACTATGGGCTTGCCTCCATAGGAACTTACAAACTGATTTAAAATAAACCCTACTTTACTTTTCCATGTAAAGTAGAGGAAAGATCTCTGGTACATTCAAAGATCCATTGTCCTTAGGACCTCATTAGGTGATTAGGTCCATTATAGGATGATGACTTCTGTCTCTCGAGATAGTACATCATTCTTCAATGTCACACCCGATCACTCTAATGAGTACATCTGTATGTGGTGTCCCAACATAATATACATTTATTTTTCAAATTCAAAAGTTTGAGAAATAAACAACACAATTCCTAAAAAAGACAATCTTGAAATTTGGAGTGATTTTAGGCTGATTAGCCTTTGCTCTTTTTTTAATAACTTATCCCTAAAATTTTGGCTAAAAGGTTGGGTATCCTGCTTCATAAAATTATCTCCCCAAATCAAACCGAGTTTGTTAAAGTGAGATCCATCTATGATAATGTTCTTTTAGCCCAAGAGATAATCCATGATTTAAATGCAAAGTTTGCAGTGAAAACCTAGTTTTAAAGCTTGACATTTCCAAAGCTTATGATAATATTTGTTGGGTTTTCCTTTATAGAATCTTGGCTTTATTTGGATTCTCTAATCAATTTATTACTTTAATTAATATTTGGATTGAGCATTCTTATTTTTCTTTGCTTCTAAATGGTGAAGTTCATGGGTTCTTCTCTTCCTCTCATGGTCTAAGGCAAGGGGACCCTCTCTCCCTTGGCATTTTTATTATTTTTATGGAATATCTTTTTTGATGTCTTGAGCAGATGTTTAATAATATGCCTAACATGTATTTCAAAACTTCTGGTGAGTTATCCATTTCTCACCTTAGTTTTGTTGATGATTTCATTATATTCTGCAATGGTTCTACTCTTTATATTAAAAAATTGTGTAAGTTCTTAACTTGCTTTGGTAAGGAATGTGGCTTGAATATTAATCATGAAAAAGTTGTTTTATTACTAGCTCTTCTATTTCCTTGCCTAGGATCAATGTTATCAAGAATATTATAGGTTTTTTGCATCAAATTCTCCCTATTAAGTATTTGGGTACTTTATATAGAGGAATGAAAAGATCTTCCTTATTTGATGAAGTCATTCAAAAAATAAATAAGAAAACCTCTTCTTGGGAGTTTCATTTACTTTCCTTTGGTGCTAGACTTATCTTGATCCCTTTGCTCTTTTCCTCTATATCTCTTGTCTACTATTGTTCCTACCCATTCTATTATTAAAAGAATAAATAGAATTTTTAATAACTTTTTTGGTGTTCTAACTCCTCTTCTAAAAGGTTACAATGTGCTAGTTGGCACAATTTTTGTGGTACTAATAATGAAGGTGTCTTGGTCTGCAAAATATTAGAGGATACTATTAACTATTTTTCTTATAAAATGTGGTTGAATTTTAGAAATAATCAAAGTTACTGGTCTAAGTTAATGCATGCTAAATATTGTCAGGGCAAACATCCCCTCATTTATGCTTTAAAATTTAGGGATTCTCCTGTGTGGAGAAGACTTTGTAGTATCAACTGGCATGCTGAAAACCATATTTCTTGGGGTGTCAATTTGGGTTCTCTTTCTTCTGGCAAGATAATTGGCTAAGGCTAGGTTTTATTGATTCCTTACTCAATATGCATTCCACTATGATGCTTAATATTAATCAGTTAATTACTCATAATAAATGGGATGTGGATCAATTAAATACCCTTGTTCCTAAGGTGATAATTAACAAAATCCTTAATATTTGCCCTTTCCCTAATAAACCTGACCAAATTCACTTTAAATATTCTTCCTGTGGAGAATTTGTTTTTAAGGATGTTTGGCATTTCATCAGATTTAAATATCAATAGTCTTTGGTTTTTACTAAAATCTAGAATTATTCTATTCCAACTTCATTCTCAATTTTAACTTGGCATATTCTGAAGCATTATATCCCTGTGGATGCTACTCTTCTAAAAAAAAGGCTTTCATCTCACCTCTAAATGCTATTGTTGCCATCACATTGAAATAGTGGATCATGTTTTTGTGAATGGCCCTATTGCTCCTAGAGTGTGGAATTGGTATGATAATATTTTTAACTCTTTCCACTTTAATAGTTCATTTTCTATTATGCATCTTCTTGAAGCTTGTTTCTCTTATACTTCTAAGGGTCATGTTAAAATTGCTTTAGCTACTACTATTCCTTGGTATATTTGGATGGAGAGAAATGATGCTAAGAATCATAGTATTCCTATAAACTATCATCGTATTATTGCTAGAGCCAAATATAAAATTATGTCTCTTTTCAAATCTAATCTTCTTAATCATTATAGTTTTAAAGGGTGTAAGTCTATGACCTTCATTTTGGGATTAACCTTCCTTCTTGTAATGTCTCTCCTACCCTAAAAATTATATACTGGATTAAACCAAATGCTCAATTCATTAAGGTTAACACTGATGGCTCAGTTTCTAATGGTTATCATGGATGTGGTGGAATTTTGAGAGATTATAGTGGGAAGGTTATCTCTGCTTTTGCTGCCCCTTTAGAGCCTTGGTCTGTGTTATTTGCTGAACTAAAAGGTTTTTATCATGGTTTTCTATTTGTTTACAACTAGGTTTTCATAAGATCTAGTTTGAAGTTGATACCCTCCTCCTTTTACACTTAGTCAATTCTGATGCTCATGGTAATGTTGAAGTGTTTTATTTACTTAAACATAATAGGTAGCTTCTTGCTAACCTAGATTTTCAAATTTCACATATCTATAGGGAATCCAATTTCTACACTGACTTTCTTGCTAATTAGGAAGCCAAGTTTTCTTCTATGCAAATGTTTTCTTATGATTACATCCCTTTTCTTTTAAAGGGTCTGGTAAATCTTGATAAAATGGGTTTGCCTTATGTTAGAAGCTTTTAATCTTTTCTTCTCTTGTTGGTCTTTGGCTTTCCACTTGCTTTTGGTTCTATTTATTTCTGGTTTTACCTTATGTTTGTTTGGTCTATATTTCTTTCTTCTCATAAACCTATTTCTTTTTTCTTGTTTGGTTTCTTCTAATTCTTTCGATGGGTTGAGGTTGCCTTTCCAATCATTGGTTTTTTTTATATTTTCATTTTTATTTGCTTTCTCTCCCATATTGGTAGTGGTATTGGCTGCAAGTGGTGTTTGGATCATGCTTGTCATCTGTTTGGTGTGGCTCTCCTTTTTGGTTAGATCTCTTTGTAGCTTTTTTTTTTGCTCTGCATTCTCGGATTGGCTTTTCCCTGTTGTATCCTAGATGTGGGTCTTTCCCTTTTCTGGGTGTTTCTCCTGCTACCCTTATGATCTTCTTGCTATGGTTGGTTGGTTTGTCTCCTTGTTGTTTGTTGATTGGGTTGGTTTTTCTTGTTGATTTTGGTTGTTCTTTCTCTCTTGAGTCTCATCCTTCCTAGTTGTTCCTACCCCTCTATGTGTTGTTTGGGGTTTGGCCTTCTTCATGGGGGTTTGCTCATTGGAAAGTGGATGTTGATAGTAGTGATGTTATGGTTTTTCCTCTTGCAGCTATGAGGAGTTATGTGACCTTTAAGGCCCCTTATTCTATCCCTCTAGTTATGGTTTGGAGAATTATTTTGTTGCAGCTTTCTACCTTTTCTTTTATGTTGTTATGGATGAGTGTTGTTTTGGCTGCTATCATCTTGTTAGATCGTCTAACTATTAGGTGTATCTCCTCTAATAATGAGGTTCTCTTCTTAACTAGTATTTTGAACTGGAAGATGCCTAACTACTGCTTGGAGGTGTTTTGGATTGGGTTGATGTTGTCCCTGTTGGTTTTTTGTATGCTTGGAGGTGTTTGTTATGTCCGCGATTGCTTTTGGTTGTCTGATTATCTTTAATTTTATAGGATTTTTCCCTATTTATTTTTGGCTATTGTATCTAGCTGTTTTAACTGGATTCTCCTGTCTTTGATTTGGGATTGGTGGCTGTGAGCTATGGCTTTCTCTTGGGTTATTTTCAATATTGCTAATGGAAAGATTGGGTCTAGCTCCACTGATTTAAATCCTTGGCTATTTTGGTGGTTTGCAAGGTGGACTTCCTTGCTGGCTTCTTGGATTGGTTATTGAGCTGGCTGTTTTGGTCTAAAGACTATCTACTTTGTTACACATTTTTTGATCTTGCCGAATCTATCTATGGAACTAGCTATCTCCTTTCCCATTCCTCTTTTTTGATTTTTACTTCGAATTTTTGCTTCTAGATTGTGGCGACTCTCACCCTTTCTTGGTTGTTGGATGCCTTACTACCATTCTTTTAATCTTAATTATAAAATGGATAATATTTGATGGCTTTGGTGGTGCTCCCTATGGCCTAATACTTTACTGATGGGGTACCTCCTTATCTATTTTTATAAGCTTAATATATTTAACTGCTTGATTATTTGTGGCTATATTTGTTGTTTGAAGTCTTATGCAGGTTTTTGTGATGATCATCATTGGACAAGGTGCTATAAGAGGTATGCTGACAATGATGGGCATGATGTTTCCAACTCCCTCTTTTGCCTGATAGTGCTATATGTAATTATAACCCTTCACTTGAAGTTTGGATGCTTACATATGGTGCTGCTCCTTAAGACATTTATAACTAAGCCTGAGCTTTTTCTTCATCCTTTTACTTCTATATGCTCTTATTTTCTATGTTTATTTGATTATTTCATTATCTGTACTAATCCCTTTTCAAGCTTGTTGTAGATCTTTGGTTCAAGTTGGGAGACTTTTTCTGCTAGATTGGACTGGTTTCATAAGGTCTTGAGGAAGATTCTTTGATTTCAAGGATTATTTTGTGGATCTCTATTCCTTTTTGATTAGATTCATTTCCTTATCTATTGTATTAGCTAGGGGGCTTATCTCTTTAGAATCCTTTTGTTTTTCTTTGAGCATTAGCTTAGAGATTTTCCCCCTCTAAGGACTTTGTACCATTTCTTTGTGGCAATAAAATTCTCATAATTTCCCAAAAAAACCCTAATTCTAAACCCTAAGCCCTAAAAACATAAACCCTAAAACCCTAAACCCTAAACCCTAATCCATACACCCTAAACCCTAAACCCTAAACCCTAAATCCTAACCCTAAACCCTAAACTCTAAACCAAAAACTCTAAACATAAATCTAAACTAACTAAATAAATTAAAAGTAAATCTAAACCATAAACTGAATAAACCTAAACCTAAATCTAAACCCTAAGAATGGGGCTTGACCACAGAACATCACCATTCACGCTCTAGATTTGTGGTGGAGGTGAAGGTGGCATTTATCATAGTCTTTGGTGGGGATCTAGAGGTGCTAGTGGATATGGAGGTGGTGGTCGGAGCAGTGGTAGTTATGGAGGTGGGTGGAGCGACGGAGGTTACAGCCATGGTGGTGGCATAGGGAGAGATTAGGATATGATGGTGGTTCTAATGGGAACTCAAGAAAGTGAAGAACGATCGATACGATCTATTTCTTATGGAATTGTGCCTTGATGGTAGAGATAGTTCTAGTTATCTATGGTTTTCAATTTGATCTATGTGTCTCATCAATGTCATCACTTGTGTCTTAGAAAACTTAGTGTTACTTGATGGATGAAATCAAAAGAAGAAATGTTGAATCTAAATTTGTTCTCCTTAAAAACCAAAACCTAAAAAACTAAAACTAAACCCTACCCAAAACCAAACCCTAAACCTAAACCCTAAACCCTAAACCCTAAAAAAACCCTAAAACCACAAAATAAACCCTAAATCCTAAACCTAAAACCTAAATTATAAATGCTTAAAAAGTTAAAACTAAACCTAAAACTAATTAAATGCTAAAATAAAATAAATAAAACCTAAGCCTAAACTAAAAAAAAATAAACCTAAAATAAAAATAAAATAAACTTAAATAAACTAAAATAAACTAAATTAAAATAAATAAAACCTAAGCAAAAACAAAAAAATTGAACCTAAACCTAAAAACCCTAAAAATAAATTAAATAAACTAAAATAAACTAAACATAAATTAAAAATAAAACCTAAAATAAACCTAAATAAAACCTAAAACTTAAACCTAAAAAATAATAATAAAATCCTAAACCTAAACCTAAAATAAAAAATAAAATCTAACCTAAAAATAAAATAAAATAAAACTCAACTAAAAAAAAATAAACATAAACCTAAACCTAAACCTAAACCTAAAAAAATAAACTAAAAATAAAAAAAACCTAAACTAAAATAAATATACCTAAATAATAAACCTAAAATAAAACCTAAAATAAATAAAAACAAAACCTAAACTAAACTAAGAAAAAAAAACCTAAACCTAAAATAAAAAAATAAAATAAACTTAAACCTAAACTAAAATAAATAAAACCTAAACCTAAACATAAAACTAAACTAAACCAAAACTAAATAAAATAAAATAAAGAAAATAAACCTAAAGCAAAACTAAAAAAAAATAAAAAAAAAACCTAAATAAAATAAAACCTAAACCTAAAAAATAAAATAAAAGATTAACCTAAACCTAAAAATAAAATAAATAAACCTATAAAATAAAATAAAATAAATTATTAAAAAAAAACATAAACCTAAACTAGGCTTAAAGTAAACTAAAATAAAACCTAAACTAAAATAAATAAACTAAAATAAATAAACTAAAAGAAAAATTAAAGAAACCTAAAATAAAAAAAAAAAAATAAACAAATAAATAAAATAAACTAAAAAAAAACTAAATAAACCTAAACCTCTGGTTTGCAATTTAAAAAAAAATTAAACCCTAAACCCAAAGCTTAAATCTAAACTATAAACTAAATAACCCTAAACCCTAAACCTACAACCCTAAATCTACCACCCTAAACCTAAACTACCTAAAACTAACTCCTAAACCTAACCTAAACCCTAACTGAAACTAAAATAAACCCTAAAACAAAACCCTAAGCTAAAACTAACCCAAAACCCAAACCCTAAACCTAAACCATAAAGCTAAAACTAAAAACCCTAAACCCTAAACTCAAAACCCTAAACTAATTAAAAAAAAATACCTAAATGTTAAACCACAAACCTAAACCCTAAATCTTAAACCCTAAACAAATCCTAAACTAAACCTAAACCCAAACACTAAACCCCAAACCCTAAACCTAAGCCTAAAGTAACTAAATGAATTAAAAAATAAACCTAAACCAAACTAACCTAAACCCAGAATGGGTAAAACCTTGAGGAATATCACCATCAACTAGGCTCAATCTAGATCTTGTGGTGGAGCGAAGGTGGAGTTTTAGTGGTGGTGGAGGATCTAGAGGTGTTGGGATATGGAGGTGGTGGTGGATATGGAGTGGTGGTTAGAGTAGTGGGTGGTTATGGAGGAGGTGGAGGTTATATGGTGGTGGCGGAGAGATCGGGGATATGATGGTGGATCACTACTCGAGAAGCGGTGGTTCTAATGAGAAAGAATGGATCCGATCTGACTTATGGAACTATGTCTTTATAGTAGACATGGTTCTAACTATCTAGGTTTTGATTTACTCTATGCATGCTCATTTTTTATCTATGTCGACTGTGTCTTAGAAAACTTAGTGTGTTACTTGGTTGTTAAAATCAAAAATAAGAAATGTTGAATCTGAATTTGTTCTCTCTTACAAAAAATAAAACAAAAAAAAAAAAAATCCTCAACTCTAAACTAAGACATGAACCTTAGACCTAAAACCTAAATCCTAAACACTAAAAACCCTAAACCCAAAATCTTAAACCCTAAACCCTAAAATCCTAAACCCTAAACCCTAAACCTAAACCTAAAACCTAAACCTAAACTAATAAAAAATAAAACTTAAAAAACCCTAAAACAAATAAAAACCCAAAATAAAAACCAACTTAAACTAAATAAAACCTAAAAAAATAAATAAATAACCTAAACCAAAAACAAAATAAAAATAAAATAAATAAAACTAAAAAACCTAACATAAACTTAAAAGAAAATATAAAATAAAAAAATAAAAACTAAACTAAAATAAAATAATTAAAACTTAAAATAAACTAAAAATACAAAAACCTAAATATAATAAAAATAACATAAAATAAAATAAAATAAAGATAAATAAAATAAAATAAAACTAAATAAAAACCTAAAAAAACTAAAAAATAAACCTAAAAATAAAACCTAAAAATAAATTAAAAATAAAACCTAAACCCTAAAATAAAAAAAACCTAAAATAAAATAAAAATAAAATGAACTAAATGAATAAAAAACTAAATAAAATAAATAAAACTTATACCTAAGCCTAAAATAAACTAAACCTAAACCCTAAATAAAATTAAATAAATTAAAAATAAACCTAAACCTAAACTAAAAAATAAAACCTAAAAATAAACCTAAAATAAAGACTTAAAATATAAACCAAAAAAAAAATAAAGCCAAAACCTAAACCTAAAAAATAAAATAAAACCTAAATTAAAAAAAAAAAAATAAACCAAAATAAAACTAAACCTACCTAAATTTCAAAATTAAACTAAAAAACCTAAACAAAATAAATAAACCTAAAATAAATAAACTAAACTCAATAAAATAAAATAAACCAAAAAATAAACTAAAATAAATAAAAAAATTAAATAAACCTAAACCTAGTTTACTTAATTTATGAAAAAATAAAAAATAAAAAAAACTAAACCCTAAAACTAACCCTAAACCTAAAACCACAATAACTAAACCTAAAAAAACCTTAAACCCTAAACCCAAAAAATAAAATAAATAAAACCCAAACCTAAAGCCCTAAAAAAATAATCCATAAAACCTAAAACCTAAAAAACCTAAACCTAAACTAAAAAGTTTGAAAATAAAATAAATAAATAAACCTAAACTAAATAAAATAAAAATAAAATAAAATAAAATAAAACAAACTAAAATAAATGATAAAATAAAAATAAACCTAAAAATAAACTAAATAAAATAAAATAAATAAACCTAAAAAAATAAATAAACCTAAACTAAAAATAAAATAAACTAAAATAAATGTAAACTAAACTAAAAAATAAAACCTAAAATAAACCTAAAATAAAAAAAAAACCTAAATAAAAAATAAAACCTAAACTATAAAAAAAATAAAAAGAAAAAAATAAAAACCTAAAACATAAAACTAAACCTAAAATAAATAAAATAAAAAACCTAAAATAAATAACAAAACCTAAAATAAAAAATAAATAAAATAAAAATAAAAAATAAACTAAATAAATAAAAATAAACTAAATAAAAATAAACCTAAACCTAAATAATAAAATGCTAAACCCTAAAATAAAAAATAAATAATAAACCTAAATAATCTAATCTAAACCTAAATAAATCTAAACCTAAAAATAAACTAAATCTAAACCCTAAAAAAAACCTAAAATAAACCTAAATATAAAACCTAAATAACCTAAACCCTAAATAAAAAACCCTAAACCCCAAATCTACCAACCCTAAACCTAAGAATGGCTAAACCTGAAAACACCACAAAACCCTAGATACTAAAAAAATAAAAAAAACCTAATGGAGGTGGTGACTAAAGATGGAAACAAAAAAGAAGGTTACAAACTAAAAACCTAAATGATAAAACTAAACTCTGAGAACAAGAGAATAAGAATCCAAAACTAAAACATAAAACAATCTAAACTAGCTCAAACATAAATAAACCTACCATCAAATAAAAGAAATCTTAAAAATCCTAAAAAAACCCCAAAACCTAAATAAAACTTAAACCTAAACCTAAAACATAAACCTAAATAAAAATAAATAAAAGCTAAAAATAATAAAAATAAAACTAATAAATAAATAAATAAAATCTAAACCTAAATAAAATAAAAACATAAACTAAAAATAAACTAAAACCTAAAATAAAAGAAAATATAAATAAAAATAAAAAATAAATAAAACCTAAAATAAACTAAAAATAAAAAACCTAAATAAAATAAAACTAAACCTAAAATAAAAAAAAAATAAACCTAAAATAAAATAAAATAAAACTAAATAAAACCTAAACCTATAAAATAAACCTAAAAATATAAAATAATAAATAAAAATAATAAACTAAAAAAAAATAAACTAACTAAAATAAAATAAACCTAAACCTAAATAAAATAAACTAAAATAAAATAAACTTAAACTAAATATATAAAATAAACTAAATAAACTAAATACTAAAACCTAAAATAAATAAAAAATAAACTAAAACCTAAATAAAAAATAAATAAAAAAACCAAAACCTAAACCTAAAAATAAAAAATAAAACCGAAACCTAAAAAAAGTAAAATAAAAATAAAACTCAACTAAAAAAATAAACTTGAACCTAAAAAAATAAACTAAAATAAAAAACCTAAACTAAAATAAATAAACCTAAAATAAATATACAAAGCTAAATAAAAATAAATAAACCTAAATAAAATAAAATAAAATAAACTCAATAAATAAAAATAAACTAATAAACTAAATAAACCTAAACCCAACAAGTTTACTTAATTTTTTTTAAATGCCTAAACCCTAAATCCTAAACCCTAAACCTAAAGCTACAACCCTAAACACTAAACAACCTAACCCCAAACCCTAAACTAAACCCTAAACCCAACTAAACTAAACCCAAAACCTAAACCCAAACCCTAAACCCTAAACTAACCTAAACCCTAAACCTAATCAAACCTAAACCTAAACCTAAAACCCTAAACCTAAACCAACTAAATGGTAAACACAAACCTAAACCCACAAACTAAGCCTAAATAACCACAACCCCAAGAATGGGAAGAACCTTGATGGCGGGAACACCAGTCCTAGGCTAGTCTAGATCTAGCGTGGAGGCAAGGTGAGATTATCATAGTGGTGGTGGGGGATCTAGAGTGCTGGATATGGGTGGTGGTGGGCATGGTGGTTATGGAGGTGGGAGGAGAAATGGAAGGTTACAACCATGGTGGTGAGGGAGGGAGACATCGATATGATGGCGGATCTACTACTCGAGAGGAGGGGTGGTTGATGGGAATAAAGCGAAGAAATGATCGATCTTTACTAATGGAACTATGTTTATAGTAGAGAGATGGTTCACTTATCTAAGGTTTTAATTTTCTATAGTGCTCATTTTTTATCTATGTCATGCTTATGTCTTAGAAAAGTTGGCTTGGTTCATGAAATGAAAAAGAAATGTTAAACCCTAAATCCTAAATCCTAAACCCCAAACCTAAACCTAAACTAAAACTTAAACCCTAAACCTAAAACCTAAACCCTAAACCTAAACCCCAAACCTAAACCTAAACTAAACCTAAACCTACTAAAAAAGCTAAAAACCTAAACCTAAACTAAATAAAACCAAAATAAAATAAATAAAAAATAAATAAAACCTAAACCTAAAATAAAATAAAAAATAAAATATAAAATAAAAATAAACTAAACAAAATAAAATAAATATAATAAACTAAACTAAAAAAAATAAAACTAAATAAAATAAAAATAAACCTAAAATAAAATAAAATAAACCTAAAATAAAAAAAATAAAATAAAACTAAAATAAAAAAATAAAACTAAAAATAAACTAAAAAAATAAAACCTAAATAAATAAAAAATAAAACCTAAACCCTAAACTAAAAAATCTGAACCTAAAATAAAATAAAAAACAAAATAAAAAACCTAAACCTAAAAAAATAAAACTAAACTAAAATAAATAAATCCTAAAATTAACTAAAATAAACTAAACCTAAACCTAAACTAAATAAATAAAATAAAATAAACTAAAATAAACCTAAACATAAACTAAAATAAAACCTAAAATAAACCTAAAATAAACCTAAAACCTAAACTAAAAAATAAATAAAACCTAAACCAAAACCTAAAATAAAAATAAAACCTAAACATAAAATAAAATAAAACTCAACTAAAAATAAACTTAAACCTAAAAAAATAAACTAAAATAAAACCTAAACTAAAATAAAATAATAAAATAAATATACTTAAACTAAATAAATAAAAAATAAAATATAAATCAAATAAATAAAAAAATAAACTAAATAAACCTAAAACCAGTTTCTTAATTAAAAAAAAAAATCTAAACCTACTAAACCTAAACCTAACAACCTAAACCCTAAACCTAAACCTAACAAAACCTATAAACCCCAACCCTAAACCCTAAACCTAACTAAACTAAACCCTAAACCACTAAACCTAAAACCCAATGCTAAACTTAAACCTAAACCTAAAACCTAAACCTTAGCCTATACCTAAATCTAAACCTAAACCTGACCCCAAACTAAACCTAATAACCTAAACCCGAATGGGAACCTTGATGGCGAATATCATCAACTAGGCTTATTCTAGATTTGGCGGTGGTGGCGAGAGGTGGATTATCATAGTGGTGGTGGGGATCTGGAAGTCGTGGATATGGAGTGGTGGGAGCGTGGTGGTTATGGAGGTGGAGGAGCGGAGGTTACATGGTGGTGGAGCGGGGAGAGAGGATATGATGGATCTGCTACTCAGAGGCAGGGGAGGTTATGATGGGAATATGAAGAAAGACGATTGATCCGCTCTACTTGTATGGAATTTTTGATAGAAGAGATGGTTCTACTTATCTAGGGTTTTTAATTTTCTTTATGGGTGCTCATTTTTTTATCTATGTCATGTCTTAGAAAACTTGGGGTGCTACTTGGATGAAATCAAAAGAAGAAATAAATGAATAAATTTAAATCTATTAAAAAAAACCTTAAACCCTAAACCCAAACTAAACTTAAACCCTAAACTAAACCCAAACCTAAACCTAAACCTAAACTAAAACCCTAAAAAAAAGCTAAAACCTAAACCAAAACTAAATAAAAACTAAAAATAAAATATAAATAAACCTAAAAAAAATAAAATAAAATAAAAACATAAACTAAAACTAAACCTAAACCTAATAAACTTAAACTAAAAAGAAAATAAAATAAAAATAAAACTAAACTAAAATAAAATAAAACCTAAACTAAACTAAAAATAGAAAACCTAAATAAAATAAAACTAAACCTAAATAAAATAAAATAACCTAAAATAAAATAAAATAAAAAATAAATAAAACTTAAAATTAAAAATAAACTTAAAAAATAAAAAACAAAAATAAATAAAAATAAAACCTAAAAACTAAAAAAAATAAACATAAAATAAATATAAAATAAACAAAATAAAATAAACCTAAACCTAAACTAAAATAATCTAAACTAAAATTAAAACCTAAAATAAAAATTAAAAATAAAATAAACTTAAACTAAATAAAATAAAATAAACTAAAAATAAACCTAAACATAAACTAAAAATAAAAGTTAAAATAAACCTAAAATAAAACCTAAAAAATAAAATAAAAAGCTAAACCTAAACCTAAAAATAAAAAATAAAACTTAAACCTAAAAATAAAATAAAATAAAACTCAAACTAAAAAAACCTAAACCTAAAAATAAACTAAAATAAAAACCTAAAATAAAATAAATAAAATTAAAATAAAATAAAAATGTAAATAAAAAAAAAATAAATAAACTAAAATAAATAAATAAATAAAAACATAAACCAATTGGTTTACTTAATTAAAAAACCCTAACTAAACCTAAAACAAAACTAAACCCTAAACACAACCTAAACTTACAACTAAACCCTAAACCCTAAACCTAAAACCTAAACCCTAAACACTAAACCCTAAACCCAAACCTAAAACTCAACCCTAAACCTAAACCCTAAACCAATAAACCCTAAACCCAAACCTGTAAACCCTAAACCCCAAACCAAATCTAAACTAACCTAAACCCTAAACTAACCCAAACCCTAAAATGGATGGGAAAACTTGATGGAACAAACATCACCATCAACTAGGCTCACTCTAAATTTAGCGGTGGAGGTGGCATTATGTAGTGGTGGTGGGGATCAGAGTCTGTGGATATGGAGGTGGTTGTTGAGCATGGTGGTTATGGAGTGGGAGGAGCGATGGAGGTTACAACCATGGTGGTGATAGGGGAGAATGGGGATATGATGGTAGATCTCTACTTGAGAGGAAGGTGGGGTTTTGATGGATGGTGAAATGAAGAAAGATGATCGATTTGTTGCTTATAGAATTGTGCCTTTATAGTAGAGATGATTCTACTTATCTAGGGTTTTGATTTTCACTCATTTTTATCTATGTCATCGCTTTGCATCTTAGAAAACTTGGGGTGCTTCTTGGTTGATGAAATCAAAAAGGAGAAATGTTGAATCAATTTGTTCTCTATTAAAAAAAAAACCTAAACACTAAACTTAAACCCCAAACCCAAAACTTGTAAACCCCAATCCTAAACCTATACCTAAAATAAACCTAAAACCTAAATAAAACACTAAACTAAACCTAATAAAACTAAACCTAAATACCTAAAAAAACTAAAACCAAAATAAAATAAATAAAACCTAAAACCATAAATAAATAAAACATAACCTAAAACTCTAAACCCCAAACCCTAAACCTAAACCATAAAATAAAACTAACTCTAAACTAAATGCTAAATAAATAAACTAACCCAAAATAAAAAAAACTAAACTTGAATAAAATGTCATTAGGGTAGATCTAAAGAATGACCCAATCCTACAATTTGGTAGCTAAAGAAAATGTCTTCAAGAGACTTTCCCTTGATAAATTTGAATACCTAAACCTAACTCTAAATCATATTATAATATTATATATTATAAATGTAGCATCATATATTTGAGCATGTAGTGATGTGTTTTTGTATGTTATAAGATGTTTTGAAATGTTTTAGTATATTATGGTATTGCCTATAGTGTATATTAATATAAATCATAAAAATATTGATTTAAAAATAATGATGAAATTTGTTAAAATTTGAAGTAGAATTAGTTGTATACCAAAGGTGTCTGCACCACTTAGTTTAAAAAGTAAGATTTTATGTTCAAAATAAATATTATATGTTGTAGCATAGTATAGCATCATATATCATAATATATTATTCCATTTTAAATTCTTTTAGTATTTTACAATCATATCAAACCTACACTAGCATTATTTATAAAATGTTGATTTAGACTTTAAAATGGTGGAATTTGGCCAAATTCATAATAGGTAGAGCATGGCATCATAATATATTGTTCCAATTTAAAATATGTAAGATGATAACTAAAATATATAGTTTTTATTATTTAGACTAATTTTATGATTTTTATCTTAAACAATCCATTGTGATGTGAAATGCAATATAATATAATATAATGTAATATGTTATAGTGTATTAACATAATACATAAAAACATCATGAATTATAGCATACTATTATGTATTACTACTTGTTGCTTAGCATATTTTAGTTTGTTATAGTATGATTCATAAAATACTGGTTTAAGGTAAAATTTAAAAGCTTTAGGAACATCATTGGGGTGTGCTATGGTGTGTCTTTTAATCAAAAGAATGGAATTTTGCATCCAAAATAAATGTTATTTTTCAACCAAATTTTATATTTTTTTTTTCTTAAAGTGATTCATTTTAAGGTGTAATGTATGATAATATATTATAAGAAAGCATATTAAAATATAATATACATAATAATATAACTTCACATGTATATGAATGTGGTGGTGTGTTACTAAATGTTATTGTACATTTTAGTATGTTTTACTTTTGTTATAATACATTTGGTCCAAACTCACAAAAATGTTAATTTGAAGGTTGAGATGGAAGAATTTGGCCAAATTCAAGATGCACACCAAAGAAGCAACACCAAAATGATGCTATTTTGTACCATTTCTAATAAAATAAATAATAATTTTACATCCAAAATGAACATTATTCACATTTTGAGAAAGTTTTGTTATTTGTTTCTTTTAAGTGATTCTAATGAGGTGTAATGTTAGAAAATATATTATATTATACAAATTATAATATAGCATCATATATTGTAATATAATATAGTGTGTTAATTCACATTATAATTTGTTTAGCATGATATTGTATAGTTAGTCTGAGCTTGCACCATAACAAATCATAAAATGTTGATTACAATGTTAAGATGATGTAATTTGAATGAATACATTGTTAGGCTTTTGGTTGAAGTATTAAAGGTGTGCATAAGAGAAGAAATAAGATTTGATTAGAATTCCAAGTCAAGGACATGGAGGGAGATCCACTAGGTGATCACATGCATTAGACATGACATTTGAGGGGTGCATAGAAGAAAAAAAATCTATTGGGGATAAGGTTTGAATTTGATTTGATTATATCATTTGGAAAAGATCCAGGGATAAGAATCTATAATCCACCAGAGATTATGATCGAATCAACTTTAATTTGTTTTATTTTAATTGATGTGGAGGCATATCTACTAGAGATATTTGCTCGAGTCCATTGGGGATCGAGTATATGAACCTTCCACTAGGGAAGCAGGTTTGAGATATCTACTGGGGATTGGGATTTGTGTTTAATTTCATAGATTTGTTTGGGGATGTATCCAAGGATATAAGTTTGGTTGGATTTCTTTGATTTAGACTATACTAGGGGACTTTCTTTAATTTGGCTCCACTGGGGAGGTTGGTTTTGAATTTGATTTATTTGCTTGACTTATTTATATATGATTTGGGGCTCCACTAGGGAGTAGGGTGTGATTTAACTCCACTGGGAAAAATCAGGTTGGGTTTGACTTAATCTGAGTTAATGTATGGACCCTACTGGTGTGCAATGGACCCGAGAAGGGTTATATCACCATGACCTACCTGGTTTACAAATCCAAAGGGATAGTCTAGTATGGGGGTGCTAGCAACCTAAGGGGTTGCCTTTCGGTGTGCAATGATTATGCTAGGAAGAAGGCATAGCAGACTTACATCTTCCAAAGAAAGGAACAACCGTTGGGGTGACCTCTTGGATGCACAATAAATCGAACCTGACCTAGGGCGACTACTGAGGAATGCCACTGGGAATTATGTCAACTCAAAAGTAGTCGTTTTAATTTCTTAATGTGATTTGATATATTTATTTGGTTAAGTTTGATTTTGAAAAGGGCATATCCGCTGGGGATGTGAGCCAAATTTGATAGATTTAATTTATGGACCATGTTAAGATGGACCCAATGAGAAGGGCTATATCATTTGTCTTATCTTAGATTTACAAATCCAAATGAATGGTCTACTAGTCATGGGTAGCTTGCCAACCTAAGGGGTGCCTTTTGTGCAATGACAAGCAAGAAGAAGGCATAGACTTACATCTTCTAAAGCAGGAACAATTGTTGATGCTTGGTTGCACAACAATTTGAACTTAGGCTTACACAGAGAAGAGAATGACATTGGGGACTTATATCAACTAAAGAGTAGTGATTCTTATAAGGAGTTTTGCACACCTAAAGATAAGATGCCTTGAGAAAAGGTACGCTAGAGGTGTCCTCCTAATCCACAAGTGAATATATATATTTTTTATATATTTGTGCGGAGCCTATTAGTTGTGAGGGACCACACTGAGAAGGGGCTATGTCAGCTTTGACCTATCTTAGATTTACTGGACCAAGGGAGAATCTGCACATCCATGATGAATTCTTCAACCATAGGGTGGCTAAGAAAGGGAACTATTCAAGTGTAGTGTCTAAATGGGATCGCAAAGGACATGATCCAAATATAGTGCCAGAGGTGCTAGCATCCTATCCCTAAAAGAAAGCTTATAGGTGTGGCCAACTCAAGGAGAAAGCATAGCAAACTTACCGCTATGAGGTGTAAAAGGTGCGAACCAACCAACATAAGGTGTATCCATGAGTGGTGTATCCATTAGCATAGTGAGAACCAACCAACCTATGCTGTCAATGAATGATCAATCTTGAAAGAAAGCATGTAGGCTTACAACTTTCTAAGTGAAGTTGATCATCGGATAGTCTCATCGTAGGACATGTTTTCTAACCTAGAGTGACTACTAAGGGGAGCACCGAGGAAGGACTGACCTGACTTGAAGTAGTCGAGGGATGGAGCTAGGGGACTTATCCTAAACCTCAAATATACTGATCCGCATGATAAACTAAGAAGAAAGCATAGTAGACTCACATCCTCTTAAACGAAGCCAACATGAGGTAGCTTACCCACCACACAGTAAGGCCTACAAAACTAATAAGGTGCTCATCAGTGTGCAGTGACCAAGTATGGAAGGAAAGTGTAGCATACTTACATTCTCAAAAGCAAGAAGACTGGGGTGACACACTAGTAGAAAGCACGTCAACTAGAGCAAATATTAACCGAGTAATGTTGCTTATCTCAACTCAAAGTAGCCCGAGATAAAAGATATGTGTTTATTTTATATGTTTATATGTAGTTTGTGTTTGTATTGTGTCAATGAAGGATAAGATGCCACTTGGGTTCCTTACACCTCCCCTAAACACATTATGGAAGATTCGTAAACAAGAATACTTTTAATATGTAAGAGATTGAATTCAAAATGAAATTTTCATTGATGATAATTATTTTCAAACATGATTTACAATATCTCTTTAAGTAGGCCATTTATCGAAAGCATTGGGCACTCTCCTTATGATTAATAAGTGATAAGATCCTCTTTGGTAGGCCTTCTATGGAAAAAGGGCCTCCCTAAGTGGGTTCAAACTTGCCTCTCATCTTATGATGGGGCAACAATCTCCTAACTAAAATATGCTCTCATACTTGAAAAGCTCTAGGATGGACCAACTTCTTGCGAGCTTGAATCATTTTAGCTTTGTACAACTTGAGGTTTTGGCATGCCCATAGGTGTTTATCCTCCAAACCTTTGAGCTCTTCTAACATAACTTGGTGTTCTGCTCTATTATGATCTTGCTACACACAACTATCATTAGTGATGGGAGTTGGACATCTAATGGTAGAATGGCTTCAGACCCATACACTAAAGAGAATAGAGTAGACTATGTTGGAGTTCTATATATGGTGCAGTAAGCCCAAGAGGCTTCCACTAACTGCTCATGCTCTATTATCGAAGTTAACTGAGCTTTGGGACTTCTCTAGGTTTCCTTTATTTAGTAATCCATGAATGGTTATCTAATCTAACTCATTGTCCTTCTTAAATGGCAACCTCCCCTTCAAGAGAGTACTTTTAATGAGTTCATTCAATAAGGGATAAGACTTGTCTATTTTAGATATTTATTGATATGGACTCATCCTGACATGCCAACTCAAAGCAAAAGCATATTATGACATTCTCTCCTTGAGGAATCTTATAAATGGTAACCTCTGGGATTTGGGCCAACAACTCCATGATGTACTTGGGGTATGAAGGTAATGTCAAATTGTGAGAGGATCATGCACCATCGTGCCAACCATCTGGATAGCATCGGTGAGATATTATTGTGGATTGATCCTAGAGATTAAGATCACTTTATGAGGAAGCATGTAGTGTTGTATGTTTTGGGATGCAAAGATTAAAGCTAGAAATTCTTCTTAATGGGTGTATAATTTTCCTCAACAGGAATTAAATGATGGCTGAGGTAGTAGAGTGCATTTTCCTTCCCTTTGTCATTGGCTTGGGCCAAAAAAAGCACCAAGGGAGTCATCTAATGCAGCAGTGTAAAGTATAAGCTTGATGGGGCTACTAGAATTAATGATGTCATTAGGTAATGCTTGATGTCTTCGAAGGAATGCTCAAACTTATTATCCCACTTGAACTTGGCAACCTTTTGATAAGTGTAGAGAGTGGCTAACATCTTTCTGATGGGTTGGATATAAAGCATCTTAGATAGTCCAACTACCCTTGGAATGATCTGAGTTGAGTTAAACTTTTAGGGTGTGTCATTTCTTATATCACCTTGATCTTCTCTCGGATTGATTTTGACTGACAACAAACCCAAGGAATTTTCCTAAACCTACTCTGAATGCATAGTTCAACAGGTTCATATTGAGGTTAAATTTTCTTAACTACTCAAAACTACTCAAAGCCAAAGAGATGGTCCTTCCTTTTCTACTTTTGAGCATGAGATCATCGATAAAGCACTTGATTTGATGATAAATGAGTTCATCAAGATTCAAGTCATAGCCTGGTATGTAGTAACATTTTTTAAGGCAAAAGGCATGACCTTATAGTAATAGATTCGAGGGGTTCTAAAAGTAGTGTTTCTTTCATCTTCAGGGGCCATCTTTATTTGTTTATATCTAGATGTGCCATCCATGAAAGAGAAGATTGCATGATATGAGGTAATGTCCACCATCAACTCTGAGATTGGTAGTGAAAATTCATCTTTTAGACATTCCTTATTTAAATCCTAAATTTGAAGCATATGTGAATTTTAGATTGGATGTTAGGATGTATGCTTCGTAGACTAGATGATAGACCAATATTAGCCTAATCATATTTTTTGCAGGGGATTATGCTTAAGGATGCTTAAAAATAAATGTGATTGCTTTTTTTGCAAGTTGCTTAAATCCTTAAGCATAATCCAAATTAGGATAGGTGGGTTTAATTACACATGTGTAGGGTGTTAAGTTCAAATTATAAATACAATTGCTTTGGATTATATATATATATTTAGTTAACCTCTATTTTGTAGGTGTAGTTAGGTTTACTTTTCCCATATAAATGTAATTTTTGCAATAGGAATTAGGATTAGTACTATGATGGATTAGGATGAATAGTGGCTAGAAGGCTTTGTCCTGCGGTGCCTTATGATGCCTTTGAAGCAAGAACCATCCAAATAAAAGAAAGAACCAAATCAGAAATGGAGATATGAAGAAAGAAGACCCCTATAGCATTTAATTCCATTATAATTATTCTTTCATATTCCAGGTTGTATAAAAGTAGAGCTCAGCTACCCATATTTTCTCCCTTTGGGTTGTACGGTGGTACCCGACCGCACCAACCTTTTATTCATTTATGATAGTTTATATAATTGTTTGATGTTATGTTTACATTATGCATTAGAATAACATGCCTTTCATAGTTTCTTAAATGACTGATTCTTTAATGTGTGGCTTGGATATGATTATGCTCTTAGGATAAAAATAACTTTTCTACCCAACTAATCACTCATAACTAAATTTTAAATAACTCATAACCTATTCATAAAGCCCAAGACATAAATAAAATAATTAAAAAATTTAGCAACCTCTTAGCTATATGGTTGTATGTTTCACATCATGAATGCATATTCTTTCTCTCTTGAACATGAGGGATCTCCATCCTTGCACAATAAAGGAATGCTTAACCTGTGAAGGCATCCCTTATGGTGTAGAACACCTTCTTCTAGCTGATTTAACCCATAACCAAAATGATGAGTCTAAAATAAAATAAAATTTGAAAAGATTTCTCATCTATAGATTAAGTCATATGCTCATACCACTCATGCTCTAGTCTCTTAGGGAGTGTGTTTAGGACTTTAGTCTCTTTCAAATTAAATAACTGCACTAGCTAACTTGCAATTCATAAGACTAAACTACATGGTTTTAAAATCGTAGGAGGAGTTAGCTAGCAACTAGTCTAGGCGGTTATTAGTCGAACAATTTATTCTCTCTTGTGGAGATAAGCCCTTATGTCTACCCGTCACTTAGATTTAGGTGGTGCTTTAGTTCATACTAAAGCTCCCTAGATTTATGATCCGAGGATGCTATTTCTTTCGAGCTACAAGCATAAATC
This sequence comes from Cymbidium sinense, assembly GCA_021442155.1. NCBI lineage: Eukaryota > Viridiplantae > Streptophyta > Magnoliopsida > Asparagales > Orchidaceae > Cymbidium > Cymbidium sinense. Next base: position 158,756,787 of record CM038219.1, on the reverse strand, counting down.
CTCACTTCTAAGGCATTCTCATAATCTTGTGTTGGTAGATAATCTCTATTACATTCATAGACCCATCATGCCTTAGGAGTCTTTATTACATGATTAGGTCCATTGTAGGGTGATGCATCAAAAAGTACATCATACCTCAATGTTATACTCAATCACCTCAAAAAGTAACCCTCTATGATCTGCGTGGTGTTCCAAACCCCCCCCCCCCCCACAATCCCTACATCAAAAAAATAAACACATAAGGCCCTCTCGCCTTGTTCATTGAATCCTCTCAACATCATCTTTCCTTTTCTGAGTTTGGAGATGTTGATCCTCAAGTAGGCAAGGGTTCTTAGACTCATAATGTTAACTGTTACACATGGGACATGGGTCAACAAAAACTTTGGATAGCCTATATCTGCCAACATCCATTGTAATGTAAAGAGCCAGTTATGCTCAGTCGTCCCTAGGAGTAAGTCTTCATTGCTGAATGTAACTCCTAAGAAGTCCTTCGAGTGGCGTCCCTCCTCTTTAGTAGCAGTCAGTTGAGCTAAGCTTATCTCTAGATCAAGTAAGGCCTTAATTAGTGGTTCCCTCATCTCTTTGGATAAGACAAGGGTGTCGTATATGCTTAACTTATCTGGAAACTTTCTATGGTGAGTTAGGACATTGTAATCAACTCTGGCTTGCTTCTCCACAAGCATATCCATGGGTGGAGCATCCTATGGAGGGGTTATCTCCTCACTGAAACCAAAGACTTGCTTACCTTTATCCTGAGGTGCTACCCTAAGAGGTAGAACTTTGCCACTGCTAGGTTGACTTCAGTGACTTCTTGGAATGATGAGCTTGTAGAAATTTTTACCTTTTCATCAGGCACACCTACAACTTCTCTTATGGGATCCTCAGAGTTAGTTATCTCCAAGTAAATCTCAAGAGGTGAACTTGATTGATTCAAAGAAGGATATTCTAACTCTAAATCAAAAAGGAAAGGATCAAAACTACTAGAGTTATTATTTTTATTTAGACTCGGAGAGCTTTCAATAGGAATAAAATCAAGAGCATAAGAAGTGGACAATATATAAGTATTTCAAATTTCATCATTAATTTCTTTTTGGGTGGAGGTACATGATAAAAATCATGTAATGTAAGCGGAGTAAGAGATTTAGTGCCCTTATTCGTAGATACAATGCTCCTGCCAGTAGAAGAGGAGCTAGTAGAAAAGGTAGTTGCTACAACGGTGGAGGGAGTACTGACTCAGATAGTGGCTGCACTACTGGACTATCCAGAGCAAATATGGTGAGCTACTGCTACTGCTAGGTTATCACCTTCCCTAAGTTATCCTTTGTAACTAGCAAACCTTCCTTGGTGTGTTGGAGGTTTGAGCCACTTCAATCACCAACAAGGAAAGCTTCTTGATCTTAGAAATAATCTTCTTAGAGGTTCGAGATACGGAGATATACCAACCTTCTTTGGTCTTAAGAGGATTGCAAGTATCCCCAAGGATTACTCTAACAGAACTAGATGGTTATTCTAATAAGTATTCCCTAGGTATAACTATGGCTCTCAACTTCTACTTGCACTCAGGCTGGTCTTTAAAAGTGATACAATCCTCTAAGACATGGCCTAACATGCGATGGTTGGGGCAATAGCTAGGATCATCGCTCTTGCCCACTTCCTCCGGCCCTCTTAGGCTCTGGTAACTAAAAGGCAGGTTTCTTTAAGAGATTCTTAAAGATTTTCATAACTACCTCCCTCTTGAATGAATATGGCTTATTCAATCTATCAACAAGAGTAGGTGGAAAGTAGCTAGCTAGCAATGGATATGAATACTACTGCTGGGTAGGCAACTAAGGTGGTGGAAATGGTCATTATGCTACTCTAATATATGGTGCAAGTGGAAGAGGAAGTGGCAAAGGAGGTCACCAGCTAGTAGTCTCTCATCGTAACCTAGTTGGTCGCTCTCATTCCAATAACATAATTGTCCTTGACTTCTTCTCAAACACCTTCATGCTTTGGCCTAGATGATTGGTCGGGAAAGGGCAACTGTTTGGCTTCCTATTTTAGGCTAGCCAGCTTGTTGATTAATTTCTCAAATATTTTAATGGTAAAGCCCTTAAGCATGAAGGTGATTGAGCTTTGGATATTCTTGAGAAAAAGCTCAATGGCATGTTGTTCGGACAGCTGTGGTTCACATTTCATGCTCAAGTTGCGCCACCTGAGAATGTAATCAACAAAGGACTCATTGAGTTTTTATTTCTCTAAAATGAGGTCACCTACAATCACCCTCTGTTGAGCTCCAACAAACCTCTTGATGAAGAGGTGCTCCAACTCAGCAAAAATCTTCACCGAACTGTTGGGCAGTTCGACGTACAAATCAAATGCAACACCTGACAAACTGCTAACGAAAAGGCAAAAGAAAAGTGTGTTGTTATCATCGGTGTCGCAACAACCGGCTCTAAAGTGTGCAATGTGTTATCGTCGGCTCCCACTGGCATCAAAGATCTTGAAGGAAGGTGGATAAAACCCTAAAAAAAATAAATACTAAATAAAAACCTAAACCTAAAAAATAAGCCTAAAAATAAATAAAAAATAAAACCTAAACCCTAAACTAAAAAAACATAAACCTAAAATAAACAAAATAAAGGAAACATAAAGCTAAACTAAAATAAACTAACATAAATTAAATAAAATCTCATCCTAAACCTAAAATAAACTAAACCGAAACCTTAAACTAAATAAAATTAAATTAAATTAAAATAAACCTAAACCTAAACTAAAAAAAACCATAAAATAAACCTAAAATAAAAACCTTAAACTTAGACCTAAAAAATAAATAAAATAAAAACCTAAACATATACCTAAAAATAAAAAATAAAACCTAAACCTAAAAAATAAAATAAAAATAAAACAAAACAAAAAACTAAACATAAACTTAAACTTAAACCTAAAAAATAAATTGAATTAAAAAACCTAAACTAAAATAAATAAACTTAAAATAAAAAAGTAAACTAAATAAAAATAAAAAATAAACCTAAATAAAAATAAAAAATAAACTAAGCTAAAATAAATAAAATAAACTAAATAAACATAAACTTGGTTTTCTAATTAAAAACTCTAAACACTAAACACTAAATCAAAACCAAACCAAAACCCTAAACCATAAAACTAACCCTAAACCCTAAACCATAAACATAACTAAAAAATAAACCCTAAAACCTTACACCTAAAACTGTTAAACCTAAACACTAAACCTTAAAACCCTAAAAAACCTTAAACCTAACCCTAACTTAAACCTAAACCCTAAATCATAAACCTAAACCTAAACCCTAACTTAAACCTAAATAACTAAACCCTAAACTAAAACCTAAAACCCTAAACTCTAAAGCCTAAACCACTTATAAACCTTAAACTAAATTAACCCTAACTCTAAACACTAAACTAAACCTAAAATTTTAAACTAAACCTCAAAACTAACCTAAATCCTAAGACCTAAAACCCTAAAACCCTAAACCCTAAACCTTAAACCCTAAACCCTAAAAACTAAAAACCTAAACCTAAATAAAATAAAACCTAAAATCTAAAATAAATAAATAAACTTAACAAAAATAAAATAAAAATGTAAACTAAAATCTAAACCTAAACCTAAAAATAAAATAAAATAAACTAATAAAAAGAATCTAAATAAAATAAATAAAAATTTAAACTAAACTAAAAAAATAAAATAAACCTAAGATTAAAAAACTTAAATAAAATAAACCTAAAATAAAAACTAAATAAAAACCTAAACCTAAAAGATAAACCTAAAAATAAAACCTAAAAATAAATAAAAAAGAAAACCTAAACCCTAAACTAAAAATAAAAACTAAACCTAAAAATAAAAATAAAATAAAAAAATAAAACTAAACCTAAAATAAACTAAATCTAATCCCTAAACTAAATAAAATAAAGAAAACTAAATGTAAACCGAAACTTAAACTAAAAAAAAACCTTAAAGAAAAACCTAAAACCTTAACCCTAAATCCTAAACCTAAGCTAAATAAAACATAAAAAATAAATAAAAAAAAAACTAAACAAAAATAAAATGAAAAAGTAAAATTAAATAAACAATAAACTATAAGCTAAACCTAAACCAAAATCTAAAAAGAAAATTAAATAAAAAGTAAAACTAAACTAAAATATAATAAATAAAAACATAAGTTAAAAAAATATAAACTAAAATAAAATAAAATAAATAGTAAATAAATACCTAAACCTAAAAAATAAACCAAAAAATAAAACATAAAAATAAATAAAATATAAAAACTAAACTCTAAACTAAAATAAAACCAAAAATTAAAACCTAAAAAAAACCTAAACCAAAACTAAGATAAACTAAGCTAAAATAAATAAAACCTCAACCTAAACCTAAACTTGGACCAAAACTAAATAAAATAAAATTAACTAAAACTAAACCTAAACCTAAAATAAAAAAATAATACCTAAAAATAAACCAAAAATAGAAACCTCAAACCTCAACCTAAAAAAAGAGAAAACCTAAACCTAAACCTAAAAATAAAATATAAAACCAAAACCTAAAAAATAAAATAAAAATAAAACTTAAATAAAAAATAAGCCTAAACCTAAACTTAAACCTTGAAAAAGAATAAAATAAATAAACTAAACTAAATAAAAATAAACCTAAATAAAAATAAGTATAAAAATAAAGTAAACTAAATAAAACTAAATAAACCTAAACCTACCAGCATACTTAATTTAAAAAAATAAAATACAAAAAATAATAATAAAAAAATAATTAACAAAAAAACTGTAAACACTAAACCCGAAACCATAAACCTACAACTCAGAACTCTAAACCCTAAACCCTATACCATAAAACTCTAAACCCTAAACCCTAGTCCCTAAAATCAATAACCCTAAACACTAAACCCTAAACCCAAACCCTAAACTCTAAATCATAAACCCTAAACCCTAAACCCTAAAAACCTAAAACCCTAAATCTATATTAAATAAAACCAAAAAATAAAATAAATAAAAAACATAAACCTAAATAAAATAAATAAATCAATACCAAAACTAAAACCTAAACCTAAATTTAAAAATAAAATAAAATAAAAATTAAAAACTAAAATAAAATAAAATTAATAAAAACCTAAACTAAACTAAAAAAATAAATTAAGCCAAAAAATAAAAAACCTAAATAAAATAAAAACTAAATGTAAAATAAAAATAAAATAGAACTAAAATAAAATATAATAAAATATAAACTAAATAAAACCTAAACCTAAAAAATAAACCTAAAAGTAAATGAAAAATAAATCTTAAACCCTAATCTAAAAAAAAATATAAACCTAAAATAAACGAAATAAAATAAACTACCCTTAAAATAAAATAAACTAAACTAAAATAAATAAAACCTAAACCTAAACCTAAAATAAACTAAACCAAAACTTTGAACTAAATAAAATAAAATAAAATAAACTAAAAAAAAAACTAAACAAAAACTAAAAAAATAAAACCTAAAAATAAGCCTAAAATAAAAATTGAAAACCTAAAGCAAAGAAAATAAAATAGAAACCTAAACCTAAACCTAAAATAAAATTAAAATCAGAACCTATAAAATAAAATAAAGATAAAACTAAACTAAAAAAAACATAAACCTAAACCTAAACCTAAAAAATAAACTAAAATAAAAATAAAAATAAAATAAATAAACCTAAATTAAATAAAAAATAAACTAAATAAACCTAAACCTACCGGTTTGCTTTTTAAAAAAAAATCCCAAAACTCTAAACCTTAAACCCCAAATCCTAAGCCCTAATCCCTAAACCCTAAACCCTAAACTTAACCCTACCCTAAACCTAAACACTAACCCTAAACCTTAAACCTACAACCTTGAAAAACTTAAATCCTAAACCCCAAACTCTAAACCAACCATAAACCCTAAACACTTACCCTAACCATAAAACCCTAAATCCTAAACCCTAATGCCTAAGAACCCTAAATAAAGCCCTAAACCTAAACCTAAACCCTTACCTAACCATAAAAAAACCATAAACCTAAACTAATCCTTAAAACCCTAAACTAAAGCCTAAACTTAAACAAAACCTAAATTAATCATAAACTTTAAGTCCCAACCTAAACCCTAAACCCCTGAAAACCTAAACAACACTCCTCTCCTCTGGCTCTGAGATTTTGTTCCTTCCATTTTTCTTATGGCTTCTCGCCTTCCTCGATCATTTTTTTTGGTTTGTTGCTCTTGGTTTGGCCACTTATGTGATTTTTCCTTGATCTTACAATGGCAGAGGTGCCACTTTCGTGCAATCAAGCTCATCAAACTTGGAGGCCTCGGCTAAGCCTTTTGATCTACAAGGTAATTTGGATCCGACTTCATCCATTACTACGCATACTATTAAGTCCTTCAAGGATGCATTATTTGGTCAAGAACACTTGCTCTAATTCTTTGATTAACTTAATCCTCAACTTCCTTCCATAGAATGCCGGCTGTAATGTGCTCAGATCTTGATGTGGAAAAATTGGCAAAGCCCTTTGAATTTTCATTAGTTGGGAAATTTTCCTTATGTCACCCGACTCTTGACAATATCCGATCCTTCTTTCATAGCCTAAAGCTTTCAGCAGTTTTCACTATCGGGTTGATCAATCCTAGGCATATCCTTATTCATTATCAAATGATTTAGACTACTCAAGAGTCTTTTCGTTGCTCTACTTTGTGTACAATTGTCAAATGAGGCTCTTGAAATGGTCACCTCTTTTTGATGTCAAAGAGGAATCCCCTATTGTTCCTTTATGGCTAGCCTTTTCAAACATGAGGATACATTATGTTACCCATCAAGTCCTATTTATGGTTGGGGCTCTCTTTGGTAGGCCCCTTTAAATTGATCAAGCCACCGTCGCAAGATCTCGGCAATCAGTTGCACGTATCCTGGTTGAGATTGATATTACCAAAAAGTACCCTAAAGAAGTTTGGATCAGTTCGAAAAAATTTGGGTATAATCAAAAAGTGGAATTTAAAAATTTCCTTATTTTTTGCACACACTGTAAGATCCATGGTCATGATCACTCTGAATGCTTTGTGTTACACCCTAATCTTAAAAAGAATAAATTGTCGGATCCTAATCCCACTCTATGAAATGAAAACCAATAAGATCGCTTATGTGCCTAAAGCTACTCAAAATGGAACTCACCCTCCTACCGCTTCCTTTACTATCTCGATTTGCCTATTGGAGAACAATTTGAGCCGGTAAAAATAATGATATTGAGGTTTGTGAGGAAACTAATGATACTTAATTAACATTACTCCTACTTGTAATAATTTGGCATCACAAGACAATCCCTTGACTCATATGAAGCATAATGGTGATTTGAATGGGAAGTTGGATCAAAATCTCAAAACTAATTTGGAATTGTTCAAAAATGTTGATACTTTGGTGACGGACCAAAATCTATATAATCATCATGGAAATGAGAATGAAATTTATGCTATTAATGGTGACACAACCTCTCCTTCTATTACCCAATAGAGTGATATCCATGCTAATCCAATTTCTCAACCTAACTCTAATACCGAAGAATGAGAAATCACCATTAGGAATGCTTTGATAGATACTGCTCCTATTCTGAATATCACCAACCACTCCCTTTCTGATGGAGATACATTGGACATAGATAGGCCTTTTCAAATTGTTATTAAAAAAATCCCTTAAAGCTAGAATGTTCACTAATAGCTCCACTGGAACCACTCGATCTTCTCTAACTTCCCACAAATAATTTCTTCATGCTCTCTTTTTCTTCTACTTCAAATTTTTTGTTATCTCTTTTCTTTTCCTTCCACCTTATTATGATCAATTTTATTATTTGGAATGTTCAGGGTATTGGGACTCTCACTGTCCGTAATCATGTTAGGAGCCTTTGTCGCACTCATAACATAACCTTACTTGTTGTTATTGAGCCATTCATTCACTCTTCTAAGATCACCCATGTTGCTAGAATGCTTGGCTTTCAAAATTTCTTTATAATATTAGTAATAAAATTTGGTGTTTTTGGAATAATTTAATCAACATTTCTATCCTTGATGATCTTGAACAATTGGTTAATGTTCAAATCTCATTGGGTGAATTTTCTACTCTTGGTTCCTTTATCTATGCTTATTGTAATAGAGCTGGTAGGAACATCCTTTGGGATCACTTAAGAACCTTCGCCTCCTCAGTTAAAAAACCCTAGTTGGTTGGGGGTGATTTCAACACTATTATCGCTCTAAAAGGAGGGGAGGTTGCTCCTAACATCCATTCCATGGAAGATTTCTCTAATATGATCCTCGATTGCAACTGATTGATATTGGCTTTTCCGCTCATGCATAACTCTATACTTTGGCAGAGGCTTGATAGGACCCTCTTTAATTCCCTTTGGATCAATCAATGGCCCCAAACTTCTGGTGAGCATTTGAGTAGAACTTTGTCTGACCATGCTCCACTTTTGATCTCTATCAAACCTTCTTTCAATAATCTTTTCTCCCCTACTCCTTTTAGATTCAAAAATATGTGGACCCAACATTGTGATTTCATTAATGTTGTTTCCATTAATTGGATGGCCCCTATTCACCCGGACAATTCCATTAAAGGCATGATTCAGCTTTGACTTAAGCTCAAAAGACTTAAATAAAACCTAAATGGATGGAACTAGCATCATTTTAAAAATCTTTGTACCAATCTCAAAATTACAACAATTAGTTTGCTCCCTTGAAGATGACATCTTAACTGATCCTAGTAAGCTTGATGAGTTGAACACTGCTAAAGATAACTTGATAAATTATCAGAATATGGAGGAAACCTACTAGCGTCAAAAGGCCGCTAGCAAACATATTGTTGATGGTGACAGAAATACAAGGTATTTCCATGCTCTTTTCAAAAAAAGAAAATCCTTAAACTCTATTCAAAAAATCAAAAATATTAACGGTAGCTGGATCATTGGTAATAATGAAATTAAAGATTCTATCATACAACATTTTCAAAATTTATTAAACATCAACCCTCCCTTAGAAGCCCCTCCAACACACCCCTGATACCCTCTATGATTACTAATGATGAAAATCATTTACTCACTTTGCGTCCTACGAAAGCTGAGATTAGTAGTACTCTTAATAGCATGAATACTGACTCTGTTGCTTGCCCTGATGGCTACATGACCCAATTCTTTCAACATTGTTGGCCTTTTATTAAGTCTAACCTTGTTGATGCTTTTGTTGATTTCTTTGATGGCAGCTCTTTACCTAGATACTTTTCTAGCACTTCAATTGTCCTCATTCCCAAAACTAATAATCCTGATTCTTGGGGTGATTTTAGACCTATCAGCCTTTGCACCTTCATTCAAAAACATAATGCTAAATTAATAAATAATAGGATAAGTTCATTGCTCCTTAAAATTATTTCTCCTAATCAAACTGGCTTTGTTAAAAATAGAGTTATATCTAACAATATCCTTCTAGCCCAAGAGCTGGTTCATTACATTGATGTTCCTACTAGAGGTGGCAACATCCTCCTCAAACTGGACATCTCTAAAGCTTTTGATAACCTCTTGTGGATTTCCTCTTCAAATCTTACATTTGTTTGGGTTTTCTAATAATCATCCACCTCATCAAAACTATATTACCAATGTTTGGTTCTTATATGAATGGTGAGTCCCTAGGTTTCTTTACTTCAAGGCATGGCTTGAGACAAGGAGACCCCTTTCACCCTCTCTTTTTATTATTGTTGTTGAATATCTTTCGAGAAGCCTGAATGATCTTTTCAATAAAAATCCTACCATGTTTCTTAAAACTCATGGTGGTCTCCCTGTTTCACATCTCAATTTTGTTGATGATTTTATAATCTTTTGCAATGCCTCTATTCAGCACATTAAAACTATTAAGAACCTTTTAAATGAATTTGGCAAAGAAAGTGGTCTCTTTCTCAATGAAGGAAAATGTTGTTTTATTCTTTCCGCTAAAATCCCTACCAATAGGCTCAACCAAATCTCCAGAATTACTAATTTTTAAAAACATCAACTTCTTATTAATTATCTTGGGGCTCTTCTTTCTAAAGGTCAGAAAAGATCTCATCTTTTTGATGATCTTATCCAAAAATCTCTAATAAAATTTCCTTTTGGGAATTTCATTTACTCTCTTTCGATGGTAGGCTCACCTTGACTAAGAGCACTCTTAATTCCATGCCTTTATATCACATCCAAACTATTGTGTCGACCATTTCTATCATTAACAGAATTGAGCATCTCCTTAACAAATTTTTCTGGGACTCTAATAACTCCTCTAAAAGAATGCACTGGACCTCTTGGTTTAAAAGTTGTGGCACTATCGCTGAAGGTGGTCTTGGATGTAAGCCAATCAAAGAAGCTATCACTGCCTTTTCCTATAAACTCGTGGAATTTTATAAGTAACAATAGTCTTTGGGCTAATTTCCGCCAAATATTGTCGTGGTAAGCACCCCTCATTTGTCCCTATAAAGGGAGACTCTCCTATTTGGAAAAGACTTTGTTCCATCAAATGGGATGCATAATCCTTAATTTTTTGGGGATTAACTCTGGCTCCTCCTTCTTTTGGCAAGATAACTGAGTGGATGTGGGTCCATTGATGACTTACTCTCTACCCATTCTACCTCTATTAAAGTGAAATCTTTAATATGTGGAATAATAGTAATGATTATATTCCTTTCTTTTCTCTTGAACAAACTTACTACTATTCCTATCATTCCTACCAATCAAGATCAGATCCTTTTTAAGCTCTCATAGAATGGTGATTTCAACTTTAAAAATGTTTGGCTTCACATTAAAGAAACTCATGATTCTTCCAATGTGTTTCTCAAACTTTGGAATAACACTATCCCTACTTCTTATTCTGTTCTTACTTGGCATATTTTGAAAAACTTCATCCCCGTTGACTCCTTGTTGTGGGGTAAAGGTTTTCAATTACCTTCAAAATGTCAATGCTATTTTCACATTGAGAATGTGAATCATGTCTTTGTTAACGGGGCCATTGCTTCTAAACTTTGGATTTGGTATGATGATCTCTTTAACATTGTCATTTTCAATGGCTCCCTAACTTTATATCAACTTCTTGAAGTTTATTTTGACAACACTATTAAAGGTCACATTAATGTCATAACTACTATCACTCCTATTTGGTTCATATGGTTGGACAGAAATGATGCAAAACATCGCAAGATCTCCATGAACCACATGAGGATAATTGCTAGAATTAAAAACAAAATTTGTGACTTGTTTAATGCCAATCTTATTCACTACAAACAATTCGAAGGTTGTAAATTTGTGGCCAATAAACTGGGTCTTAACTTACGGATCAACCCTATCAGAAATGACAAGATTGTTTATTGGGTAAAACCTCATGATCATACTATAAAATTAACATGGCTCTCAAAGGGGTTGTGGTGGCATTTTCAAAATATTAATGGTAAAGTCCTATGTGCTTATCCCCTTAATTCTTGCTCTGTTCCTTTTGCTGAGCTTATGGAAGTGTACAAAGCCCTTGAGATTTGCCTTTAAAATGGTTGGCTCAATAATTGGATTAAGGTGGATGCCCTTTTGCTGATTGATCTTTGACTTCCACAAAAATGAGCAACAATGAATTGTACTACCTTCTCAAGCAAACTAGAGCTCTTACCCAATTTAATTTTAACATCACTCATGTATGGCATGAGGGTAATGCATGTCGATTACCTGCCAACTGGGAGCTAGATTGGATGGTATAATCTTCTTTGATCAACTCACCTGCCCAAACATTTGCATGGCTTGGTTAATTTGGACAATATTGGGTTCCTTATCTCAAATTAATCTAACCTATGGGATTGATCCGTTCAATATCTTAATGAATGCCCATTTTATATGTGTTATTGTTCTCTTGGTTTTGCGATGTTTCACCCGGATACTACTTGCTATTTTGATTTTTGTGACATGTGCTGTCGGTTTAATTGCATTTCCTTTAATTGGGGGCTTCCTGCTTTTGTTACTTACACTGATAAAGTGTTGCTATACCTCTCAAATTTGTCGATGCATCATCCTAATACTCCCACTTGGTCAATTGAGTAAGATCGCTATTGGTTTACTATCCCCAATCTTGATTGGGGTTTTACTGTTGCCTCCATTGTTAATGAAGAGGTTTACATTGCCGAGGGAGATATATACTTAATGCTCTATTTGTTGATGTATTTTTGATCAAAAGGACATATTTCTTTCCTTTTTCTAGAATTATAATGTGGGATCCTTGCATCAATGCTTAGATATCCTATTCAACTTTTACTGATCCTAACTTATCGATATTCTTCTCCTTATTATGGATTGGAATTACCGATTTCTAATTTTAGTGATGTGGATTAGGGCATTAAATCTTGCGGTTATCAAAGATGAAACTACGTGGAACCACTTAGTAACCTATGTTGTATCAATGTTCCTAGTGTTTCTTATGTAGGATGCATATTTATTCGATGTTTTGTTTGGTTGTTGATTTTGGGCCTTTTGTCATGCATCTTAGGTTGGTTTTATGGTATTGCTAATCCCCTTCCCACCCTATATGGGCGAATCGCACTTCCTTTTGTTGTAATTAATATCTATTTGGCTAACCTTGTGGTTTTGGCTTTTTTTGTTTTTATCTTGCTAACTTTTGTTTGTTTGGCCGCTGATCACCTAATTTTGTCTTCTCCTTGTTAAAATTGTGCACATATCATTACCAACTGCATAATTGATTTTAGCTTATGCTTCTAGGGTTTGGGATTGTCTTGATTAGCTAGACCTTTTTGAGGTTATTGAATGGTTGCTGGCTTTTGCTTTATTGCTTGTCTCTTTTATTAGCTTTTGGGCTATTGCTGATCATCTCATTTTAGCTAGCTTTGGCCTGATCCTTTCCCTATCCTTTCTGGACTTTACTTTGTTTTATATTTGCATTGGGTTTTTTTTTTTGGAAAATTTGTTATTATCATCTTGTTGTGATTGATCCCGGACTCCACTGAGTTATTTCTGGTTGTCCTTCTGTCGGGTGCCTTTGGAGTTGCTTCTGATTGCTTTGGTAACCTCTTTATCCAACCTACCGAGAGTGTCTATATTCTATTTTATCCTTATCTTTGTAGGTTTGGACTTTCTTAATGGTTTTTATTTGATTTCTATGGTTTTTTGTTGGTTCTTTGGTTTTCTAAGGCATTGTCTATTTGTATTAGGTGGTTCTTCCAACTTTTGCTTTATTATCTTATTTGTTAGCTTCTAGATCTTTGATTCCTTGTTTAGCTATGCTTGGGTTGTCTTTCTTGTTCAGGTGTCTATTTTGCTAATTGTTTAATTTATTTTCCCTTTCTCGCCAGAATTTTTTTTCTATTTATTCTTATCTCCTTGCATCGTTTCTTCATGGCTCTCTTTCCAACCCATGGTTGTGGGTTTAGTTTGCTTATTTTCCATTTTAAGGGATTTTGATTTTTTCACTTGTTGCTGATTTTCTACTGTTTGCTGTTTCCTCTAATTGGAAAGCATATTCCATTTTGATGGGGTTATTGTTATTAACTTGATTTCTATTCTATCTTTTGTTATGGATCATTGAATCTTATGTTCAATTCCGTGGTTGTCTATCCTATTTTGTAGACTTATTTTGATGTTATTTTCTTAAATTTTGGGGTAATAATTGCATTGTTGCTTCGGATGGGCTTTGATTTTGGGTCCTTTATCGTGTGATGTCTTTATGGTTCTCATTTTTTCGCCCATTCTAGTTATGGGCTTTTGGGTTTGTTGTTATCATATCCCTTTACCTTCTTATCTGCTATTGTCCTCCCATTTCTTGTGGCCATTTGGCTTGGGGTATGCCCCTTATCCAGTTATTTTATGGTTGTTGGTTGTTTCTGCACAATTTGATTATTGCTTTTGGTTTTGTTTTTATCATCTTGACTTCATATCTATTTTTCCCTCTAGCTTATGCTACATTTTGTGATCATTGTGACTATACTTTTTGCCTCTTTTTTTAATCTTTGCATTGTTTAATCTCATTGGGTGGATTTATGGCCACCTTGTCGGCTATTACTCGATTGTTAATAACGGATTAATGAGTTTGATCATAAGGAAACTATTTCTGTGGAGTTATCTTTGATTGTCTCTTACTAGATTTGTTTGTGGTGGGGAGCATCTCTTTACCTGTTTCTTCTTATCTATTGTTGTACTTCCATTTCCTGTGGTAATTTGGGCTTGGGCTATGTTGTTTCCCTTTATAATTGTTGTTCTTAATTTTCTGAAACAAGGAGGTTGTTAAGAGTTGCATTACTTACATTCTTTGCTTATCTTTTGATGGGAAATAACTGAGTCGCATCGGACTGTTACCAAGAATGTATATTTATTAATGTCCTAGATTGGAATGGGGTTAATTCCTTGCTCTTGTCTTTGCTTGGCTTTGGTGAGCAGATTTCAAAATTTGCTAATATCCTTTGATCTAGTTTCTATGGATGACCGACATTGATGGCTCTCTTTCATTTGAGTTAGGATTATCATGCCATGGAGCCTAATATGATGACATATATTTGGCATGGGACCCCCTTACCCACTTTTCTCTTTGCTGCTCTTTCCACTTTTGTGTATACGGCTTTGCTTATTCTTGCAGGTATTTTGGCTCAAAAGATCTTCATCAAATGGCTGCTATACAGGTTTGTTGGCTATGATGGCTGTGATGCTTTCACTCCATTTTGGTTTGGTAGTAGCTCTTGTGATGTAACCCTTCTGTTGAAGTTTGGATGCTCATATTTGCATCTGCCCCAACTTGGTGTGACTGAGCTTGAGCCTCCTCTATCCCACTTCTTTATTATTACCATTTTCAGATTTTGCTGCTCTCACTTATCATTTTCTGTACTACTTAACCGCTCTAACTTCTTCTGTCTACAATCTTGCTGCTTTTCTCTTTTCTCTTGGGGTTGCTCCATAGTGTCATGCATTCTCACTTCCTGTAACCCTCATCCTTCATTTGCTTACTTTGTTAATCACTTTGTATCTTTTGTTTGTTTTACTCTTTTCTTTTGCTTTGGATGTACTTAAATAGGGATTTACCCTAGGCTAATTGTAGCTCTTTGAGCAAGTAGTTCCGAGTTTATCCCTTTAAGGACCTTGTAACCCCTTTTGTGGTAATAAAATTCTATATGGGTTTCCAAAAAAAATATAAAAAATACTAAACCTAAAGCCTAAGCACTAAACCTAAACCCTAAACCCTAAACCCTAACCCTAAACCCTAAACCCTAAAACTCTAAACTAAAACCATAAACCCTAAACCCTAAACCCTAAACCCTGAAAACTTAAGGTAAATAAAACCTAAAAATAAAATGATTAAAAAAACCTAAATTTCAATGAATAAAATAAAATAAAATATAAAACCTAAACCTAAAAAATGAAATAAAATTAAAACTAAACTAAAAAATAAACCTAAACCTAAACCTAAACCTAAAAAATAAACTAAAATAAATAAACCTAAAATAAAATAAATTAAAATATAATAAAATAAACCTAAATAAATAAAAAAAAATAAAATAAACTAAAATAAACCTACTGTTTGCTTAATTTAAAAAAAAAAAACTAAAACTACCATAAATCCCTGAGCCCTAATCCTTAAAATATACAACCCTAAATCATAAAATCTACAACCCCAAACCCTAAACTCTAAATTCTAAACTCTAAACTCTAAACCCCAAAAAACCTAAAAACTTAGACCTAAAATAAATAAAACCTAAAAATAAAATAAATAAAAAGCCTAAACCAAAATTAAATAAAAAATAAAATATAATACAAAACTAAACTAAAACCTAAACATAAACCTAAATGTAAACCTAAACCTAATATTAAACTAAAAAATAAAATAAAATAAAAATAAAAAAAACTAAAATAAAATAAAAGAAAAACTAAACTAAATTAAAAATAAAATAAACCTAAAATAAAATAAAATAAAAAACTAAATAAAACTAAACCTAAAATAAAAAAAAATAAAACCTAAACCCTAAACTAAAAAAACCTAAACCTAAAATAAAATATAAACCTAAATCTAAAGATAAATAAATAAAACAAATAAATAAACTACCATAAACTAAATAAAATAAAATAAATAAAATAAACATAAACTAAATAAAATAAAACCAAAATAAACCTAAAAGAAACCAACCTAAACCTAAAAAAAATAAAATAAAACCTAAACTAAAATAAAAATAAAACCTAAACCTAAAATAAAATAAAATAAACTAAAATAATATTAAATAAAATAAAATAAACTAATAAAAATAAAAGTAAATTAAACTAATAAAAGAATAAACTAAATAAATTAAATAACTACCTCTTAATTTTTTTTGTTTAAAATAACACCCTTAAAAACTAACCCTCCTAAATCATAAACTAAAATACCTAAAAAACTAAACTACTTCCACAGGCCCTGGGCCCTAAACACAAACCCTAACCACTAAATAAAAAAACTAGCCCAAACTGAGACCATACTGACCTGATAAACCCTGGGCCCTCAGTGCTGACCTCAGCTGGGCTCTAAACCCTGACCCGAGCTAACTGCCTGACCCTCCAAGATACTGACCTAGACCCTACCACTAAACTAAACTAAAAAATAAAAAGATAAAATAAAGATAAAATGATAATAATAAAAAAATAAACTAAAAAAACCCAAACTAAACCTAAACTAAACTAAATAAAATATAAATAAAATAAACCTAACTCCTAAAATAAAATAATGACCTCCTAAAAAATAAATAAACCTACCTATAATAAAACCTAAACCTAAAATAAAATAAAATAAACTCACTAAAATAAAAATAAACCTAAACATAAAAAAAATGAAAATAAAATAAACTTAAAATAATAAATAAACTAAATAAAAAAATAAAATAAACCTAAATAAAAATAAATTATAAAATAAATTAAAATAAAATATAAATAAACTAAACATCAAGTATGTAATTTTAAAAATGTAAAAATAAAAATAATAATTACTAAAACCCTAAACTCTAAACCCAAATAAACTAAAACTATAAAACCCTAAATACCATAAATGGTAAACCCTAAAACTAAATGCTAATCCAAAATCTGAAAAACCAAAACCAAACAAAACTCTAAATCGTAACCCTAAACATTAAAACCTAAAAGTAAATCTATATTAAAATAAAACCTAAAAATAAAATAAATAAAAACCTAAAACCTAATAAAATAAAATAAAATAAATGCCTAAATAAAACTAAACCTAAAATAAAATATAAAAATTAAAAACTAAGCTAAAATAAAATAAATAAAAACCTAAACTAAACTAAAAAATAAATTAAGCAAAATAATAAAAAAACCAAAATAAAATAAAAAATAAATGTAAAATAAAAAATAAAATAAAATAAAATAAAAAACTTCATTAAAATGTAAACTTGAAAATCAAACCTAAAAATAAATGAAAAATAAATCTTGAACCCTAAACTAAAAAAATGTAAACCTAAATTAAACAAAATAAAATAAACCTACCCTTAAACTAAAATAAACTAAACTAAAATAAACCTAAACCTAAAATAAACTAAACCAAGACTCTAAACTAAATAAAATAAAATAAACTAAAAATAAACCTAAACATAAATTAAAAATAAAATAAAAAATAAGCATAAAATAAAAATAAAAAATGTAAACCGAAGAAAATAAAATAAAAACCTAATCTTAACCTAAAAATAAAAATTAAAACCAAAACCTAAAAACTAAAATAAACATACAACTAAACTAAAAAAAATGTAAACTAAACCTAAACCTAAAAAATTAACTAAAATAAAAATAAAAAATAAAAGAAATAAACCTAAATTAAATAAAAAATAGAAGAAATAAACCTAAATTAAATAAAAAAATAAACTAAATAAACTAAATAAACCTAAACTTTGGGTTTTTTTCTAAAAAAACTAAATCTTAAAAACCATAAACCTAAACCCTAAATAAACCCACAAATAACCTGACCACAACCCTACATCTCCCTAAAAAACACTAAACCTAACCACTAAACTTGCATAACCATAAATCCTGATCACAAACCCTAAACTGAGGCTACCACCAACTCCTAGCCAACTACCAATACTAAACTAAACACTGAGCCTAAACCAACCCTAAACTCCACCACTACCTAAAATACTCTACCACTGACTAAAAAACCAAATGACTGAGCCACTGACCTAACCCACATGACCCTGAGCCATAAAGGCCTACTTAAAATAAAATGCAACTAAGCCTAGCACTAACCCTAAACCATTACCCTGAGAACCAAAAACCCCAAAATACAAAACTAAACCACAAACCTAAACAAAGCAAAGATAAAGTAAAATAAAATGATTAATAATGTAAGCTTAAATAAATTAGATAAAATAAAATTTAAAACCTAAACCTAAAAATATTAAAATAAATAAAATAAAATAAATAAACCTAAATAAAAAAAATAAACTAATAAATAAACCTAAAATAAATAAATTAAAATAAATAAAATATAAATAAACCTAAATAAAATAAAGATAAAATAAACTAAATACCTAAACTAAAAGATATATAATTAAATACACTAAACCCTAAACCACTAAACCATAAACCCAAGGATCCCAAATCTACAAAAACCCTAAATCTACAACAACCCTAAACTCTAAACTCTAAACCCTAAAAAAAACCCTAAAACCTAAAAACTTAAATTTAAACTAAATAAAACCTAAAAATAAATTAAATAAAAATCTAAACCAAAATAAAATGAAAATAAAATATAATAAAAACCTAAACTAAAACCTAAACCTAAACTTAAATGTTAAACTAAACCTAATCTTAAACCTAAAAATAAAATTAAATAAAAATAAAAACTAAAATAAAATAAAATAATTAAAAACCTAAACTAAACTAAAAAAATAAAATAAATCTAAAATAAAATAAAATACAAACTAAATAAAAACCTAAACCTAGAAAATAAACCTAAAAATACATCAAAATTAAAACCTAAACATTAAACTAAAAAAAACATAAACCTAAAATAAATAAAATAGAGTAAACCTAAACCTAAACAAAAATAAACTAAAATAAAGAAACTTAAAAAAACTAAACCTAAAATAAACTAAACCTAAACCATAAACTAAATAAAATAAAATAAACTAAAAATAAACCTAAAACTAAACTAAAAAATAAGACCTAAAAATAAACCTAATAGAAAAACCAAAAACCTAAACCTAAAAAAAAAAAAAAAAGCCTAAACCTATACTGAAAAATGAAAAATAAAACCTAAACCTAAAAATAAAATAAAAATAACCTAAAATAATAATAATAAATAAAATAAAATAAACCAAAATTAAAAGAAAAAATAAATTAAATAAATTAAAATTAAATAAAATTTAATAAAAAAATAAACTAAAAAAATTTAATAAACATAAACTCTTGGGTTGCTTAATGTTTTATTTAAAAATACCTTAAGCCAAATCTAAACCAAACTGAACTACCTACCCAAACCCTAAACCAAAACCCCTACCTAGCCTACAACCAAACCCTAAACCACAAACTAAATCATAAACCCTGACCATACCCAAACCTGACCATAACCCTAAACCCACAATAATCTTAGACCAAAAAATAAACTAACCTTGATCCCTACCCTAACTACCATAAACCTTGAGCCTAAAACACTAAACCTCAAAATGCTAAACCCTCTAAACTAAACCTAAAACTCAAAACCACTAATACTCACAAAACCACAAATAAAATATAAAATAAAAACCTAAATAAACTAAAATAAACCTAAAATAAAATGATTAAAACCTAAACCCTAATAAAAAAAATATAATATAATAAACATAAAATAAAACCTAAACATAAACCTAAAAGATAAAGATAAAAAAATGAAAATAAAATAAAGAAAGAAACTAAATAAAAATAAAATAAAACCTAAACTTAAACTAAAAAAAAATAAAAAATAAAATAAATTAAAAATAAACCTAAACCTAATAAAATAATACCTAAAATAAAACCTAAAATAGAAACCTCAATAAACCAAAAAATAAAATAAAAAACCTAAACATGCTAAAATAAAATATAAAACCTAACCCTAAAAATAAAATAAAATAAAAATAAAATAAAGCTTTAAAAAACTAAAATAAAAAAACTAAACTAAAATAAAATAAAATAAACCTAAATAAAATAAGTGTAAAATAAAATAAAATAAATAAAATAAAATATACCTAAAACCTAGGGTATGTAATTTAAAAAAAAAAAATAAAAAAATAATAATTAAACAAAATCCTAAACTCTCCACTGACCTACTCAACTCTAACCCAAATAATAAAATTGTAAAAAACTAAAATGTTATTCCTAAATCTGCCACTAAAACACTAAATAAACCCCAAACCCTATCTAAATCTAAACCTAAAAATAAAATAACAAAAAACTAAAACCTAAATCATGTTAAATAAACCTAAAATAAAAATAAATAAAACCTAAACCTAAATAAAATAAATGGTTAAAACTAAACTAAAACTTAAACCTAAACCTAAAAAAAGAAAATAATAAATTGAAAACTAAACTAAAATAATAAATAAAACCTAAACTAAATTAAAAAAAATTAAACAAAATTTTAAACCTAAATAAAATAAAAACTAAATAAAAACTAAAATAAACCTAAAATAATATAAAATAAAATTAAAAACTAAATAAAAACCTATAAATAAAAATAAACCTAAAAAAATAAATGAAAAAATAAATCCTAAAAAAAATAAAAATGTAAACCTAAATAAACAAAAAATAAAATAAGCTACTAAAATAAACTAAACTATAATAAATAAACTAAACCTATAAAAATAAACTAAACTAACTCTAAAATAAATCAAATTAAACTAAAATAAGCATAAACATATAAAAAAAACCCTAAAAAATAAGCCTAAATAAAATCAAAACTAAATAAAATAAAATAAAACCTAATCATAAACCTAAAATAAAATTAAAACTAAAACTTAAAAATAAATGAGATACAACTAAAAAAAAATGAGCTAAACCTAAACCTAAAATAAACTAAAAATAAAAAAAATAAAAATTAAATAAATTAAATAAACTAAATAAACTGTGGGTTTGCTTTTAAAAAACTAAACTCTAAAATCTTAGGCCTAAATCTTAAGTACCATGAAAAAGTGAGCTAACCCTGAGCCCTAAATAAAGCTACAACCCTAAACCTGACTAACCTACCTAATAAACCCTAAATCTACTGATCCCTAAAACTATAAATGAGCCTGAAACCACTAACCTAAAAATAAATAGCCAAACTGACCCTACAAACACTAAACCATAAAAACACCTGATTGTTACTACTGATCCCAAAAATAGAGCCAAACTGAGCTAAAATGATCTAAAACCAACCAACCAAAGCTTTGATCAAAACACTAAAACTAAAATGCTAAAAAGCTAAAACTAGGCCACTGACCTAACCATACCCAAAAATAAATCCTAACCAAAATCCACAAACCCAAAAACCTAAACTAAATAAAACCTAAAAATAAAATAATTAAAATAATGTAAACATAAATAAATTTGATAAAATAAAATAGAAAACTTAAACCTAAAAAAATGAAATAAAAATAAAATATAACTAAAAAATAAAACTAAACCTAAACCTAAACATAAAAAAATAAATAAAATAAATAAACCTAAAATAAATAAATTAAAATAAATAAAATAAAAATAAACCTAAATAAAAAAAAAAAAATAAAAAATAAAACTAAATAAAACCTAAAGACCTATGTAATTTAAAAGAAAACCTAAGCTAAAAACTAAAACCACAAACCATAAATCATAAACTCTAAATGCTAATCTAAAATCTGAAACCCTAAAATACAAAATCTACAAACTAAACTGTGATAAAAATAAAACCACAAAACTAAAACCTAAATTTAAACTAAATAAAACCTAAAAATATTAAATAAAAACCTAAAAAAATAAAATAAAAATAAAATATAATAAAACCTAAACTAAAAACCTAAACCTAAAATAAAATGTAAACCTAAACTAATCTTAAACCTAAAAATAAAATAAAATAAACATAAAAACTAAAATAAAATAAAATAAATAAAAACCTAAACTAAACTAAAAAAAATAAATCTAAAATATAATAAAATAAAAACTAAATAAAACCAAACCTAAAATACCTAAACCCTAAACTAAAAAAAATAAACCTAAAATAAATAAAATAAATAAAAAAACTAAATAAACTAAAACTAAAATAAACTAAACCTAAACCAAAAATAAAACTAAACTAAACTAAAATAAAATAAAATAAAAATAAATAAAAAAAAAAACCTAAAAAATAAACTTAAAAAAAATAAAACCTAAATAAAATAAAAACACTCTAAAATAAAATTAAAACCTAAACCTAGATATAAATTAAAATAAACTAACATAATATTAAATAAAATAAAATAAACAAAATAAAATAAAAATAAAAATAAACAAATTAAATAAAATAAAATAAATATTAAATAAGCTAAACTTTGGGTTGCTTAATTTTTTGTTTAAAATAAACCACAAATCATAAAACTACCCAAACTACCTACAGGCTTACAACCTTGCCTAAACCCTAAAACTAACTGATCAAAACTACCAAAACCCAGATTCATAACCCAAAATACCCTAACCCTAAAATCCTACCCATGCCTCTACAAACAACCTAAATACTGATCAAAATCCCAATCTAAACCCTAAACCACAAAATCTTAAACCCTAAACCCTGAGCCCTAAACTCTGACCCTAACCCAGACCAAACCCTAAAACTAAACCTAAAAAAATAACAAACCTCAAAACTAAACCTAAAACTAAATAAACCAAAAAAATAAATGGTTAAAAAAACTTAACCAGATAAAATATAATATAATAAAACCTAAACTAAAACCTAAACCTAAACCTAAAAATAAACTAAAATAGAAAATGAATAAACTAAAATAAAATAAAATAAACAAAAACCTAAACTAAAATAAATAAAACCTAAACCTAAACCTAAATCTAAACCAAAACTAAATAAAATAAAATAAACTAAAAATAAACATAAACATAAGCTAAAAAAGAATACCTAAAAATAAACCTAAAATAAAAACCTCAAACCTCAACCTAAAAAAAACAAAATAAATACCAATACCTATATCTAAATATAAAATATAAAACTTAAACCTAAAAAATAAAATATAAATAAAACTCAACTAAAAATAAGCCTAAACCAAAACTTAAAACTAGAAAAAAAACCTAAAAGAAATAAACTAAACTAAATAAAAATAAAAATAAACCTAAATTAAAATATGTATAAAATAATATAAAATAAATAAAGTAAATAAACCTAAACATACCGATTGTAATTTAAAAAAATTAAAAAAAATAATTAACAAAACCCTAAACTCTAAACCCAAACCCTAAACCTACAACATGGGAACTCTGGCCATACCTTATGCCATAAAACTCTAGGCTAAACTGACTAAAACCCTAAGCTGACCACAAACCCTAAACTGACCTAAATCCAAACCCTAAATCTAAAATGGAAAAACCTAAACCCTAAAACCAAAAACAAATCTATATTAAATAAAAGCTAAAAATAAAATAAATAAAAACCTAAACCTAAATAAAATAAATAAATAAATACCTAAACTAAAACCTAAACCTAAAGATAAAATAAAATAAAAATGAAAGCTAAACTAAAATAAAATAAATAAAAACCTAAACTAAACTAAAAAATAAATTAAGCAAAAAAATAAAAAACTTAAATAAAATAAAAACTAAATGTAAAATAAAAATAAAATAAACCTAAAATAAAATAAAAACTAAGTAAAACCTAAAAATAATAATAAAATTAAATGAAAAATAAATCCCAAACCCTTAACTAAAAAAAAAAGTAAACCTAAAATAAACAAAATAAAATAAGCATACCCCTAAACTAAAATAAATAAAACCTAAACCTAAACTTAAAATAAATTAAACCAAAACTCTAAAATAAATAAAATAAAATAAACTAAAAATAATCCTAAACATAAACTAAAAAATAAAACCAAAAAATAAGCCTAAAATAAAAATTGAAAACCTAAATTGAAGAAAATAAAAGAAAAACCTAAACCTAAACCTAAAAATAAAAATTAAACCAAAAACTAAAAAATAAAATAAAGATACAACTAAACTAGAAAAAAACATAAACCTAAACCTAAAACAAAAAAAAATAAACTAAAATAAAAAATAAAATAAATAAACATAAATTAAATGAAAAATAAACTAAATAAACTAAATAAAACCTTGGTTTAAAAAAAATCTTAAACTTTAAACCCTAAATCCTAGGCCCTGACCCTAAACCCTAGGCCTTAAACTAATCCTGACCTGACATTGAACTCTAACCCAAAACCTGACCTAGGCCACTTGACCTGACCTAAAATACTTTCTGACAGCAGGCCTATCTCCATGATCACTCCCAAAATAGAACTGAGGCCTAAACCTAGGCCCAGGCACTGACTGACCTAGGCAATGGACTTGACCCTACCACCTGGGCCCTGGCTGAGCCCTGGGCCTACTTACTGACCAAGACTACAGGCCACTCCTGATCACAAAATCCTAAACTAAAAGGCTGACCCTGAGCCATAAAATACAGCCAACCATGATAAGCCTTCACCCTAAATCTTAGCTGGACCATAAACTAAAAAATCTAAACCCCAGAGACTAAACAAACCACACTTAAATCCTAATCCTGAATCCACAAACCACAAAACCCTACAGGCCCTAAACCCACAAATACAAACCCTAAAATCTAAAACTAAATAAACCTAAAAATAAATTGATTAAAAACCTAAAGCTTAAAACAAAGAGATAAAATAAAATATAAAACCTAAACAAGATAAAATAAAATAAAACTAAACTAAAAAATAAACCTAAACCTAAAAAATAAACTAAAATAAATAAGCCTAAAATAAATAAATTAAAATAAATAAATTAAAATAAATAAATTAAAATAAATAAAAATAAAAATAAACCAAAAAATAAAATAAAAATAAAATAAACTAAATAAACCTAAACCTACGATATGCTTAAATTAAAAAACCTAAACCCTAAACCCAAACCTAAAACCACATCCCTAAAATCTGATCCTAAACCTAAAATCTACAACTCTAAACTCTAAACTACCATAGTAAACTTAAAACCTAAACTAAATAAAAAACCTAAAATAAAATACATAAAACCAAAAAAATAAAATAAAAAAAATAAAATATAATAAAACCTAAACTAAAACCTAAACTAAACCTAATCTTAAACTTAAAATAAAATAAAATAAATAAATAAATAAAGAGATAAAACTAATAAAATAAAATAAACATAAACTAAAATAAAATAAACTAAATAAATAAACCAAAAAAAAAAATTAAAATAAAATAAATAACACTAAAAAAACCTAAACCTAAAATAAATAAAATAGAATAAACCTAAACCTGATAAAATAAACTAAGATAAAAAAACCTAAACCTAAACTAAAATAAACTAAACCTAAACCATACTAAATAAAATAAAATAAACTAAAATAAACCTAAACTAAACTAAAATAAATAAACCTAAAGAAAACCAAAAACCTAAACCTAAAAATAAAATAAAACCTAAACTTATACATAAAATAAAAATAAAACCTAAAACTAAAATAATAATAATAATAATAAATAAAAAAATAAACTAAAATAAAATAAAAATAAATTAAATAAAAAATAAACTAAATAAATTAAATAAACCTAAACCTGGGTTTGCTTAATTTTTTTAATTAAAATGCTAAACCATACCCTAAATCATAAAACTAACCCCACTTTTTTTTAGCTTGACCACCGGACCAGGCCCTAAAGTGTAAATCTTGGGCCACTAACCTGATCCTAACAACCTGACCCTAAACCCATGCCCATGCCTACACAAATCTAAAGCTACCCTGATCCTAAACCCTAAACTAACCATAAACATAAATGACCAAAACCCTAAACCCTCAAGTCTGAGCCCTCTAAACCCTAAACCTGAAACCACCTGAAAAACTAAACCTAAGCAGGATACAGGCAGACCACTAAACCCTGAAACCCAAAACCAAAACACAAAACTAAACCTAAACTAAATAAACTTAAAAAATAAATGATTAAAAAGCCTAAACCCAAATAAAAAAATAAAATATAGTAAAAACCTAAACCTAAACCTAAAAATAAAATAAAATAAAAATTGAAAATAAACTAAAATAAAATAAAGAAAAACCTAAACTAAACTAAAAAAATAAAATAAGCCTAAGAATAAGAAATAATAATAAAGTAACGTAAAATAAAATAAAATAAAATAAAACCTAAATAAAAACCTAAACCTAAAAAATAAACCTAAAAATAAAACTTAAAATAAAAAAAATAAAATGTAAACCCTAAACAGGAAAAAAAAATACATAAGCCTAAAATTAAAATAAAATAAACAAAACAAAAGGTTACAACCGTGGTGGTCGAAGAAGTGGTGATTATGCAGACGTGAGGAGTGATAAAGGTTACAACCGTGGTGGTGGCGGAGGGAGAGATCGAGGATATGATGGTGAATCACGCTACTCAAGATGCTCGGAGGTTTTGATTGGAATTAGAGAAACTAACAAACAACTGATCAGATCTACTGTTTATGGAACTTTCTTTATAGAAGAGACGATTCTAATTATCTAGGGTTTTTGATTTGCTCTATGCATGCTCATTTTTATTTATTCCATCGCTTGTTTCTCAAAAAACTTGGTGTGATTCTTTATTTGATGAAATTGAAAGGAAGAGATATTTAATATGAATTTGTTCTCTTGTAAAAAAAGAAACCAAAAAATCATAAAACCTAAACTAAAACCTAGACCCTATACATAAAATCTAAACCCTAAACCCTAAACCCTAAAACACAGTAAACCTTAAACCCTAAATGCTAAAAGAATAAACACTAAAACCCTAAACCCTAAACTCTAAACCCTATATCTTAAACCATAAACCCTAAACCATAACCTTAATCCCTAAACCTAATGTAACTAAATAAATTAAAAAATATACCTAAACCCTAAAATCTAATAAACCTAAATGTTAACCTAAACCCTAAGAATGGGCATAACCTTGATGGCAGGAACATCACTATCAACCATGCCTAGTCTAGATTTGGCAGTGGAGATGAACACGACAGTTATCATAGTGGTGGTGGGGGATCTGGAGGTGCTGGTGGATATGGAGGTGGTGGTCAAAGCAGTGGTGGTTATGGAGGTAAGAGGAATGATGAAGGTTACAGTCGTGGTGGTGGTGGAGGGAGAGATCTGGGATATGATGGTGGATCCCCTACTCAAGAGGCTGAGGTTATTTTGATGGGAACTAGAGAAACTAAAAATTGGTCGATTCGATCTGCTACTTATGGAACTGTGTTTTTACAGTAGAGACCATTCTAGTTATCTAGGATTTTTGATTTGCTCTATGCATGCTCATTTTTTATCTAAGTTATCGCTTATGTCTTAGGAAACTTGGTGTGTTACTTGGTTAACGAAATTGAAAAGAAGAAATGTTGAATCTGAACCCTAGATGTAAACCTAAACCCTAAACATCTAAACCCTTAAAATAAAATAAAAAAATAACCTAAAATAAAAATAAAATAAACTTAAAATAAATTGAAATAAATTTTAAATAAAAACCTAAACCTAAAAATAAAACCTAAAATAAATAAATAATAAAACCTAAACTAAAAAAAAACTAAACATAAAAAAATAAATAAATAAAAAATAAAATAAACTAAACTATAATAAAATAAAACCTAATCCTAAAATAAACTAAACCAAAACCTAAACCTAAACCCTAATTAAAATAAAATAAGCTAAAATAAATCTAAACCTAAACTAAAACTTAAAATAAACCTAAAACCTAAACCAAACCTAAAAATAAAAAATAAAACCAAACCAAAAAAATAAAAATAAAACTCAACTAAAAATAAACTTAAACCTAAAAAATAAACTAAAACAAATAAACTAAACTAAATA
The DNA here is from genome assembly GCA_021442155.1 of Cymbidium sinense. Lineage (NCBI taxonomy): Eukaryota > Viridiplantae > Streptophyta > Magnoliopsida > Asparagales > Orchidaceae > Cymbidium > Cymbidium sinense. The sequence goes on along the minus strand of CM038219.1, from coordinate 158,728,751 downwards.
AAAATAAAAATAAACTAAAATAAAATAATAAAAAAAGTCAAATAAATAAAAATAAACTAAATAAACCAAAGCCTACTATTTTACTTAATTAAATAAAACCAAAACCCTAAATCCTAAACCCTAAACCCTAAAAGTAACCCTAAACCCCAAATCCTAAACCTCCAACCATAAATTTCTAATCCTAAACCCTAAACCATAAACCCTAAACCCTAAATCCTAAAACCCTAAACCCTAAACTCTAAATCCTATACCCTAAAATCCTAAACCTCAAACCCTAAACCCTAAAACCTACAACCCTAAACATTAAACCCCAAACCCTTAACCTTAAACCCTAAACCCTTAACTAACCCTAAACCCTAAGAATGGGTAGAACCTTGATAGCAGGAACATCACCGTCAATTAGGCTCAATCTCGATCTGGTGGTGGAGGTGAACGCAGAGGCGAAGGTTATCATAGTGGTGGTGGGGGATCTAGAGGTGCTAGTGGATATGGAGGTGGTGGTCAAAGCAGTGGTGATTATGATGGTGGGAGGAGAGATGAAGGTTTCAATTGTGGTGGTGGTAGAGGGAGAGATTAGGGATATGATGGTTGATCCTGCTACTCGTGAGGCTGGCGTGATTCTGATTAGAACTAGAGAAAATGAAGAATTACAGTAGAGATAGTTCTACCTATCTAAGTATTTTTATTTGCTCTATGGGTGCTCATTTTTTATCCATGTCATTGCTTATGTCTTAGAAAACTTGGGGTGCTACTTGGTTGATTAAATAATAAAGAAGAAATGTTGAATCTGAATTTGTTATCTATTAAAAAAAACCTTAAACCTTAAACTAAAACTTAAACCCTAAACCTGAAACCTAAACTCTAAACTCTAAACCAAAACCCTTAACCTAACCCTAAACCTACAATCCGAAACCCTAAACCCTAAACCCTAATGGCTTGGTTAATCTAGACAATACTGGGTTTCCTTATCTCAGAAATTAATCTAACCTATTGGATTCACCTGCTTCAATACCTCTTTTATTGCATGATCAATTTCTATTTCTTGATGTTATTTCTTTTGGTCTTTCTGATGCATCAAATCCCTTGTTGTTTACTTGTTGATCTCTGTGGCATGAGCTATTAGTTTAATTATCTTAGCTTTAATTGGAAGCTTACTGCCTCTACTATTTTTACTGTTAATGTACTGGTGCTTCTTTGGAATTTGCTGATGCATCATATTACTCCTTGCTGGTCCTTTGATGAGCTAAGTGGCATCTGTTGTTGATTTAATTATCCCAACCTTGTTTAGGGTCTTGCTATTTCTGGATGCAACATCTATGTTAAAGGTTTAATTGTTGGTTGTTGGGCTTTTGGGCCCTTTGTCCAGAAGGCTGGTCTTGGATTTGGTTTAATGTATTTGTTGAATGTATACTTGCTACAATACTTATAAGGAAAGAAAATGCAATACCTTTGTTATTATTAATGGTTCTTTGTAGGTTTGGTATTGTTTAATGAATTCCTTTTAGTCTGATTTCTCTCAGGGGAGTTACGCTTGATTTCTCTAAAATTTCATTGATAATACCCTTTTGAACCCTTATGGTAGCTCTGTTGCCCACTACTTTTTTATTGGCTTATCTATGGTTGCAATATAGTGTTGTTTTAACCTATTTATTTTTCGGATTCCTTGTCTGGCTAACCTTATGTTTGTTAGCTATTTGTTGCTAGTGTTCTTATTTGTCTTTGATGTTCTCATCCAGTACTCTTGATCATTAATTGTTTTTTACCTTTTGGCTCTGTTAAAATTGTGTAGATCCGACTTGTTGGTAATTCTCTGGATGTTGGTGATCTGGATTATCCTCATCTTACGGGGTTTTATTTTGTTTTGTTGGTTATTTATTGAGGTTGTAGGCTACAAGATGGCTTTTTTATTTTTTACCTTGGTATTTCTTATCTCTCATTTTTTATGAATGATTGTGCTATTAAAACACAGGATCTTTGCTATTTTCACTGCTTTTTACATCTGGTTGTAGTCTTGGCCAGACCTCTTCCTTAACTATCTAGGATTTAACTTATGCATTGTATAATTTGAATGGTTGGTTTTATGGACAACTTGGTGTTATTTTATTTCTTGTTGTTGGATGGTCTGGATCATTGAGTCTTTTATCCAACAAGCTGTTACTAGGGTTGTTTATCTGATTTAACAAGGTGTTGTTAGTGTTGTCTTACTGATTATTTTGCCCAACCTCATATTCCCAATCTACCAAGAGAGATTTTGCAATTTCCTATTCAATTTTATTAATCCCTTACAGGTTTGGACTTCCTTTATGGCTTCTCAATTTGCCTTTAATGTGGTTGTGGGTTTAGTTGCTAGATTGATCATTTTTATCTGCAAGGTTTTTTCTATTGATTATCTTTTGAACCCTTTCTCCTGCTACTTTACATCTCTATTTTTTATTGGAATTTTATATGGTGGGTGTAATTTTTGTTTCATTGCTACCACTATTGGCTTTTGGATTTTAGGGTCCTTTATCCAGCAGGTTGTCTTTGTGGTTATTATCTCTTTATTTCCTTTTATTTCTCTGAATGTTTTTGCTGTTAACAACTGAGCAACTGCTGATTTCTCCTACTGCTATTTTATCCCCCTTGGTTATGTTCAAATTATGCAGAACCCTATGATTTTCCATCTGTTTATTTGGATCTTTACATATGCTCTATTTACTCTAAATGGGTGGACTTTTGGCCAGCCTCTTTGTAATTACTATCTGGGTTGTTGGCTGAACTGGATTAATACTCTACATGCTATTTTTAGGGTTTTGGTTTATTTTTTTTAGCAAGCCTCTAATGAAGTTGTTGACTACTTGGTGGCTTTTGATTTGAATCTCCTTATTGGTTTATTATATGCTTATCATCTGAATTCTATGTACTACTTTATCTGCTGCTCTTTTCTACTATATCTATTGCACTGTTTATTCTAAATGGGTGGTTCTCTGGCCAGCTAGCTGGTTTTCATTGTCTTGGCTTTTTGTTGTCTTGGATATTTACTATCCTTGTTTCTCGGGATTCCAATGTTGGCTCTATCTTTGTTGGTTGTAGGACTTTAGGGTCCTATGTTTAGCAAGCTATTTTTGACTTTGTTACGATTATCTTTGCTCATTGGTGTCAGCTCTTTACTCTTACGATCCTTGTTTTATGCTCTATCTACTTGGTTACTAACTATTGCAATGTCTACTCGATTGAGAGGTTCTAGCCATCTTGCTATCCCTTCTGTCTTGGTCTTGTTTATCTTGGCTATTTTTTGTCTTGGTTATCTGTTGTCTTGTTTTTTTTTGGATTCTAATGAGGACCCTAATTTGAATCCCCATTTTGATTTATCCTCTAGTGGGTTCCAATGTTGAACTAACTATTTTGTTGTTGGGGTTGGCTTTCTGATTGCCATTGCTGTTTGTGTGTATGTTCATTTCATTTCGATAGCTGTGATCTACATTAACTGCTACTATTTCTATTCCCATCTGGGTTTAGTTAGGCTTTTCCTACTATCTCCTTGGAATGCAATGTCTATTCTGAATGGGTGGTACTATGGATATCTTCTACCTTTTGCTGTCTTGCTATCTTGGTTGTTTATTGAACTGGATTATCCGATTTTTTGTCCGACATCTTCTCTTGGCTGTAGTTCGACTATCTTTATTTGGTGCTACTTTTGGTATTGGGTTATCTTTGCTTCCTTTACAATTGCTTTTGTCAACTGATATGGATATTAATAAGGGTTTGTTCACATCATTCATTATTAAGATTGGGCTCATTTTTTTGGACTTTACTTCACTAACTAAAGATTATATATATATATATATATATATATATATATATATATATATATATATATCATATATATATATATATATATATATATATATATCATATGTTTGGGATGGTGTTACTTATAGGCTCATCGACTTGTTTTAGGATTTTAGCGGGCCTTTTATTTTTATTGTGGATGGTTTTTATCTTTATTTCATATGTATAAGTATCCTCATGTCAAGTTGACTATATTGATGATACTTTTCAGCATGGGACCCTTATCTTTCTACCCTTTGTATTTCCTCTCTATATTATATATAGTTTTGTTTAGGTTTGTAGGTAATAAAGCCCATAAGACTTTCAACATGGTGCTATCTTCCACCGAGGGTTGGCTATGATGGTTGTGATGATTTCACTCCCTTTTGGTTTGGTAGTAGCTCTTGTGATGTAACCCTTCCGTTGAAGTTTGGATGCGCATATTTGCATCTGCCCCAACTTAGTGTGACTGAGCCTGAGCCTCCTCTATCACAATTCTTTACTATCATTCTCAGATTATGCTTTTTTTAGTTATCATTATGTATGTATTACCTTAACTGCTCTAATTTCTTTTCATTTACATTTTTGCAGGTGCTTCTCTCTTGTCCTCTTGCAGGTTTGCTCCATAGTGTCATGCATTCTCACGTCTGAGGAATTGGCCTAATCTTCCTTTGGCTTTTTATGTTAATCTATTTGTATCTTTTGATTGCTTTAATGTCTTCTTTTGCTTTTGGATGTACTTAGATAGGGGATCTACTCCTTAGGCTGATTGTAGCTCTTTGAGTAGTAGTTCTGTAGTTTATCCCCTTTAAGGACCTTGTAACCCTCTTTTTGTGGCAATAAAATTCCCCCTACATGGGGTTTCTCAAAAAAAATAACCCTAAACCCTAAACCCTAAAAAACCTAAAACCCTAAATAAAAAAAGCATAAACCCTAAAACCCTAAACTCTAAACCCTAAACCCTAAAATCCAAACCCTAAACCTAAATTTAAAGTAACTAAATAAATTAAAAAATAAACCTAAACCCTAAATTCTAATAAACCTAAACATAAACCCTAAGATTGGGTAGAACCTTGATGGCAGGAACATCATCGTCAACCAGGCTTAATCTAGATCTGGCAGTGGAGGCGAAGGCAGAGGCGACGATTATTATTGTGGTGGTGGGGGATCTAGAGCTGCTGGTGGATATGGAGGTGGTGGTTGGAGCAGTGGTGGCTATGGAGGCGAGAAGAGCCATGGAGGTTACATAAATGGAAGTTGCATAGGGAGAGATCAGGGATATGATGGTGGATCCCACTACTCGAGAGGCCGGGGTGATTCTGATGGGAACTGGAGAAACTAAAGAACGACCGATCCGATCTACTACTTATGGAACTGTGTCTTTACAGTAGAGCGATTCTAGTTCTCTCGGGTTTTTGATTTGCTCTAAGCGTGCTCACTCTTTTATCTATGTCATCGCTTATGTCTTAGAAAACTTGGTGTGTTACTTATTTGATGAAATCAAAGGAAAGAAATGTTGAATCTGAATTTGTTCTCCCTTAAGAAAAAACCAAAAACCCTAAACCCTAAACTAAAACCTGAATGCTAAACCTAAAATTGAAACCCTAAAAACCCTAAACCCTATACCCTAAAACCCTAAACCCTAAAAATAAAATAAATAAAATATCTTAAACCTAAATATAATAAAAAGAAAAATAAAATAAAAACCTAAACTAAAACTTAAACCTAAACCTACAAATAAAATAAAATAAATTAATAAAAATAAACTAAAATAAAATAAATAAAAACCTAAACTAAACTAAAAAATAAAATAAACCTAAGCATAAAATATCTAAATAAAATAAAAACTAAGCATAAAATAAAAATAAAATAAACCTAAAATAAACTTAAAATAAAATAAACTAAATACTAAATAAAAACCTAAACCTAAATAAACTAAACTAAAAATAAACAAAAATAAAAATAAAAAATAAAATAATCTAAAATAAATAAAAAATAAACTAATAAACTAAATAAACAAAATAAGAAATGTTGAATCCGAATAAAATAAAATAAAATAAAAACATAAACTAAAACATAAACCTAAACCTAAAAAGAAAATAAAAAAATAAAAACTAAATAAAAACCTAAACTAAATTTTAAAATAAAAAACCCAAATATAATATAAACTAAACTTAAAAAATAAAATAAAAAAGAAATAAAGAACCAAACCTAAATAATAAACCTAAAAATAAAAATTAAAACTAAATAAAAAAATAAAATCTAAACCTTAAACTAAAAAGAAAACCTAAACCTAAAATAAAATTAAAATAAGCCTAAACTTAAACTAAAATAAATAAAACCTAAACCTAAACCTAAAATAAACTAAACCGAAACCTAAACCTAAACTAAATAAAATAAAATAAACAAAAAATAAACTGAAACCTAAACTAAAAAATAAAACCTAGAAATAAATCTAAAGTAAAATAAATTAAATAAAATAAATACCTAAACCTAAACCTAAAAAAACAAACTAAAATAAAAATACTAAAAAAATAATCCTAAATCAAAATAAAAAATAAAATAAACTAAAAAAATAAAGTAAATAAACCTAAACCTACTAGTTTACCTAATTTTAAAAAAAAATTAAAATATAAGAAAATAAATAAATAACCCTAACCTTAAACTCTAAACCCTAAACCTAACCCTAAACCTTAAACTCTAAACCCTAAACCTACAACACTAAACCCTAAACACTAAACCCTAAAACAATAAACCTACAATCCTAAATCCTAAACCTTAAATCCTCAAAAACCCTAAACCCTAAACCATAAACCGACAACACTAAACCTACAACCTTAAACCCTAAACTCTAAAAAACCCTAAACCCTAAACCCTAAACTAAAACCCGAACTCTAAACTTAAAACCTAAACCTTAAACCCTAAAACCCTAAACCTAACCCTAAACCTAAACCTTAAAAAATTTCTAAACCCTAAATCTTAAACATTAAACCCTAACCCTAAACTCCAAACCTAAACTAAACCCAAAGTAATAAAATAAATTAAAAAATATACCTCAACCCGAAAACCTAATAAACCTAAACCCTAAGAATGGGCAAAACCTTGATGGTAGGAACATCACCATCAACCATGCTTAGTCTAAATCTAGTGATGTAGGTGAAGGCGGAGGCGGTAGTTATCATAGTGGTGGTGGGCGATCTAGAGTTGCTGGTGGATATGGAGGTGGTGGCTGGAGTAGTGGTGGTTTTGGAGGCGGGAGGAGTGATGGAGCTTACAATCGTGGTGGTGGTAGAGAGAGAGATCGGGGTTATGATGGAAGATCCCTCTACTCAAGAGGCGGGGGTGGTTCTACTGGGAACTAGAAAAACTGAAGAACTTAAAAACTCTAAACCCTAAACTAAAAAAAACATATACCTAAAATAAAAATAAAAAAATAAAAAAATAAACTTTTACCTAAACTAAAGTAAACTAAATTAAAAAATATTAAAACTAAATCTAAACCTAAAGTAAACTAAACTTAAACCTAAATCTAAAAAAAAATAAACCTTAAAAAACTCTAAACCCTAAACTTAAAAAAAAACTAAACCTAAAAGAAAAATTAATTTAGATAAAATAAAATAAACTAAAACCCAAACTAAAATAAATAAAACTTAAACCTACACCTAAAGTAAACTAAACTTAAACCTAAACCTAAACTAAATAAAATAAAATAAACTAAAAATAAACCTAAACTTAAACTAAAAAGGAGAACCTAAAAATAAACTTTTTTAAAAAAGTAAAAATCTAAACCTAAAAAAATAAAATAAAAACCTAAACCTAAATAAAAAAAATAAAAAATAAAACCTAAACCTAAAATATGAAATTAAAATAAAACTTAACTAAAAAATAAACATAAACCTAAAAAATAAACTAAAATAAATAACCTAAACTAAAATAAATAAACCTAAAACAAATAAACAAACTAAATAAGAATAAAAAATAAGAAATAAATTAAGTTAATATAAATACCAAAAAAAATTAAAAAACTTAAAAAACTTAAACCTACGAGTTTACTTAATTATTTTTTTTAAAAAAAACCCCTAAGCTAACCCTAAACCCTAAACCCTAAAAACCCTAAACCCTAAAGACTAAACATTAAACCCTAAACCCTAAACCCTAAACTCTAAACCCTAAACCATAAAAACCTAAAAACCTAAGCCTAAACTAAATAAAACCTAAAAATAAAATATACAAAAAAACCTAAACCTAAATAAAATAAAAAAATAAAATAAAATAAAAAATTAACTAAAAGCTAAACGTAATCCTAAAAATAAAATAAATTAAATTAAAAAATAAACTAAAATAAATAAATAAGAACCTAAACCAAACTTAAAAAATAAAATAAAGCTAAGAATAAAAAACTACATAAAGTGAAAAACCAAACCTAAAATAAAAATAAAATAAACCAAAAATAAAATAAAATAAAATTAAATAAAATTTAAAGTAAAAATAAACTTAAAATAAATAAAAATAAAACTTAAATCCTAAACTAAAACTTAAACCTAAAGTAAAATAAAATAAACTAAACCTAAACTTAAAATAAAATTAAAATAAATAAAACCTAAACCTAAACTAAATAAAATAAAATGAACTAAAAATAAACCTAAACCTAAAAAATAAAATCTAAAATAAACCTTAAGTAAAACCTAAAACCTAAACCTAAAATCAAATAAAACTAACCTAATCCTAAAATAAAAATAAAACCTAAATAAAATAAAATAAAACTAAAACTAAACTAGAAAATAAACATAAACCAAACTAAAAAAATATAAAATAAATAAATAAAATAAATAAACTAAACTAAGTAAAAATAAAAATAAACCTAAATGAAAAAAAGCTAAAATAATTAAAAAATAAACTAAATAAAATAAATAAACCTAAACCTGTTGGTTTAGTTAATTTAAAAAAAAATCCTAAACACTAAACCCTAACCTAACCCCCTTTAAAATCCAAACCACTGCCCAAACAAACCTTAAAACCCTAAACCCTAAAAAACCACCCTAAACTAGGCCTAAACCCTAAACCCTAAACTTTAAATGCTAAAACCTTAAACCATAAAGCCTAAAAAAACCACCCTAAATCTAAAACCCTAAACCCCTAAATCCCACAAACCCTAAAGCTTAAACTCTAAACCCTAAACCCATAACTCTAAACCCTAAACCATAAAACCCTAAGACTTAAAACCCTAAATCCTAAACCCTAACCTTAAACATAAAACCCTAAAAGTATAAACCTTAAAACCCTAAACCCTAAACCTTAAGCCCTAACCCTAAATAAAAAATAATAAACCTAAATCTAAACTAACTAAATAAATTTAAAAATAAACCTAAACCCTAAAACTTATTAAACCTAAACCCTAAGAATGGGCAAAAACTTGACTGTAGGAACATCACCCTAAATAATGCTCATTCTAGATCTGGTTGTGGACGTAAAGGTGAAGGTAGTGGTTATCATAGTGTTGGTGGGTGATCTAGAGGTGCTAGGATATGGACACAGTGGTCAGAGCAGTGGTGGTTACAGAGGTGGGAGGAGTGACAGAGGTTACAGCCATGGTGGTGGTGGAGGGAGAGATCAAGGATTTGATGGTGGATCTCACTACTTGAGTGGCTGGGGTGGTTTTGATCAGTACTGAAGAATATGAAGAATGCCAGATCTGATCTAGTCTTATGGAATTATGTCTTTACAATAGAGATGATTCTAGTTATCTAGGGTTTTTCATTTGCTCTATGTGTGCTCATTTTTGGTTTATGTCGTCACTTATTTCTTAGAAAACTTGGTGCTTTACTTGGTTGATGAAATCGAAAAGAAGAAATGTTGAATCTGAATTTATTCTATGTTAAAAAAACCAAAAACCCTAAAACCTAAATTTAAACTTGAATCCTAAACCCGAAACATAAACCCTTAACCTTAAATTCGAAGCCCTAAACCCTAAAAACCCTAAAACCTAAACCTTAACCCTAAACCCTAAACCCTAAACACTAAACCTAAACCTACCCTGAATAGACCCATACCCTAAAACCTAAAAACTAAACCTAAAAAAGCTTAAAAATAAAATAAATAAAGAAACCTAAACTAAAATAAAATAAACACCTAAACTAAAACCTAAACCTAAACTTCAACCTAAAAAAAAATAAAATAAAAAATAAAGAATAAAATAAAATAAAATAATTAAAAATGTAAACTAAACTAAAAATAAAAAACCAAAATAAAATTAAAACTAAACCTAAAATAAAAATCATATAAACTAAAAGTAAAAATAAAATAAACCTAAAATAAAATAAAATAAAAACTAAATAAAAACCTAAACCTAAAAAAATAAACCTAAAAATAAATAAAAAATAAAACCTGAACCCTAAACTAAAAAAAACATAGACATAAAATAAATATAAAGTACACCTAAACCTAAAATAAATTAAACCAAATAACCTAAATCTAAACCTAAAATAAACTAAATCTAAACCTAAACCTAAACCCTAAATAAAATAAGATAAACTAAAAATAAAGCTAAACTTAAAATAAAAAATAAAACCTAAAAATAAACCTTCAGTAAAACATAAAATGTAAACTTAAACCTAAAAATAAATAATAATACCTAAACTTAAATAATAAAATAAAAATAAAACTAAACTAAAATGTAAACCTAAACCTAAATCTAAATCTTAAAGATAAACCAAAATAAAAAACCTAAGCTAAATTTAATAAACTAAACTAAATAAAAATAAAAATAAACTAAATAAAACTAAACCTATGAGTTTACTTAATTAAAAAAGAATAAAAAAACAAAATAATAAAAATAATAAGAAAAACCCCTAACCTTAAACCCTAAACCTTAAAATTAAAAACCCTATAAACCTAAACCTACAACTCTAAACCTAACCCACAAACCTTAAATCCAAAATCCACAAACTGACCTCTAAACTACACCCTAAACCTAACCTGACCCTACCACTAAATACTAAACCCTAAACTTAAACCAAACCCTATCTCATTAAACCCTAAACCTAAAATAAAATGACAAATTAAACTAAAATAAACATAAAACATACTAAAGATAAACTAAAATAAAGAACTTAAACTAAGATAAATAAACTAAATAAATAAAAAAATAAACCAATAAAATAAAAGAAGATAAACTAAAATAAATAAAATATAAATGAAATACTAAATAAACCTAAACATGTGGGTTTGCTTTAACCCAACCCTACTGGGACCCTAAAAGGCTCTAGGCATGAGCCCTACCCTGTGCCCTAAACTGTCAACCCTAGGCCCTCCTAAACTTTACCAGCAATCCTGAAACTGACACCACCCTAAATCCTCCAAAACCATAAAACTAATAACTCTGACCCCACTAACCCAGGCCCCTACTGAGCCACAAAGCCAGGCCATGAGCCTACCCCAACCTGACCCTAAACTAAACCCTCCCTAAACCCTAAACCCTGCTGACACTAAACCCTAAACCTAAACCATAACCCTAAAACTAAACCCAAACCCTAAATCTTAAAACATAACCTAAACCACAAACATAAAAGCATAAATTGTAAAACCCTAAACCCTAAACCCTAAACCCTAACCCTAAGCCACCAAACACTAAACATAAACCTAAAGTAACTAGGTAAATTAAAAAATAAACTTTAACCCTAAAACTTAATAAACCTAAACCATAAGAATGGGCAGAACCTTGACGGTAGGAACATCACCATCAACCAGGCTTAGTCATGATCTAGTAGTGAGGTGAAGGCAAAGGCGCCGGTTATCACAGTTGTGGTGGGGGATCTGGAGGTGCTGGTGGATATGGAGGTGGTGGTCAGAGTAGTGGTGGTTATAGATGCGGGAGGAGCGATAAAAGTTACAACCGTGGTGGTGGCATAGGGAGAGCTTGAGGATATGATGGTAGATCTCGCTACTCAAGAGGCCGGGGTGATTTTTATGGGAACTGAAGAAACTGAAGAACGATCAATCTGATCTACTACTTATTGAACTATGTCTTTATAGTACAGATGATTCTAGCTATCTATGGTTTTTTATTTGCTCTATCCATGCTCATTTTTTATCTATGTCGTTGCTTGTATCTTAGAAAACTTGGCGTGTTACTTTGTTCATGAAATCAAAAAGAATAAATGTTGAAATTGATTTTGTTCTATGTTAAAAAATAACCAAAAACCCTAAACATAAATTAAAACTTGAACCCTAAACCTAAAACCTAAATCATAATACCTAAACCTGAAACCCTGAACCTAAATCTTAAACCCTAAACCCTAAACCCTAAACCCTAAACCCTAAATCCTAAACCTTAAACCCTAAAACTTAAACCCTAAACCCTAACTGTTTACTCTTAGGACTGCTATTGAGCACCTATTGGTTGCAATTTTCTTTATTGCTATTATTTTGCTGATTGGGATATCCCATCTCTACACTAATATCTCTTTGCAGAAATGGAATTGTGTTATTTTTTTTCAATACTGGTCTTGCTATTTTTGGTCTTGCTTCCCATGATAAGCAGGTTTGGAGTTTTTTAAGGGATTATCATTGTGCATCTGCTGAGATTATGGGCACAGCTTACTCTATAAAATTGTCCATGCTGCTATTTTCTGGATTGTTGATTGCTAACACCTGGGATGTTGTTGCTTTTCCTTGCTGTTGTTCTCCCATCCTATGCTATGATTGGAACATGTACAACTTGAAGCACATTTCTTTGTTATGCTTGGAATTAATCAATGATTTATCTTATATGCATAATTGGGTTATTGACAAACCCACTGGTTATTATTGTCATTACCTTGGCGAATGGGTTATGGTTAATAAGCATCGACCATCGATTTCTCTGTCACTCTTTGGATAGGCTTATGGTTGGGAGCTATTCATTATCTATCCTTTCCTTTATCGATATATGTTTATGGGTGGAATCTTGGATAGCTTGTTGGTTTTAACTTGTTGTTGGTTTGATCACGGATCAATACCCACCTTCGCACGGGACTTTGGATTATTTTGCAAGTCTCTATTGAAGTTGCTGATTGCTTGGTAGATTTTGCTTTGAACCACCTTACTAGTTTATTCTATGCCTATCATTGGAATTCATTGACTTACCTTTTCTGCTACTGTTTACTTCATCCTTTTTCTATCAAACTTGTATCTATTGTTTTGATTATCTTTGGATGTGTGGCATCATGGCAAGCTAATTGGTTTTGCTATTTTGGTTGTCTCTTATCTTGGAGATTTACCTTTTTGTTTTACCTTGTCACCTCAGTTGGTTCTTTCTTTGTTGGTTGTAGAATTTGAGGGTCTCATGCCTGCATTCTGACATTGTTGTCCTGATGGTGAGGGTTTTTGGTGATTTCTGTCTGATTTGCTACCTTCAGGATAACTTTTTTTTTGCTTTATTTATTTGTTTATCTATTATTGCCATGTCTACTCTGATTAAGGAGTTTTATGGCCAATTTGCTGTATCTTCCTATCTTGGATGTTGCCGTCTTAATTGTTGCTATTTTTTGGATTTTAATGTTGAGACTCATTTCAATTCACTTGTTGATTTTTTTTATGGCGGGTTCCAATGTTGTATTAGTTGTTTGGCTGTTGGGGTTGGCTTTCTGATTGCCCGTGCAATTTATCTCTTATTTTTTCTGATTTGCATCACCTGCTACCTCATTTCTAATTGGTTGTGCGTCTTATGAGATTTATTACGAAAGAATGGTATTATGGATTTAGTCCCTTCCTATCTTGGATGTTGTTGCCTTTTCTTTGTCTTGTTCTCTGGATTGATTGTTGATGATTATCGAATGGGAGGAATCTTTGCTATTGGGCTGCTCTAAACTATTTTTTCTGGGTGCTTATTTTGGTTGTGTTGAGCTATGCTATCTTCCTTTACTATTGCTTTCTCTAGGACATTAATAAGAGGATTATTTCCTGGGTTGTTTTCTGCACTGAAAGATTCATTTACATATCATGTGATTGGGATGGTGTTAATTATAAGCTCATTGACTTATTTACAGGTTTTAAAAGTTGTCTCCTCTGTAATTTTCTTATGGAGGGATTATATCTTTGAACTAATTTCTTTCACGAATATGGCTATTCATGAGATTACTAAGATGGCTCACTCACTTATATTTATGTATTCTCATGTCAAGATGACTATATTGATGATGATATTTTTTCTTGAATGAGACTCTTTATCCTTGACTCTTAGCAATTACCTATATATTTTAGATATGATTTTGCTTAGGTTTGTAGGTAATAAAGCTCACAAGAATATCAACAAGCGGGTGCTACCTTCTCAGGTTTGTTGGCAATGATGGTGATGATCTCACTATTGGTTGGTAGTAGCTCATGTGATGTAACCCTTCGAAGTTTGGATGCTCATACTTGCATCGACAGGATGTGATTGAGCGAGCCTTCTCTATCACAATTCCTTCTAACATACTCATATTATGTTATTTTCCTCTAACTTTTTTGTATTACCTTAGCTTTGTCTCCCTCTTATTATAACTTTGATGATTCTCTCTCCTTCTTTTGCGTCTGCTCCAGTTATCATGCATTCCCACATCCTCAGAGCATTGGCTTTAATCTTACTTTAGCTTATTATGTTAATCATCTTGTACCTTTTGATTGTTTTATGCTTTCTTTTACTCTTGGATGTACTTAGATGGGGATTTACTCCTTAGGCTAATTGTAGCTCTTTGAGCGATGGTTACAGTTTATCCTTTTAAGGACCTTGTAACCCTCTTTTTGTGGTAATAAAATACCCCTACATGGGGCTTCCCCTAAAAAAAAACCCTAAATCCTAAACCCTAATACCTAATCCCTAAACCCTAAATCTTAAATCCCAAATCCTAAACTCTAAACTCTCAGTAACCCAAACCCAAAACCCAGACCCTGAAAAAAAGCTAAAACCTAAACATAAAAAACTTAAAATAAAATAAATAAATAAACTTAAAACAAAATATAATAAAAAAATAAAATTAAAAAACCTAAACTAAAACCTAAACCTAAACCTAAAAAAATAATATAAAATTAAAATTAAAATAAAATAAATAAAAACCTAAACTAATCTAAGAAATAAAAAACCTAAATAAAATAAAAACTAAACCTAACATAAAAATAAAATAAACCTAAAATAAAAAAATAAACCCAAAATAAAATAAAATAAAAACTAAATAAAAATAGAAACTTAAAAAATAAACTTAAAAATGAACAATAAATAAAACCTAAACCTAACATAATAATAAAATAAACCTAAACCTAAACTAAATTAAACTAAACAAAAATAAAAAAACCTAATCTTAAACCTATAAAAACTAAAGCTAAGCCTAAACCTAAACCTAAACCCTAAATAAAATAAAATAAACTAAAAATAAACCTAAACCTAAACTAAAAAATCAAACCTAAAAATAAACCTTAAATAAAAACCTAAAACCTAAACCTAAACCTAAAAATAAAAAATAATAGCTAAACCTAAAAAATAAAATAAAAAAAAACTAAATTAAAATGTAAACCTAAACCTAAACCTAAATCCAAAAAATAAACACAAATAAAAACCTAAGCTAACATAAGTAAACCTAAAATAAATAAACTAAATAAAATAAAATTAAAAATAAACCTCAATAAAAACAAAAAATATAAAATAAACTAAATTTAATAAAAAATAAACTAAATAAAACTAAACCTACAAGTTTACATAATTTAAAAAGAATAAAAATCAAAAATAAAAAATAAAAAAAGAAAAAACCCTAACCTTAAACCCTAAACCCTAAAACTAAACCTAAACCCTATACCATGATCCTTAAACGTATAACCTTAAGCCATAAACCATAAACCTTAAAATCCTAAACCCTAAACCCTAAACCATAAAAGTTACAACTCTAAACCCTAAACCCTAAATCCTAAACCCCAAATCCTAAACCCTAAACCCTAAGAACCTAAAACCCTAGACCTAAACTAAATAAAACCTAAAAATAAAATAAATAAAAAACCTAAACCTAAATGAAATAAATAAAATAAAATAAAAATAAAAACATAAACTGAAACCTAAATGAAAACCTAAAACCTAAACCTAAATGTAAAAATAAATTAAAATAAAAAACAAAAATTAAACTCAAATAAAATAAATAAAAAGCTAAACTAAACTAAAAAAATAAAATAAACATAAAAAAACTTAAATAAAATAAAAACTAAACATAAAATAAAAATAGAATAAATATAAAATAAAATAAAATAAAAACTAAATAAAAACCTAAACCAAAAAAACAAACCAAAAAACAAAACATAAAAATAAATAATAAATAAAACCTAAACCCTAAACTAAAAAAAAAAACTTAACCTAAAATAAACAAAATAAAATAAACCTAAACCTAACAAAAACAAAATAAACTAAAATAAATAAAACTTAAAGCCTAAAACTCTAAACTAAATCTAAACCATAAACTAAATAAAATAAATAAAATAAAATAAAATAAACCTAAACCTAAAACTAAAAAAATAAACCTAAAACTAAACATAAAAACAAAAATGAAACTAAAACCCTAGCACAAGAATTAAAAGATAAAAGGCCTAGGCCACAAAAATAAAATAAAGAAACTAAAAAAATGCATGAGCCTGAGCTAAACCTGAAGATGAAGCTAAGATAAAACTTAAAGCTAAAGGCCAGGAAGGCCAAACTAAATAAAGGAAATATAATCCTAAATAAAATAAACAAACAAATAAATTAAATAAACATAAACCTACCACTTTAATAAACTCTAAACCCTAAAACCTAAATTTAAATAAACTAAGAACCCTAAACCCTAAACCCTAAACCTACAATCCTAAATCATAAACCCTATATTGTAAACCCTAAATGCTAAAAAAGCCTAAACCCTAAACTAAACCCTAACCCTAATGCTAAAACCTAAACCCTAAACCTTAAACACTAAACCATACCCTAAACCCTGAACCCTAAACTTATGACCCTAAACCCAAAATTCTAAACCCTAAAATTTAAAACCCTAAACCCTAAACCCTAAACCCTAAACCTTAAACCCTAAACCCTAAACCCCAATCCTTAAACCCTAAAAACCTAAAAACCTAAACATAAACTAAAAAAACCATAAAAATAAAATAAGTAAAAAAACCTAAACCTAAATAAAATAAAAAAATAAAATAAAATCAAAACCTAAACTAAAAACTAAACGTAAACCTAAACTTAAAAACAAAATTAAATAAAAATTAAAAATTAAGCTAAAACAAAATAAAAATAAAATAAACATAAAATAAAATAAAATAAAAACTAAATAAGAACTTAAACCTAAAAAATAAACCTAAAAGTAAAACCTAAAAATACATAAAAAATAAATCCTAAACTCTAAACTAAAAAAAAACATAAACCAAAAATAAACTAAATTAAAATAAATAAAACCTAAACCTAAACCTAAAATAAACTAAAGCTAAACCCTAAACTAAATAAAATAAAATAAACTAAAAATAAACCTAAACCTAAACTAAAAAATAAAACCTAGAGATAAACCTAAAATAAAAAACCTAAATCAAAAGCCTAAAAAATAAAATAAAAACCTAATTTTAAACCTAAAAATAAAAAATTAGATAAAAATAAAACTAAACTATAAAATAAGCATAAACCTAAATCTAAACCTAAAAAATATACTAAAATAAAAAACCTAAACTAAAATAAATAAACCTAAAATAAATAAACTAAACTAAATAAAAATAAAAATAAACCAAAATAAAAATAAAAAATAATATAAATAAAAATAAATAAAAATAAATAAAAAATAAACTAAATAAACTAAATAAAGCTAAACTTACCTGTTTTCTTAATTTTAAAAATACCCTAAACCCTAAACACTAAACTAAACCCTAAATTCTAAACCCTAAACCCTAAACCCTAAAACTAACCCTAATCATTAAACCCTAAACCCTATACTCTAAACCCTATACCCTAAAATCTAAAAATCACTCTACCCTAAACCTTAAGCCATAAACTAACCCTAAACCCTAAACCCTAATCGTAAACCGAAACCCTAATCACTAAACCCTAAAAACCTTAAACCCTAAAGCCTAAACCTTAAACCTTAAACTAACCCTAAACGCTGAGTTAACCATAAACCGTAAACCCTAAAGGCTAAACACTCAACACTAAACCCTAAACCTTAAACCCTAATCCTAAACCCTAAACCCTAAACCTCTAAACACTAAACCCTAAACCCTTAACCCTTAAACCTAAAAACCTAAAAACCTAATAATAAAATAAATGAATACACCAAAACCTAAATAAAATAAAATAAAATATAAAGCTAAACTAAAAACTAAACCTAAACATAAAAATAAAATAAAATCAAAAATTAAAATAAACTAAAATGAAATAAATAAAAACCTAAACTTTAAATAAAATAACCACAAGAATCAAAAACTTAATAATAAAATACCTAAATAAAATAAAAACTGAACATAAAATAAAAATAAAATAAACCTAAAATAAAATAAAATAAAATATGAACTAAATAAAAACCTAAACCTAAAAAGTAAACCTAAAAATAAAACCAAAAAATCCATAAAAAAAAATGTAAACCCTAAATTTAAAAAAAAATTCCTATACCTAAAATAAAAATAAAAATAACCAAAATAAAGTAAACCTAAACCTAAACTAAAATAAATTAAACTAAAATAAACAAAACCTTAACCTAAATCTAAAATAAACTAAACCTAAACCATAAACTAAATAAAATAAAATAAAATAAAATGAAATAAAAATAAACCTAAACCTAAACTTAAAAAAAATAAAAACTAAAACCTAAACGTAAAAAAATAAAATAAAAACCTAAACCTAACCTAAAAATTTAAAATAAAACACAAACCTAAAAATTAAATAAAAATAGAACTAAACTAAAAAAATAAGCATAAACCTAAACCTAAACCTAGAAAAAAAAGTAAAATAAAAAACTAAAACTAAAAAAATAAACCTAAAATAAAAATAAACAATTAAAATAAACTAAAATAAATAAAATAAAAAGTAAATAAAAAAATCCTTTAAGTTTACTTAATTTTTTTAAAAAAAACTCTAAATCCTAAATCCTAAACCTTAAATCCTAAACCCTAAAACCTTAGCCTAACCCTAAACCCTAAACCCTAAACTTACAACCCTAAACCTTATACCCTATACCATATACCCTAAACCCTAAAAAACCATAAAGCCTAAACCCTAAAACCTAACCCTAATCCTAAACCCTAAACCCTAAACCCTAAAACCTACATCCCTAAACCCTAAACCCTAAACCCTAAAAACCTAAAAACCTAAACATAAACTAAAAAAAAAACATAAAATATAATAAATAAAAAAACCTAAACCTAAATAAAATACAAAAATAAAACAAACTAAAACCTAAACTAAAGCCTAAACTTAAACCTAAAAATAAAAATTAAATTAAATAAAAATTAAAAACTAAACTAAACTAAAAAAAATAAAACTAAAATAAATCTAAAATAAAATAAAATAAAGACTAAATAAGAACCTAAACATAAAAAATAAACCTAAAAGTAAAACCTAAAAATAAATAGAAAATAAAACCTAAACCCTAAAGAAAAAAAAACATAAACCAAAAATAAATAAAATAAAAATAAATAAAGCCTAAACCTAAAATAAACTAAACCTAAACCCTAAACTAAAATAAACTAAAAGTAAACCTAAACCTAAACTAAAAAATAAAACCTAAAAATAAACCTAAAATATAAACCTAAATCAAAAGCCTAAAAAATAAAATAAAAACCTAAACTTAAACCTAAAAATAAAAAATTAGATAAAAATAAAATTAAACTCTAAAATAAGCATAATCCTAAATCTAAACCTAAAAAATATACTAAAATAAAAAACCTAAACTAAAATAAATAAACTAAACTAAATAAAAATAAAAAATAAACCAAAATAAAAATAAAGAAGAAAATAACTAACATAAATAAAAAATAAACTAAATAAAAGTAAACTTACACATTTACTTAATTTTAAAAAAAGCCCTAAACCCTATAAATTAAACCCTAAACCCTAAACCCTAAAACTAACCCTAATCACTAAACCCTAAACTCTATACGCTAAATCATTTACCTTAAAACCTAAACACACTCTACCCTAAACCTTAAACCTTAAACTAACTAAACCCTAAAGCCTAAACCCTAAACCCTAATCGTAACCCTAAACATTAATCCCTAAACCCTAAAACCATAAATTGAAAACCCTAAACTAACCCTAAACCCCAAAAACCCTCAACCCTAAAGCAGAAATCTTAAACCCTAAACTAACCCTAAACCTGAGCTAACCCTAAACCTTAAACCCTAAATCTTAAACACTAAAAACTAAAGCCTAAACACTCAACATTAAACCCTAAACCTTAAACCCTAACCCTAAACCCTAAATCCTAAAACCATAAACCCTAAACTCTAAACCCTTAGCCCTTAAACCTAAAAACCTAAACCTAAACTAAATAAAACCTAATAATAAAAGAAATAAATAAACCTAAACCTAAATAAAAAATAATAAAATAAAAAGCTAAACAAAAACCTAAACCTAAACCTAAAAATAAAATAAAATAAAAAATTAAAATAAGCTAAAATGAAAGAAATAAAAACCTAAACTAAAAAATAAAATAAACCTAAGAATCAAAAACATAATAATAAAAAACCTAAATAAAATAAAAACTAAAATAAAATAAAAATAAAATAAACCTAAAATAAAATAAAAATAAAATAAACCTAAAGTAAAATAAAAATAAAATTAACCTAAAATAAAATAAAACAAGAACTAAAAAAAACCTAAACCTAAAAAGTAAACCTAAAAATAAATCCAAAAAATCAATAAAAAATAAAACTTAAATCCTAAATTTAAAAAAAGACCTAAACTTAAAATAAAAATAAAATATACAAAACAAAGTAAAATTAAACCTAAACTAAAATAAATAAAACCTAAACGTAAACCTAAAATAAACTAAACCTAAAAAAAAATAAAATAAAATAAAATAAACTAAACTAAAAATATACCTAAACTGAAACTAAAAAACAAAACCTAAAATAAAAATCTAAACCATAAACCTATAAAATTAAAATAAAAACTGAAACCTAAACTTAAAAATAAAAAATAAAACCAAAACCTTAAAAATAAAATTAAAATAAAACTCAACTAAAAAATAAATCTAAACCTAGAAAAGAAACTAAAAATAAAAAACCTAAACTAAAATAAATAAACCTAAAATAAATAAATTGAACTAAACAAAAATAAAAAAAAAAACCTAAATAAGAACAATAAATAAATAAACTCAAATAAATTAAAAATATACTAAATAAACTAAATAAATCTAAACTTACCAGTTTACTTAATTAAAATGAACCATAAACCCTAAACCAACTACCCTAAACCTACAAACCTAAACCCTAAACCCTAAACCCTAAACCCTAAACCCTAAATCATAAATCCTAAACCATAAACCCTAAAACCTAAACCCTAAAACCCTAAACCCTAAACCCAAAACCCTGAACTCTAAAACCCTAAACCATAAACCCTAAGCCGTAAACCCTAAACCCTAAAACCTATAACCTTAAACCCTAAACCACAGACCATAACCCTAAACCCCAAACCATAAACCCTAACCTAACCCTAAACCCGAAACCCTAAATCCTAAACCCTAAACTAACCCTAAACCCTAAGAATGGGCAGAACCTTAATGGTAAGAACATCACCGTCAACTAGGCTCAGTCTAAATTTAGCGGTGGCAATTGTGAAGGCGGTGATTATCACAATGGTGGTGGGGGATTTAGAGATGTTGGTGGATATGGAGGTGGTGGTCAGATAAGTGGTTGTTATGGAGGTGGGAGGAGTGATGGAGGTTATAACTGTGGTGGTTGTGATGGGAGGGATCAGGGATATGATGGCAGATCCCGCTACTTGAGAGGCGGGGGGTGGTTCTGGTCAAAATTAGAGAAACTGAAGAACAACTAATCCGATTTGTTGCTTATGGAATTGTGTTTTTATAGTAGGGATGGTTATACTTATCTAGGGTTTTTGCTTTTCTCTATGGGTGCTCATTTTTTATCTATGTTGTCGCTTGTGTCTTAGAAAATTGGGGGTGCTACTTGGTTGATGAAATTGAAAATAAGAAATGTTAAATAAGAATTTGTTCTCTGTTAAAAAAAATCTTAAACCCTAAACCCCAAACCCTAAACCCTAAACCATTAACCCTAAACTAACCCTAAACCCCTAAATTGTAAACCCTAAAAAGCTAAAACCTAAAGCTAAACTAAATAAAACTAAAAAAATAAAATAAATAAATAAACCTAAATAAAAAATAAAATAAAAACATAAACTTAAACTTAAACCTAAACCTAAAATGAAAATAAAATAAAAATACTAAATTAAAATAAAGAAATAAAACCTAAACTAAACTAAAAATAAAAACTAAACCTAAAATAAAATAAGATAAACCTAAATAAAAAATAAAATAAAATGAAATAAAATAAAATAAAATAAAAAAAATGAAATAAAATAAAATAAAATAAAAACTAAATAATAACTTAATCCTAAAAAATAAACCTAAAAATAAAATTGACAAATAAATAAAAAATAAAATCTAAACCTTAAACTAAAATAAAACTAAACCTAAAATAAAAAAATATAAAATATAAAATAAACCTAAACCTAAACTAAAATAAACTAAATTAAAATAAATAAATCCTAAACCTAAACCTAAACCAAAACCTAAAATAAACTTAAAATAAACCCAAACTTATATTAAAAAATAAAACCTACAAATAATCCTATAATAAAAACTTAAAACCTAAACCTAAAAAAATAAAATAGAATCCTAAACATAAACCAAAAAATAAAAAATAAAACATAAACCTAAAAAAGAAAATAAAGTAAAACTCAACTAAAAATAAACCTAAACCTTAAAAATAAGCTAAAATAAATAAACTAAACTAAATAAAAATAAAAAATAAACCTAAATATAAATAAAAATATAATAAAATCAAATAAATAAAAAATAAACTAAATAAATTAAATCAACCTAAATAGATTATTTTATGCTTAGGCTATTTTTAATTTTAGGGTTTAGGTTTTATTTTTTATTTATTTTTAGGTTTTATTTTTATGTTTAGGTTTTTATTTAGGTTTTATTTTATTTTATTTTAGTTTTATTTTATGTTAAGTTTTTATTTTCATTTAGTAGCAATACGTAGGTTTATTTTATTTTTTTAGTTTAGGTTTTTATTTATTTTATTTTAGTTTACTTTTATTTTTTTTATTTTTTATGCTTAGGTTAAGGTTTCTTTAGGTTTTATTTTTTATTATTATTTTATTTAGGTTTAAGTTTTTTAATTTATTTTAGTTTTATGTTATATTTAGTTCAGGTATATGATTTCGTGTTTTGGGTTTAGAGTTTAGGGTTTAGGGTTTAGGGTTTGGGGTTTAGGGTTTAGTATTTAGGGTTGTAGGTTTTAGGGTTTAGGGCTTTGTGGGGTTTAGGGGTTGGGTTAAGGTTTAGGGTTTTTAGTTTTTTTTATTTTATTTTAAATTATGTAAACCCATAGGTTTAGGTTTATTTAGTTAATTTTCTATGTATTTTAATATATTTTATTTTCTATTTTTATTTAGGTTTTTTATTTTTATTTAGTTTAGTTTATTTAATTTAGGTTTATTTATTTTAGTTTAGGTTTTTTATTTTGGTTTATTTTTTAAGTTTTGGTTTTTTATTTTTATTTTAGGTTTATTTTAACTTTTACTTTTTAGTTTAAGTTTAAGTTTATTTTTAGTTTATTTATTTTATTTAGGTTTAGGTTTAGGTTTAGGTTTAGGTTTAGTTTATTTTATATTTAGGTTTAGGTTTTATTTATTTTAGTTTAGTTTATTTTAGTTTAGGTTAAGGTTAACTTTATATTTATTTCAGGTTTAGGTTTTTTTTTTTAGTTTAGGATTGAGGTTCTATTTTTTAGGTTTAGGTTTTTATTTAGTTTTTATTTTATTTTATTTTAAATTTATTTTATTTTTAGGTCTAGTTTTTTATTTAATTTAAGTTTTTATTTTGCTTAAGTTTATTTATTTATTTTATCTTAGTTTTTTATTTTATTTTATTTTATTTTTAAGTTTATGTTTAACTTTAATTTTAGATTTAGGTTTTAGTTTAAGTTTTTATTTTATTATTTTATTTTATTTTGGTTTAAGTTTTTTATTTATTTTCTCTTTAGGTTTTATTTAGTTTAAGTTTAGGTTTTTAGCTTTTTAGGTTTTATTGTTTAGGGTTAGTTGAGTGTTTAAGATTTAAGGTTTAGGGTTTGCAATTTAGGGTTTAGGGTTTAGGGTTAGGGTTTTGGGTTTTAGGATTTTAGGGTTTATGGTTTTTAGAGTTTAGAGTTTAGGGTTTAGGTTTTAGGTCTAGGGTTGTGGTTTTATTTAGGGTTTTTGGTTTTTTTTAGCTGAGAATAAATTCAGATTCAATATTTTTTCTTTTCGATTTCATCAACCAAGTAACACACCAAGTATTCTAAGACACAAGTGATGACATAGTAAAAAAATGAGCACACATTGAGCAAATCAAAAATCCCAGATACTAGAACTGTCTCTACTATAAAGACACACAGTTCCATAAGTAGTAGATCAGATCGCCCATTCTTCAGTATCTCCAGTTCCCATTAAAACCACCCCCTCCTCTCGAGTTACGGGATTTACCATCATATCCTTGATCTCTCCCTCCGCCACCACCATGATTGTAACCTCTGTTTCTCCTCCCACCTCCATAACTACCAATTCTCACCAACACCTCCATATCCACTAGCACCTCTAGATCCTCCCCAAACCCCCACCCCCGCCACCATTAATAACCATCACCTCGCTTTGCCACCGCTGATCTAGACTGAGGGTTGATGGAGATGTTCACCATCAAGGTTCACCCATTCTCGTGGTTTATGTTTATTAGATTTTAGGGTTTATTTTTAATTTCTTTAGTTACTATTTAGGTTTAGGATTTTGGGTTTGAGTGGGTTTGTGGGTTTAGGTTTGGCTGGTTTTTAGGGTTTATGCTTTTAAGGTTTAGGGTTTAGGGTTAGGGTTTAAGGTTTAGGTTAGGGTTTATGGTTAGGGTTTAAGAATAATTTAGGTTTAGGGTTTAGTGTTTAGGCTTTTAGTGTTTAGGGTTTTGAGGGTTTTTGGGTTTGGTAGGTTTTGTAATGGCTTGGGTAGTCAGTTTAAGATTTAGGATTTAAGGTTTAGGGTTTAGGGTTTAGGGTTTAGGGTTTTTTAAAATTAAGTAAACCAATAGGTTTAAGTATATTTAGTTTATTTATTATTTATTTTATGTTATTTTATTATTTATTTTTATTTAGGTTTATTTTTTATTTTTATTTAGTTTAGTTTATTTATTTTAGTTTTATTTATTTTAGTTTAAGTTTTCCATTTTATTTTACTTTTTAAGCCTAACCCTAAACCCTAAACCCTAAACCCTATACCCTAAACCCTAAAAAGCCCTAAAGCCTAAAGCCTAAACCCTAACCCTAATCCTAAACCCTAAACCCTAAACCCTAAACACTAAACCCTAAAACTAACCCTAAACCCTAAACTCTGAACCCTAAACTTATAACCCTAAACCTAAAACCCTAAACTTTAAAACCCTTAATCCTAAACCCTGAACCCTAAACCATAAAAACCTAAAAACCTAAACATAAACTAAAAAGAAAACATAAAATATAATAAATAAACAAAAACCTAAACCTAAATAAAATACAAAAATAAAAACAAATTAAAACCTAAACCTAAAATAAAAATAAAATTAAATAAAAATTTAAAACTAAACTAAAATAAAATAAAACTAAAATAAACCTAAAATAAAATAAAATAAAAACTAAATAAGAACCTAAACATTGAGGTTTGATGTACTATCTCGAAAGATGGAGGCATCACCCTATAATGAGCCTAATCATGTAACAAGGACTCCTAAGGCATGATGGGTCTTTTAATGTACCAGAGATTTTTTCACTACTTTACATTAATGAATAAAGTAGGGTTTATGTTAAACTAGGTTCTTAAGTTTCTATGGAGGCAAGCCTCCATAGTTAATTAAATCTTAGAAATAAAAATTTTAAGAATGCTTTCGATTAAAGTAGACAATTATCATCTCCAAAGATTTTAAGGTTAGATTATCAAAGGATTGGTTGTATTTGGAAAATCAATTGGGAAAGTTCAACAAGAAGATTTATTTTTTGGAATCCAAATGAAATAAGTAAGAAATGCTCATGATACTAGGAAGCCTAGTGAGCATTCCAATATATCCTATGATTGGGCTTTATAATTTTGAAGTTAAGAAGATTTATATGTTTTGAGTTGAAATTTAATTAGAAGACTAGGTCTTATAATCCACCAACAAAAGGTTGTAGAAATTCCTAAGAGGTGAGAGTTTATGCTTATAGCCCAAAGGAAATAGCTACCTCGGATCCTAAATCTAGGGAGCTTTAGTACGAGCTAAAGAATGACCTAAATCTAAGCGATAGGTGGACATAAGGGTTTACCTCCATAAGAGAGAATAAATTATCCAACTTCTGAACTAATAAGTGCTTGGGGGTGGCCGTTAGCTAACTCCTCCTACGATTTTAAATCCATGTAGTTTGGTCTTATGAATTGCAAGATAGCTAGGGTAGTTATTTATTTAGAAATATACTAATGTCCTAAGCACACTCCCTAAGAGACAAGAGCATGAGTGGTATGTGTAAAATATTTTCAAATTTTATTTCATTTTAGACACTTCATTTTGATAGAGGCTTTAGGATTTATTATGCCTAAATGCATGATGAAATAGGTTATGGGTCAAATCAGCTAGAAGAAGGTATTCTCTATCACAAGGGATGCCCTCACAGGTCAAGCATTCCTTTATTGTGCAAGGATGGAGATCTTTCATATTCAAGAGATAAATAATATGCATGGATGATGTGAAACATACAACCATATAGCTAAGGGGTTGCTAAATCTTTTAATTATCTTATTTATGCCTTTGGCTTTATGATGAGGTTATGAGTTATTTAAAATTTACTTATGAGAGATTAGTTGGGTAAAAAAGTTATTTTTATCCTAAGAGCCTAATCGTATCCAAGCCACACATTAAAGCATCAATCATTTAAGAAACTATGAAAAGAATGCCATCCTAATGCTCAATGTTAACATAACATCAAACAAATATAAAAACTATTGTAAAATAATAAAAGGCTGGTGCAGTCGAGTACTGCTATACAACCCAAAGAGAGAAAAGATGGGTAGCTGAGCTCTACCCTTATAAAACATGGAGTATGAAAGAATAATTATAATTGTATTAAATGCTATGTGGGGTCTTCATTCTACATATCTCCATTTCTGATTTGGTTCCTTCTTTGATTTGGATGGTGCTTGCTTCAAAGGCATCACAAGGCACCCCAGGATAAAGCCTTCAGCCATTACTCATCCTAATCTCCCATAGCACTAATCCTCTTTCGTATTGCAAAAATTACATTTATGTGGGTAAAAGTAAATCTAACTACTCCTCCATAATAGAGGTTAGCTAAATATACATATAATCTCAAGCAATTGTATTTATAATTTTGACTTAGTACCCTACACATGGGTAACTAAGCTGCTTGTCCTAACTTGGATTATTCTTAAGAATTTAAGCAACTTGCAAAAAGAGCATTCACATTTATTTTTAAGCATCCCTTAAGCATAATCCCCTAGAAAACATGGTTAAGCTAATATTGGCCTATCATCTAGTCTATGAAACATACATCCTAACTTCCAATATAAAAAATACATCATAAAACAAAACATACATCATACCATACACCGTCCTAACTTAGAGCTAGAAGTGGTGACTTAATTATAATGTGTGTATTAAAGCTTGTGTGGTAAGTCTTGTTAGGCATTAGTGTTGTATTTTCTAAGTGTAGAAGGATTCAATTTAACATGAAAGGTTGATGTCACTTGAAGTAGATTAATTGATTTGAGAATTTTAATTTGTGTTTTCTTTTGTTTCATTTAATTACACTTAGCAACTAAGTGTTAAAAAGAGAGGAAAATATGATGGCCCTCTTTCATCCCTACCTTAAGTCACTTTCTAAAGTATATTAATTTGATTTAGTTCTCTTTAGTGAATGGCTTATTAAATGATTTAATTAATCCTAAGTTTAAGTTCACTTTAAATAATCCTATTCAAAATGAAAGGCATATTAAGATTAATTTAACTTAACTACTACCTCATGACATATATTAAATCATTCCATTCCATAACATGTAACATGCATATGATTTAATATTAAGTGTATCTATATACACAACATATTTTTTCACACTTAAATGATGAATGTATGTGTATGTCTAGAATTTATATTTTATTTGATTGTAATATTAAAACATATTAATTTAAAACTTTATCCAAATTCTTATACAAAGAGGACATAAGAATGAAATTAAATAGGCATGTCCCATTGTTGAACCCGGGAAGTGAGGTAATCAAATGATCTCTTGGAGCTAGCTAAATCTTTGTACTCTTGAGATGTCTAGACTATATACCCATTTGCATTCAAACATAAGTAAATTCATATACATGATCATAGGAAGTATGCTCCAAATTATATGGCTGATTAATTAAACAACTTAGTCAATTATGAATGCATGCAATTTTAAGGTAAAAATGGGATTTTCATTCACTAATCAAATATACATATACATGTACAAAGATATAGGCAAGTACGTGTCATTGTTAAACCGAGGAAGTGAGGTAATCAAATGACCTCCTTGGGGCAAACTAATGCCTCGTATTATTGGGATGTCTAGACTATATTCTTGGTTTTCTTTAACACACATGGATGTATACATAAATGAGGGAAAATAAAACCATGCAAAGATTGTATATATTTTTTTGATTGAATCATTTATATATATGAATTAAAGCTCTATCCAAATTCTAATATTGTAATACAAAAGAACGAAATCAAATGGGTACGTGCTATTGTTAAACCAAGAAGTATGATGACCTCCTAGGGGCTAGCTAAAGCCTCGTATTCCCAGTATGTCCAAATTATATACCCATTACCATTCGATCTTATATAAATCAACACATGAATAGAGGAAAGAGAACTCAACATTGATGCACTTAAGCTATAAGCACATGCATTTCTTATGTATTTATAACTAGCATCATAACACATATTATTATTCATTTATAAGCTTTTGAAAAATACATTTATATTTAATAGTGATAATAGCCATGCATATATTAAATTAAATCAACACATGCAAGCTTATATAAAGGAAATCCATTTTATTTTACTTGATTTTGAAAAGATGGATGCATGAATTCAAATGACATACCAAATTTAACATGATTAGAAAGAGGAAAACCAAATATAAGCATGTGATTCATTCAACCAAACAAGTTCTTAAGGATAATCAAATCAAATAAGATTAATTAAAGAAAACCAAAGTTTCTTTATTAATTTAGTTTTGGATTTGATTTGATTTAAAGAGGAGAAGAGAAATCATCACTTGCTAATTTAAACCCATTCCGACATTAGTGATTTGATTTAATTTAAGGAAATGTAATTAAGTTGATTTTATGGGTTAATTATGTTGAACACTTAATTAGATGAATTAATTACCCTTACTTATGTCACCTTAAAGTAATTTACTAAATAATTATGAGCCAACATGATATGCATGGATAATAAACTTGCAATGATCTTAGAAAATAAAAGTACCCTAATGCAATTGACTCATGATTAATAGTTAATTAGATTAAGAGACTTAATTAATTACTCTTATGGTTTTCCCACACATATGGACTAACCATAATTTCATTAAACTCTTTATGTTATTAAATAACTAAAGATCTACCCCATGATTTAATTAATTAAGGTTAGATGTGATTATGATTTCAATTTAATTAAGTGATTTAATTAATTAGTTAAATCTTAATTAATTTTATTTTAAAAAGGGTGAAATGAACTTAGGAAAAGGGGTCCCAACCTACTATTTAGTTCACTTACTATTGAACAATGATTAATAAACTTAATTATCCAATTTATTACTATTCATGGTATTAATTAATCATTAATTAACTTAAAAGAGTAGTTAAGGTTTAATTAGTCAATTTTCTTAATTAAATAAGCAATAAATCCCAAGAAAATCATGTGAGGTAGAGGTCATCCAATTAAATTAACCCACAAAATTTAGGATTAATTGCTCAAGTAATTAGAATGTAATTAAGCTAATTACTTTTGAAATTAAACCTTAATTACTGGTCAAAATTAGTTAAGATCATTTTTAATTAATTCTCTTCTAAAATACCTTTAAAATGAGTATTTATTTGCATTATTTTATTTATCTATGATTTTTTATGATTTGTAGAAGTTTTAGTGATTAAAAATGATTAATTAAGACTAATCCTATTGGCGCCATGTGGTGCATTGATGCGGTGTGCTTTCCATGTGGCACCTCATGATTGGCTACATAAAACTTATTTGACTTAGTGCCTACGTGGCTACGGTAGATGCGCTTTCTCATCTGTTGTTTGATCTAAGATCAGACGGCTATGATTAATACCATAGCTTAATAGGATTAAATTAGATTGATCTAGTGGATCTAATCACGATCGTCTATTCCGATCACTTAGAATGGACAGTGTCTGATCTAACATCATGCGAGTGAGGGAGAATGGAGTCCATTCGCTATTGCTCACTTGATCCAAGCTTACTCAAGCATGGATCGACTCCAAAAGGAACCCACACCTTCATGACATCGATCAGAGGAGATGCTATGGTCAAGATCACACGAGATGCAAGTTTTCTTCAAAAATCTCCAACCCATTTTTGGCTATGGATCAGTTTTGGAAGCATACCTCACTAGAGCTCAAGATCGATGGCTCAAATGATTGAGAAAGCTTCATCTAGTGGAGATGAAGCTCTATTGAGTAGCAATTGGATCAATTCTTGGATGTTCACATGAAAGGCCATGAATTTATGATTTGGAGCTCAGCTTTGACCGAAGTCCCACCTTCAATGCCCAAGAAGCTTGGGAGATGATTCATTCTTGCTTGACAAGGCCTAGGGAAGGTGCATGGAAAGTAAATCTGAGTTTGATGGAGAAATGGGGATGTTAGGTCAAAAATTAGAGTGTACTATTTCGGGATGGATTGGAATGGAATTTTTTGATCGAGCAATGAGCTTGGGAACTTAGGGAATGGCTTTAGTGGCTCATATTGGGTAGTTAGGGATTTGAGGAATGATTTTTGTGTGTGTTTGAGTGGAAATGAGGGGGTGTATACCCCCCCCCCCTTCATCTTGATTGGATATTGGATGGTGGGATCGAGTTTGGCTTCTAGCTATGGGTTTCAAATGCTCAATTAGGGAGGGTGAGGTGATTTAACCTCCCATGGGTTATGGATAACCAAACCACCCTTGGGTCAAGTTGGGCAGTGTCCTAGGTGCCTAAGTGGATCATTGGGACATGTGGCCAAGGAAATGGAAATGACCACAATGGGAGGGTAATTTGTCTCATGTGATGCCCTTGACCCAAGGGTAGAAATGATAATTTGGCATTGATTTGATTTAGAAGATTTGAAATGAGCCACAAAAGTGGGTTAGCCCAAAATTTTAAGTCATTGGAAGTTGATTTGGTTAGGTTTGGCTCAATTTGACTCATTTAGGTCAAATTAGGTAAGGTTGGGTCAGGTTGACTAATTGATCAAATTAGGTCAAACCAAGGGTTGGGTCAAGTTCAAATGATCATTTTAGATGTTTTGGTTTAGTTTCGCTTAGATTTGATTTTGGCTCATTTAAATCATTTGGGTCAAAGGGTTAAGTTGACAAATTTGACCAAATTGGCCAAATTAGCTTGGGTTGGGTGTTAGTTTGGGTATAGTTGACCAATTGAAGATGATTGTAGGCTTTGGTTTCAATTAATTTGGATTTGGATTTGATTTAGGCCAACTTGGACCTTTAGGCCTATTTGGACTAAGTAGGTCAATTGGGTCCAATCATAGCTTTGGTCAAGTTCAACAACTAATTTAGAATGAATTTGAGCCATTGGTTGCAATCAATTTGGTTTATATTTTGATTTGACCCAATTTGGTCTTTTAGGCCAATTTGGATCAACATGGGTCAAGAACCAAATCATATTCAAGTCATATTAATATTGATTTGGTATGAATCATTGGTTTCAAGGGATTTAGCTTAGCTTGCAATTTGGCTAGTTTGGGTTCAAATGACCAAGTTGACTTGGTTTGACCTAATTTGTGAGAATTGATCAACCTAGGATGATCAACAATCATGATGTGAGATTTTTATGGGCTTGGTTCAATCTAATTTTAGTAGGATTAGAACTTAGCTCAAATAGGTTAAATTTGGCACTTTGGGTCAAGTGGACCAATTGGGTTTAGTTGGCTTGATTTTAGGTTGAGTTTATATATGGATTTGGGATTGATATATAAATTCAATTGCAATTGGCTTGGGTTCAAATGGGTTTTGGTTCATTTGAACATTTCAAGTCAAAAAGGTTAAGTTGGGTTTGACTTGGGTTGATTTTACTTTGGCTTGATGATTGTAGATTTAATTTATATTTATGAATATAATTGAAGGTATGATTGATTCATGATAAAATAAATTGAATTTGGGTTTTGGAATGAAGGAATTTGGTTAATTCCATGGAGTTGGGTCATGTGGCTTAGGTTTGGATTTTGATTTGGTTTGATTTATTTTGATGATTTAAATGTATTTTTCATTTAAATTTTTGAATATGATTGATTTATGAGAAAATCAATTGAGTTTAGATTTGGATTAAGATTTGGCCAGTCCATGGATAGGTCATATGGCTTAGGAAGGGTTTTGATTTAATTTGATTTAATTTGATTTAGTTTTGATCATTTGAATGTAGATTTGATTTATATTTAAGAATATGATTGAAAATAAATTAGTAGAAAATCAATTGATTTTGAATTGATTTATATTATTTGGCTATGTCCATGGGATAGGTCATATGGCTTTAGAAGGGTTTCAAGTTTGGATTTGATCATGGTTTTCAATCATTTGTTTGGAATTTGGGTTTGGATTTGGATTTGAATTTGATGTTTGAATTGAACTTGAGGATTGGTTTGAGAAGGTGAACATGGATTGGATTTGGGTTGTATGGTAGGTGGATTATCCTAATCTAAGACATAACCTAATCATGGTTAACCCTTCTAAGTCTTCATGCTTAAGTTAAGTGTTTACCTAATTGTTAGAAGTGTTTTATGACTAGGGAAGTCTTAGTGTCTAGAAAACTTCTAAGTCTAAGATGGGAAGATTGAATCTGCACTCCAAAAGTGAGGTCAACAGGCCTTAGGCTCCATAGTGTTTCCCTTGGAGATAGATGATTGGAAGATCAAAGCCAAGTTTCACATTATAGACTCACATCTTTCAATGCTTTGCTCGGAGAACATGAATACATGAGAATAATATAATTCCATCCTCTATACATCAGTGTACAAAGTTTTTGAGAGGTGGGATCATCTACCGTGTCAAAGGAGATCTCAATCCATTTACAGTTCATGAGGTCGGCATATATGAGGATGCGACTTACTACCTCCCTCAAAATCAACAAGTCTATTTTCATAAACTTGCCAAAGTTTAGAAATAAAAGAAAAACAAAAAGAAAAAGAAAAATAAAGAGAAAAAGAAAAAGAAAATAAAATGGAGCGAAAATAGACTTGGAGGAGGAAGTGGAGCCTGACATTAGATTCCACCCACAGTTCATTACTCCATTCAAATATATGGGTAGGATGACCTGACCACCACTAGGCAGAGGAAGAGGCCAGTTCAGAGGTAGTCTAGGGTGGAAAACTTCCTTATTGGTCACTAGAAGATATGTCCAGGGAATACTATCCATATAGACCTAGAATCTAGTTCATAAGATGAGTCTTATATGGTTAGCACACTAGCCAGCTCTTCTCAGTAGATTCCCTTGGAGGAGACACTTGAGTTAGATAGTGATGAAAATTGAGCTCCAAAGCAAAGCATAAGCTTATCTAAGTCTATATGTAAAATAGTTAAGCATCAGTTGAGAACCTTAGCTCTAACCCTACTTCCCTTTCAAAAAGCTGAGGGTTTGGTAGTTAAAGAAGCCCTTAAGTCATCCACAGGCATGAAGACTCAGAGGTTCTTTCTAGAAGCATCATCCTCAAGTCAAGAAGTTGATGTAGAACTTGATGAGGATTCATATAAAGATTTAATAGAATTACCTTTTGATTGGTAGTTGCCTTGTGTTCATAATTTAGCAAGGAAAGGGTTAATCCTACATACTTGGTCAAAGCACAGGTCAGATTACTTTGAAATAATATGTAAGAACAAATGCAAAAGCTCTCAATCAAGGTCGGGACTAAGATTTAGTATAATGGGTTCAACCGAGGATGACGATTACTGCGTAGTGATCACCAATCATTTGGATTTGATAGGTTCTTTTCAAATCACATTAACTCATATGAGGAGTTATGCTTAGAAACTTCAAATGATCCAGATGATTTTAAAGTCAAAGATGCACTGCTAGACTTGGAAGATGAGATCAAGTCAAGCATCAACAAGCTCAAGAAATCAACTTAGGAAATGAAGAAGATCCATTCACACATGTTCTTTATTGAATGAAATTGACAATGACTTAATTGCTATTGGAGTTTAAGGACACTTTGTATGGAGTTATGAATAAATGCAGATTGGCTCCTGACATAGCATTCCATAAACTATTAATAGAGACTATTACTAACGCTATCAAGCAAGCTCCTAGATGTATGTGATTAGACATAGAACAATAAGTCATTTCTAAAGTCAAGAAATTGATTGATGTTGGCTTCATCTGGGAAGAATAATACCCTACCTGGTTAGCCAGCTTCATCCCAATTAAGAAAAAGAATGGCCAAATTCACATATGGGTTGATTTTAGTGATTTAAATAAGGCATGTCCAAAAGGCAAATTTTCAATACCAATCCCAGAGCTGATGGTGGACATTGCCTCATCTCATGTAGTCTTCTATTTCATGGATGGCTCATATGGATATAACCAAATAAAGATGATTCTTGATGATGAAAGAAACACTACTTTTCGAACCCCAATTAGAATCTATTGCTATAAGGTCATGCCTTTCAGCCTTAAAAATGTTGGTGCTACATACCAGCAGGCTATGACTCGAATCTTCGATGAACTCATTCATTCATCATCATGTGATCATCAAAAGTAGAGAAAAAGAATACCATCTCTTTGACTTGAGAGTATTTTTTGAATAGTTAAGATAATATAACCTCAAAATGAACCCCCTGAAGTGTGCATTCAGAGTAGCTTCAGAGAAATTCCTTGGGTTTGTTGTTCGACACCAGGGAATCAAATTCAATCCAAGAATATCAAGGTGACATTAAAAATGCCACCCCATAAAAGTTTAACTCAACTCAGATCATTCCAAGGGTAGTTGGCATATCTAAGAAGCTTTATATCCAACCTATCGAAGATGTCAGACATTCTCAGCACTTGCCAAAAGACACCAAGTTCAAGTGGGATGATAAGTGTGAGCATGCCTTCGAAGACATCAAACACTACTTGATGATGCTGCAAGTCCTAGCAGCCCATATCTCGGGCAAGCCACTCATACTTTACATTGTTGTGTTAGATGACTCCCTTGGTGCTTTGTTGGCCCAAGAAAATGATGAAGGGATGGAAAATGCACTCTACTACCTCAGTCATCATCTAATTTCTTCTGAGGCTAATTATCCATCCATTGAGATGCATTGCCTAGCTTTAATCTTTGCATCCCAAAGCTACAACACTAAATGCTTCCTCATAAGATAAACTTAAACTCTAGGATTAATCCACTACAGTATCTTATGACATAACCGATGTTATCAGATGGTTGACATGAGGATCCATGATCCTTTCATAGTTTAGCAATACTTTTGTAACCCTTTGTGCGATGAAAGGACAAGCTAGTAGATTTCGTAGCAGCACACCCACTTCATGCTGAGTCTCCACTTAGTGATGATCTCCCTGATGAACAAATTATGAACTTAGGGGATACTTACATTCACCGCTGGGAGATGTACTTTGATGGAACAGCTTACTCTCTAAGTGGAGAAGAACCACAATCTACTATTCCAGAAAAGGTAGAGGTAGAATAATTCTCTTAACTCTGGATCACGATATGATAAGATTCTCATATCATCTATCCAAT
The DNA here is from genome assembly GCA_021442155.1 of Cymbidium sinense. NCBI lineage: Eukaryota > Viridiplantae > Streptophyta > Magnoliopsida > Asparagales > Orchidaceae > Cymbidium > Cymbidium sinense. The sequence goes on along the minus strand of CM038219.1, from coordinate 158,692,686 downwards.
CCTTCGTATCAATAATGAAGCTGAATATGAGGCTCTGATTGTTAGTCTAGAGTTAGCCATTATTCTAAGCATCTAAAACATCAACATCTTGAGATTCTCAACTAGTTATCAACCAAATCATTTGGTTCTATAAGGTTATAAAGCCTAAGCTCCATCACTATGATAAGTACACCATGGAGTTGTTGGCCCAAATACTAGAGGTTATCATTTATATGATTCCTCGAGGAGAGAACACCTTAGCGTATGCTTTAGCCAAGCTTTCCAAAGAGTTGGCATGTCCGAAGGATGAGTCCATATCAATAAAGGTAGAAAATAAACAAGCTTTATCCCTTATTGATATTGAGCTCATCAAAAGTACTCTCTTGAGGGGTGGTTACCATTGCTAAGAAATACAAGGAGTTAGATTAGAGGCAACCATTCATGGATTACCTAAATAAAGGCAAACTACCTCAAGAGAAGTCCGAAGCCCATTAGATGAAGCAGAGAGCACTTTCCTACGGTCTTTTGGATGGTGTCTTGTATCGGTGGTCTTTCGATCATATGTGGTTACATTGTCTATATAAGCACAAAGCTTGTAAGATCGTGACCGAGGTACACTCAGGATTATGTGGAGCCAACCAATATGGTCCGAAGATGAAAGCTAAGATCGAGACTAGGATACTACTGGCCATGGATGATTATAGATTGCATGGATATGGCTAGCGATGCCACCAATGTCAAATACACATTGTGGTCCTACACCAACCGCCCAACATTATACATCCTACATTTGCCTCATGGCCATTCGAGTATTGGGGGTACCAACATAGTGGATCTGATTGATCCTTATTCTTTCAAGGGTCATCGATTCATCTTAGTTGCTACTAACTACTTTTCCAAATGGGTGAAGGTGATTCTGCTCAAAGAGATCAGAGCTCAACATGTGCTCCAATTTTTTAGGAACCATATCATATATAAGTTCAGAGTGCCTCGATAAATTATATTTGACAATAGTACTGCATTCAAGATCATTGAGATCAACAACTTTTCCTGGAGTCACAATTTAGATTGGAGATATTCTACCATCAATTACCTGAGGGAAAATAGCTTAGCAAAAGCCTTCAATAAAACTCTTATCCAAATATTAAAGAAGACACTCGACAATAAGCGATAGTGGCATCAGCAGTTAGTTGAAGCTTTGTGGGCCCACCGCACCACATATAACACTCCAACTCAGTCTACTTCTTTCTCTTTAGTGTATGGGTCCAAAGTTGTTCTACCATTAAAAGTCCAACTCCCATCACTAAGGATAGCTGTGGGTAACAAGATCACAATAGAGCAGAACACCAAGTTGCGGTTAGAAGAGATCGAAGGATTGGAGGAGAGATGCCTGAGCATGCTAAAACCTTAAGTTGTACAAAGCTAAAATGATTCAAGCTCACAACAAGTTGTTCCATCTTAAAGCTTTTCAAGTAGGAGAGCTTATTTTAGTTCTGAGGAGACTGGTTATTGCTCATCGTAAGATGGGGGCCAACTTTGAACCCACTTGGGAAGGCCTATTTTTCATAGAGAAGGCCTACCAAGGAGGATCTTATTAGATTATTAATCATAAGGGAGAGCGCCCAATGCTTCCAATCAATGGGATCTACTTAAAGAAATATTATAAATTATGTTTGAAAATAATTATCATCAATGAAAATTCTATTTTGAATTCAATCTTTTTCATGTTGAAAGTATTCTTGTTTGTGAATCTGCCATGATGTGTTTAGGGTAGGTGTAATGAACCGGCGACATCTATCCTTCATTGACACAACAAACACAAACTACACACAAACATATTAAAAAACACATATCTTTTTTATCTCGCTACTATGAGTTGAGATAATGCCCCAATAACTCACTCAGTTGCTCTAGGTCAGTGATGTCTACCTAGTGTGTCACCCTAGCGGTCTTCTTGCTTTGGAGGATGTAAGTCTACTATACTCTCCTTCCTTACTTGGACTACACATCGATGAGTGCCTTGTTAGTTTGGTAGGCTTTACTATGTGGATGATAAGCTACCATATGTTGGCTTTATTTAAGAGGATGTGAGTCTGCTATGCTTTCTTCTTGGATTAGCCTTCATGGACTGACTGGGTCGAGTATATTTATAGTTTATGATAAGTCCCATATCAACTCCTTCCCTCCTGACTACTTCAAGTATGGATCCAATCTTTCCTTGGGCCCCGCTTAGTAGTAGCTCTAGGTCAAATAGCATCTGTCCCATCGACAAAAGACTATCCCGATGTTCAATTCTGCTTGGAAAGTTGTTAGCCTACACACTCTCTTTCTAGATTGATCATTGCACACCGATGGGCACCTTAGGTTGGTTGGTTCTCACTATGCTAACGGATACAACTCATGCTAATGAATACAACTTAGTTTGGTTGGTTCTCATACCTTAGGATACACCACTCATGGAAGATGTAAGTTTGTTATACTTTTTCCTTGAGTTCGCCATCACAGACCTATAGGATTTTTTTCCAGTGCTCAGCATAACACCCCTAGCAGCACCTCCCTTATGGGCACTATATTTGGATCATGTCCTTTTCAACCCCATTTAGACACTACCTAGATTACTATCAGATTGGATAGTTTCCCTTTCCTTATAACCACCCCTATGGTTGGAGAATCCATCCTATGGATGTGCAGATTCTCCCTTGGTCCAATAAATCTGAGATTGGTCAAGGTTGACATAGCCCCTTCTTAGTGTGCTACCTCACACACCAATAGGGTCCACATAAACATATAAACAAAATATATATTCACTTGTGGATTAGAAGGAAATCCCTAATGATATGTTTTCTGAAGAAGGCATCCTATCTTCAGGGCAGTGTCAGCAAAACTCTCTATAGGAATCTCCTGATTACTCTTGAGTAGATATAAGTCCCGGTGACATTCACTCTATAGTCTCCCCTAAGTCGGGTTCTATTTGTTGTGCTATCAACAGGTCACCCCAACGATTATTTTTTGCTTTAGAAGATGTAAGTTTGTTATGGATTCTTCTAGTTTAGTTGTTGCACACTGAAAGGCAACCCCTTAGGTTGGCTAGCTCAACCCCACAACTAATAGACTATCCCTATGGATTTGTAAATTTGAGATATGACAAGTCTAATATAGCCCCTTCTCAGTGGTCCATCGCACTTTAACATGATCCATAAATTAACTCTACCAAATTTGATCGAGCTCACATCCCTAGTGGATATGCCCTCAATTTGAAATCAAACTAAACTAAATAAACCATACTAAATCACATGAAATTAAGATTAAATTAATCCTAACTACTTTTGAGTTGTCATAAGTCCCTAGTGGCATTCACTAAGTAATCGCCCTAGGACAGGTTTGATTTGTTGTGCATCCAATTGGTCACCCCACCCATTGTTCCTCGCTTTGGAAGATGTAAGTCTGTTATGCCTTCTTCCTAGCACAACCGTTACACACCAAAAGGAAAACCCTTAGGTGGTAGCTCTACCTCACAACTGGTAAACTATCCCTTTGGATTTATAAACCTATGGTAAGTTAAGGCTGATATAACATCTTCTTGGTCCATTGCACCAGGGCCCATTACAGATTAAATTAAACTCGATTTGATCTCAGTGGAGTTAAATCACACCCTTCTCCTTAGTGGAGCCCTAAATCATATATAAATAAGTCAAGTAAACAAATCAAATTCAAACCAACCTCCCCAATGAAGCCAAATTAAACCAACTCCCCTAGTATAGTCTAAATTAAAGAAATCCAACCAAACTCTTATTTCCAATGGTTACATCCCTAAGAAAATCTATGAAATCAAACTCAAATCCTAATCCTAGTGGATAGCTCGAACTGCTTCTCTAGTGGAAGGTTATATACTCGATCCCCAGCAGACTAAAGCCCATATCTCTAGCAGATGTGCCTCCACATTAATTAAACCAAAATAAATTAAAGTCGATTCGATCTTAATCCATGGTGGATTATAGATTCTTATCCCCAACGAATCTTCTATCCTTAAATCATATAATCAAATCAAATTCAAACCTTATCCCCAGCAAATTTTCTTCTTCTATGCCCTCAACATAGACCCCTCACATGTCATGTCCAATGCATGTGTGATCCCCTAGCGGATCTCCCTCCATGTCCTTGACATGAAATTCTCATCAAATCTTATTTCTTCTCTTATGCACACCTTTAATACTTCAACCAAAGGCCTAACAATGTATTCCTTCAAATTAGATCATCTTAACATTGTAATCAACATTTTATGATTTATAATGGTGCAAGCTCAAACTAACTATACAATATCATGCTAAACATATTATATTGTGAATTAACACTCTATATTATATTATAATATATAATGTTATATTATAATTTGTTATAATATAATATATTTCCTAACATTAGACCTCATTAGAATCACATAAAAGTAACAAATAACAAAATTTTCTCAAAATATGAATATTGTTCATTTTGGATGTAAAATTGTTTATTTTCTATTAGAAATGGTACAAAATAGCATAATTTTGGTGTTGCTTCTTGGTGTGTGTTGTGAATTTGGCCAAATTATTCCATCTTAACCTTCAAATTAATATTTTTGTGAGTTTTGACCCAATGTATTATAACAAAAGTAAAACAAACTAAAATGTACAATAACATTTAGTACCACACCACCACATTCATATATGTGATGTTATATTGTTATGTACATTATATTTTAATATGCTTTCATATAATATATTACTTACATTACACCTTGAATTGAATCTCTTTAAGAAAAAATTTATAAAATTTGGTTGAAAAATGAATATTTATTTTGGATGCAAAATTCCATTCTTTGATTAAATGACTAGCACACTACCAATGATGTTCCTAAAGCTTACCTTAAATTTGGCCAAATCCATCATCTCAACCTATAAATTAGTATTTTTTATGAATTATAGTACAAACTCTACTACATCATACTATAACAAACTAAAATATACTAAACAACAAGTAGCAATACAAAATAGTATGCTATAATGTATGATGCTACACTAAGTTATGGCATCCTATATTATAAAATATTATAACATATTATATTATACTATATTGCATATCACATCACAAGGGATTGCTTGAGATAAAAAATCATAAAATTAGTCTAAATAAAATAAACTATAAATTTTAGTCATTTCACATATATATTTTAAATTGAAACAATATATTATGATGCCATGCTCTACCTATTATGAATTTGGCAAAATTTCACCATTTTAAATTCTAAATCAACATTTTTATAAATAATGTTAGCATAGGCTCAACTGCATGATTGTAAAATATTAAAAAAATTCAAAATATGTAGAATAATATATTATGATATATGATGTTATACTATGCTACAACACATAATATTTATTTTGAACATAAATTCTTACTTTTTAGACAACAAGTGGCATACCACACCTTTGGTACTACAAATTAATTCCCAATTTAGATTTAACAACTTTCATTATCTGATTTATTAAATTAATATTTTTATGATTTATAATAATGTAGACTATAGGGCATAATACCATAATATACTAAAACATTTCAAAACATCTTATAACATCCAAAAACACATCACTACATGTTCTAATATATGATGCTACATTATACTATAACATATTGTATTATAATATGATTTAGGGTTAGGGTTTAAGATATTAAAATCTTTAATAGTCAAGGGAAAGTCTCTTGAAGACATTTTCTTTAGCAACCCTAACTATGTTAGGAATAGGTCATTCTTGAGATCTACCCCTAATGACATCTTTATTCAAGGTTTAGGGTTTAGGGTTTTAGCTTAAGGTTTAGGGTTAGTTTAGGGTTTAGGGTTAGTTTAGGGATTTGAGTTTAGGGTTTGGGGTTTATAATTATAAGTTTTAGGGTTTAGGTTTTATGATTTAAGATTTAGGGTTTAAAGTTTAGGGTTTAGGGTTTAGGGTTTAGGATTTAGGGTTTAGGGTTTAGGGTTTATTTAGGGTTTAGGTTTTTTAGGGTTTAGTGTTTAGGGTTTAGGTTTAGGGTCTAGGGTTTAAGGTTTTTTTAATAGAGAACAAAATTAGATTCAACATTTCTTCTTTTGATTTCATCAACCTAGTAGCACCCCAAGTTTACTAAGACACAAGTGATGACATAGATAAGAAATTAGCACCCATAGAGCAAATCTAAAACCTTAGATTAGTTGAACCGTCTCTACTATAGAGACACAGTTCCATAAGCAACAGATCAGATCAACCATTCCTCAGTTTTGGCAATTCCCATTAGGACCACCCCGACCTCTCGAGTAGCAAGATTTGCCATCATATCCTCGATCCCTCCCTCCACCACCACCATGGCTATAACCTCCATCTCTCCTCTCACCTCCATAGCCACCACTGGTCCAACCACCACCTCCATATCCACCAACACTGACCCCCCAACCCCCCCCCCCCCCTGATAACGCGCCTGCCTTAGCCTCCACCACAAAATCTAGATGAATCTAGTTGAAGGTGATCTTGCTTGATCAGGTTCTACCCATTCTTGGGTTTAGGTTAGTTTAGGTTTAGTTTGAGGTAGGGTTAGTTTAGGGTTTAGGGTTTGGGGTTTATGGTTTAGTGTTGTAGGGTTTAGGGTTTACAATTTACGGTTTAAGGTTTAGGATTTAGGGTATAGGTTTCAGTGTTTAGGGTTCAGGGTTTAAGATTGTAAGTTTAGGGCTTAGGGTTTAGAGTTAGTTTTAGGGTTTCGAATTTGTGGTTTAGGGTTTAGGATATAAGGTTTATGGTTATGTTAAAAAAAATTTAAGTGAACGAGTAGGTTTAAGTTTATTTAGTTTATTATTTTATTTATCTATGTGAGTTTATTTTATTTTTTTACTTTTATTTATGTTTATTTTTTATTTTTATTTAATTTAGTTTATTTATTTTAGTTTTATTTATTCTAGTTTAGGTTTTTTATTTTACTTTTTAGGTTTAGGTTTATTTTTTATTTGAGTTTTATTTTTATTTTATTTTTTAGGTTTAGGTTTTATTTTTATTTTTTAGGTTTAGGTTTAGGTTTTTATTTTATTTTTTTAGGTTTAGGTTTTTCTTTTAGGTTTATTTTAGGTTTTGTTTTTTTAATTTTGTTTAGGTTTATTTTTAGTTTATTTTATTTTATTTAGTTAAGGTTTAATTTTTTTTAGGTTTAGGTTTAGGTTTTATTTATTTTAGTTTAGGTTTTGGTTTATTTTATTTAGTTTATTTTATTTTTATTTGAAGTTTAGGTTTTTTTTTTAGTTTAGTTTTTAAGTTTATTTTTTTATTTATTTTTAGGTTTATTTCTTAAGTTTAGGTTTTTTATTTTTATTTTATTTTATTTTTAGTTTTAATTTTATTTAGGTTTTTTATTCTTAGCTTTATTTTATTTCTTTAGCTTAGTTTAGGTTTTTATTTTTTATATTTTATTTATTTTATTTTTTATTTTATTTTATTTTGAAGTTTAGGTTTAGGTTTTAGTTTAGGTTTTTATTTTATTTAGGTTTAGGGTTTTTTATTTATTTTATTTTTAGGTTTTATTTAGTTTAGGTTTAGGTTTTTAGGTTTTTAGGGTTTAGGGTTTAGGGTTTATGGTTTAGGGATTTAGGGTTTAGGGTTAAGGGTTAGGGTTCTGATTTATGATTTAGTGTTTAGTGTTTAGGCTTTAGGGTTTAGGGTTTTGAGGGTTAGTTTAAGGTTTAGGGTTTATGGATAACTTAGGGTTTAGGGTTTTAGGTTTAGGGTTTAAGGTTTAGGGTTAGGGTTAGGTTTAGGGTTTAAGATTTAGGGTTTAGGTTTTAGGGTTTTTTAGGGTTTAGGGTTTAGAGTTGTAGGTTTAGGGTTTAGGGTAAGTTTTAGGTTTTAGTGTTTAGGATTTAGGGTTTAGAAATTAGGGTTTAGGGTTTAGGGTATAGGGTTTAGGGTTTAAGATTTTATTTTTTAAAATTAAGTAAATTGATAGGTTTAGGTTTATTTAGTTTATTTTTTATTTATTTTAGTTCATTTTATTTTTTTATTTAGGTTTATTTTATTTTTATTTAGTTTAGATTGTTTATTTTAGGTTTATTTATTTTAGTTTAGGTTTTCTTATTTTAGTTTATTTTTTAGGTTCAGTTTAAGTTTATGTTTATTTTTTTAATTTAGTTTATTTTTATTTTATTTTTTAGGTTTAGGTTTAATATATAACTTTTAGGTTTAGGTTTTCTTTTTAATTTTTAGGTTTAGATATAAGTTTTTATTTTATTTTTTTTGGTTTTTATTTAAGGTTTTTATTTTAGGTTTATTTTTAGGTTTATTTTTTAGTTTAGGTGTAGGTTTATTTTTAGTTTATTTTATTTTATTTAGTTTAAAGTTTATGTGTAGTTTATTTTAGATTTTATTTATTTTAGTTTAGGTTTAGGTTTAGTTTATTTTATTAATTTTAGGTTTAGATTTTTTTTAGTTTAGTGTTTATTTTTATTTTTTATTTCTTTTGGGTTTATTTTTTTAGGTTTAGATTTTTATTTAGTTTTTATTTTGTTTTATTTTAGGTTTATTTTATTTTTATTTTACATTTAGTTTTTATTTTTTTAGTTTATTCTATTTTTTAGTTTATTTAGGTTTTTATTTATTTTATTTTATTTTAGATTTTATTTTATATTATATTATATTTTATTAATTTTATTTGGTATTTTTTATTTTATTTAGCTTTTAGGTTTTAGGTTTTTTTTAGGGTTTTATTTTAGGGTTTAGTTTTAGGTTTTGATTTAGGGTTTTGTTGTTTAGGGTTTAGGTTTTGTGGGGTTTTATTAGGTTTTAGGTTTTAATTCAGATTTTAAGGTTTAATTTAGTTTTAGGGTCAGGGTTTGTTGTGGCATAGGGTTAGTTTTAGGGTTTTAGATTTTTTTTTTATTATATTTTTAAATTTATTTTAAATTTTTTAAAGTAAATGAGTATTTTAGTTTATTGTTATTTAATTTATTTTATTTATTTTATTTATTTTATTTTTTTATTTAAATTTAGTTTTATTTTATTTAGATTTTTATTTATTTTAGGTTTTTTTTAGTTTTATTTTATTTTATTTTAGGTTTAGTTTATTTTTTTAGTTTTTTTAAATTTTATTTTATTTTAATATAGGTTTAGGTTTTATTTTTATTTTATTTAGGTTTTAGGTTTTATTTTTATTTATTTTTTATTTTATTTTTAGTTTTTTTATTTTGAGTTTATTTTATTTTATTTAGGGTTTAGGTTTAGGTTAAATTTATTTTAGTTTAGCTTTATGTTTATTTTATTTTGTTTATTTTAGGTTTAGTTTTTTTATTTTATTATTTATTTTATTTTTATTTATGTTTAGGTTTTATTTAGTTTATATTTTATTTTATTTTTTTTTATTATTTGTTATTTAGGTTTTATTTTATTATTTTATTTTTAGTTTAGTTTATTTTATTTATTTATTTTAGTTTAGTTATTTTATTTTATTTTCTTTTTTAGGTTTAGATTTTTTAGATTAGTTTGCTTTTTATTTCATTTTAATTTTATTTTAGTTTGGTTATTTATTATTTTATTATTTTTTAGGTTATTTAGTTTTAGGTTTAAGTTTTAGCTTTTTATTTAGGTTAGGGCCTGGGTTTAGGGTTTAGGGTTTGGTAGGGTTTTTAGGGTTTAGGTTTTGGGTTTAGTTTAGGGTTTAGTAGGTTGTAGGGTTTGGGTTTAGGGTATGGTTGAGGTTAAGTTTTAGTAGGGTTTTAATTTAGGGTTTAGGGTTTTTAGTTTTTTTATTCTAACAAAGAACAAATTTAGATTGAACATTTCTTCTTTTTGATTTCATCAACCAAGTAACACTCCAAGTTTTCTAAGACACAAGTGATGACATAGATAAAAAATGAGCACACATAAAGCAAAACCAAAGACATAGTTCGAGCGTGCGATCAAATCACCATCTTCATTTCTACTCATGAGAACCACCATGACCTCTAAAGTAGCGGATCCAACAACATATCTGATTTCACCCACCATCATGGTCAAATTATTTCCTCCCACCTCCATACCACCACTACTCACCACACCTACATATCCACCAACACCTCCATCCCCACCACCACTATGATAACTACCTCTCGTTCACCACCGGATCTAGATCAGTTTGATGTTTATCAAGGTTTATTCTTAGGGTTTAGGTTTAGGTATAGGTTTATTTGGTTTTATGGTTTATGTTTATTTTTTAATTCATTTAGTTACTTTAGGTTTAGGTTTAGGGTTTTTTTTCATGGAAACCCCATGTAGGGGGTATTTTATTGCCACAAAAAGAGGGTTACAAGGTCCTTAAAGGGGATAAACTCCAAAACTACTGTTCAAAGAGCTACAATCAACCTAAGGAGTAAATCCCCTATCTAAGTACATCCAAAAGCAAAAGAAGACATTAAAGCAATCAAAAGATACAAATTGATTAACATAATAAGCCAATGGAAGATAATGCTCACGTGAGAATGCATGACACTATGGAGCAAGACAAGAGAGAAGCACCGCAAAATGTAAAGAAAGAGATTAGAGCGCTTAAGGTAATACAGACAAAAAGATAAATGAAAATAGCATAATCTGAGAATGATAGTAAAGAATTGTGATAGAGAAAGCTTAGGCTCAGTCACACCAAGTTGGGGCACATGCAAATATGAGCATCCAAACTTCAACAGAAGGGTTACATCACAAGAGCTACTACCAAACCAAAAGAGAGTGAAATCATCAGCCATCACCAACAAACAAGATAGTAGCCGCTATTGAAAGTCTTATGGGCTTTATTACCAAAACCTAAACCAAAACCATATATAATAGAGAGGAAATTGCAAAAGGGAAGAAGGATAAGGGGTCCCATGTAGAAAAGTATCATCAATATATACCCCGACATGAGAATACTTATACATATGAGAATGAGCCATCTCTTGCCGTAACCTCATGAAAAGTCATATCCAAGAAGAGAAATAGCCATCATATAAACCCTCCACAAGAAAATAGTAGGAGGCAAAAAAATCCGCTAAGCAAGTCAATGAGCCTATAAATAACACCATCCCAAACATATGATATATATATGAATCTTTCGGAGGATATAGAAGTAAAGCCAAATGAACCCAATCATAATGATGAATGATGTGAACAACCCCTTATTAATATCCATATCAAGTAAAAAAATTGTAAAGGAAAAGATAATAACATAGGAAATAGACCAAACCTACCAAAAATAGCACCAAATAAAGACAAAGCTAGCCCAAAGAAAAGATTCGACCAAAATTGGATAATCCAGATCAACAAACAACCAAGATAGCATGACAATAAAAGGCAGTAGCTGTCCATAGTACCACCCATTTAGAATAGATAATGCATACCAAGAAGATAGTTGCACAAACCTAACCGAACCCAGATGGGAATAGAGATAACAGTAGATAATGTAGATCACAACTATCAGAAGATGAACAACAACCCAAACATAAAATAGCAAGGGAAATTAGAAAGCCAACCCCAACAACAAAACAGTTAATGTAACATTGGAACCCACTAGAAGATAAATCAAAAAGGGGATTCAAATGAGGGTCAACATTAGAATCTAGAAAAAACAAGACAACAGATAACCAAGATGAAAAATAGCCAAGACAGCAAGGGACAGTAAGTTGGCCATAAAACCTCTCAATCAGAGTATACATTGCAGTAGTTAGTAACCAAATAGATAGAGTATAAAAATAGGGATCTGGAAGGTAGCAGCCTAGACACCAATCACCAAAAACAATCAAACAACAATAAAAAATTTTGTCAACATAGACCCTCAAGTCCTACAACCAACAAAGATGGAGCCAACATAGAATCAAAAAACCAAGACAACAAATATCCAAGATAACAAAAAACCAAGACAATAAAAACCAGCTAGCTGGCCATAAAGCCACCCATCCAGAATAAACAGTGCAATAGATATAAGTTTAACTAAAAGAAGATGGAGAAAACAACAACAGATAAAGTAGACCATTGAATTCAAAGAAAAAGCCACCAAGCAATCAACAACTTTAATAGAGGCTTTAACAAAAACAAACCAAACCCTAGCAATACGTAACTGAACGAAGTACAATGAAACAACCAAGGTAGTAATTAATACCAACAAGGCCAAGAGTCCACCCATTCGAGTAAACAAAGCATATGTAAAGATCCAAATAATAAGATGGATAATTGTGGATTTGCATAATTTTAGAAACCAAGTGGGATAAAATAGAAAGAGAGAAATCAGCAGCCAATTATTAAGCAAAAAAATAGTCGAAAATAAAGGTGAAATAGATAATAACCACAAAGACAACCTGCTAGACAAAGGACCCTAAAATCCAAAATCCAATAGTGGTTATAATAAAACTAAAATTACACCCACAATAAAAAACTCCAATAAAAACCAGAGATGTAAAATAGCAACAGAGAGGGTTCAAAGGATAATCAATAGAAAAAACCTTCCAGATAAAGTCGATCAAAGAAAACCCACAAGAAAGGCAAACTTAGAAGCCATTAAGGAAATCCGAACCTACAAGGAAATAATTAAGTTGAACAGGAAATTGTAAAATCTCTCTTGGCAGATAGGGAATATGAGGTTGTCAAAGACAATCAGCAAGACAACACCAAAAGCACCCTGCTGAACCAGATAAACAACCCCATCAGCTTGCTAGGATATAAGACTCAATTATCGAGACCATCCAACAACCAAGAAAGAAAATAATAGCAAGTTGGCCATAAAAAACCATTCAAATTATACAATGCATAAGTTAAATCCGATAGTTAAGGAAGTGGTCGCCAAGCAACTGAAGAAGTAAAAAATAGCAGGTGAAAACAAAGATCATCCTGATGTTAACGGCATAAACATTCAGAAAGAAGAGGTAAGAAGCCAAAAAAATAAAAGCCATCATGCGGTCCACAACCTCAAGAGAGGCCAACTGAACAAAACAAAATAAACCCCCAGAAGTAGCATGAAGAGCAATAGGACAGTAATTACCAATAAGTTGGATCTGCATAATTTTAACAGAGCAAAAAGTTAAAAAAAATAGATAAAATGATCAGCTATAGCTTGGATGAGAATCATAAAGACATTCAGAAGAACACCAGGTAACAAATAGCTAACAAACACAAGGTTAGCAGACAAAGTGAATCCGAAATCCAACAACCATAGAATAAAACAACACTACAATTATTGCAACCATAGATAAGCCAATAAAAGCAAGCAACAGAGAGCCACAATAGGGGTTCAAAAGGGTCTCATCAATGAAATCCTTTAGGACAAAGGAGAACAGGCTAGCAGCAAAACTATCATCCTCAGAGAAATCATGCTAAAAGGAAGTCATTAAACAATTCCAAACTTGTAAAGAACCATTAATAATAACAAGGGTATTGTAGATTCTTTCCTTATGTGTTAAGTTAGTAATGCAAGAAATACATTAAACCAACTCCAAGTGTACTCTGGACAAAAGGCCCAAAAATCCAATAACCAACAATTAAACTTTCAACATAGATGTTGCATCCTACATAAGATAAACCATTAAAGAGTAAAGGAACACAAAGAATCACACCAGTAGCTAGTCCCACATCATTAGGAATATTCAAATTCAAGAAATAATTCAAAAATCTGCAGAGAAAAAGTTATAGCCAGGATATTGCAAGATCTCTCCTTACAGGTTGTGAAGGTAAGGTTATGGAGCATAGGAGAGGGAGAAACAGCAAGACCCCAAACAAGGTTGGGATAACTAAACCAACAACAGATGCCACTTAGCTCAGCAAAGGACCAACAAGGAGTAATATGATGATGCATCAGCAAATTCCAAAGGAGCAGCAACACATTAACAGTAAAAATAATAGAAGTAGTAAGCTCCCAATTAAAGTTTGGACAATTATACCAAGAGCACATGCCCTAGAGATCGACAAGTAAACAACAAGGGATATCAGGTTGATGCACCAGCAAAGACCAAATAAGTAACAATAGTAAATAGAAAATGATCATGCAGTAAAAGAGGTATTGAAACCGGTGAATCCAATAGATTAGATTAATTTCTAAGATAAAGAAGCCCAGTATTGTCCAGATTAACCAAGCCACGCAAATGTTTAGGAAGGGTTAGTTGATCAAAGGATTTTATACCATCCAATCTAACACCCAGATTGGCCAGAAAATCAACACATGCATTACCCTCGTGCCATACATGAGTGATTTTAAAATAGAGTTGAGCAAGGAGATCTCTAGTTTGCTTAAGAAGGTAGTACAATTATGTATTGCCCATATTCATGGAAGTCAAAAGATCAATCAGCAGAAGGGCATCCACCTCAATCCAAATATTGAGCCAACCTTTTTGAAGGCAAATTTCAAGAGCTTTGTACACTGCCATGAGCTCAGCAAAGGGAACAGAGCAAGGATTAAGCGGGTATGCCAAAGCACATAGGACTTTTCCATTAATATTTTTAAAAATACCATCACAGCTTGAACCTCTAGGAGAGATAGAGCCATCAACGTTAACTTTAATAGTGTTGGCATGAGGTTTTACCCAATAAACAATCTTGTCATCTTTATAGATGGGTTGATCCGACAAGTTAAAACCCAATTTATTGGCCACAAATTTGAATTATTTGTATTTAATTAATTTGGCATTAAACAAGTCATGAATTTTGTTTAGTTCTAGTAATTATCCTGATGTGGTTCATAGGGATCCCATGATATTTTGCATCATTTCAGTCCATCCATATGAACCAAATAAGAGTGATAGCAATTATGACTTTAATGTGACCTTTAGTAGTGTTGTCAAAATAAACTTCAAGAGTTGGTATAAAGTTAAGGAGCCATTGAAAATGACAATGTTAAAGAGGTCATCATACCAAATCCTAAGCTTAGAAGCAATGGCCCTGTTAACAAAAACATGGTTCACATTCTCAATGTGAAAATAGCATTATCATTTTGAAGGTAATTGAAAACCTTTACCCCACAACAAGGAATTAGGGATGAAGTTTTTCAAAATATGCCAAGTAAGAATAGAATAAGAAGTAGGGATATTGTTATTCCAAAGTTTGAAAAACACATTGGAAAATCATGAGCTTCTTTAATGTGAATCCAAACATTTTAAAGTTGAAATCACCATTATGTGAAAGCTTAAAAGGATCCGATCTTGATTGGTAGGAATGATAGAATAGTAGTAAGCTTATTTAAAGAGAGGAGGAATATAATCAAGCTTACTATTGTTCCACATATTATTCTAGAAAGAGTTCACTTTAATAGTAGTGGAATGGGTAGAAAGTAAGTCATCAATGGACCCACCTCCAAGTTATCTTGCCAAAAGAAAGAGGAGCCGAGAGTTAATCCCCAAGAAATTAAAGATTGACATCCCATTTGATGGAACAAAGTCTTTTCCAAACAAGAATCTCCGCTTTATAAAGGCAAATGAGAGGGTGCTTACCCGGCAATATAGGATGAAATTAGCCCAAAGACTATTATTTTTCCTAAAATTCCACCAAAGTTTATAAGAAAAAGAAGTGATAGTTTCCTTGATTGGTTTACATCCAAGACCACCTTCAGTGCCACAACTTTTTATACCAAGAGGTCGCATTTTTTAGAGGAATTATTAGATCCCCAAAAATTTGTTAATGAGCCACTCAATTCTAATGATAGTTGGTCGACAATGGTTTGAATGAGATATAAAGGCATGGAGTTAAGGGTGCTCTTAATCAAAGTGAGCCTACCACCAAATGAAAGTAAATGAAATTCCCAAACAAAATTTTATTAGAGATTTTTTGGATTAGATCATCAAAAGATGATCTTTTCTGACCTTTAAAAGTAGCACCAAGATATTTAATAGGAAGTTGTTGTTGCTGAAAATTAGTAATTCTCAAGATTTGGTTGATCCTATTCGGGATTTTAGAGGAAGGAATGAAACAACTTTTCCTTTGTTGAGAAAAAAAGACCACTTTCATTGCCAAATTTATTTAAAAGATTCTTAATAGTTTTAATGTGAGAATAGAGGCATTGCAAAAGATTATAAAGTCATCAAAAAACTAAGATGAGAAAGACCACCTTGAGTTCTAAAACATCTAGATTTTGTAAAAAAGATCACTCCTAGAGATATTCAACAAAATAATAAAAGAAGGGGTGATAGGGATCCCCTTGTCTCAAACCATGCTTGAAGAAAACCAGGGACTCACCATTCATGATAATGAGAACCAAACATTTGTAATCAATTTTTGATGAGGCGGATAAAATTATAAAAAAAAACCCAAACAAATGAAGAATTTGAAAGAGGAAATCCCAAGAGAGGTTGTCAAAAGCTTTAGAGATGTCCAGTTAAAAGGATGTTACCACCGATAGGAATGTCAATGTCATGAATCAGCTCTTAGAAGTATGTTATCGATATAGCTCTACCTTTAACAAAGCAGTTTGGTTGGGGAAATAATTTTAGGCAGCAAATGGACTAATTATTAGCAATTAATTTAGCAATGAGTTTATGAAAGAAGGTGCAAAGGTCGATAGGTCCAAAATCCCCAAGATTGATTATTAATTTTGGGAATGAGAACAATGGAAGTGCTAGAAAAATATCTAGGTAAAGGGTTGCCATCAAAAAATCAATAACAACATCAACAAGGTAGTCTTAATAATAATAATAACAATGAAAGAATTGAGTCATGTAGCCAGGCCGAATAGAATCAATGTTCATGCTATTAAGAATACTACCAATCTCACCGTAGGACAATAAGCAAGTGGTTTTCATCATTAGTAATCATAGAGGGATCGTGTGTGTTGGAGAGGGCTTCTAAGGAGGGGTTGTTATTTAATAAATTTTGAAAATGAATGATAGAATCTTTAATATCATTATTATCGATCCAGTATTTTTTGATTTTTTAATAGAGTTTAAGGCTTTCTTTTTTAAAAAAAAGAGCATGGAAGTACTTTATGTTTCTGTCACCATCAGCAATATGTTTGCTAGCAGCCTTTTGGTGCCAATAGGTTTCCTTCATATTCTGATAATTAATTAAGTTATCTTTAGCTACATTCAACTCATCAAGCTTATTAGAGTCACCAAAACATCTTCAGAGCAAACTAATTGTTCCATATTTTGAGATTGGCAAAAGATTTTTAAAATGATGCTTGTTCCACCAATTTAGGTTTTGTTTAAGCCTTTTAGCTTAAGCCAAAGGTGAATCATGCCTTTAATGAATTATCGATGAATAGGGGCCATCCAATTAATGGAAACAACATTAATGAAATCACTATGTTGGATCCACATATTTTGGAATCTAAAAGAGTAGGGAGGATGGTCTAGTGGAGGGATTTTGATAGAAATCAAAAGCGCATGGTGACAAAGTTCTGCTAAATGTTCTCAGAAGAGGCCATTGATTGATCCAAAGGGAATTAAAGAGGGTCCTATCAAGCCACCGCCAAAGTCTAGAGTTATGCCAATATAGTAACCCAAAAGCCAAATATCAATCGACAATCAAGAATCATATTAGAAAAATCTTCCATGGAATGATGTTAGAGAGCAACCTCCCTTCTTTGAGGAAGCGAGAATAGTGTTGAAATCACCCCCAACCAACCAGGGTTTATTGACAGAGGAGGCAAAGGTTCTTAAGTTATCCCAAAGGATGTTCCTACCAGCTCTATTACAAGATGCATAAATAAAGGAACCAAGAGCAAAAATTCACCCAATGAGATTTGAACATTAACCAATTGATGAAGATCATCAAGGATAGAGATGTTGATTAAATTATTCCAAAAGCACCAAATTTTATTGCTAATATTATAAAAGAAATTTTGAAAGCCAAGCATTCTAGCAACATGGGTGATCTTAGAAGATGAATGGTTCAATAACAACAAGTAAGGCTATGTTATGAGTAGACAAAGGCTTCTAATATGGTTGGACAATGAGAGTCCCAATACCCTAACATTCCAAATAAGAAAATTGATCATAATAAATAAGAAGAAAAGGAAAGATAATAGAATGAAAAAAAATGAAGAAGAAAGAAACATGAATCATTTATGGGAAGTTAGAGAAGATCTAGTGGTTCTAGTGGAGCTATTAGTGAACATTCTAGCTTTAAGGATTTTTTTAATAATAGTTTGAAAAGGCCTATCTATGTCCAAAGTATCCATCCGAAGAGAGTGATTTGTGATATTCAATAGGACCGATTCGTCAAAGCATTCTAATGGTGATTTCCCTTCTTGATATTAGGTTGAGAAATAGGGTTAGCATGTGTATCACTGTAGGGTAATAGAAGGAGAGGTTGTGCACCATTAATAGCACAAAATTCATTTTCATTTCCATGAGTACTTCAGATTTTGATCCATCACCAAATTATCAAAATTTTTAACAATTCAATTAGTTTTGAGATTTTGATCCAACTTGAGGTTCCCATTCAAATCACCATTATGATTCATATGAGTCAAGGGATTATCTTGAGAAGCCAAGTTATTACAAGTAGAAGCAATGTTAGGTAAGTTATCATTATCTCACAAACCTCAATATCATTATTTTTATCAAGCTATTGTTCTCCAATAAAATCTAGTAAAGGAGAGGGTAGGGTGAGTTCCATTTTGAGTAACTTTAGGCACATAAGCGAACTTATTGTTTTTTTCATTTGTTAGAGAGGGATTAGGATCCAACAATTTTTTCTTTTTAAGATTAGGGTGTAACACAAAGCATTTAGAGTGATCATGACCATGGATCTTACAATGTGTGCAAAAAATAGGGAAATTTTCAAATTCCACTTTTTGATTATACCCAAATTTTTTTGAATTGATCCAAACTTTTTTAGGGTACTTTTTGGTAATGTCAATCTCAACCAAAATATGAGGAACTGATGGATGTGATCTCGCGATGGTGGCTTGATCTATTTGAAGGGGCCGACCAAAGAGAGCCCCAACCATAAATAGGACTTGATGGGTAACATAATGTATCCTCATGTTTGGAAAAGCTAGCCATAAAGGAACAATTGGGGATTCCTCTTGACATCAAAAGAGGAGACCATTTCAAAAGCCTCATTTGACAATTACACACAAAGTAAGAGGACGAGAAAAGACTCTTGAGTAGTCTAAATCATTAGATAATGAATAAGGATATGTCTAGGATCAATCAATCGATAGTAAATACACGAGAGCTTTAGGCTATGAAAGAAGGATCAATGCTTTCAAGAGTCAGGACAATGAAAATTTACCAACTAATGAAAATTCAAAGGGCTTTGCCAACTTTTCCACATCAAGATCCGAGCACATTACAGCCGGCATTCCATAGAAAGAAGTTGAGATTAAATTGATTGAAGCATTAGAGCAAGTGTTCTTACTAGATAAAGCATCCTTGAAGGACTTAACAGTAAGCACAGTAACAGTTGGAGTCAGATCGATATTACCTTGAAAATTGAAAGCCTTAGCCGATGCCTCCAAGTTCGAAGAGCTCGACTGCATGGAAAGCGGCGCTTCTGCCATTGTAAGATCAAGGGAAACTCACATAAGCCAACCGAGAAGAAATAGAAATGATGAATCAAACACCAAGCGAAGGAAAATGAAAGGAACAGAATCAATCAAAGTGGGAGAGGTTTTAGGTTTAAGTTTAGGGTTTTAGGTTTAGGGTTTAGGTTTAGGGTTTTAGCATTTAGGTTTAGGGTTTAGGTTTTGGATTTAGGGTTTAAGATTTTATTTAAGGTTTAGGGTTTTTTAGGGTTTAGGGTTGTAGGTTTAGTGTTGTAGGTTTAGGGTTTAAGATTAGTTTAAGGTTTAGGTTTAGGTTTAGGGTTTTAAGAAAAAAATTAAGCAAAATGATAGGTTTAGTTTATTTTTATTTTAGTTTATTTTATTTTTTATTTTTTATATTTTTATCTTTTTTATTTATTATTTATTTATTTTTTATTTTATTTTATTTTATTAGTTTATTTTTTTAGGTTTAGGTTTATGTAGTTTATTTTTAGGTTTTATTTTATTTTTTTGGTTTAGGTTTTATTTTAATTAGTTTATTTGGTTTTATTTTAGGTTTAGATTTTATTTTTTTAGTTTATGTTTAGGTTTATTTTTTAGTTGATTTTAGTTTATTTAATTTAGGTTTAGGTTTAGGTTTACTTATTTTAGTTTAGGTTTTTTTATTTATTTTAGTTTAGTTTATTATAGTTTAGGTTTGGGTTTATTTTATTTTTTTTATTTATATATTTTTTTTAAGTTTTATTTTTAGTTTAGGGTTTGCATTTTATTTTTAATTTATTTTAGCTTAAGGTTTTTATTTAGTTTTTATTTTATTTTATTCTAGGTTTATATTTTTTAATTTTATGTATATTTTTAATTTTATTTAGGCTTTTTATTCTTAGGTTTATTTTACTTTTTAGTTTAGTTTAGGTTTTTATTTTTTTTATTTTAGTGTAATTTTATTTTCTTATTCTATTTAATTTTTAGGTTTAGGTTGAGGTTTTAGTTTATGTTTTAATTTTATTTTATTTTATTATTTTAGTAGGTTTGAAGTTTTTTATTTATCTTTTATTTTTTAAATTTTATTTACTCAGTTTATTTTGGGTCATGATTTAGTTAGCAGGTGGTTTTTAGGATTTTGTTTAGGTTTATGGTCAGGGGAGGTTAGGGAGGCCCAGGATTTAGGGTTTAGTGTATTTTGGTAGGTCAGCCTGGCTGGCCCAGGTTAGTAGAGGTTTAAGTTTGGGTCATGGTAGTGAAGGGTTTATGGCAGTTAGGGTATGGTTTGTGGCTTATAATTATTTAGGGCCCAGGGTTTGTCAGTTTAAAGAGGGCCTGGCCTTAGGTTTAGGGCCCATGGTGAAGGTGAGGAGTTGGCCCAGTGGTCAGTTTGTGTCAGGGCCTAGTTTTGTGGTAGATTTAGGAGGTTTAGGGTTGGAGGGTTTTAAAACCACAAAGGTTTAGGATTTTTATATTTAATATTATTTATTTATTTTATTTTAATATTTTATTTATGTTTATTTTTATTTAGTTTATTTAGTTTATGTTTTATTCAATATTTTAGGTTTAGCTTTAAATTTATGTTTTTTTAGTTTTATTTTATTTTTATTTTATTTTTTAGGTTTATGCTTTATTTTTTATTTTTAGCTTTAGGTTTAGGTTTTTTTTTTAAGTTTATATTTAGTTTTATTTTATGTTTATTTTAGGTTTTATTTTTTTTAGTTTAATTTAGGTTTATTTTATTTTATTTTATTTTAGTGAGTGGTTTATGTTTAGTTTAGTTTATGTTTAGGTTTTATTTATTTTAGTTTAGTTTATATAGTTTAGGTTTGGGTTTATTTTATTTTGTTTATTTTTAGGTTTTTTTAGTTTTAACCAGGTTTTATTTTTTTTATTTTTTTGGGTTTATTTTAAGCTTATTTTAGGTTTAGGTTTTATTTAGTTTTATTTTATTTTATTTTGGGTTTTATTTTATTTTATTTTCATTTAGTTTTATTAATAGGCTTTTATTTGAAGTTTATTTTATTTTATTTATTTAGTTTATTTATTTATTTTATTTATTTTAGTTTTATTTATTTTATTTTTATTTTATTATTTTATTTAGGTTTTTATTTATTTAATTTAGTATTATCAGTTTAGGTTTTATTAGGGATAGCCCAGGGCCCAGGGTAGTCAGGTTTGGGTATGGAAGGGCAGTGTAGTGAGGGAGCATCAGTTAGGGTGGGTTAGATCTAGATCAGTTTATTTTGGGCCCAGGCCATTTATTTATAGGATTTAGGGAGGGCCCAGGGTTTAGGGCCCAGGGTTTTAGGTCAGAGATAGTCAGGGTGCAAGTATGATTTATGGTTTAAGCTTAAAATTGTGGAGTTGGGTTTTAGGTTTAGGGTTTTGAATAGGGTAGGTAGTAGGTAGGAGTTAAAGTTTAGGGTTTAGGGTTTAAGATTTAGTGTTGAGGGTATAGGGTTTTAGGGCTTATGGTTTAGGGTTTATAGTTTAGGGTTAGTTTTAATGTTTAGGGTTCAGTGTTAGGGTTTTTCTATTTATTTAATTTTAATTATTTTTTTTAAAGTTTACATTTATGCTTTAGGGTTCAAGTTTTATTTAGGGTTTAGGTTTTTGTTTTTTAATAGAGAACAATTTTAGATTTAATATTTCTTCTGTTTGATTTCATCAACCAAGTAACTCACCAAGTTCTCTAAGACACAAGTTTACATAGATAAAGTGAGCATGCATAGAGAAAATCAAAACCCTAGATAATTAGAACCATCTCTACCAGAAAAGACTGCCATAAGGAGATCAATTGGACATTCTTCATTTACTTTCATCAAAAGCACCTCGACTTCGTGAGTAGCTAGATCCACCATCATATCCACGATCTCTCCCTCCGCCACCACCATGGCTGTAACCTCCATCGCTCCTCCCACCTCCATAACCACCACTGCACTCACCACCACCACCATATCCACTAGCACCTCCAGATCCCCCACCACCATTGTGATAACCGCCACCCCTGCCTTCGCCTCCACTACCATATCTAGACTGAGCCTCATTGATGATGATGTTTCTACCATTAAGGTTCTGCCCATTATTAGGGTTTAGGCTTATATTTAGGTTTATTAGGTTTTAGGTTTATGTTTATTTTTTAATTTATTTAGTTAATTTATGTTTAGGTTTGGGGTTTGGGGTTTAGGGTTTAGGGTTTAGGGTTATGATTTAGGGTTTAGAGTTTAGGCTATAGGGTTTAGGGTTTTAAGGTTTACAATTTAGGGTTTAGGGTTTAGGGGTTTTAGGGTTCATCATTTACATTTTAGGTTTAGGGTTCAAGTTTTAGTTTAGGGTTTTGGGTTTCTGGTTATTTTTAACAGAATATAAACTCAGATTCAACATTTCTTCTTTTCGATTTCATCAACCAAGTAGCACACCAATTTTCTAAGACACAAGTGATGACATAGATAAGTAATGAGCATGCATAAAGCAAATCAAAAACCCTAGATAACTAGAACTATCTTGACGCTAAGGACACTATTCTAGAAGCATCAGATCAGATTGATTGTTCTTCAGTTTCTCCCACTTCTCTAGTTCCCATCAGAATCACCATGGCCTCTCGAGTGGAGGGATCCACCATCATATCCCCAATCTCTCCCTCTACCACTAGAACAACTATAACCTCCATCGCTCCTCCAGCCTCCATAACCACCATTGCTCTGACCACCACCTTTATATTCACCAGCACCACCAGATCCTCCACCACCACTATGATAATCTCCACCTCCGCCATCACCTCCAGGATCTAGTCATCTTGATGGTGATGTTCACTTGGTTTTACCCATTCTTAGGGTCTAGGTTTATGTTTAAGCTTATTAGGTTTTAAGTATAGGTTTATTTTTTATTTATTTAGTAACTTTAGGTTTAGATTTAAGGTTTGGTGTTTAGGGTTTTTTAGGTTTATTTAGTCAGGGTTTATGATTTAGGGTTTTAAGGTTTATGGTTTTAAGGTTTAGGGTTAGGGTTAGGTCCAGGGTTTAGGTAGGGTTTAAGGTATTTTAGGTTTAGGGTTTAGGGTTTAGGGTTTGTAGGTTTAAGGTTTAGGGTTTGTTTTAGGAATTAGGGTTTAGAGTTTATAGTTTAGGATTTAGGGTTTATGGGTTTTTTTTTTAAATTAAGAAAACCGATAGGTATAGGTTTATTTTGTTTATTATTTTATTTATTTTATTTTCAATTTTTATTTAAGTTTATTTTTTATTTTGTTTTTAATTACTTAGTTTATTTTATTTGGTTTTTTTTTAGTTTATTTTTTTTAGTTTAGGTTTAGGTTTATTTTTTTTTTATTGACTTTATTTATCTTTTTTATTTTGTAGCTTTAGGTTTTATTTTTATTTTTTTAGGTTTAGGTTTAGGTTTTAATTTTATTTTTTTGGGTTAAAGTTTAGGTTTATTTTTTAGGTTTTATCTTATTAAGTTTAATTTAGTTTATTTCATTTATTTGGTTTAGGTTTAGTTCTTTGTTTATTTTAATTTTAGTAATTTAGTTTAGGTTTAGGTTTATCTTATTTTGTTATTAAGTTCCAAGTTTTTAGTTTTTTAAGTTATTTTTTTATTTAATTTAGGTTTATTTTTAGTTTAGGTTTTATTTATTTTTTTTATTATTTTATTTAATGTTTATTTTATTTTACATAGTTTTTTTATTTTATTTAAGTTTTATTTGTAGGTTAATTATTTTAGTTTAGTTTGGTTTTATTTATTTTATTTTATTAGTTATTTATATTTTTTTTTATTTTGGTTATGTTTAGGTTTTAGGTTTTTTATTTTATTTTATTATTTTATTATATGAGGTTTAGGTTTTTATAGTTTAGTGTAGGTTTGGGGTTTGTGTAAGGTTTAGCTTATTTAGTGGCTGGTTTAGTTAGAGTCAGATTAGGGTTTAGGGTTTGATTTGGTTTAGGATTGAGTGAGTTTAGGGTTTAGGATTTAGGCTCAGGGTTTAAGGTTTAGGGTTTTTCAAATTAAGTTAAGTTTATTTTAGTATTTTTTTTATTTTATTTAGTTTTTTATTTTATTTTTTATATTTAGTTTTTATTTTTTTATTTAATTTACTTATTTTAATTTAAGTTATTAAATTTAGTATTTTTATTTTATTTTTTTATCTTTAGTTCATGTTTAGATTTTTGCTTATTTAGTTTAGTTTTATTTTTTTATTTTATTTTGGGTTCAGCTTAGGTTTTAGGGTTTTTAGGATTTCAGGGTGGGTTTTTAGTTTTGGTTTAGAGTTTAGAGTTTAGGGCTCAGGATTTAGGTTTAGGGTCAGTTTAGGGCCTGAGTATTTAATTATTTCAACTTAGGATTTAGAGTTTAGGATTTAGGGTTTTTGAATAGGGTCAGGTGGCCTAGGGTCAGTAGTATGATTTGGTGTGGGTAGTTAAGGTTTATGGTTTAGGCCTAGTTTAGGGTTTTGAGTTTTAAAAAAAAGCAGACAGACAGGTTTAGTTTATTTAGTTTATTATTTGTTTTATTTTATATTTATTTATGTAGTTTTTATTTTTAATTAAATTATTTTAAGATTTATTTTAGTTTATTTTAGTTTATTTGGTTTATTTAGTTTATGTTTATTTAGTTTCTTTATTTTATTTTATATTTTAGATTTAAGTTTATTTTATCTTTTAGGTTTAGGTTTTATTTAATCATTATTTAGGTTTTATTTTAGTATTTTAAGTTTATATTTTAGTTTAGATTTTGGTTTATTTTAGTTTATTTATTTTATATATTAGGTTAGGTTTAATTTAGTTAGTCTTATTTTCTTGGTTTATTTTAGGTTATGGTTTTAGTTTAGTTTAGGGTTTAGGTTTTATTTATTAATTATTTTATTTTAGGTTTTATTTTTATGGAGTTTTATTTATTTAAGTTTTATTTTAGGTTTATTTTATTTTATTTAGTTTAATATGTTTTATTTTATTTTATTAATTATTATTTATTGGAGGTTTAGCTTTAGGTTTAGGTTTAAGTCAAGTTATTTTTTTTATTTATTTTATTTAGGATTAGATTGTTATTTATTTTATTTTTTATTTATTTTAGGAGGCTTGGTAATGGTAGGAGGGCCCAGTAGAGGTGATGGGATCAGTGATTAGTCAGTGGTAGGTTTTTAGTTTAGGTAGATATTAGAGGGTAGGGTCATTTTAGGTTTAGGGTTTAGGGTTTAGAGTTTAAGGTTTAGGATGAGTTTTAGGTAGTTTTTTTCAATTTGTTTGTTATTTATTTATTTTAAATTCAAAGGTTTTAATTATTTATTTTATTTTTAGTTTATTTTAATATAGGTTTAAGCTTTTTTAAGTTTAGGGTTTAGGTTAAATTTTTTATTTATTTCTAAGTTTTTTTAGGTTTAAGTTTTAATTAGTTTAATTGGTTTATTTTATATTTATTTAGTTTAGTTTTTTTTTATTTATTGGGTTTTCATTTTAGGTTCATTTATTTTTTTTTAGTTTAGGTTTTATTTATTTTATTTTATTTTAGTTTTATTTTATTTATTTAATTTTATGTTTAGGTTTATGTTTTAGTTTAGGTTTTTATTTTTATTTTTATTTTATTTATTTTAGGTTTTATTTTTTTATTGATTTTATTTATTTTAGTTTGGTTATTTTAGGTTTTAAAGTTTGTGCTTATTTATTTAGGTATATGGTAGGGCCCAGGGCCTCTTAGTTTTAGAGGTTTTTTAGGCCTAGGGCTCAGTGGCTCATAGGCAGCTAGGGAGGGGCCAGGGTTATTTAGGATCTTAGGTTTTATATTTATTTATTTTAAGCAAACTCTATTTATTTTTATGTTTTATCTTTAGGTAATATTATTTTATAATTTATTATATTTGGTTATTTATTATTTTAGTAGTAGGTTTATTTATTTATTAGTAGTATTTTATTTTATCTTATTTAGGTGTTTTTTTTATTTTATCTATATTTTATTTTATTTAGGCTCAGTTTATTATCTTCTTTATCTTATCTGGAGTAGCTTTCATCAGGGCCTAGGCCCAGGCCCAGTGGCCCAGTGCAAGGCCTGTAGCTTTTGGGTTAGTTTAGTGATTAGGCCTAGCCCAGGGTTTCAGTGGGCCCAGTGGCCTTAATCTTGTGGTTTAGGAGCCAGGTCCTTAGGCGCTCAAAGTTTAAATCAGCAAACCAAGTGGTAAGTATTTAGCTATTTTTATCTATTTAGTATATTTTATTTTATATGTTTTATAAATATATTTATCTTTAGTCAGTTTATCTTAGTCAGGTTTTATCTTAGTATCTAGGTCAGTCATGCTTATTTTAGCCTAGTTTTATCTTATTTTCAGTGGAGAGTAGGTAGGTCTTAAGTTCAGTAGCCTGTGATTTAGTCAGCCTCAGTGGCCCAGTTGAGGCCCAGGGCCTCTGATTTAGGCCCAGGGTCAGGATCTAGGGTTCATATTTTATCAGTAGTTTAGTGGCCCAGTGGCCTAGGGCTCAGGTCATTTTTCTGCCAGGCCTAGGTTTGTGGCTCAGGGCCTGGGTCTTTATATTTATTATTTTCTTTAGGATTTAGGGTTTAGGAACAATGGTCTTATTCTTTGTGGTTAGTTAGGTTTAGGTCAGGTTAGTGGTTTAGTTTTACAAAGGCCTAGGTTTGGTCATTAGGTCTTCATATTTAGGGTTTAGGCCTGGTTTACTTTTAAATTAAACCAATAGTTTTGGTTTATTTTTATTTATTTTATTTTAATTTATATTTTATTGTATACTTTTTATTTTATTTAATTTAGTTTTATTTTAGGTTTATTTATTTTAGTTTAAGTTTTATTTTAGTTTATCTTATAGGTTTAGTTTATGTTTATTTTTTTTAGTTTTATTTTATTTTATTTTATTTATTTTAGGTTTTATTTTATTTAGTTTTAGGTTTAGATTTTTATTTTATTTTTTTAGGTTTAGGTTTATTTTAGGTTTTATTTTATTTTAGGTTATTTTAGTTTATTTTCATTTAGTTTAGTTTAGTTTAATAGGTTTATTTTATTATTTATTATATGGTATTTTTTTATTCTTTGGTTTTATTTTAGTTTATTTTATTTTATTTAGTTTAGGGTTTAGGTTTAATTTATTTTGGCTTATTTTATTTTATTTTATTTTGGGTTATGATTTTTTTTAGTTTAGTTTAGGTTTTAGGTTTTTTACTTTTTATTTTATTTTATTTTTATTTTATTTATTTTAGTATGGTTAGTTTCATTTATTTAGGTTTTATTTTTTAGGTTTATTTTATTTTATTTTAATTTATGTGTTTATTTATTTTATTTTTTTATTTATTTAGGTTTTTTATCTTATTTTTTTTAGTTTTAGGTTTAGTTTTATGTTTAGGTTTTTATTTTTTTTATTTTTTAATTTTATTTTGGTTTAAGTTTATTTATTTATTTTATTTTAGGTTTTATTTTATTATAGTTTAGCTTTTTTTGGCATTTTGTTTAGTTAGGGTTGTGGGTTTAGGTCCTATTTTGATCTTGGCTCAGTTTATTTAGGTTTAGTATTTGTGGATTTAGGTTAGGTTTAGGGAGGTGGTTTATGTTAGGGTTATGAGTTTTAGGGTAGAGTTTATTTTTATTATTTTTTAAATCAAACCCAAGGTTTATTATTTGTTTATTTTTTTATTTTTTTTAGTTTATTTACTATGTTTAAGTTTTTTTAGTTTTAGGTTTAGTACTTTTTATTATTTTGTGGATTTATTTTAGGTTTAGTTTTTTTTATTTTATTTTATTTTTTTGGTTTATTTTATATATTTTAAGTTTTGTTTTATTTATTTTATTTTTTTATTTTATTGTTTTATTTATAGTTTAGTTTATGTTTTATTTATTTTATTTTATTTTATTTTATTTTATTTTATTTTTTTAGGTTTATTTTAGTTTAGTTTAGGTTTAGGTTTTAGTTTATTTTATTTTATTATTTTTTTTTATTTAGGTTTTTGTGGCTCATTGATTTATTTTAGGTTTTAATTCTAGGCTTGATTTTTTTTTTAAAGTTTAAGGTTTTATTTAGGTTTAGGGTTGTGGTTTAGGTTAAGGCCTAGGGTCAGTTAGTAGATTTAGGGCTTGATTTAGGTAGGGTTTTTAGTTTTAGCAAGTTTAGTTTCTTTTAATTTATTTTATTTATTTATTTTAAATTAACCAAATCAGGGTAGTTTTGTTTATTTTAATTATTTTAATTATTATTTTTGTTTAGTTTTTTATTTGGTTTTAGGTTTATTTTTATTTATTTAGGTTTATTTTTTTTTTTAGTTTTCATTATTTTTATTTTATTATTTAGGTTTATTTTACATCATTTTAAGTTTAGTTTTATTTTATTTAGGTTTTATATTTTTAGGTTTTTATTTTATTTTATTTTAGTTTAGGTTTTATTTATTTTATTATTTTGGGTTAGGTTTGGGCTAGTTTCATTTTATTTTATCTTTATTTTATTTTATTTAAATTTTTTAGATTTAGATTTATTTTTAGGTTAAAGTCAGTAGGGTTTGGGTAGTAGGGTAAGGAGCAGGTTTCAGGTTAAGGGTAGGGTTTTAGTGGTCTCCATGGTTAATTAGATTTGTTTAGATTATGGTTTTAATTAAACAAATTATCTTTTATTTTAGTTTATTTTATTTATTTTAGTTAATATTTTTATTTGATTTAGGTTTATTTTAATTTATAGTTTATCTATATATTTTATTTATTTATTTTAGCTTCTATTTTATTTTAGTTTCTTTAGCTTTAGGTTTAGTTTATCTTTTATTTTTTAGTTTTATTTTTATTATATTTTTAAGGTTTAGTTTTATATTTTATTTGTAGGTTTTAGGTTTATATTTTTATTTTATTTTTTGGTTAGTTTTATTTTATTTTACATTTTTTAGGTTTTATTTTTAGTTTTAGGTTTAGTTTATTTTTAGTTTATTTCATTTTTTATTTTAGGTTTAGTTTAAGTTTATTTTATTTTAGGTTTAGGTTTTAGATTTATTTATTTTATTTTAGTTTATTTTAGTATTTTAGTTTTATTTACATTTTATTTTAGGTTTTGGTTTCTTTTAAGTTTGGTTTTGGGTTTGTTTTTTTTATTTCCTTAGTTTTTATTTTAAGTTTATTATTTTTTTGATTTTATTTAGTTTTTATTTTATTTTATTTTAGGTTTATTTTATTTTATTTTAGGTTTAGTTTTATTTCAATTAGGTTTTATTTTTTAGATTTAAGTTTTTATTAATTTTAATCTTTGATTTTATATCTATTTTATCTTTAGTTTAGTTTTAATTTATGTTTATTATATTTTATTTATTTAGATTTTATTTATTTTATTTTTTTGTTATTTAGTTTAGGTTTAGGTTTTTTTTTCTTATTTGTCAGATTTAAGTTGCTAGGGTTAGTGGTCTGGGGTTTAGGTTTAAGATTTATTTTTAGGTTTAGCTCAGCCATTATTTTAGGTTAGTTTTAGTTTATGGTCAGGTTTGTGGCCTAGGGTTTGTTAGGTTAGTGATGGTTTTGTGGTAGATTTAGGTTTATGTAGATTTAGTTCAAGCATTAGTTTGGGTTTTAGTTTTTGGTTTTATTTTTAAAGAAACAACTATATTCAACATTTTTTCCTTTTTTTATTTAGATAATTTTTTTATTTTAGTTTATTTTATTTTTTTATTTTTATTTATGTTTGTTTGTTTTTTAATTTCATTTAGTTTATTTATTTTAAGTTTATTTATTTTAGATTATGTTTTTTATTCTAGTTTATTTTTTAGTTGAGTTTTATTTTTATTTTATTTTAGGTTTAGGTTTAGATTTTATCTTAGTTTAGGGTTTAGGGTTTGGATTTAGGGTTTAGGGTTTTTTTTTTTAAATAAGTAAACCGATAGTTTACTTAATTTATTTTTCTATTTACTTTATTTTATTTTTATATTTTTTTTATTATTATTTAGTTTAGTTTAATTATTTTAGGTTTATTTACTTTAGCTTAAGTTTTATTTTTTATTTTTTGGTTTTGATTTAGGTTTATGTTTATTTTTTAGTTTAGTTTTATTTTTTATTTTATTTTTTAGGTTTTTATTTTATTTTTTAGGTTTATGTTTTAGGTTTTTTTATTTTAGTTTACTTTAAGTTTCAATTTTTTTTAGTTTAGTTTAGATTTTTTTTTATTTATTTTATTTTATTTTAGTTTAGGTTTAATATTTTTAGGTTTATTTTGGTTTTATTTTATTTTTTAGTTTATTTTATTTTGGGTTTATTATTTAGTTTATTTTATTTATTTTAGGTTTAGAGTTTAGGTTTTATTTTTTTTTATTTTAGACTTATTTTATTATTATTTTATTTATTTTATATTCCAGTTTATTTTATCTTTTAGTTTTTATTCATTTTATTAGTTTATTTTTATTAGTTTTTTTTAGTTTTTATTATTTTATTTTTATTTTAGTTTATATTTATATTTATTTATTATTAATCCTATCTTGTTTGGTGCCTATTATGATTTGGGCCTTGGTCTTTAGTAAGGCCTGGTGGTCAGTGTCAGTTCAGGTTTGTTTAGTTAGTTGTGCTTTAGGGCCTAGGGTTTTAGGGCCTAGGGTCAGGGTCAGGGCCAGCTTAGTGCAATTAGCCTAGGCCCAGGATAAGGTTGGGGCCTGGCCTGGTGGCTCAGATTTTAAGTTTTAGGTCATTTAGCATTTTGGGTGGCTCAGATTTAGGGTTTTAGTGCTTAGGCCACTGCCAGTTAGGGCCTAGGTCATCAGGTTTTATTTAGGGTTTAGTTTTGGGTTGCCTAGAGTAAACCAGTTGTATTCTGGCTCAGGTCTAGTTTCAGTTTTAATTTTAGGGTTTAGGGCCTAGAGTTTTCCATTGGTTAGTAAGTAGCCAGCCAGGGCTCAGTACTTAGGGTTTAAGCAAGGCTCAGCTTGTGGCTCAGGCTCAGTGGCCTTTTTAGCCTAGGGTCTGTGGTTTTCTTCTTTTCTTTAATTCCTCCTCATTTTAAAAAAATTAAAAACCAGTAGGTTTTAGGTTGTTTTAGTTTATTTTTATTTATTTAGATTTTATTTTTTTATTGATTTAGTATTTTATTTTATTTATTAGTTTATTTTATTTAGTTTATTTATTTTAGTTTATGTTTTATTTAGTTTTGATAGGAGTTTTTTATTTTAGTTTAATTTTTTATTTTATTTTTATATTTTATTTTATTTTTAGTTTATTAAGTTTTTTTTTTTTATTTTTTTTAGTTTTGGTTTTATTTTAGGATTATTTTTATGTTTTATTTTATTTTGATTTATTTATTATTTGATTTATTTAGTTTAGTTTTAGGTTTAGGTTTAGTTTATTTTTGATTTAGGTTTTATTTATTAGTGTGTTTAGTTTATTTTATTTTATTTAGTTTAGTTTTTTTTTTGAGTTTAGGTTTAAGTTTTATTATTATATTTTATTTATTTTATTTTATTTTTGGTTTAGGTTTTTATTTAGTTTTCTTTTATTTTAATTATTTGTTTATTTCATTTTTTATTTTAGGTTTTATTATATTTTATTTTTTTTTATTTTGGTTATTTTATTTTTTTTTATTTAGTTTAGTTTCAATTAGTTTAGGTTTTATTTATTTATGTTTTAGTTTTATTTTTATTTTATTTCTTTAGGTTGGTTTTTCTAGTTTAAGTTTAGCCATGTTTTATTTTATTTTATTTTGGTTAATTTTTGTATTTATTTTATTTAGGTTTTATTTACTAAGTTTAGGATTTTAGTTTTTTATGGTTTAGGTTAATGGTTAAAGGTTTGGGGTTTAGGGTTTAGGTCTGTGATTTTTTTTTTGTTTCATTTGGGTTTTGGGTTTTGGTTTGTGGTTTTCAGAGTTTGTGGTTTAGGTTTTATCTTTATTTTAGTGTGGGTCTACTTTTTTTTTTTTTATTTTTTATTTTAAGTTTAGTTTTGGTTATGTTTATTTTTTAGTTTAGTTTTATTTTATTTTATTATTAAGTGTAGTTTTATCTTATTTGTGTTTAGGTTTATTTTATTTAATTTAGTTTAGTTTATATGTATTTATTTTATTTTTATTTTATTTGTTTGTTTATATTTTTTTTTATTTTAGATTTTATTTATTTTGGATTCAAGTTTTATTTTATTTTATGTAGTTTTTATTTTATTATTTTTTTTAAGTTTAGGTTTTATTTTAGTTTTATTTTTTTGGTTTATTTTATTTTCATTTTATTTAGTTTTCATTTTATTTAGGTCTTATATTCTTATGTTTATTTTAATTAGTTTGTTAAGTTTATTTTTTTATTTATTTTATTTTAATTTATTTTCTTTTATTTTTAGGTTTAGGTTTAAATTTTAATTTTGTGGTTTTAGGTTTATATTTAGGGTTTTGGTTGTTTAGATTTACTTTGGGTTTTGTGGTCTGTGGTTTAGGTTTAGAGTTTAAGGTTTATGGTTTAGGGTTTAAGGTTAGTTTGGGATTTTTTAATTTATAAACCGGTAAGTTTAGTTTATTTAGTTTATTTTTTATTTATTTCACTTTATTTTATTTTTATTTTTATTTAGGTTTACTTTTTATTTTTATTTAGTTTAGTTTGTTTATTTTAGGTTTATTTATTTTAGTTTATGTTTTTTATTTTAATTTATTTTTTTAGTTTAGGTTTTGGTTTATGTTTATTTTTTTTTTTCATAGTTTTATTTTATTTTATTTTTTAGGTTTAGGTTTGATTTTTTTTGTTTTAGTAGTTTAGGTTTTATTTTATTTTCTCGGTTTAAGTTAGTTTTTTATTTTAGGTTTTATTTTAGTTTATTTCTTTATTTAATTTAGTTTTTTTAATTTAGTTTAGGTTTGGGTTTTATTTATTTTAGTTTAGGTTTATGTTTATTTTATTTTATTTTATTTATTTATTTAGGTTTCTTTAGTTAGTTTTATTTTCATTTATTTTAAGTTTATCTTGGTTTTGGTTTTATTTAGTTTTATTTTATTTTATTTTATTTACTTTTTATTTACGCTAGTTTTATTTTATTTAGGTTTTATTTTAGGTTTATTTTAATTTTTTAGTTTAGTTTGGTTTATTTATTTTAATTTTTTTGAGTTTTTTAATTTTAATTATTTCATTTTTAGATTTTTAGGTTTAGGTTTCTTATGTTTAGGTTTTAGTTAATATTTTATTTTATTTTAGGTTTTGGTTTAGGTTTTAATTTAGGTTTTATTTTATATAGGTTTAGTTTTTTTTGATTTATTTTATTTTTTAATGTTTTATTTAGTTTAGTTTTTAGTATTTAGGTTTATGATTTGTGGTTTAGGTTTAACGTTTATTTTTTGGGTTTGGGTTTTGGGTTTAAGATTTTAGGGTTTAGGGTTTAAGGTTTAGGGTTTATAGTTTAGGGTTTAGGGCTTAGCGTTTAGGGTTTAGGTTTTAAGTTTAGGGTTCATGTTTTAGTTTAGGGTTTATGGTTTATAGTTCTTATTTTTTTATTTTTTTATTTTTATTATTACTTTTTTAACAGTGAATAAATTTTGATTCAACATTTCATCTTTTAAATTTTATCAACCAAGTAACAAACCAAGGAAGTGAGATAATCAAATGACCTCCTTGGGCTAGCTAAAGCCTCGTATTCTCAGATGTCGAGACAATATACCCATTACCATCCAATCTTAAGTAAATCAACACATGAACAGAGGAAAGAGAACTCAACATTCATACACTTAAGATATAAGTACATGCATTTCTTATGTATTTATAATTAGCATCATAACACATATTATTATTCATTTATAAGCTTTTGAGAAATACATTTGGATTTAATAGTGACAATAGGCTCACATATATTAAATTAAACCAACACATGCAAGCTTACATAAAGAAAATCCATTTTATTTTACTTGATTTTGAAAAGATGGATGCATGAATTCAAATGACATATCAAATTTAACATGATTAGAAAGAGGACAATCAAATATAAGCATGTGATTCATTCAACCAAACTAGTTCTTAAGGATAATTAAATCAAATACAATTATTTAAAGCAAACCAAAGCTTCTTTATTAATTAAGTTTTGGATTTGATTTGATATAATGAGCAGAAGAGAAATCATCACTTGTTGTTTTAAACCCATTCCCACATTAGTGATTTGATTTAATTTAAGGAAATGTAATTAAGTTGATTTTATGGGTTAATTAAGTTGAACCCTTAATTAGATGAATTATTACCCTTACCTATGTCACCTTAAAGTAATTAACTAAATAATTATGAGCCAACATGATATGCATGGAAAATAAACTTGCAATGATCCTAGGATATAAAAGGGGCCTAATGAAATTGGTTCATGATTAATAGTTAATTAGATTAAGGGACTTAATTAATTACTCTTATGGTTTTCAATACATGTGGACTAACCCTAATTTCATTGTTAAACTATTTTAGGTTATCAAGCACCTAAAGATCTACCCCATGATTTAATTAATTAGGGACTGATGTGATTATGATTTCAATTTCATTAAGTGATTTAATTAATTAGTTAAATCTTAATTAATTTCATTTTAAAAAAGGGTGAAATGAACTTATGGAAAGGGGTCCCAACCCTATTCCTTAGTTCACTTACTGTTGAACAATGATTAATAAATTTAATTAACCAATTTGTTACTATTCATGGGATTAATTAATCATTAATTAGCTTAAAAGAGTAATTAAGGTTTAATTAGTCAATTTTCCTAATTAAGTGAGCAATAAATCCCAAGAAAATCATGGGAGGCAAAGGTATTCCAATTAA
The DNA here is from genome assembly GCA_021442155.1 of Cymbidium sinense. Taxonomy (NCBI): domain Eukaryota; kingdom Viridiplantae; phylum Streptophyta; class Magnoliopsida; order Asparagales; family Orchidaceae; genus Cymbidium; species Cymbidium sinense. The sequence continues at coordinate 158,657,564 of CM038219.1, read as the reverse complement.
ATTAACCAACAAAATTTAGAATTAATTACTCAAATAACTAAAGAGTAATTAAGCTAATTAATTTTCTAATTAAACCTTAATTATTATTCAAAATTAGTTAAGATCATTTTAACTCCTCTAAAATACCTTTAAAATGAGTATTTATTTGTATTTTATTTCTATGATTTTAAGTTTTTAGAAGTTTTAATCATTAAAATGATTAATTGAGCAATTAAAGCCTACTCTATGCCATATGCGCATTTGGCACCATTGGATTGGCTACTTAAAACTTATCCACTCAAGCCTATGTGGCGTGACTTTCTTTTGTTAGCCATCTTATCTAAGATCAGATGGCTACTATTAATCCCACAACTTAATAGGATTAAATCAGATCGATCTAGCGGATCTAATCACAACTGTCTGTTCCAATCACATGGAATGGATGGTGCATGATCTAACATCACTCAAGTGAGGAAGAATGGAGTGCATCCACCATTGCTCACTTAATCTGAGATTACCCGAGCTTAGAGGGGATCAAGTGGTCAAGATCACATGAGATGCAAGTTTTCTTCAAAAAGCTCCTGCCCATTTTTGCCTAAGGATCGATTTTGGAAGCATACCTCCCTGAAGCTCAAGACCGATGGCTCGATTGAGAAAGCTTCATCTAGTGGAGATGAAGCCATGTTGAGCAAGCAATTGGATCAATTCCTGATGTCGCTTGAAGGCCATGAATCGATGATTTGGAGCTCCTTGATCAAGTCCCACCTGCTCGAAGTTTGGGAGCTGCCTCGTTCTTGCTCGATGAGGCCTAGGGAAGGTGCGTGCAAAGTTAATTTGAGTTTGATGGAGAAATGGGGAAGTTAGGTCAGAAATGGGAGTGTCCTATTTTGGGATAGATGAGAATGACATTTTCTAATCGAGGAATGAGCTTGAGAGCTTAGGGAATGGCTCTAGCGGCTCGTCTTGGATAGCTAAGGCTTTGAGAAATTATTTTTTGTTTGTGTTTGAGTGGAAACAAGTCAGTGTATACCCCTTCATCTTGATTGGACGGTGGGATCATTTTTGACTTCTAGTAGTCATCCGACCATCTCAGGGAGTCATAGGTGGTAAGGAGGAGGTGAGTTGGCTTAGCTTGGTTGGTTGAAGATGTGGAGGTGGTTGCCAAGGAAGAATCATTGGTGTCCTTTGGGTTTCAAATGCTCTAATGGGGAGGGTGAGGTGATTTCACTTGCCATGAGTCATGGCCGACCCAACCACCCCTTGGGTCAGGTCGGGTAGCATCCTAGGTGCCTAGGTGGACCGTTGGGAGAGTACCAAGTGGCCAATGAATAGAAATGACCACTTACATGAGTGATTTGTCTCATGTGAAGCCCTTGACCCAAAGGTAAAATGATCATTTGGCATTGGATTTGATTTGGGAAGATTTAAAATGAGCCAAAAATGGGTTAGCCTAAATTTCAAGTCAATTAGAGTTGATTTGGTTAGGTTTGGCTCAATTTAACTCGTTTAACAACTTGGGTTAGCTTGGGTCAAGTTGACCAATTGGTCAAATTGGGTACCAAGGGTTGGGTCAAGTTCATATGATCATTTGGGATGTTTTGGTTTAATTGGTTTTTTTTAGTTTGGCTTAGATTTAATTTTTGCTCATTTGAATTCATTTGGGTCAAATGGGTTAAGTTGACCAATTTGACCAAATTCTTCAAATTGTCTTGGGTTGGGTGTTGGTTTGGGTTTAATTGACCAATTGAAGATGATTGTAGGCTTTGGTTTTAATTAATTTGGTAGTTTTGATTTAGGCCAACTTGAACCTTTAGGTCAATTTGGGCTAAGTAGGTCAATTGGGTTCAATTGGGTCCAATCATAACTTTGGTCAAGTTCAACAATTAATTTGGAATGAACTTGAGCCATTAGTTGCAATCAATTTGGCCATTTATGTCAATTTGAGTCAATTAGGGTCAAAAGGCCCAATTGGGTTTAGTTTGACTCAATTGAAGGTCAAGTCATATTCAAATATTTATTTTGATTTGGTATGAATCATTGGTTTCAAGGAATTTGGCATAGGTTGCAATTTGGCTAGTTTGGATTCATATGGGTTAAGAGGTTGACTTGGTCAAATGACCAAGTTTACTTAGTTTGACCCAATTTGTGATAATTGATCAACTTAGGGTGATCAATAATCATGATGGCAGGTTTTGAAGGGCTTAGTTCAATCCAATTTAGGTAGGATTAGAACTTGGCTCAAATAGGTCAAATTAGCCAATTTGGGTCAAGTGGACCAATTGCATTTTAGTTGTCATGATTTTGGGTTGAGTTTGATTTAGTTCAGTTTATATATGGATTTGGGATTGATATATAAATTCAATTGCAATTGGCTTGGTTTTAAATGGGTTTTGGTTCATTTGAACATTTCAAGTCAAAAGTGTTAAGTTGGGTTTGACTTGGGTTGATTTTGGTTTGGCTTGATGATTGTAGATTTTATTTATATTTATGAATATGATTGAAGGTATGATTGATTCATGAGAAATAAATTGAATTTGGACTTTGGAATGAAGGAATTTGGCTAAGTCCATAAAAACCCTAAACCCTAAACCCTAAACCCTAAACCCTAAACCCTAAACCAGAAACCCTAAACCCTAAACCCCAAACCTTAAAACCCTAAACCCTAAAACCCTAAACCCTAAACATCAAAAACCTAAAAACTAAACCTAAACTAAATAAAAACATAAAAATAAAATATAAAACCTAAACCTAAAATATAAAATAAAAATAAAACTAAACTAAAAAATAAACATAAACCTAAACCCAAACCTAAAAAAATAAACTAAAATAAAAAACCTAAACTAAAATAAATAAACCTATAATAAATAAGCTAAACTAAATAAAAATAAATAATATACCTAAATAAAATAAAATAAACTAAAATAACTAAAAAATAAACTAAATAAACCTAAACCAATCGGTTTACTAATTAAAAAAAAACCCCTAAAATCTAAACCCTAAATCCTAAACCCTAAAATAAACCCTAAACCCTAAACCTTAATCCCTAAATTCTAAACCCAAACTAATCATAAACCCTAAACCCTAAACCCTAAAACTCTAAACTCTAAAACCCTAAAACCCTAAACCATAAACCATAAAACCTAAACCCTAAACATTAGAAACCTAAAAACCTTAAAACCAAATCCTAAACTAAATAAAACCAAAAAATAAAATAAATATATAAAACTAACCAAAATAAAATAATTAAATAAAATAAAATAAAAACCTAAACTATAACCTAAACCTAAACCTAAAAATAAAATAAAATAAACTAATAAAATTAAACTAAAATAAAATAAATAAAACCTAAACTAAACTAAAAATTAAAATAAACATAAAAATAAAAAACCTAAACAAAAGAAAAACTAAACATAAAATAAAAATAAAATAAAACTAAATAAAAACCTAAACCTAAAAAAGTAAACCTAAAAAAAAAAAAAAACCTAAAACCTAAATTAAAAAACTTGAAACCTAAAATAAAAAAAATAAACAAAATAAAATATAACTAAAGCTAAACTAAAATAAATAAAACTAAATCTAAACCTAAACCTAAACCTAAACTAAAGAAAATAAAATAAACTAAAAATAAGCCTAAACCTAAACTAAAAAAATAAAACCTTAAACCTAAACCTAAAAAAATAAAATAAAACCTAAACTTAAAAATAAAAAATAAAACCTAACTTAAAAAATTAAAAAAATGAAACTCAACTAAAATATAAACCTAAACCTAAAAAATAAACTAAAATAAAAAACCTAAACTAAAATAAATAAACCTAAAAAAATAAACAAAACAAAATAAAAATAAATTATAAATAAAAATAAAAATAAAAAATAAAATAACCTAAAATAAATAAAAAATAAAATAAATAAACCTAAACCTTTCAGTTTTCTTAATTTTTTAAAAAAAAACTCTAAACCCTAAACCCTAAACCCTAAACCATAAACCCTAAACCCTAAACCCTAAACCCTAAAACCCTAAACCCTAAACTTAAACACTAAACACTAAACCTTAAAATTAACCCTAAACACTAAACCCTATACCCTAAACCCTAAAACACTAAACCCTATTCCCTAACCCCTAAACTCTAAGCCCTATATCCTAAAAACTTAAAAGCCTAAAGCCTAAACCTTAAACCTTCCCCTAAACTAACCCTAAATCTTAATCTCTAAACCCTTACAACCCGAAACCCTAAAGCCTAAACACTAAACCCTAAACCCTAAATCCTAAACCCTAATCATAAACCCTAAACCCTAAAACCCTAAACCCTAAAACCTTAAACCCTAAACCCTAAACCCTAAAAACTTAAAAACCTAAACCTAAACTAAATAACACCTACAAATAAAATAAATAAAAAACCTGAAAGTAAATAAAATAATAAATAAAATAAAATAAAATCCTAAATGAAGACCTAAACCTAAACTTAAAAATAAAATAAAATAAACTAATAAAAATAAACTAAAATAAAATAAATAAAAACCTAAACTAAACTAAAAATTAAAATAAACCTAGGAATAAAAAACCTAAATAAAATATAAATGAAATGTAAAATAAAAATAAAATAAACCTAAAATAAAATAAAATAAAAACTAAATAAAAACTTAAACCTAAAAAATAAACATAAAAATAAATAAAAAATAAAACTTAAAACCTAAACTAAAAAAACATAAAGCTAAAATATAAATAAAATAAACTTAAACCTAAACTAAAATAAATAAAACCTAGACCTAAACTAAGAAATAAAACCTAAAAATAAACCAAAATAAAAATCTAAAACCTAAACCTAAAAAAATAAAATAAAAACCTAAACCTAAACCTAAACCAAAAAAAATATGAAATTAAATTAAACTTAATAAAATTAATAAAAATTAAACTTAACAAAAAAAAATTAAACCTAAACCTAAACCTAAAATATAAATAAAATAAAAAACTTGACTAAAATAAATAAACCAAAAATAAATAAAAAATTAAATAAAATAAAAAATAAACATAAATAAAAATAAAAAAATAAAATAAACTAAAATATTTAAAAATAAACAAAATAAACCTAAACCTATTAGTTTACTTTATTTAAAAAAACCCTAAACCCTAAGCTAACCATAAACCCTAAACCCTAAACCCTTAAAACTCTAAACCCTAAAACCATAAAACCATAAACCATAAACCATAAAACCTAAACCCTAAACCTTAGAAACCTAAACCTAAACTAAATAAAACCTAAAAATAAAATAAATAATTAAAACTAAACCAAAATAAAATAATAAAATAAAATAAAATAAAAACCTAAACTAAAACCTAAACCAAAAAATAAAATAAATTAAACTAATAAAATTAAACTAAAATAAAATAAACTAATAAAATAAACTAAAAATTAAAATAAACACAAAAATATAAAACCTAAACAAAAGAAAAACTAAACATAAAATAAAAATAAATAAACCTAAAATAAAAATAAAATAAAAACTAAATGAAAACCTAAACCTAAAAAGTAAACCTAAAAACAAAGAAAAAATAAAACCTAAAACCTAAACTAAAATAACTGAAACCTAAAATAAAAAAAAATTAACAAAATAAAATACAGCTAAAGCTAAACTAAAATAAACTAAACTAAAATAAATAAAAACTAAACCTAAACCTAAACCTAAACCTAAACCTAAACTAAATAAAATAAAATAAATTAAAAATAAGCCTAAACCTAAACTAAAAAAATAAAACCTTAAACCTAAACCTAAAAAAAATAAAATAAAAACCTAAACTTAAAAATAAAAAATAAAACCTAGCTTAAAAAAATGAAACTCAACTAAAAAATAAACCTAAACCTAAAAAATAAACTAAAATAAAAAACCTAAACTAAATAAATAAACCTAAAAAAATAAACTAAACAAAATAAATAATAAATAATAAATATAAATATAAATAAAAAATAAAATAAACTAAAATAAATAAAAAATAAAGTAAATAAACTAAACCTTTTGATTTTCTTAATTTAAAAAAACTCTAAACCCTAAAGCCTAAACACTAAACCCTTAACCATAAACCCTAAACCATAAACCCTAAACCCTAAACCATAAACCATAAACCCGAAAACCCTAAACCTTAAACATTAAACACTAAACCTTAGCCTTAACCCTAAACACTAAACCCTAAACCCTAAACCCTAAAACACTAAATCCTATTCCCTAAACCCTAAACTCTAAACCCTATACCCTAAAAACCTAAAAGCCTAATGCCTAAACCATAAACGTTCCCCTAAGCTAACCCTAAACCTTAATCCCTAAACCCTTACAACCAAAACCCTAAAGCCTAAATACTAAACCCTAATCCCTAAATCCTAAACCCTAATCTTAACCCTAAACCATAAAACCCTAAACCTTAAAACCCTAAACCATAAACTCTAAAAACCTAAAAACCTAAACCTAAACTAAATAAAATCTAAAATTAAAATAAATAAAAAACCTGAAAACTTAAATAAAATAATAAAATAAAATAAAATAAATAAAAACCTAAACTAAACTAAAAACTTAAAATAAACCTAGTAATAAAAAACCTAAATAAATATAAATGAAATGTAAAATAAAAATAAAATAAACCTAAAATAAAATAAAACTAAATAAAATCTTAAACATAAAAATAAACATAAAAATAAATAAAAAATAAAACCTAAAATTTAAACTAAAAAAAACCTAAAGCTAAAATATAAATAAAATAAACCTAAACCTAAACTAAAATAAATAAAACCTAAACATAAACTAAATACAATAAAATAAACAAAAATAAACCTAAACCTAAACTAAGAAATAAAACCTAAAAATAAACCTAAAATAAAACCTAAAACCTAAACCTAAACCTAAACCAAAAAAAAAACAAATTAAACCTAAACCTAAAAAATTTAATAAAAATTAAACTTATGAAAAAAACTAAACCTAAACCTAAACCTAAAATATAAATAAAATAAAAACTTAACAAAAATAAATAAACCATAAATAAATAAAAAAATAAATAAAATAAAAAATAAACATAAATAAAAATAAAAAATAAAATAAACTAAAATATTTAAAAATAAACAAAATAAACCTAAAGGTATTAGTTTACTTTATTTAAAAAATCCTAAACCCTAAGCTAACCATAAACCCTAAACCCTAAAAATCATAAACCCAAAAGCCTAAACACTAAACCCTAAAGCCTAAACCCTAAACACTAACCCTAAACCCCTAAACCCTAAACCATAAAACCCTAAACCCTAAACCCTAAACCCTAAACCTTAAGCCCTACAACATAAAAACCTAAAAACCAAAACATAAACTAAATAAAATCTAAAAATAAAATATATTAAAAAACCTAAACCTAAATAAAATAAAAATAAAATAAAATAAAAACCTAAACTTAAAACTAAAATTAAAATAAAATAAACTAATAAAAATAATCTACTAAAATAAAATAAATAAAAACCTAAACTAAACTAAAAAATAACCTAAGAAAAAAAACCTAAATATAATAAAACTAAAAGTAAAATAAAAATAAAATAAACCTAAAATAAAATAAAAATAAAAACAAAATAAAAATCTAAACCTAAAAAATAAATCTAATAATAAATAAAACCTAAACCCTAAACTAATATAAATAAATTAAAACCTAAAATAAAAATAAAATAAACCTAAACTAAAATAAACTAAACTAAAATAAATAAAACCTAAACCTAAATCTAAAGTAAACTAAACCTAAACCTAAACATAAACTAAATAAAATAAAATAAACTAAAAATAAACCTAAACCTAAACTAAAAAATAAAATCTAATTATAAACCTAAAACCTAAACCTAAAAAAATAAAATAAAAACCTAAACCTAATCCTAAAAATAAAAAATAAAACCTAAACCTAAAATAAAATAAAAAAAACTCAACTAAAACATAAACCTAAACCAAACCTAAACTTAAAAAATAAACTAAAATAAAATATGAAACTAAAATAAATAAACCTAAAATAAATAAACTAAACTAAATAAAAAAATAAATATAAATAAAAATAAAAAAATAAAATAAATTGAAATAAATAAAAAGTAAACTAAATAAACTTAAACCTACTGGTTTACTTAATTTTAAAAAAAAGCTAAACCCTAAACCCTAAAAAACCCTAAACCTTAAACCCAAAACCCTAAAAGTATAAACCCTAAAACCCTAAACCCTAAACACAAAACCCTAAACTCTAAACCTTAAACACTAACCTAAACCCTAAACCCTAAACCCCAAACCCTAAACCTAGACCTAAAGTAACTAAATAAATTAAAAAATAAACCTAAACCATAAAACCTAATAAACTTAAACCTAAACCTAAACCTTAAGAATTGGAAAAACCATGATGAACAGGAACATCAAAGCTAGTCTAGATCTAGGCTAAGGTGGAGGCAATGGTTATCGCAAATGGTGGGGATCTGAGGTGCTACCTGATATAGGTGGTGGTCGAAAGGGTGGTTATAGTGGAGGAGCAATGAAGGTTACAACCGTGGTGATGGAGGAGGGAGAGACCATGGATATGATGGTGGATTTTACTACTCGAGAGGCCAAGGGAATTATGATCGAAACTGGAGAAAGTGAAGATCCACCGATCTGGTCTGCTACTTATGGAACTGTATCTTTACAGTAGAGATGGTTCTAGTTATCTAGTGTTTTTGATTGCTCTATGTGGGCTCACTTTTGATCTTTGTAATAGCTTGTGTTTAGAAAACTTGCTATGTTACTTGGTTGATGAAATCAAAAGAAGTAATGTTGAATCTGAATTTATTTTTTATTTAAAAAATAAACTAAAAACCCTAAACCCTAAACTTAAAACCTAAACCTTAAACTAAAACTTGAACCTAAACTTAAACCCTAAACCCTAAACTCTAAACCCTAAAAATCCTAAACCTTAAACCCTAAACCTAAAACTTAAACTATAAACCCTAAATCCTAAACCCTAAACCCTAAACCCTAAAGCATAAAGCCTAAAGCCTAAACCCAAAAAAACCTAAACCCAAACCCTAAAACCTAAACCCTAAACCCTAAACTAACCCTAAACTCTAAACCCTAAACCCTAAACCAAAAGCTAAAAACCTAAACCTAAATTAAATAAAACCTAAAAATAAAATAAATAGAAACCTTAACCAAAATAAAATAAAAAAATAAATTAAAATAAAATAAAAAGATAAACTAAAACCTAAACTAAACCTAAACCTAAACCTAAAAAGAAAATAAAATAAAAAATAAAAAAGAAACTAAAATAAAATAAATAAAAACCTAAACTAAATAAAAAAATAAAAAACATAAATAAAAGAAAACTAAAAACTAAAATAAAATAAAATAAACTTAAAATAAAATAAAATAAAAACTAAATAAAAACCCAAACCTAAAATTAAACCTAAAGGGAAACCAACAAAAATAAAAAATAAAACATAAACCCAAAACTAAAAAAAAAAAAACTAAACCTAAAATAAAAATAAAATAAACCTAACCTAAACTAAAATAAACTAAACTAAAGTAAATAAAAGCTAAATCTAAACCTAAACCTAAACAAAATAAAATAAAATAAACTAAAAATAAAACTAAACCTAAACTAAAAAAAATAGAACCTAAAATAAAAACCTAAAACCTAAACCTAAAAAACTAAAATAAAAACTTAGACCAAACCTAAAAATAAAAAATAATACCTAAACCTAAAATAAATAAAATAAAACTAAACTAAAAATTAACCTAAACCTAAACCTAAAAAATAAGCTAAAATAAAAAACCTAAAATAAAATAAATATACTAAACTAAATAAAAAAATAAACCTAAATAAAAATAAAAATAAAATAAACTAAAATAAATAATAAATAAACTAAATAAACATAAACATAGCAGTTTACTTAATTATAAAGAAATTAAAAAATAAAAAAAAAAAACATAAAAAAGTCCTAACCCCAAATCCTAAACCCTAAAACTAACTCTAATCCCTAAACCCTAAACCTACAACCCTAAAGCCTAAACCCTAAACCCTAAAACCATAAACCCTAAACCTTAAACCCTAAGCCCTATACCCTAAAACTAAACCCTAAACCCTAAACTCTAAACCCTAAACCCTAAACCCTACAACCCTAAATGCCAAACCCTAAACCTTAAACCCTAAAACCTACAACCCTAAACCCTAAAGCCTAAATGCCAAACCCTAAACCCTAAACTCTAAACCCTAAAAACCTAAAACCAAAATCTAAAAATAAACTAAACTTAAAATAAAAGAAACAAACATAAAAATAAATAAACCTAAACACTAAACTAAAAATTAAAATAGACCTAAAATAAAAAACTCAACAAGATAATACTTAAATAAAAAAAACCTAAAATATATTAAAATAAAAACAAAATAAAAACATAAACCAAAAAAAATAAACCTAAAAAATAAAACCTAAAAACATAAACTAAAGAAAACCTAAACCTAAAATAAAAAATAAAATAAACCTAAACCTAAACTAAATTAAATAAAACCTAAACCTAAACCTAAAATAAACTAACCCTAAACTCTAAGTTAAATAAAATAAAATAAATAAAAATAAACCTAAACCTAAACTAAATAATAAAACTTAAAATAAACTTAAAATAAAAACCTAAAAATATAAAATAAAACCTAAACCTAAAAATAAAAAATAAAAACTAAACTTAAAAAATAAAATAAACATAAAAATAAACATTAACCTAAACCTAAAAAAAAAATTAAAATGAAAACCTAAACAAAAATAAATAAACATAAAATAAATAAACTAAATTAAATAAAAATAAATATTAAACCTAAATAAAAATATAAAATAAATGAACTAAGCCAAATAACCTAAACCTTAAACCCTAAACCCTAAACACTAAATCATAGAGCCTAAACCCTAAAATAAATCGTAAACCCTAAACCCTAAACTTATAACCCTAAACCTTAAAAAACCCTAAACCATAACCCATATCCCTAACCCTAACCTTGAAATGCTAAATCTTAAACCTTAAACTAACCCTAAATCTAAACCCTAAACCCTAAACCCTAAGAACCCTAAACCCGAAAGCCTAAACTATAAACCCTAAAACTTCAACCTAATATAACCTTAAACCCTAAGCTAACCATAAACCTTAAACCCTAAACCCTAAATACTAAACCCTCAACCCTAAACCCTAAAATCCCTAAACCATAAAGCCTAAATAATAAATCCTAAACCCTAAACCCTAAATCTTAAAACCTTAAAGCCTAAACACTAAACCCTAAAACCTACAACTAGACACTAAACCCTATACCCTGAACCCTAAACCGTAAACCCTCTATCATAAATCCTTATAACCTAAAAACTGAAACCTAAACTAAATAAGAATTAAAAATAAAATAAATGAAAAAGCCTAAACCTAAATAAAATATTAAAAAAGAAAGACCTAAACTAAAACCTAAACCCTAAAATAAAATAAAAAATAAACAAAATAAAATAAATAAAAAACCTAAACTAAACTAAAAAAGTAAAATAAACCTAAAAATAAAAAACCTAAATAAAATAAGAACTAAAGTTAACCTTAAATAACATAAACCTAAAATAAAATAAACTAAAAACTAAATAAAAACCTAAGCCTAAATAATAAACCAAAAATTAAATAAAAAATAAAGCCTAAACCCTAAACTAAAAAAAAACCTAAACCTAAAATAAACTAAAATAAGAAACCTAAACTATAATAAATAAATCTAAAATAAATAAACTAAAATAAAGAAAAATAAAAAATAAACTTAAATAAAAATAAAAAATAAAGTAAACTATAATAAATAAAAAATAAACTAAATATACTACATAAACTTAAACATATGAGTTTACTTAATTTTTTAAAAAAAACCTTAAACCCTATATTCTAAACCCTAAACCCTAAACCCTATATCCTACAACCCTAAACTATAAACCCTAAACCCTAAAAAACCATAAACCCTAAACCTTAAACCCTAAACCCTAAAAGCATAAACCCTAAAACCCTAAACCCTAAACCCTAAACCCTAAACCATACCATAAACACTAACCCTAAACCCTAAACACCAAACCATAAACCTAAAACTAACGTAACTAAATAAATTGAAAAATAAACCTAAACCCTAAAACCTAATAAACCTAAACCTAAACCTAAACCCTAAGAATGCACAAAACTTTGACGGAAGGAACATCAACGTCAACTAGGCTTAGTCTAAATCTAGTGATGGAGGCGAATGCGGAGGCGGTGGTTATCACAATGGTGGTGGGGGATATGGAGTTGCTGGTGGATATGGAGGTGGTGGTCGGAGCAGTAGAGGTTTTGGAGGTGGGAGGAGCGATGGAGGTTACAGCCATGGTGGTGGCGGATGGAGAGATCAAGGATAAAATGGTGGATCCCTCTAGTCGAGAGGTCGGGGTGGTTTTGATGGGAACTAGAGAAACTGAAGAAGGGCCGATCCGATTTGCTACTTATGGAAATAAACATAAACATAAACCTAAACTTAAAAAATAAACTAAAATAAAAAACTTAAACTAAAATAAATAAACCTAAAATAAATAAACTAAACTAAATAAAAATAAAAAATTAACCTAATTAAAAACAAATAAAATAAACTAAATAAACCTAAACCTACTGGTTTACTTAATTAAAAACGAACCCTAAACCCTAAACCCTAAAACTAACCCTAAACCTAGAATCTTAAACTTGAAAAAACTTTGAACCCTAAACCCTAAACCCTAAACCCTAAACACTAAAGCCTAACCCTAAACCCTAAATGCTAAATAAAATAGACCTAAAATAAAATCAAAATTAAAAAACTAAATAAAACATAAACCTATAAATAATAAAAAAAAATAAATAAAAAGAAAACATAAACCCTAAACTAAAAAAAAACCTAAATCTAAGATAAAAATAAAATAAACTTAAACCTAAACTAAAATAAACTAAACTAAAAAAATAAAACTTAAACCTAAACCTAAACTAAATAAAATAAAATAAACTAAAATAAACTAAACCTAAACTTAAAATAAAACTTAAAAATAAACAAATAAAACCTAAAACCTAAACTTAAGAAAATAAAATAAAAAAGTAAACCTAAACCTAAAAATAAAAAATAAAACCTAAACCTAAAAAATAACATAAACTAAAATAAAAAACTAAACTAAAATAAATAAACTAAACCAAATAAAAATAAAAAAATAAATTATGCTAGAATAAATAAAATATAAACAAAGTAAACTAAATAAACATAAACCTAATTTAATTTTAAAAGAACCCTATATCCTAAACCCTAAATCCTAAACTAAACCTAAACCCACTAAATCCTAAATCCTAAAAAACTCCTAAACCCAAAACCCCAAACCCTAAACCTAAACTAATCCTAAATAAACCATAAAACTAAACTCTAACTAAATAAACTTAAACCTAACTCTTTAAACTTAAACTAAATTCTAATCTAAACTAAACCTAAAACTCCTAAACCTAAACCTAACCCTAAACCTAAACTATAACCTAAATAAACCCTAAACCTAAAACTATAAACCCTAAACTCTAAACTATAAACCCTAAACCTTAAACCTAAACCTAAACTAAGCCCTAAAACCTACAATTTAAACCCTAAGCCTAAATGCTAAATCCTAAACCTTAAACCCTAAACCTTAAACCCTAAACCCTAAACCTAAACTCTAAACCCTAAAAACCTAAACCCTAAAAACCTAAAAAGCTAAATCTAAAAATAAACTAAACCTATAATACAAGAAATAAACATAAAAATAAATAAACCTAAAAAACTAAACTAAAATATAATAATAGGAACTTAAACTAAACTAAAAATTAAAATAGACCTAAAAATAAAACTAGATAATAAAAACAAAAAATAAAATAAAATAAACCTAAAATAAATTAAAATAAAACATAAAAAAATAAACTTAAAAATAAAACTAAAAAATAAATAAATAAGTAAAACCTAAACCCTAAACTCTAAACTAAAAAGAAAACCTAAACCTAAAATAAAGAAAATAAAATAAACCTAAACTTAAACTAAATTAAATAAAATCTAAACCTAAACCTAAAATAAACTAACTCTAAACCCTAAACTAAATAAAATTAAATAAACTTAAAATAAAAACTTAAAACCTAAACCTAAAAAAAATAAAATATAACCTAAACCTTAAAATAAACCTAAAACTTAAACCTAAAAAATAAAAAATTAAAATGAAACTAAACTAAAAAACATAAACATAAAACTAAACTTAAACCTAAAAAATAAACTAAAATGAAAACCTAATAAATAAATAAACATAAAATAAATAAATAAACTAAATTAAATAAAAATAAAATTAAACCTAAATTAAAATATAAAATAAACTAACTAAACTAAATAAAAACCTAAACTAAACCTAAACACTAAATCAAATAAACCTAAAATCTAACCCTAAACCTAAACTAATAAATAAACCCTAAACTCTAAACCCTAACCCTAACCCTAAACCTTAAAATGCTAAACCTTAAACCCTAAACCCTAAACCCTACAGCTTAAACCATAAACCCTAAACATTAAACCCCAATCTAACCTTAATCCCCAACCTAACCCTAAACCTTAAACCCTTAAGCCCTATATTCTAAACCCTAACCTTAAACCCTAAATCCTAGAACCCTAATCCCTAAACCCTAAAAAACCCTAAACCCTAAACCCTAAAAGCAAAAACCCCAAAGCACTAAACTCTAAACCTTAAACCTTAAACCCTAAACACTAACCCTAAACCTAAACCCTAAACCCTAAACACCAAACCCAAACCTAAATTAAAGTAATTAAATAAATTAAAAAATAAACTTAAACCTTAAAACCTAATAAACCTAAACCTAAACCTACACCCTAAGAATGCATAGACTTGATGGCAAGAACATCACCCTCAACTAGGCTCAGTCTAGATCTAGCGATGGAGACGATGGTGGAGGCGATGGTTAATGCAATGGTGGCAGGGGATATGGAGGTGCTGGTGGATATGGAGGTGGTGGTCGGAGCAGTGGTGGTTATGGAGGTGGGAGGAGCGATGGAGGTTACAGCCATGGTGGTGGCGGATGGAGAGATCAAGGATATAATTGTGGATCCTGCTAGTCAAGAGGTTATGGTGGTTTTGTTGGGAACTAGAGAAACTGAAGATGGTCGATCAGATCTGCTGCTTATGGAAATAAACATAAACATAAACCTAAACTTAAAAAATAAACTAAAATAAAAAACTTAAACTAAAGTAAATAAACCTAAAAAAATTAAACCAAACTAAATAAAAATATAAAATCAACCTAATTAAAAATAAATAAAATGAACTAAAATAAATAAAAAAAAACTAAATAAACTAAATAAACCTTAACCTACCGATTTACTTGATTAAAAAAAAACCTAAACCCTAAATCCAAAAACTAACCCTAAACCTATAATCCTAAACCTTAAAAAACCCTAAACCCTAAACCCTAAACCCTAAACACTAAACCTAACCTAAACCCTAAACCCTAAATAAAATAAACCTAAAATATAATAAATTAAAAACTAAATAAAAACTTAAACCTAAATAATAAACCTAAAAATAAATATAAAATAAAACCTAAACTAAAAGAAAAAAAATCATAAACCTAAAATCAAAATAAAATAAACTTAAACCTAAACTAAAATAAACTAAACTAAAAAAAATAAAACCTAAACTAAAAAAAAAATAAAATAAACTAAAAATAAACCTAAATCTAAACAAAAAAAAAAAACAAAAATAAACCTAAAATAAAAACCCTAAACCTAAACATAAGAAAATAAAATAAAAACTAAACTTAAACCTAAAATAAAAAAAATAAACCTAAACCTAAAAAATAAAATAAACTAAAATAAAACTAAAATATAATAAATAAACCTAAAATAAATAAACTAAACTAAAAAATTAAAAATTAAACTTAAATAAAAATAAAAAATAAAATACACTAGAATAAATAAAATATAGATAAAATAAACTAAATAAACCTAAACCTACCCGTTTACTTAATTTTGAAAAAAGAACCCTAAACCTACAACCTTAACACTAAATCCAAAACCCTAAACCTTAAAAAATCCTAAACCCAAAACTAAACACTAAACACTAAACTAACCCTAAACCCTAAACCCTAAAACTTAAAACCTAACCCTAACCCTAAACCCTAAACCCTAAAACTTAATCTAATCGTAAACCTTAAACCCTAAAAACTCTGATCCCTAAACCCTAAATCCTAAACCCTAAAACCCTAAACCCTAAAACCCTAAACCCTAAACCCTAAAGTCTAAAGCCTAAAGCCTAAAGCCTAAACCCTAATGCCTAAACCCTAAAGCCAAAAACCTAAACCATACACCCTAAAAACCTAAAATCCTAAACTTAAACTAAATAAAACCTAAAAATAAAATAAATAAATAAACCTAAAAAAATAAAAAAAATAAAAAAAACTTAAACTAAAACCAAAACTTAAACCCAAAAATAAAAGAAAATAAAAAATAAAAATAAACTAAAATAAATTAAATAAAAACCTAAACTAAACTATAAAATAAAAAATCTAAATAAAATAAAAACTAAAAATAAAATAAACTTAGAATAAAATAAAATAATAAATAAATAAAATCCTAAACAAAAAAAATAAACTTAAAAGAAAGCGATAAAATAAATAAAAAATAAAAACTAAACTAAAAACAAATAAATAAAAACTTAAGCTAAACTAAAAAAATAAAATAAACCTTAAAAGAAAACACCTAAATAAAATAAAACCTAAAATAAAATAAAATAAAAACTAAATAAAAAATAAAAGCTAAAAATAATTAAAAAATAAAACCTAAAATAAATAAAATAAAACCTAAACCCTAAACTTAAGAAAAAACCTAAACTTAAAATAAACAAAATAAAATATACCTAAAAATTTACTAAGAAAAACTGAACTAAAATGTATAAAAACTAAACCTAAACCTAAAGTAAACTAAACCTAAACTTAGACCTAAACTAAAAAAATAAAACCTAATAATAAACCTAAAATAAAACCTAAAACCTAAACATAAAATTAAAAATAAAAAATCAAACATAAACCTAACAAATAAAATAAAAATAAAACTAAACTAAAAAATAAACATAAATTAAAATAAAAAAATAAATAAACTAAAATAAATAATAAACTAAATAAATAAAAAATAAATAAAAAAATAAATAAACATAAAACCTTACTTTAATTTTAAAAAAAACCCTAAACCTTAACTAAACTAAACCTAAACCCTAAAAACTTAAACCCCAAACCTAAATTTAAACCCTCCCCTAAAACCCTAAATTTAAAAAAAACTAAACACTAAACCCTAAACCCTAACCCTAAACCCTAACCCTAAACCCTAAACCCTAAATAAAATAATCTTAAAATGAAATAAATTTAAAACTAAATAAAAATTAAACTATAAAATAAACATAAAAAAACATAAAATAAATAAAAATAAAACAAAAAAAAAAAAACTAAAATAAAATAAAATAAACCTAATCGTAAACTAAAATAAATGAAACCTAAACCTAAACCAAAAATAAACTAAACTTAAACTAAATAAAATAAAATAAACTACAAATAAACATAAACTTAAACTTAAACTAAAAAATAAAACCTATAAATAAACCTAAAATAAAACCTAAAGCCTAATCCAAAAAAGGAAATGAAAAAGTGAACCTTATAAAAAAAAATAAATAAAACCTAAACTTAAAAAAATAATATAAAATAAAGCTAAACTAAAAAAAATATAAACCTAAACCTAAACCTAAAAAAATAAACTAAATGATAAACATAAACTAAAATAAATAAACATAAAATAAAATAAACTAAATAAAAAATAAAAGTTAAACTTAAATAAAAAATAAATAAACTAAATAAACATAAACCTAACAATACTTAATTTAAAACCCTAAATAAACCCTAAACCCTAAATCCAAACCCTAAACCCCAAACTTACATCCTAAACACTAAATCAACTAAAACCCTAAACCCTAAACCCTAAACCCTAAATACTAAACCCTAACCCTAAACTAAACTAAAACCCTAAACCTAAACCCTAAAACCATAAACCCTAAACCCTAAACTAACCTAAACCCTAAACCTAAACTAAAACCTAAACTAACCATAATCCCTAAACCTAAATCTCAAACCTTAAACCCCAAAGCTAAAAAACTAAACCCTAAACCCCACTACCCTAAACTAACTAAACCCTAAAACCCTAAACTTAAAACCCTAAACCCTACAAAACCTAAAACTAAACCAAACTAAAAAAAAATTAAAAAATAAATAATAAATAAACCTAAACCCAAATAATAATAAAATAAATAATAATAATAATAATAATAATAATAATAATAATAATAATAATAATAATAATAATAATAATAAATAAACTAAAACCTAAACTTAAACTTAAAAGTAAAATAATATAAAAAATAAAAAATAAACTAAAGAAAATAAATAAAAAAAACTAAAAAAAAAATAAGAAAACCTAAAATAAAAACTAAAAATAAAATAAACCTAAAATAAAATAAAAATAAAATAAAAACATAAACCTACAAAATAAACCTAATATAAATTAAAAAAAAATCTAAACCTAAAATAAATTAAACCTAAAAATAAACTAAACCTAAACCTAAGCATAAACTAAATAAAATAAAATAAACTAAAAATAACCTAAACCTAAACTAAAAATAAAACCTTAAAAAATAAAACCTAAAACCTAAACCTAAAATAATAATAAAAACCTAAACATAAACCTAAAAAATAAAAATAAAAGATAAACCCAAAAAATAACATAAAAAATAAAATTGAACTAAAAAAATAAACCTAAACCTAAAGATAATAAAAAAAAAAAAACCTAAAATAAATAAACTAAACTAAATAAAATAAAAATAAACCTAAATAAAATGGAAAATAAAATAAAATAAAATAGAAAATAAACTAAATAAACCTAAACCTATATTTTTTTAAAAAACCCCTAAACCCTAAATCCTAAACCCTATAACTAACCCTAAAACCTAAACCCTAAACTTACAACCCTAATTCTAAACCCTAACCCTAAACTCTAAACCCTAAACCCTAAATCCTAAACTCTAAACCCTAAACCATAAACCCTAAACCCTAAATCCTAAACCCTATTCCTTAAACCCTAAACTCTAAAAGCTTAAACTCTAAACCCTAAACCCTAGAACCCTAAACCTTAAAACATATAACCCTAAACCCTAAACCCTAAACTAACTCTAAACCTTAAACCTTAAACCCTAAGAATGGGCAGAACATTGATAGTAAGAACATCACCATCAACTTGGCTTAGATCAAGATGGAGAAAAGTGAGGCGAATTATCGTAATGGAGGTGGGGGTCTAGAGATGTTGGTGGATACAGAGGTGGTAGTCAAAGCAGTGGTGGTTATGGAGGAGGGAGGAGTGAAGGAGGTTACGACCATGGTGGTGGCGGAGGATTACATTGGGGATATGATGGATCTCGCCACTGACAAAGGCTGGTTCGATGGGAACCGAGAAATAAGAATGATTTATCCGATATGCTGCTTATGAAACTATGTCTTTATGGTAGATATTCTACTTATCAGGTTTTAATGCTCTATGGGTGCTCATTTTTTATCTATGCCATCGCTGTCTTAGAAAACTGGTGCTACTGGTTATAAAATTTAAAATAAGAAATATTTGAATTTATTCTCATTAAACCCTAAACCTAACCCTAAACTAAACTTAAACCCCAAAACCCTAAACCCTAAACTAAACCCTAAACACTAAACCCTAAACCCTAAACCTAAACCTAAACCTAAACCTTAAAACCCTAAACCCCTAAACCTAAACCCTAAACCCTAAAACTCTAATTAAACCCTAAACCTAAAATCTAAACCTAAACCCCAAAACCCTAAATCAAACCCTAAACCCCAAACCCTAAACTATAAACCCTAAACTAGCCCTAAAACCTAAACCCTAAACTAACCCTAAACCCTAAACCCTAAACTAACAAAACCCTAAACCTTAAATAAAGATATCATTAGGAGTAAATTTGAAGAATGACCTAATCCTAACATAGTTATGGTAGCTAAAGAAAATGCCTTCAAGAGACTTTCCCTTGATTATTAGAGATTTGAATACCCTAAATCATATTATAATACCATATATTATAATATAATGTACCATCATATATTTGAGCATGTAGAGATATGTTTTTGGACGTTATAAGATGTTTTGAAATGTTTTAGTACATTATGGTTTTGTTCCTTATAGTTTATATTAATATAAATCATAAAAATATTGATTTAATAAATCAGATGATGAAATTTATTAAATTTGAAGTGGGAATTAGTTGTAATACCAAAGGTGTGTTATGCAACTTATACTATTAAAAGTAAGCTTTTATATTCAAAATCAATAGTATATGTTGTAGCATAGTATAACATCATATATCATAATATATTTTTCTGTGCATTTTAAATTATTTTAGTATTTTACAATCATGCAGTTGAGCCTACACTAGCATTATTTATAAAAATGTTGATTTAGACTTTAAAATGGTGGAATTTGGCCAAATTCATAATAGATAGAGCATGACATCATAATATATTATTTTAATTTAAAATATGCAAATGATATGACTAAAATATATAGTTTTGTATTCTTTAGACTAATTTTATGATGTGATATGCAATATAATATAATATGTTCTAGTGTATTATAATATAGGATTCCATAACATAGTGTAGCATCATGCATTATAGCATACTTTTGTGTTTTGCTACTTGTTGTTTAGCATATTTTAGTTTGTTATAGTATGATGAAGTAGAGTTTGTACTAGTATAATTCATTAAAATATAAGAGATGATGGGATTTGGCCAAATTTAAGGTAAGTTTTAGGGAACATCATTGGAGGTGTGCTATGGTGTGCCATTTAATCAAAAGAATTGAATTTTGCATCCAAAATAAATGTTCATTTTTCACCAAATTTTATAAACTTTTTGCTTAAAGTGATTCATTTTAAGGTGTAATGTAAGATAATATATTATATGAAAGCATATTAAAATATAATAACAATATAACTTCACATATATATGAATGTAGTGGTGTTACTAAATGTTATTATACATTTTAGTATGTTTTACTTTTGTTATAATACATTGGGTCAAAACTCATAAAAAATGTTAATTTTGAAGGTTAAGATGGAAGAATTTGCCAAATTCATCGCAACACACTAAGAAGCAACACCAAAATTATGCTATTTTGTACCATTTCTAATAGAAAATAAATAATTTTACATCCAAAATGAAATTCATATTTTGAGAAAATTTTGTTATTTGTTACTTTTAAGTGATTCTAATGGGTGTAATGTTAATATATATATTATAGCAAATTATAATATAACATCATATATTATAATATAATATAGTGTTAATTCACAATAATATGTTTAGCTTGATATTGTATAGTTAGTTTGAGCTTGCACCATCACAAATCATAAAATGTTGAATATAATGTTAAGATGATGTAATTTGAAGGAATACATTATTAGGCTTTTGGGTGAAGAATTAAAGGTGTGCATAAGAGAAGAAATAATATTTGATGAGAATTTCATGTCAAGGACATGGAGGGAGATCCGCTAGGGGATCACACATGCATTGGACATGACATGTGAGGGGTCTATGTCGAGGGCATATAAGAAAAAAATTTGCTGGGGATAAGATTTTAATTTGATTTGATTATATGATTTATGGAAAGAAGAACCACTGGGGAAAACAATCTATAATCCACCATGGATTAAGATCAAAAAAACTTTAATTTGTTTTATTTTAATTGATGTAGAGGCACATCTACTAGGGCTCGAGTCCGCTGGGGATCGGTATATGAACCTTCCACTGAGAAGCAGGCTTGGGCTATCTATAGGGGATTGGGATTTGAGTTTAATTTCATAGATTTGTTTGGGGATGTATCCATTGAGAATAATAGTTTGGTTGGATTTCTTTGATTTAGACTCTATTAGGGGAGATGGTTTAATTTGGCTCGATTGGGAAGGTTGGTTTTGAATTTGATGATTTACTTTTATTTATATATGATTTTTAGAAGGGTATGATTTAACTCCACTAGGAAAAATTAGATCAAATTTAATTTAATTTAAGTTTATGTATGGATCCTGTCAGTGTGTGATGGATCCACTGAGAAGAAGTTATATCAGCCTTGACCTACCTCAGGTTTACAAATCTAATGGGATAGTCTACCAACTATGAGGTAGAGCTAAACCTAAGGGGTTTTCGCAGTCGACTATGCTAGAAAGAAGGCATAGTAGACTTACATCTTCCAAAATGAGGAACAACTACTAAGGTGACCTATTGGATGCACAACAAATCAAACCGACCTGGGTGATTACAGTGAATGTCATGGGACTTATGACAATTCAAAAGTATCAGGATTAATTTTATCTTAATTTCATGTGATTTGGTATGATTTGTTTGGTTTAGTTTGATTTCAAATTAAGGGCTTATAGGGATGTGAGCTCAATCAAATTTGATAGAGTTAATTTATGGACCAAGTGGTGTGTGATGGACCCACCGAGAAGCTATATCGACTTGCTATCTCATTTACAAATCCAAAGGGACAGTCTACTAGTCATGGGGTAGAGCTAGCCAACATAAGGGGTTGTCTTTGCCTATGCAACGACTGTGCTAGGAAGAAGACGTAGTAGACTTACATCTTCCAAAGTAGGGAAAACCCTAGGGTGACCTGTTGGTAGCACAAAAAATAGAACCTGACTTAGGGGAGACTACTGAGTGAATTTTGTTGGGGGACTTATATCAACTCAAGAGTAATCAGGTGATTCCTATAGGGAGTAACAATACAAGATATGATGCTTGAAAGGTACCACCGGGGTGTCCTCCTAATCCACAAGTGAATATATATATATATATATATATATATATATATTATCATATATGTGTGTGTGTGTGTGTGTGTGTGTGTGTGTGTGTGTTATTATGAGGAGGACCACACTGAGAAGGGCTATGTCACTCTTGACCTTTCTTAGATTTATTATACCAAGGGAGAATCTACACCTCCGCATGATAGATTCTCTTAACATAGAGGTGATTAAAAGGAATGAGAAATAGTCCAATCTGATAGTAACTTGGGTAATGTCTAAATAGGGTCCAAAGGAGGTGATCCAAATATAGTCATAGGGGAGATGCTATGGGCATTATCCAAGCCAGAAAAGAAAGCCAGGTGTAGGGCCAACTCAAGGAAAAAAGCATAAACTTACATCCGACATGAGTGGTATATCCTAAGGTCAGAACTAACCAACCTAAGGTGTATTTATCTGCATGAGTGGTGTATCCATTAGCATAGTGAGAACCAACCAACCTACTTACCATTAGTGTGCAACGATCAATCTAGAAAGAAAGCATGTTGCCTTATAACTTTCCAAGTAATCAACATCGGATAGTCTATCATCATAGGATGCTATTTGACCTAGTGACTACTAAGTGGGAGCCGTGGAAGGATTGGACAACTTGAAGTAGTCGGGGAGTGTAGGAGCTACTATGGGACTTATCCTAAACATCAAATATACTTGACCTCGTAATGAAGGCTAATCCAAGAAGAAAGCATAAACTCACTCTTAAACAACCAAAGCATAGGCCCATGCAATAAGACCTACCAAACTAACAAGGCACTCATTGGTATATAGTGGCCAAGTAAGGAAGAAAAGTGTAGCAGGCTTACATCCTCCAAAGAAAGAAGGCCATTGACACTAGGGTAGACGTACCAAACCTAAAGGCTTATTGAGTGAGTGTCATTGGGGGTTTTATCTTAGCTCAGAGAAGCTCGAGATAAAAGATATGTGTTTGTTTTATTTGTTTATGTATAGTTTGTGTTTGTGTTGTGTTGATGAAGGATATAACACTACTCGAGCTCATTATACCTACCCTAAACGCATCGTGGAGGATTCACAAACAAGAATACTTTCAACATATAAGTGATTAAATTTGAAATGGAATTTTTATTAGCGATAATTATTTTCAAACATGATTTATAATATTTCTTTAAGTATAGCCCGTTGATTGGAAGCATTGGGCACTCTCCCTTATGATTAATAAGCAAATAATATCTTCCTTGGTAGGCCTTCTCTATGGAAAAAAGCCTTCCCATGTGGGTCCAAACTTTCCTCCCATCTTACTGGGCAACAATCAGTCTCATCATTACTAAAATAAGCTCCCCTACTTGAAAAGCATTAGGATGGACCAACTTGTTGTGAGCTAGAATCATTTTAGCTTTGTACAACTCGAGGTTTTGGCATGCCCACGGGAATCTCTCCTCCAATCTTTTGATCTCTTATAACCATAACTTGGTTTTCTGCTCTGTTGTGATCTTGCTACCCACAACTATCCTTAGTGATGGGAGTTGGAATTCTAATGGTAGAATGACTTTGGACCCATACACTAAAGAAAAAGGAGTAGACTTAGTTGGAGTTCTATATGCAGTACAGTAGGCCCACAGGGCTTCAACTAATTGCTAATTTCACTATCACTTATTATTGTTGAGTGTCTTCTTCAGTATTTCAATGAGAGTTTTATTGAAGGCTTCTACTAAGTCATTTTCCCTCGGGTAGTTGATGGTAGAATATCTCCAATCTATACTCCGAAAAGTTGTTGATCTCTGCTTTGAATGCCATACCATTATCAAATATAATTGAGGCACTCTAAACTATATACGATATGGTTCAAAAAAATTAGAGCACATGCGAGCCAGTGAAATCGCCTTCAACCATTTAGAAAAGTAGTCAGTAACAGCTAAGATGAATTGATGACCCTTGAAAGAAGGAGGATCAATTGAACCCACTATGTCAATACCCCAACACTCAAATAGCCATGAGGCCAATGTAGGATGTAGAATGTTGGGCGTAGTGACCATAATGTACTTGACATTGGTGGCACGCTAGCATCCATGAAATCTTTGATCTTGATGCAAGTATCCTTGTCTTCATCTTGGCTTTCATCTTTAGACTGGATTGGTTGGCTCCACATAATCCTGAGTGTACCGCAATAATGATCTTATAGGTTTTATTCTTGTATAAACAACATAACCACATAGGATCGAAAGATCACTGATAAAAGGCACCATCCACAAGACTATAAGAAAGTGCTCTCTGCTTCATATAATGGGCTTGTGACTTCTCTTGAGATAGTTTTCCTTTATTTAGGTAATCCATGAATGGTTTCCTCCAATCTAACACATTATCCTTCTTAGAAATGGCAACCTCCCCTTCAAGAGAGTACTTTTTGATGAGTTCAATATCAATATGGGATAAGACTTATCTATTTTTGACCTTTATTGATGTGGATTCATCCTTTGGACATGCCAACGTCTGGCAAGCTTGGCTAAAGAATACGCTACAACATTCTCTCCTCGAGGAATCTTATAAATGGTAACCTCTAGGATTTGGGCCAACAACTCCATGGTGTACTTATGGTAGTGATGGAGCTTGGGCTTTATAACCTTAGAGGACCCAGCTATTTAGTTGATAACTAGTTTAAAATCCTTGAAGATGTTGATGTTCTAAATGCTTGGAGTAACAGCTAACTCCAAATCATTAATCAGAGCCACATATTCAAATTTATTGTTGGTGCAAGGATTGGATAGATGATAAGAGAATCTCATCATCATAGTATGGAGTTAAGAGAACTATTCCTACCTCTACCTTTCCTGGAATAGTAGATTATGGTTGTTCTCCTCTTTAAGAAGAAGTTGAACCATCAAAGTACATCTCCCAATGATGAATGGTAGTATCCCTTTAGTTCATGATTTGTTCATCAAGGAGTTCATCACTGAGAGGAGAGTTAGTAGGAAGTGGGTGTGCTGCTAAGAAATCTACTAGCTCTTATCCTTTCACCGCATGGAGGGGTACGAAGGTAAACCATAAGATAGCATCATCATGTCATGAGATACTATAGTGGATTGATCCTAGATATTATGTTCACCTTATGAGGAAGCATGTAGTGTTGTAGCTTTGGGATGTAAAGATTAAAGCTAGGCAATGCTTCAATGGGTCAATTAGCCTCAGGATTGGATGATGACCGGTAGTAGAGTGCATTTTCCATCCTTCATCATTTTTTGGCAAAGCACCAAGGAGTCATCTAACACAATAGTGTAAAGTATGAGTAGCTTGGATAGACTAGAACTCGACTTCATCAATACTTGATTTCTGAATGTTCACACTTATTCCTTTTTTTTGATAAGTGCTGAGAATGGCTGACATCTTCTTAATAAGTTGGATATAAAGCATCTTAGATATGCTAACTACCCTTGGAATGATTTGAGTTGAGTTAAACTTTTAGGGGGTGGCATTTATAATATCGCCTTAATCTTCTTCGAATCAAATTTTATTCCCTAGTGTCAGATAAAAAACCCAAGGAATTTACCTGAAGCTACTTTGAATGCACACTTCAGGGGGTTCATTTTGAGGTTAAATTGTCTTAGTTGTTCAAAAAATACTCTTAAGTAAAAGATATGGTCTTCCTTTTCTCTACTTTCGATGATCAACATGATGAAAGAAAGAGTTCATCGAAGATTTGAGTCATAGCCCACTGGTATGTAGCATCAGCAGTTTTAATGAAGAAAGGCATGACTTTATAGCAATAGATTTTGATCGGGGTTCTAAAGGCGGTGTATCTTTCATCTACAGGAACCATCTTTACTTGGTTATATCCATATGAGCCATACATGAAAGAGAAGACTACATGAGATGAGTAACATTCCACCTGGATTAGAGAAAATTCATCTTTTGGACATGCCTTATTTAAATTCCTAAATTGATGCATAGGTGAATTTGGCCATTCTTTTCTTAATTGAGATGATGTTCTAACTAGGTAAGGTATTTTTCTGATGAAGCTGATTCTTTGAGAAATGACCTATTATTCTCTAATCGCATGCATCTAGGAGCTTCCTTGATAGCAATTGGCTCTATTGCTTTTATGGACCACTACGAAGCCAATCCGCATCTCTTCATAACTCCATGGAAAGTGGTCCTTAAGCTCCCAATAGCTTAACTAAGTCATTGGTTTCAATTTCATTCAACAAAGAACATGTATGTCGCATGGATCCTCTTCAATTCCTAAGTTGATTTTCTTGAGCTCTCAATGGTTGACTTGATCTCTTCTTTGAACTCTGATGCTTTTGACTTCAAAATCATCTAGATCATTTGAAGTTTCTAAGCACAACTCCTCATATAAGTTAATGTGATTTAAACCTATTAATTCCAAATGAATGGTGATGACTAAGTAATCGATCATCGACTGGACCCACTAGACCAAATCTTAGTCATCTTAATTGAGAGCTTTTGCATTTGTTCTTACATATTCTTTCAAGTAGTCGACTGTTTTATGTGGGATTAACCCTTTCCTAAATTTTGAAAATAAGGCAAGAATTAATCAAAAGGTGAATTCTATTAAATCTTATATGAATCATCCAAGTTCTACATCAACTTCTTTATTTTTTTAGGTTTAAGTTTATGTTTATTTTTTAGTTTTATTTTATTATATATTTCAAGTTTAGGTATTATGTTATATTTTAGGTAGTTTAGATTTTATTTTATTTTTTTTAGGTTTATATTTTAGGTTTTATTTTTGGTTTATTTTAAGTTTTTTTTTTAGTTTAGGTTTATTTTTTTTTAGTTCATTTTATTTAGTTTAGGTTTTAGGTTTATTTTATTTTGGCTTTAGTTTAGGTTTTATTTATTTAGTTTAGGTTTAGGTTTTTTTTTTATTTATTTTAGGTTTTATTTTTAGTTTTTTTTAGTTTAGGTTTTATTTAATTTTATTTTATTTGTTGATTATTTTAACTTTATTTTACATTTATTTTTAATTTTTTTTAGGTTTTATTTATTTATTTTATTTTTATTTTAGTTTAGTTTAATTTATTTTTATTTTAGAATTTTTATTTTTATTTTATTTATTTTTTTAAGTTTATATTTTGGTTCTTTTATTATTTTATTTTATTTCTTATTTATTTTTTTTTTTTATTTATTTAGGTTTATTTTAGAGTTTATTTTATTGGTTTATTTTCCATTTATAAAGGTCTTTTATTTTTTTTAAATTATGTTAGTTTATTTATTAGAAGCTCACTTTTTATCTATATCTCATTCAAGATTTTAGAGTCCATGGCTTAGCTGACAAACATTTTTTTTATTTTTATGATTCAATGTCAGGGTTTTAATTTTGGGTTTAGTGTTTAGTGATTTGTGGTCAGGGATTGGCTCATTTAGTTTTGTGGTCTTTAGGGTTTAGTTTGTGGTCAGTTTAGGGCTCAGTTTGGGTCATGGTCAGCTGCAGCTCAGGTTTAGGGTTTAGGGCTTTTTTAGCCTAGTTTGGTCTGGTTTATTTTATTATTATTATTTATTTTATTTTTTAAATTAAGAAAACTAATAGGTTTATGTTTATTTATTTTAAGTTTATCTATTTTAGTTTAGGTTTTATTTTAGTTTATTTTGGTTTAAGTTTATTTTTTTATTTTATTTTTTTTTTTAGGTTTTATTATTTTATTTTTTAGGTTTAGTTTAGTTTTTATTTTTTTTATAGGTTTTGGATTTTTATATATTTTTATTTTATTTTTTTTAGGTTTAGTTTATTTTAGTTTATTTTATTTTATATATTTTTAGTTTAGGTTTAGGTTTAGTTTATTTATGGTTTTAAGATTTATTTTATTTATTATTTATTTATTTAGGTTTATTTTATTTTATTTGGATTTTTTTTATTTTAGGGTTTGGTTTTATTTTTTTTTTATTTATTTTAAGGTTTATTTTAGGTTTGGGTTTTATTTAGTTACTTTATTTAATTTAGTTTATTTTATTTTATGGTTAAGTTTTTTATTTTATTTAGGTTTTTTTATTTATTTTAGTTTAGGTTTTATTTTTATTTATTTTATTTTATTTTATTTTCTTCTTTTAGTTTTTTTATTTAGGTTAGTTGTTTTTGGTTTTATTTTTATTTTTTTATTTTATTTTAGGTTTATTTAATATTATGTTTAGATTTTATTTAGTTTAGGATTATGTTTTTAGCTTTTAGGTTTAGGGTTTAGGTTTTTGGGGTTTAGGGTTTTGGTTTAGGGTTTAGGTTTAGGGTTTTTTTGTTTTAAAGGGTTTAGGTTTTAGGTTAGGTTTAGGGTTCAAGTTTTTAGTTTAGAGTTTAGTGTTTTGGTTTTTTTTGATAATAAATTCAAATTCATTCTTCTTTTTAATTTCATCAACAAAGTAACACACCAAGTTTTCTAAAATACATGATACATAGAAAAAATGAGCATGCAAATAAAATAAAACATATAAACTAAAATCATCTCTACTATAAAGATAGTTCCATAAGTGGCAAATCGAGATCGTTCTTCGCTTCCAGCTCCCATCAATGCCCCCCTCTCTCAGTAGTGGGTCCACCATCATATCGATCTCCCTATAAACCAGATGGTAACCTTCATTCCTCCCACCTCCATAACCACCACTACTGCACCACCACCTCCATATCCAACAACACTCCATCCCCACCACCACTATAATGACCACCTCCACCTTTGCTCCACCGCTAGATCTAGATGAGCTGATTGATGGTGATGTTCCTACAAGGTGCAATCTTAGGTTTAGGTTCAGTTTAGGTTCAGGTTCAGTTTATTTTTGGGTTTATTTATTTTTTAATTTATTTAGTTTTAGGTTTAGTTTTTTGGGTTTAGTAGGTTTGTGGTTTATAGTTTTGTTTAGTAGGTCTGGGTTTAGGTTTTGGGTTTAGGGTTTTCATTTTTTTATTTTTTATTTTTTTAAATTAAGTAAACTATTATGTTTAGTTTATTTATTTATTTTTATTATTATTTAAATTTTATTTATTTTATTTATTTTTAGAAGGTTTTATATTTAGTTTATTTTTAGGTTTAGGTTTAGGTTTAAGTTTATTTTTTAGTTTAGTTTTATTTTTATTTTATTTTTTAGTTTAGGTTTTATTTTTATTTTTTTTAGTTTAGTTTAGTTTTATTTTTATTTATTTTTTTTTTTTATTTTAGGTTTTATTTTTTTAGTTTATTTTAGTTTAGTTTAGCTTATTTTTTAGTTTATTTTATTTTATTTATTAGTTTAGTTAGGTTTAGTTTCTTTATTTTATTATTTATTTTAGTTTGTTTTTATTATTTTATTTTTTAGTTTTTATAAGATTTAGGTTTTATTTATATATTTTTAGGTTTATTTTTTAGTTTTTATTTATTTATTTTTTTTAGGTTTATTTTATTTTATTTTAGGTCATTTTATTTTATTTATGTTTTTTATTTTATTTTAGTTCAAATTTTTATTTTATTTTATTTTAGTTTATTTTTATTAATATTATTATTTTTATGTTTATTTTAGTTTTTTATTTATTTTATTTTATTTATTATTTTTATTATTTAGTTTTAAGTTTTTTTTTTAGCTTTTAGTTTTAGGGTTTTGTTTTGTTAGGGTTTAATGTTTATGTTTAGGTTTAGGGTTTAGTTTAGGTTTTTAGGGTTATTTGGGGTTTTATGGTTTATGGTTTTGTTTTGGGTTTAGGGTTCAGTTTTAGTTTAGGTTTTATGGTTTATTATTTTTTTTAGAAAACAAATTCAGATTCAACATTTCTTCTAATCGATTTCAAAAGTAACCCACTAAGTTTTCTAAGACAAATGATGACATAGATCAAAATAGCACACATAGACCAAATAAAAACCCTAGATAACTAGAACCCATCTACTATAAAGGCATAGTTTCCATAAGTGATCGACCCATCCTTTAGTTTTCTCCAGCCCCATAACCACCTCAACCTCTCTAGTAGTGGGATCCACCATCATATCCCAATCTCGCTCTGCGACCACCACGAGTGTAACCTCCATTGCTCCTCATCCATAACCACCACTACTGACCACCACCTTTATATATCCACCAAGATCTCTGAGCCCCACCACCACTACGATAACCACCTCCACTCCTCCATCGCCAGATCTGTGATGGTGATGATGTTCCTACCATCAAGGTTCTCACCCATTCTGGGTTTAGTTTGTGCTTGTTTTAGGGTTTATTTATTTTTAATTTATTTAGTTACTTTAGGTTTAGGTTTAGGTAGTTTAGGTAGGGTTTAGGGTTTGGGATTTAAGTTTATTGGATTTAGGGTTTAGGTTTAGTTAGGGTGGGATTGGTTTAGGGTTTTAGGTTAGGTTAGTTTTTATTTAGATTTGGTTTAAAGTTTTTAATTAAGCAAACTAGGTTTATGTTTATTTAGTATATATTTTTTATTTATTAATTTATTTTATTTAATTATTTTATTTTTTTATCTAGTTTATTTTATTTTGGTTTATTAATTTTAGGTTTTTTTATTTTTTGTTTAGGTTTATTTTTTAGTTGAGTTTTATTTTTAGTTTTATTTTTAGGTTTAGGTTTTATTTTTTATTTTAGTTAGGTTTTAGTTTTATTTTATTTTTTTGTAGTTTAAGTTTTATTTTTATTTTTTGGTTTTATTTTAGTTTATTTATTTTAGTTTATTTTATTTATTAGGTTAGTTTAGTTTAGTTTAGGTTTATTTATTTATTTTATTTATCATTTTATTAGGTTTATTTTATTTATTTTATTTTTTAGGTTTTTTATTTTATTTTATATAGTTTATTTTTTTTAGGTTTATTTTGTCATTTTATTTTATTATATTTTTATTTTATTTTTTATTTTACATTTTTTTTATATTTTATAAGTTTATTTTAGGTTTTATTTTTTTAGTTATTTTTTTTATTATTTTTAATTTAATATATTTTTTTGTTTAGTTAGGTTTATTTTATTTATATATTTATTTTATTTATTTTTTTTTATTTATTTTTTATTTATTTTATCAGGTTTTTTTATTTATGATTAGGGTTGTCATTTTTTAGGGTTAGTTTGTAGCCTTTTTGGTTTTAGGCTTTTGGGTTTTTAGTATTTAGGGTTAGTTTAGGTTTAGGTTTAGTTTTGGCTAGGTTTTAGTTTATGGTTTAGGGTTTTGGTTTTAGGGTTTAGGTTTGGGTTTAGGTTTATATTTGGGTTAGTTTTTATTTTAGTTTAGTGTTTGGTTTAGGTTAGGTTTATGGTTTAGGGTTTTAGTTTTTTTTAATAGAAAAAAATTAAATTCAACATTTCTTCTTTTCATTTCATCAACCAAGTAACACCCAAGTTTTCTAAGACACAAGGATGATATATAAAAAATGAACACATAGAGAAAATTAAAACCCTAGATAACTGAACCATCTACTAAGACATAAAGCCATAGTGAATGGATCCATTCTTCGCTTTCTAGTTCCCATCAACCACTCACCTCGAGTAGTGGATCCACCATCATATCTCCCCTCCCTCTACCACCATCATGGTTGTAACCTTCATCGCTCCTCCAGCCACCATAACGACCAATGCTTCGACCACCACTTCCATATCCACCAACACCTTCAGATCCCCCACCACCACTGTGATATTCATCACCCTTCACCTCGCAGATCTAGACCGAGCTTGATGGTGATGTTCCTATCGGGTTCCCCATTCTTTAGGTTTATTAGTTAGGGTTTTAGGTTTAATTTTTAATATTTAATTACTTAGGTTTAGTTTAGTTTAGGTTGGGTCAGGTTTAAGATTTAAGGTTTGTGGTTTGTGTTTTGGTTTCAATGTTTATGCTTTGTGGGTGTAGGTTTTGGGTTTTTTTTTTTAGATTTAGGTTTATGATTTTTTTAATTAAGAATCAGTTTAAGTTTATTTAGTATATGATTTTTATTTTTTTATTTAGTTTATTTTTTTTTATTTATTTAGCTTATTTATTTATTTATATATTTTATTTTATTTTTAAGTTTATTAGGTTTAAGTTTATTTTAATTTAGTTTTATTTTTTATTTTATTTTTAGGTTTAAGTTTTATATTTTATTTTTTTTTTAGTTTAGGTTTTTTATTTTATTTTATTTTTTCCTTATAGTTTTTTTATTTTAGGTTTATTTTCAGGTTTTATTTTTTTAGTTTAGGTTTATGTTTACTTTTAGTTTATTTTATTTTATTTTATTTAGATTTAAGTTTAGGTTTAGTTTAATTTAGGTTTTATTTATTTTAGATTAGTTTATTTTAGTTCAGGATTAAGTTTAATTTATTTTGTTTATTTTATATTTTATTAGTTTTTTTTTTTAATATTTATTTAGGTTTAATTTTTTATTTTTTTAGGTTTTATTTTTTAGTTTATTTTTTTTTTTAGGTTTTTATTTAGTTTTATTTTATTATATTTTATTTAATTTTATTTTTTATTTTAGTGTTTTATTTTATTTATGTTTTATTTTAGGTTTATTTTATTTTTATTTTAGTTTTAGGTTTATTTTTTTTATTTTATTTTATTTATTTATTTTATTTTATTTTATGTTTATTTATTTTAGATAAGGTTTTATTTTTTTTTTATTTTTATTTCTTGGTTTATTTTTATTTTATCTTATTTTTAGGTTTTATTTATCTAGTTTTTGTGGTTTATTAGTAGGCTAGTGTGGCCCAGGGCCTAGCCTGGTTACAGTGGGGTAGGGTTGTGGTTGTATTCAGGGCCTGGGCTCAGTGGTCAGCTCCCAGGTTTGGCTTCATGGCCTGGGTGGCCTTGTGGCCTCATCAGGCTCATTAGGGCCTTTCAGGTCCCAGGTCTGGGCCCAGGGCCTGGTCAGTTATTGTTAGTTTAAGACTGTTATTAGGGTCTGGTTTTTTTATTTTATTGTTTTATAGTTAATTTAGTTTAGTTTATTTTTATTTATTTTAGCTCATTATTTTTTATCAGTTTTTTTTATTTTTATTTTTAATTTTATTTTTTTTACTTTTATTTATTTTATTTTATTTTTAGTTTATTATTTTTTATTTTATTTAGGTTTATTTTTTATTTTTTATTTAGTTTAGCTTATTTATTTTAGATTTATATATTTTAGTTTATTTTTTAAGTTTAGATTTAGGTTTAAGTTTATTTTTAATTGAGTTTTATTTTTATTTTATTTTTTAGGTTTAAGTTTTATATTTTATTTTTAGGTTTAGGTTTAGGTTTTTATTTTATTTTATTTGGTTTTCCTTATAGTTTTTTATTTTAGGTTTATTTTCAGGTTTTATTTTTTTAGTTTAGGTTTATGTTTACTTTTAGTTTATTTTATTTTATTTTATTTTTAAGTTTATTTTTTATTTATTTTATTTAGTTTATTTTTTTAGTTTTTATTTTATTTTGTTTATTTTATTTTATGTTAGGTTTAGGTTTTTTAATTTAGGTTTTAGGTTTATTTTTATTTTTTAGGTTTTATTTTAGGTTTATTTTTTTTTGGTTTAGGTTTATTTAGTTTTATTATTATATTTTATTTAATTTTATTTTTATTTTAATGCTAAGTTTTTATTTTATTTAGTTTTTATTTTAGGTTTATTTTATTTTTTTTAGTTTAGGCTTTTATTTTTTATTTTAGTTATTTTATTTATTTATTTTATTTATTTTATTTATGTTCTTTAGATAAGGTTTTTTATTTTATTTTATTTTATTTTAGGTTTATTTTATTTTATTTTTGTGGTTTTATTTTTTAGGTTTGTTTTGTAGTATTTTGTGGTTTATGGTTTTAGTGTTTAGGTTTAGGCTCCAGGTAGGGGGTTTAGGTTTAGTGGTCTTAGATTTGCTTTAGTTTAGTGTGGTTTTCAGTTTAGGGTTTAGGTTTATTTGATTTGTTATTTAGGGTTATTTTTTTATTTTTTTTTTTTAAATTCAAACCAAGGTGTTTATTTATTTATTTTTATTTATTTTATTTCATTATTTTTTTTATTTATTTTATTTTATTTTTATTTTATTTATTTTATTTACTTTTATTTTATTTTATTTTATTTTAGTTTGATTTATTTTTTATTTTATTTAGTTTTATTTTATTTAGGTTTTATTTTAGTTTAGTTTTATTTATTTAATCTTTATATTTATCTTTTATGTTTATGCTTTTATTTAATTTTTATCTGATTATATTTTATTCTTTTATCTTATTTTTTATTTCTCATTTCTTATTTTAGTTTTTGGCTCAGCCTTTTTACTTAGGGTCAGTTTAGGCTGGGTGTGGCTCAGGCTTTAGGCCTAGGCCTAGGGTCAGGCTTTAGCCTGGGTGCCTGTTGTGGCTCAGGTTGCCTGCTCAGGGTTTGGTCTGCCTTAGGGCTCTCAGTGGCTAGGTCAGGCCTTAAGGCCTGGCTCAGCCAGGGCCTGTCTAGGGCTCCAGGCCTAGGGCCTGGCTCATGTTTGGGTTATTCAGGTTTGTCTTTGTGATTTAGGTCTTCAGGGTTTTATCTTTTATCTTTGTATCAGGCTCAGAGTTTGTGGTTTGTGATTAGTTTTAGGGGCTAAGATTTAGGTAGGGTTTAAGGTTTAGAGTTATTTTTTATTTAACAAACCCAAGTTTATATTTATTTATTTAGTTTATTTTTTTATTTATTTTATTTATTTTATTTTATCTTTATTTATTTATTTTTATTTTATTTATCTTAGTTTTATTTATTTTAGTTTTATTTATTTTTGTTTGGTTTTTTATCTTTATATTTTAGGTTTTAGTTTAGGTTTAGGTTTATTTTAGTATTTTTATTTTATTTTATTTTATTTAGGTTTTATTTTTTTATTTTTAGGTTTGTGCTTTATTTATTTTATTTTATTAGGTTTAGGTTTAGGTTTTCTTTTATTTTAGGTTTATTTTATGTTTTATTTTTTTTTAGTTTAGGTTTATTTTGGTGTATTTTATTTTATTTAGTTTTTTTATTTGTTTATTATCGATTTAGGTTTTATTTATTTTAGTTTAGTTTATTTTAATTTAGTTTGGTTTATTTATTTTGTTTTATTTTAAGTTTAGTTTTTTTTTATTTTAGGTTTATTTTATTTTAGGTTTATTTTTATTTAGGTTTTATTTAGTTTTATTTTATTTTATTTTATTTATGTTTATTTTATTTTTATTTTTTTAGTTTTATTTTATTTAGGTTTTTATTTTAGAGTTATTTTATTTTTTTGTTTTTATTTTATTTTTTAGTTATTTTATTTTAGTTTAGTATTTATTTTTTCTATTTCTTTACTTTTAGGTTTAGGTTTAGGTTTTAGTTTAGGTTTTTATTTTATTTTATTTTATTTTATTTAGCTTTGGTTTTTTTATTTATTTTGTTTTTAGGTTTTATTTAGTTTAGGTTTAAGTTTTGAGGTTTTTAGGATTTAGGGTTTAGGGTTTTTTTTAAACTAAA
This sequence comes from Cymbidium sinense, assembly GCA_021442155.1. NCBI lineage: Eukaryota > Viridiplantae > Streptophyta > Magnoliopsida > Asparagales > Orchidaceae > Cymbidium > Cymbidium sinense. Next base: position 158,621,295 of record CM038219.1, on the reverse strand, counting down.
AAGAATTTATTGCTCATAAAGGAAAAAAAAAAGAAACAAGAGTCCTTATTAGAGACTAAACTCAAAAAGAAAAAATTACTATACAAATGAGTTACAGGAGAATCCTAAAGAGTTTATTTCCTAAACTAATACATTAAAGAGCACTAAAAAAATAATAAGGACAAAAAAAGCCAAGCAAAAGGCACCAAAGGGGAAGAATCCACGGAGCTCTGAAAGAACCTCCAAAGAGACGAAGAACCAAAGGAAAATGAAACCTGCAACTGAAGATAACTCCACTCATCTAAGAAAGAGGAGACCATCAAGAAGACTCTAGCTCCTCCAAGAAGAAGAAGAGACCAACTAAAAATGAGAATCTACAACTTCCAATAAATCTCATCCAGAAAGACATCAGAAAACTTAAAGAGAAAAAACTCAGGCTCATATATGAGGAAAGAAGGTTAATCACAATAATGAGAGGCATCAAATCCCAAGTGTATCGAGCTTCAACGATGGGTTAAAAATAGGAAAAGTCACCAACCATAAAATTATCAAAGGAAAAAAATCCATCATATCATCATAGCCATCCCAGCCAAAGAAGAAAATACAAACCTATCATAATAGCCACCCAACCAAAGAAAAGTGAAGCTAAGGAAAAAAAGAGAGAGGAAAGCAAAAAAAAAATTAACATAAGGCATTCCCAACAAAACCAAATATGAACACCTCTTAAAAAAGTGGGAGAAAAGAAACTCAAAAAAAAAGAAAAGAGCCCTCAAAGATAAAGCCAATAGAGCCCACAACAACACCAATCCAAAGCCACCAAAGCACCAACCAAAGGAAAGGAAACAACCAACAGAGCAGCCACACAACAGAGCACCCAAGAAAAATAGCCCAAGAAAGAGCAAAAAGTAGACCTACCAACAAAAAAAAAGGGCAACAATAGCTAAAATAAAAAGCTAGAGAAACAACCAACCAAGGGACAAACCACACGCCAAGGAAAAAAAGCCCAACCTACCACCAACAAAGAGAGAAAAAGCACCAACGAAAGAGATGCAAGCCAAGAGGAACAAAGCCACCAACAAAAAAAATAGAGAAAAGAAGAACCAACCAGCCAAAGGACACAAAAAAAAAAAAACCAAAGGAACATGAAGCCAAAAACACCAAGCCAAAGAAGAAAAATTAGCCAAACAAATAGCAAAAAACACATAGCAAAAGCTCAACCAACATAGATAAAACTAGCCAAAAGCAAACACCTCCCAAGGAGAGAGATATTATTTTCAAAAGCTTTGTAATTAGTAACCCTGAAGTGAGGAGGGGCATAAATGAACACTTTTTTTTTCTTTTCTTGTAAAAGCTTTATAACCATGCCCTTTCTTCAAAAATCTCCATGCAAAATGAATTGTTATAAAAAGGCATGGAGATCAACATATCAAATTCAAAGAAGAGCATTAAACATCCACAACATTAGATAAAGGAGAAAAATAGTATGCATGAATCGTGAAAGAAGGATAAAAGAGCTTTATTAAGAAGGAAATTATCAATATTTTCACCTTCCAACAAAATCAAAGAGTATCCTCCCTGTCTTCATTCAAAAAAAATCAAGAGAAGCAAAATCCAGATTTTAGTACAAACTTCATGTAAGGGATTAAAATAAGATTCAAATCCCTTAGAAACACATATTACCAAAATTTTGAATAATTACCATCCATAGAAAACCATCATTTTGAACCAAAAATAGAACTATTCACAATGAGAGAATTGTCACGTATCTAAATCTTGTTTTAAAAGGATCCAATATTAACAAGATTATCAACCAAAAGTTAAAATATTAGAAATAAGAACATTTTCACCGCCATTCTTAATCAAAGAAGGCAAAGAAATAATCTCTTTCCCATGATCTAGAAGAAAGAGAAACAACATCCAATTGATTGGAAGAAATGGTGTTAGCATCAATAATATTCAAACCATCATCATGAAAGGACTTATGCACAACATCCAAACCAAATAGAATCATTAACCACAACCTCTAAAGGCTTTCCCTTAATAGAATCATCAAGAAACATTTAGAGCATGATTATTAGTTAAAACTTTTTAAAACATCAAAATTACCTCTGCATTAGACAAATCATTAATAGGTAAAACTTTTTAGAAGATTTAGAAATTGGCAAAATATTAGAATTTTGAAAAGTAGATTTCCTTTTATCCAACTTGAGAGAATCAATAGTTTTTTTAACAATTGAATTCTTATTGGTGATTTTCTTCCTAAGAGAGGGATGAGCAATAAAGCATTCAGAAATGTCATGCCCATGAATCTTACAATGATTACAAAAAATGGGAAAGTTCTCAAAAATAACTTTCTAAAAATAATCGCAATTCTCTGAACCCAATGAAATTTCTTTAAGATATTTTTTAGTAATATCAATCTCTACAATAATTCTAGCACATACGCTTTAGAAAAGTAGTATGCTTGATCAACTTGCAAAGGTCACCAAAATTTGACCCAATAACATAAAGAATGATGATTAAATAGATGAATCCATGAGTTAGAAAAGAAATCCAAATGGGAACAATAAGAGACTCTTCATTAACATCAAACATAGGCCCACTTCGTAATATGCATTTGACATTTAAAAATATAGTAAGAACGCTTAGAAAAAAATCTTCTATAATCAAGATCATTAGAAAATTTAATTAGAACATGCCTTGCATCAATCAGCCTAATAGAAGAAGAACTAGATAAATTTAAGCTGTGAAAAAAAGAATGAATATCTTCCATCTTAGTCGCTTTGGAGGAAAACTTTCCAATCAAAGAAAAAATAAAAGGCTCAACTAATCTTTCAATATCAACATCCAAATCATAATCATCGAGTACCTTTAAACATCATATGAACTAAATTCGAGAGGCTCTGGAGGAGTTCTTATTAGCTAAAGTATCTTTGAAAGTTTTAGTAACAACAGGTAATCTAGAGGTTGCGGATCTGTCGACACATGGGATTTACCCCATGGATTGGGAGAAGCCGACGCCATGTGTCATAGCGTTGTGACCAAAATAGGTTGAGATCAGCCCAAGGCGAACAATATAAAGGGAATCCATAAGAAAAAATGTTCGAACACTCACCAAGAAGACATAGGACAACACACATGAGAACTCAAATCGCACAGTAGTAATGGGGTTTTCGGTTATGTTTTAGTTTTTTATTTTATTTAGTTTTAGTTTTTTTATTTTTTTTTTTTTTTTTAGTTTTTAAAATTTTATTTTTTATCTTTAATTTTTAAATTTTTAAATTTTATTTTATTTATTTTTTAAGGTTTAGGATTTAGGATTGTTTTATTTTTACTTTAGGTTTAATTTTTATTTTATTTAGGTTTTTTATTTAGTGTAGTTTAGGTATTTATTTTTTAGTTTATTTTTTATTTTATTTTATTTATTTTAGGTTTAGGTTTAGTTTGGTTTTAGTTTATGTTCTTATTTTATTTTATTATTTTATTTTAATTTTTTAGTTTTTTTATTTATTTTAATTTTATGTTTTATTTAGTTTTTTAGTTTCTTTTTTAGGGTTTAGGTTTGGGTTTAGGGTTTAGGTATTAGGGTTTATGGTTTAGGGTTTAGGTTTAGGTTTTGGTTGTGGTTTAGGGTTTTATGGTTTGTGGGATTAGGTTTTAGGTTTAGGGTTTAGGTTTTAATTTAGGGTTTATAGTTTTTTGTTATTTTTTTTAACAAAGAATAAATTCAAATTCAACATTTCTTCTTTCGATTTAATCAACCAAGTAACACACCAAGTTTTATTAGACATGGGACAACATAGATAAAAATGAGCATGCATAGAGAAAATCAAAAACCCTAGATAACTAGAACTGTATCACTTTAAAAACATTGTTCCATAAGCAACATGTTGGATCGGCCGTTCTTTAGTTTCTTCTATTCCCATCAAAACCACCCTGGCCTCCTGAGTAGCAGGATCCACCATCATATCCTCGATCTCTCCTCCGCCACCACAAGATGTAAACCTCACACCTCCGGTTCCATAACCACCATTGCTATGACCACTACCTCCATATCCACTAGCACCTCCAGATCCCCCACCACCACCACGATAACCACCGCCTCCGCCTTCGCTCGACCACCAGATCTAGACTGAGTCTAGTTGAATGCCCATTTTTAGGGTTTAGGTTTATGTTTAGGTTTATTAGGGTTTAGGGTTTAGGTTTTGTTTTCTATCTATTTTTAGGTTTATTTTTTAGGTTTAGGTTTTATTTAGTTTTTATTTATTTTATTTTATTTTAGTTTATTTTATTTTATTTTATTTTTTTTACATTTAGTTTTATTTTATTTAGGTTTTTATTCTTAAGTTTATTTTATTTTTTTAGTTTAGTTTAGGTTTTATATTTATTTTAGTTTATTTATTTTTATTTATTTATTTTAGGTTTAGTTTATATTTATTTTAATTTAGGTTTAGGTTTATATTATTTATATTGGTATAAAGCCTGTGGGTTTTGTTAAGTCAGGTAGCCCAGGGCCCAGGGTCAGAGGTAGGGCTGTGGCCCAGTTTAGGCCTCAGGCTCTGAGCCTGGAGTCAGTTAGGGCCCAGGGCCCAGGGTCAGCCTCAGTGTGCATCAGTTTGGTGGTGGGCCTGGGTAAGGCCTGTGGTTTGTGTGGAGGTTAGGGCCCAGGTCAGGGCTCAGTGGCTTAGGCCTGTGGCCCAGGGTCAGGAGTTGGGGTTTAGGGTTTAAGGTGTTTTGGTTTCAGGTCTGGGTTTTAGGGTTTTGTGGTTTAGGGTTTAAGGTTAACTTTGGGATTTAGGGTTTTAGGATTTTGTGTTAGTTTATGGTTTAGTATTTAATGTTAGTTTATGGTTTAGGATTTAGTGTTTTAGGGTTTAGGGTTTAGGTCTTAGGGTTAGGATTAGGGTTTATGGTTTAGGGTTTAGGGTTTTTTTATGGAAAAAGTTAGATTTTTATCACCATAAAAGGAAAAGATACAATGTCCTTAAAAGGGGTAAAGCTCCCTCATTGAGCTAAGAAACCTAAAGAGCTAAACCCTCATTTAAGTACATTAGAAGAAAAAAGAAGCAAAAGACCAAAAAACAACTAAAAAAGCATGAGAGCAAAATGACATAGTAAAACAAAACAAAGCATGAAAATAGAAAAGGTTGAGAGTAGCTCATGATTCCTTTAAGAAAGCAAGATAAGCAAGCTTTATAGCAACAACAGTAGGGATGACTGAGAAATGTCCAAGCCTTCAGTAAAGTTCCAACCTATGAAAGAATTCTACAAAAAATACTGCCAAAGAAAAAGTCATAGCTAAAAGGATAAGGATAAAGAGAGCAAAAGGAGTGAGCTGAGAAAGAAAAGGCTCAAGCTAAGTTAAGATCATCTCAAGGGGCAACAATGCATATGTTCATCCAAACTTCATAAGAAGAGTTACAATCATATGTAAAGCTACCAACAAAAGAGGGGAGGTGAGTAGCATCAAAGCCATCATAGCCATAGATACAGCCAGCCATCTAAGGCAAGTAGTCCATAGTGATCTAGTCCCCGCACCAAAAAAAAAATAGAGAAAATAACCGCCTAATATTCAACACAACCCACCAACTAAAACCCCACAATAGGCCAATCACATAAAGCCAACAACTTAGAAGTTATAACATTATCATTGGCCAAGCTAATGGAACCAAGAAGTAACACCACCATAAACACCACCAAAGATACCTTAACAAGCCAACAACTAAGACCAGCACACACAAAAGGAAGACAAAGGTAGCCACCAACCACCACAAACCAAAAATCCCAATTCAGAAGGATCAGTAAAGGTTTGGTCATCATAGCAAAAGTTTGCAGCAAATTGGCCAAGAAGAAGAAAAAAAACCAACAAAGAGAAAGGCAGCCAACCAAAATTCCAAGGACAACTAAAAGTCCTCCCACCAAAGAAGCTAAGTAAAACATCCATAAGGAAACCACCAGAGAATAACCCATCATTAGTAACCAACAAAGGAAAGATTCCCATCAGCCAAGAAAAGCATTAAAACCATCAAAACACCACACAATAGAGAAACAACCAACCAATCTAACCAGCCAACATAGCCTCCTAGCCAACCACCATAGCAATCGAAAACCCAAGTCAATGTAAAGACCAACATTATCCATCAAGCCAAAATTACCCTAAACATCCAAAATAACAGCCACCAAAAAGACCTAAACTAGCCAACCCAAAAAATTAACCAAACCCAAAGACATTGCAACCAAGAGAGAAAGGCTAAAATAAGAGGAGGATAAAACCAAAACCAAAAATAAAATAAAATAGAATCAGTAAAACTGACCACCAAGCCCCAGTCAACAAGATAGAGAAAGTAATAGCCAAACAAAAACCCCCCACCATTCCAAAATGATGCCATAACTAAACCACTAATAATCCCCTAGATATGTCACTAATAAAAAAAGGAAAAAATAGCCAAAACAACCAACTAGCCTAATCTAACCAACCAACACTACTAGTTAACCGCCACCAACAAAACCACCCATTCAACCATCACAGATAGATCCAAAATAGGTAAGTGAGCAACCGACCGTCAATCTCGATAACACCGACGCCTTACCTCATATTTTAACCTTCGCTTTTGTTGATTTTTCTTATGGTGGTTTTATTTCTCTATTTTTTTATTGTTTTTTATTCTTGCTCACCTCACTAGGAAGTGGTTTTTGCTGAGTTTATTTCTATACTTGAACCCCCTTCCTCTTTACCCCATTCTATACTCGCATGACATTTTTTTGGGTCATAGTGGTGTTGTTTTTAATTGGTTTCCCTATCCTCTGAGCCTGGTGGTTTTTTTTGTGGCTCATGCTTTGTGTCTTCTATTAGGTTATGGCTATGCCATATTTTGACCCCTTTTACCAATGAATGTTGGGTTTGCTCTCTAGTTTTGGTCGGTTGTGGGCTTATTCAAATTGGTGTTGTGATTATATGGTTGGTTCTCACTGGTTGCTCTTATTTGTTTCTTTCATTTGTTTGGCTATTTTGGGTGGTTATTTTCTATCTATTGTTGCCCTCTTGGTCGGCTTAGTTTTGGGTTTTTTGGTGTTTGTTGTTCTCCTTTATTGGTTTGGCTTGAGGTTTCTGTTGGTTTCATCTACCTTATGAATTAGAGTTAGTTGTTCTATGGTTATTGTCTCCCTATTTTCTCTTTTCTAGTGGCTGTCAGCTCTTTAGGATTTGGAAGGGGTTTTGTTTGCCTCCGGCCTTGTTCCTTTCCTTACAAATTTGCTGCTTGTGGTTGGGTGGTCTTCCTTGGCATTTTCTAGTTTGGCTAGGTGACTACCATTTTTTTTTTGGTTATTTTGGAGATCTCCAGGTGGGTTCTGGATTTGTATATTGTTGTTCTTTTCCCTCTTTTTATGCTTTGTATTGGCTCTGTATGGTATTGATGGTTGACTAGGATGGTTGGCTTTTTGGCTGGGTTGGTTGGGTGGATGTGTTTGATGGTTGGTTTAGGTGCTTTTGGTTGGTTTGCTGGTTATATCCTCTCTTGGGTGCGCTATTTTTCCTTATTTTTTTTCCTTCCCTTGCCGCTTTTCCCACCGCTCATCTGTGGTCGCTAACCTAGGTGGTTTTATTGGTTATTTTGTCGGTGGAAGATATAAGCTCTTGTTGTTTTTTTTGGTCATATTTTAGGACTTGTTGTTGGGGGTTGGTTGCTTGAGGGATTTTTTGCAGTTGTTGTCTTGCCTTGGATGCTTGTGCCTTGGCTTGGTGTTTTAGGCTTTATGTTGGCTGCTGGTATTGACTCCCTTTGGTTTAGTTGGCTCTCCTTGTTTCCTGGTATTTTCCTCTTAGTTGGTGATGGTGGATTTGCTTTCATTTTGGCTGCCTTGGTGGGGGTTTTGATGGAAATTTTTGGATGCCCTCTTGGTCTCTCTATGCTATGGCTTTCCTCTCTCTAGTGCTACTTATCTTCTACTATTTTGTTGTTTGGGTGGAGGTTTTGCCCTTGGATTTGGATTATTAGTGCTATGGACATAGTTGTGGGTTGTTCTGGGCAACTGACCTCATACTGTAGATGTTGGCTTTATGTGTTTGGTCTATGGATTTTGGTTGGGTTGGTCATGGGTCGTCTACACTGCTATTTTTCTCAAATTTTGTGGTGGAGGAACTAGATCAATATGGACTATTTTTCCTTGGATGGTTGCTTATATCAGATATGCTAGCTATGATGGCCTTGATGCTTGCCCATATCTTCTCTCTGGTTAGTAGCAAGCATATGATTGTCACCCTTCTCATGAAGTTTGGATGCTCATATGTATTATTTCCCCTTGAGATGATCTTAACTATGATCGAGCCTTCTCTTTCTCAGCCCTTTCTAAATTGTTTGCTTTATCATTTTCCCTTCAGCTATGACCATTGCCTTTGTACTATTTTGCATATTTCTTTTGTAGCTTGGAACTTAACAGATGGAATAATCTTCACTAAGCCAGCTCAAGTATAGTTGGTGAGGATCTTGCTTATCTTTCCTTCTCAAAGGGATCATGAGCTGCTGCTAACTAGTCCTTTTACTATTTTCTTAAGTTTTATTAGTCCTTTTTGTGTCTTTTCTCATATGCTTTTATGTTGTTGTTTTGCTCTTTTATTTTCTTTTTCCCATTGTACTTAGAAGGGCTTTAGCTCTTTAGGTTTCTTGTAGCTCTTTAGGTTTCAGTAGAAATTTGAGCTTTACCCCTTTCAAAGACATTATATCCTTTATTTTTATGGTAATAAAATTCTAACTTTCCCTAAAAAGGAAGAAACCTAAACACTAAGAATGGTTAGAACCTTGTCGAGTGGAACATTACCATCAACCAAGCTCAGTCTAGATCTGTGGTTGAGGCCAAGGTAGAGGAGGCAGTTATCGCAGTGGTAGGAGGTGCTGGTGGATATATAGGTGGTGGTCAGAGCAGTGGTGGTTATGGAGGCAGGAGGAGCAACAAAGGTTACAACCGTGGTGGTGGCAGAGGGAGAGATTAGGAATATGATGGTGGATCCTGCTACTTGAGAGGCCGGGTGGTTCATGGGAACTAGAAACCGAATGACTAGATCCGACCGGCCGCTTATGGAGGAGAGTCTTTATAAGAGATTATAGTCTAGTTTTGATTTGCTCAATGCGTGCTCATTTTTTATCTGTGGTGTCGCTTATGTCTTAGAAAACTTGGTGTGTTACTTGGTTGATGAAATTGAAAAGAAGAAATGTTGAATCTAAATTTGTTCTTTGTTAAAAAAAAAAGAAAAAAAACCAAAACTCTAAACCCTAAACTAAAACCTAAACCATAAACCTAAAACCTAAACCCTAGACCCTAAACCCTAAACCCTAAACCATAAAAACCATAAAAAACCTTAAACCCAAAATCCTAAACTCTAAAACCCTAAACCCTAAACCCTAAACCCTAAACCCTAAACCATAAATAATAAAAAAAACTAAATATACTAAATAAATCTAAACCTACAAGTTTACTAATTTTTTTAAAAACTTTAAACACTAAACTAAAACCCTAAACCCTAAATCCTAAACCCTGAACCCTAAAACATATAACCTAAAACCCTAAACCAAAATCCCAAACCCTACTAAACTCAAAATAAACCTGCTAAATCAAACTCTATAAAACCCTAAACCCTAAAAACCTAAAAACTAAACCTAAACTAAATAAAACCTAAAAATAATAGAAATAAAAAAGTGTAAACCTAAATAAATAAAATAATAAAATAAAATTAAAACTTAAACTAAAACCTAAACCTTAACCTAAAAATAAAATAAAATATAAAATTTAAACTAAACTAAAATAAAATAAATAAAAACCTAAACTAAACTAAAAAATAAAATAAACCTAAAAATAAAGACCTAAAAAAATAAAATTAAACCTAAAATTAAAATAAATTGAACCTAAATGAAAAATTAAAACATAAAAATAAACTTAAAACAAAATCCTAAAACATAAACCAAAACAAAACATAAACCTAAACATAAAAATAAAAAATAAAACCTAAACCTAAAGAAAAAAAAAAAGTAAAACTCAACTAAAAAATAAACCTATTCCTAAACCTAAACCTAAAAGATCTACCAAAATAAAAAACCAAAACTAAAATAAATAAACTAAACTAAATAAAAATAAAAAATAATCCTAAATATAAATAAAAATAAAGTAAAATAAAATAAAAAAATAAACTTAATATACTAAAGAAAACCTAAACCTATTGGATTACTTAATTTAAATAAAAAAACCATAAACCCTAAATCCTAAACTCTAAAACCTAAACCCTAAGCCCTAAACCCTAAACTTACAACCCTAAACCTTAAACCTAAACCCTAAACCCTAAACCCCAAACCCTAAACCTAAACTTAAAGTAATTGAATAAATTAAAAAATAAACCTAAGCCCTAAAATCTAATAAACCTAAACCTTAAGAATGGGCAGAACCTTAATGGTAGGAACATCATGGTCAACCAAGCTTAGTCTAGATCTGGTGATGGAGGTGAAGGCGGATGCAGCGATTATCGTAGTGGCGGTGGGGATCTGGAGGTGGTGGTCAGAGCAATGGTGGTTATGGAGGTGGGAGGAGCGACAGAGGTTACACCCATGGTGGTGGTGGAGAGAGAGATCAGGGATATGATGGTGGATCCTGCTACTCGAGAGGCTGGGTGGTTTTGAGAAGAGAAAGTGAAGAATGCGATCGCTACGTGGAACTGTCTTTACTGTAGAGATAGTTCTACTTATTTAAGGTTTTTGATTTGCTCTATGCGTGCTCATTTTTTATCTATGTCATCACTTTTGTCTTAGAAAACTTGTTGTGTTACTTGGTATATGAAATTGAAAAGAAGAAATGTTGAATCTGAATTTGTACTCTGTTAAAAATAAAAAAAAATAAAATAAAACCTAAAAATCCTAAACCCCAAACTAAAACTTAAACCCTAAACCTAAAACGTAAACCCTAAACCTAAATGCTAAACCCTAAAACCTAGAAACCCTAAACCCCAAACCCTAAACCCTAAAAATCTAAAAACCTAAACCTAAACCAAATAAAACCTAAAAATAAAATAAATAAAAAAACCTAAAAAAATAAATAAAAACATAAACTCAAACTTGAACCGAAACCTAAACGTAAAAAGAAAATAAATCAAAAATTAAAAACTAAACTAAAATAAAATTAATAAAAACCTAAGCTAAACTAAAAAAAATAAAAACCCTAAATAAAAAAAACTAAACCTAAAATAAAAATAAAATAAACATAAAATAAAATAAAATAAAAACTAAATAAAACCCTAAACTTAAAAAATAAACCAAAAAATAAAACTTAAAAGTAAATAAAAAATAAAACCTAAATCCTAAAAAAAAAAAAGCTAAACCTAAACCTAAACTAAAATAAACTAAACTAAAAAAAATAAAACTTAAACCCAAACCTAAAATAAACTAAACCTAAACCTAAACTTGAACTAAAAAATAAAACCTAAAAATAAACCTAAAATAAAAACTTAAAACCTAAACCTAAAAAAATAAAATAAAAACCTAAACCTAAAACTAAAAATAAAAAATAAATCCTAAACCTAAAATATAAAATAAAAGTAAAACTAAACTAAAAAATAAACCTAAACCTAAAAATAACTAAAATAAAAACCCTAAACTAAAATAAATAAACCTAAAATAAATAATCTATACTAAATAAAAATAAAAATAAACTTAAATAAAAATAAAAAATAAAATAAACCAAAATAAATAAAAAATAACCTAAATAAACTAAATAAACCTAAACTTACTAGTTCACTTAGTTTAAAAAAATAAAAATAATAAAAAAACCTATCCCTAAACCTTAAACCCTAAAACTAACCCTAAACCCTATACCTGAAACCCTAAACCCTAAAACCCTAAACCTTGAACCCTAAACCATAAAACCTAAACCTAAACCCTAAACCATAAACCCTAAACCCTAAACCCCAAACCCAAAAACCCTAAACTCTAAACTAATCCTAAACCCTAAACCCTAAACCCTAGTAATAAAAGCTAAAACCTAAAGCTAAACTAAATAAAACCTAAAATAAAATAAAAAAAAACTTACACCAAAATAAAATAAATAAAAATAATGTAAAATAAAATCATAAAAAATGAAACCTAAACCTAAAAATTAAAAATAAACAATAAAAACTAAACTAAAATAAACTAAATAAAAACCTTAACTAACAAAAAAATAAAAAACCTAAATAAAATAAAAACTAAACCTAAAATACAAATAAAATAAACCTAAAATAAAATAAGATAAAAATTAAATAAAAACATAAACCTAAAAAATAAACCAAAACATAAAACCTAAAAATAAATATATAAATAAAACAAATACCCAAAACAAAAAAATCTAAACCCAAAATAGAAAGAAAATAAACCTTAACCAAAACTAAAATAAATAAAACTTTAAACTAAACTTAAAATACACTAATCCTAAACCTAAACCTAAACTAAAAAAAATAAAACCTAAAAATAAACCTAAAACCTAAACCTAAAAAAATAAAATAAAAACCTAAACCAAAACATAAAATTAAAAAAATAAAACCTAATCCTAAAATATAAAATAAAAATAAAATTAAATAGAAACCTAAACCTAAAACATGAACTAAAATAAAAAACTTAAAATAAAATAAATAAACCTAAAATAAATAAACTAAACTAAATAAAAATAAAATAAGCTCAGATATAAATAAAAATAAAATAAACTAAAATAAATAAAAAATAAACTAAATGAACCTAAATCTGAGTTTACTTAATTTGAAAAAAAAATACTAAAACCTTAAACCATAAAACTAACTCCTAAACCCTAAACCCTAAATTTTAAACCCTAAAACACAAAACCCTAAACCCTAAACCATAAAACCTAATCCCAAAACCCTAAACCCTAAACCCTAAACCCCAAACCCAAAACGCTAAACCCAAAATCCTAAACCCTAAACCCTAAACCCTAAAAAGCTAAAAACCTAAGCCTAAACTAAATAAAACTTAAAAATAAAATAAAAAAAACTTAAACTAAAATAAAAAAAATATAAAATAAAATTATAAACTAAAACTAAACATAAACCTAACCTAAACCTAGACCTAAAAAATAAAAAAAATAAAAAAATAAAAAGTAAACTAAAATAAAATAAATAAAAACCTTAACTAACCTAAAATAAATAAAAAACTTAAATAAAATAAAAATTAGTCCTAAAATAAAATAAAATAAACTAAAATAAAATAAAAAAACTAAATAAAATCTAAAGTTAAAAAATAAACCAAAAAATAAAATCTAAAAATAAATAAAAAATAAAACCTAAACCCTAAACTAAAAAAAAACCTAAACCCAAAATATAAAAAAATAAACCCAACTAACATAAACAAAACTAAAATAAATAAAACCTAAACCTAAACCTAAACTAAAAAAATAAAACCTAAAAATAAACCTAAAATAAAAACCTAAAACCTAAGCCTAAAAAATTAAAATAAAAACCTAAACTTAAACTTAAAAGAAAAAAATAAAACCTAAACCTAAAAAATAAAATAAAAATATAACTAAACTAAAAATAAACTTAAATCAAAACCAATAGCTAAAAAATAAACTAAAATAAAAAACCTAAATTAAATAGATAAACCTAAAAGAAATAAACTAAACTAAATAAAAATAAAAAATAAAATAAACTAAAATAAACAGAAAATATACTAAATAAACTTAAACCTACTAGTTTACTTAATTTAAAAGAATAAAAATAAATAAAAAAACCCTATCCCTAAGCCCAAAACCTAAAACCCTAAAACCAAAAATCCTAAACCCTAAACCCTAAAACTTAAACCCTAAACCCTAAACCCTAAACCATAAACCCTAAATCCTAAACCCCCCAAAAAAAACCACCCTAACCCTAAACTAATAAAATAAACCTAAACTAAATAAAACCTAAAAATAAAATAAATAAATAAACCTAAACCAAAATAACATAAATAAAATAATATAAAATAAAATCATAAAATAAAACCTAAACCTAAATCAAACCTAAGAAAATAAAAAAAATAAAACTAAACTAAAATATAATAAATAAAAAGCTTAACAAAACTAAAAAAATAAAAACCTAAATAAAATAAAACTAATCCTAAAATAAAAATAAAATAAACCTAAATAAATAAAAATAAACCTAAAAATAAAATAAATATTATAAAAACTAAACTAAACCTAAAATGAAATAAAATAAACCTAAACATAAACTAACCTAAACTAAACCAAAAATAAAACCTAAACCAAAATCTAAAATAAACTAAACCTATACCTAAACCTAAACTAAAGAAAATAAAATATATTGAAAATAAATCTAAACCTAAACTAAAAAATAAAACCTAAAAATAAACCTAAACAATAAACAAAAAAAATCCTAAACCTAAACCTAAAAATAAAAAATAAAACCTAAACTTAAAAAGTTAAAATAAAAATAAAACTAAACTAAAAAGTAAACCTAAACTTAAACCTAAACCTAAAAAATAAACTAAAATAAAAATGTAAACTAAACTAAAATAAACTAAAATAAAAAATATAAACTAAAATAAATAAACCTAAAATAAACAAATAAAACTAAATAAAAATAAAAATAAACTTATATAAAAATAAAATAAACTAAAAAAGATTAAACCTACCAGTTTACTTCATTTAAAAAAATAAAAAAAACCCTAAGTCAAAGCCCTAAACCACAATAAACCTAAACTCTAAAATCTACCCCTAAAACCCTAAACCCCAAAACCCTATCCCCTAAAACCTAAACCTTAAAACCTAAAACCCTAAACCCTAAACCCTAAACTAGAACCCTAAAACCAACAATTTAAAACCCTAAACCCTATGCCCCAAACCCTAAACCCTAAACCCTAAAAACATAAAACCTAAACCTAAACCAAATAAAACCTAAATAAATAAATAAAAAAACCTAAACCTAAATATAATATAAAAATAAAATAAAATAAAATTTAAACTAAAAATAAAACTAAACCTAAACATAAACCTAAACCTAAACCTAAAAATAATATAAAATAAAAATTAAAAATTAAACTAAACTAAAATAAATAAAACCTAAACTAAACTAAAAAATAAAATAACCTAAATAAAATAAAAAAAAACTAAATGTAAAATAAAAATATACCTAAAATAAAATAAAATAAAATAATATAAAAACTAAATAAAATTATAAACCTAAAATAAATAAAAAATAAAACCTAAACCCTAAACTAAAAAAAAACCTAAACCAGAAATAAACAAAATAAAATAAACCTAAACTTAAACAAAAATAAACTAAACTAAAATAAATAAAACCTAAACTTAAATCTAAACCCTAAACTAAATAAAATAAAATAAACTAAAAATAATCATAAACCTAAAGTAAAAAAATAAAACCTAAAAAGAAACCTAAAATAAAAACCTAAAACCTATACTTAAAAAAAATAAAATAGAAACCTAAACCTAAACCTAAAATAAAAATAAAATCAAAACATAAAAAATAAAATAAAAATAAAACTAAACTAAAAAATAAACATATATCTAAATCTAAACCTAAAAATTAAACTAAATTAAATATTCCTAAAATATATAAACTAAATGAAAAAAATAAAAAATAAACATAAACAAAAATAAAAAATAAACTAAATAAACTTAGACCTACTAGTTTACTTAATTTAAAAAAACCCTAAATTTAAACCCTAAATCCTAAAACTGCCCTGAACCCATTTATTTGAGCATCTTCTCTCTCCTATGTTTCTTTGGTGCTCTAGCAAATTCCATTTCCCATGTGGAAGCGTGTCCCCTCTGTGCCTTTTCTTGTGGACATCTCAGATGGTGACTCTAATTTGACGATTTTACTCTACTTGTGTCTTCTCCTATCATGTGTTGTTGTTGATCATGGCTACATTTTTCCTTCCCCATGAGGAAATCCACGAGATTACACCGTCAAGGTTTCGATTCTTTGGGGTCTCGCATAAATCCATTACTATCATCAAAATCATTGAAGGATGTTCTTGCGGGTAAGGCTAATTATGCTAGTAAGTCTCTCGAGCTTATCTCGACTTCCTTTCGGGGTGTACCCAGGATAATGTGTTCTAATTCAGTTATGGAAAGGCTTGCGATGTCCTTTGAATTCACTTTGGTGGGTAAATTTTCTTTGTGTCATCCTACTTTGGAGAATATTCAATCTTTTTTCCATAGCTTGAAACACTTTGGAATTTTTTCTATCAAATTGATCGATTCCCATCATGTATTGATTCAGCTTTCCAATGACTTACATTACTCTCATGATTTTTCTCGATGCTCATATTTTGTTTTCAATTCTTAGATGCAATTATTGAAATGGATGCCCTTTTTGATATTAAGGAGGAATCTCCTATTGTTCCGGTTTGGATCTCTCTTCCCAATTTGCGTGTCCATTTCATTAATCATGAATTTCCTTTTATTGTGGGTGCATTGTTTGGTCATCATCTTCAAGATGATCAGGTGATTTCTTCTAATACCCGACCATCTGTTGCTTGGATTTTAGTCGAGTTGGATATAACTAAAAAATTTCCAAAGGAAATTTGGCTAGGATCAAAGAAATATGGTTATTTGCAAAAAGTGGATTTTAAGAATTTTCCTATTTTTTGTTCCCATTGCAAAATTCATGGTCATAGAGTTTTAGATTGCTTTGTGGTTCATCCTCACCTTAAGAAACCTAAACCCGTTCATAATAATTTGGATCCCAATCTGAAGGTGCCCTCAGTTAAACCACAGAAAGCTATTCTTATGGACAATTATTTACCTGAATCCAAGGGACATTATCTTGATCCTCCCACTGCTCCTTTGGACAATGCTATAGTTCTTAAGCGATCGACTTTTGGATGTCATGTTAATAAGGATGCATTACCTTTTAATGGGCCTATAGTTGAATCCCCTAATATTGGTAATAATATGGATAATAATAAGTTTTCAAAACTTATGGATGATGATTCTATCTCAAATGATTCCATTCACCTTCTTTGCCACCTTTAATTGAATAAAATGTGATCCTTGATAAAGGCTTGAATGGTGAGCAAACTAATGATAAAGTTTCTAATCCTGACTTAGGCACTTGTGCTTTAAATGGCTCTAATCTTTCTCCTACTTTTTTGTCTAATGTTGAACTAATTTCTATTCTGATACTTCAACATAATAATGATTTGGAAGAAGGTGAAGTGGCTTGCAATGATGTCTTAAATGTGCAACCTTATTCCAAAAATATCCCTGAACAATCTCTATCAGATGGTGATGTTGTGGATATGACTAATAAATTTCAAATGACTTTTAGGAAGAAAAATAAAACTCCTAAAGCTAAATTTTCTAATTTTGCCAGAGTTTCTAGATATAGCTCTTCTGCCCAAAAATAAATTATTTCTTTCATAATTTGGAATGTGAGAGGGATTGGTACCCTCTGTGTTAGAAATAGATTTAGAAACTTAGTTCGTACTCATAACATTTCCTTCTTGGCTATCTTGGAACCCTTTATTCTTCCTTCTAACATTTCTTTTGTTTCTAGAATGATTGAATTTGGAAATTTTTTTGCTAACTTGAGCAATAAAATTTGGATATTTTGGAATAGTCCCTATGTTCTAAGTTTTGGATGATTTATCCCAAGTTGTGAATGTTAAGAGTACTTATGATAATTTGTGTTGTTTGGGTTTATTTGTTTAATCTTCTTGTAATAGAAATGATAGATGGATTCTTTAGGAGGATCTTATTAACTTTTCTTGTTATGTTGATGCACCTTGGTTTGTGGGTGGAGACTTTAATACTATCTCTTCTTCCTCTTAATTGGTTGGTGTTAATGCACCGAACTTATTTTCTATGAAAATTTTTAATAACATGATCCTTGATTGTCATCTTACTAACATTCTCTTTAGTGGGTCTCAATTTAACTGGAATAATTATAGACTCTAGCAAAGGCATGATAGGGTTCATTTTAATCGTCAGTGGATTAATCCTTTCCCTAGTACTTCTATGGAGCACTTAAGAAGAACCCTTTCAGACCATTTTCCCTTGCTTATTAATGTGAATTATATTGCTAATAGATCCTCCTCCCCTATCCCTTTTATCTTCCAAAATATGTGGCTGATCGATGATAGATTTTTGGATGTTGTTGCTAGTAACTAGGGTGAACCTCTCCATCCTGATGACTATATTTTGGGATGAGGAGATTGTGGTTCAAATTAAAATACTTAAATAATGCCTAGTGGAATAAACATTATTTCAAGAACCTTTTTTCAATATTAATAAAATGGAGAATAAGGTAACCATTTTGGAAGGTGATGTTGTTAATGATCCTTCTAAAATTCATATGTTGGCTCAAAGATGATAGGTTAACATGTTTTCAAGACATGGAGGTGACCTATTCGTTGTAAAATGCTTTTATGAAACAAATCTTTGATGGTGATCAAAATACTAAATATTTTCATGCCATGGATAAAAATGAAAAAGCTACAAATCACATCCATAAAATGAAAATTAATGATGGAGTTTAGTGTTCAGATAAAAAGGAGCTTACTAACTTTACAATTTCTTTTTATAAAGAGCTTCGGATTAAAAATGTTGCTTATGATGATATTTCATGGCCTAAAGTTATTCCTAATCTTATTTTTGATGATGATAACAATATGCTTTCTGCCTTACCTTCTGAGTCTGAAATTGCTAAAATTTTTTAGAGTATGAATAAAGACTCTGTGGTTGGTCCTGATGGTTATACTGCCCTTTCTTTGCCAAAAATGTTGGATTATAATTAAAGAGGACTTGATTAAAGCTATTCTTGATTTTTTTAAGGGTAGTATCCTTCCTAAATAAACCTAAACCTACTAGTTCACTTAGTTTAAAAAAATGAAAATAATAAAAAAAACCTATCCCTAAACCTTAAACCCTAAACCATATACCCTAAACCATATACCGAAACCCTAAATCCTAAAATCCTAAACCATAAACCCTAAACCCTAAACCCTAAAACCTAAACCCTAAACCATAAACCCTAAACCCTAAACCTCAAACCCAAAATCCCTAAAGCCTAAATTATAAACCCTAAAAACCTAAACACCTAAAGTTAAACTAAATAAAACCTAAAAATAAAATAAATAAAAATAATGTAAAATAAAATCATAAAAAAACTAAATCTAAACCTAAAAAAATAAAAAATAAATAAACAAAAAACTAAATAAAAATAAATAAATAAAACCTTTAACTAAAATAAAAACCTAAATAAAATAAAAGTAAATCTAAAATAAAATAAAATAAACCTAAAATAATATAAAATAAAATTAAATAAAACTTAAACTAAAAATAAACCAAAACATAAAACCTAAATAAATAAAATAAAAAACCAAACATAAAATAAAAAAGCTAAACCCAAAGAAATAAAATAATAAACCTAAACCAACTAACTAAACTAAAATAAACAAACTTAAAATAAACTTAAAATAAAAATCCTAAACCTAAATAAACTAAAAAAATAAAACCTAAAATAAACCTCTAAATTAAAAATAAAACCTAATCCTAATATAAAATAAAAATAAAACTACACTAAAAATAAAACTAAATAAAACCTAAACTTAAAACATAAAATAAAAAAACTAAAATATAAAATAAAATAAATAATCTAAACTAAAATAAAAATAAACTTGGACATAAATAAAAAAAATAAACTAATAAATAAAAAAAATAAACTAAATGAACCTAAACCTACCAATTTACTTAATTTAAAAATAAAAAACCCATCCCTAAACCATAAATCACCCTAAACCCTAAATTCTTAATTTTAAACCTAAAACCCTAAACCCTAAAACCATAAACCTAAACCCAAACCCTAAAATAAACCATAAAGCCTAAATCCTAAACCTAAAACTCTAAACCCTAAACTAAAACTCTAAACTAAACTAAAGCTAAAACCTAAGCTAAACTAAATAAAACCTATAAATAAATAAAAACTTAAACTAAAATATAAAATAAAATCATAAACTAAAAACCTAAACTTAACCTAAACTACCAAATTAAAAAATAATAAAATAAAAACTAAACTAAAATAAAATAAATAAAAAACTAACCTAAAATAAATAAAACTTAAATAAAATAAAACTAATCCTAAAAAATTATAAACTAAATAAAATAAAATAAAATAAAATAAAAACCTAAATAAAAACCAATAACCTAAAAAATAAATAAAATAAACCTAAACTACCAAAAAAACTAAAAATATAAAAAAAATAAAATAAACCTAAACTAAACTAAATAAAATAAAACCTAAACTACCAAAACCTAAACTAAACTAAAAAAAATAAAAAATAAACCTAAAATAAAACAACCTAAACCTAAAAAATAAAATAAAACCTTAA
Organism: Cymbidium sinense; assembly: GCA_021442155.1. NCBI lineage: Eukaryota > Viridiplantae > Streptophyta > Magnoliopsida > Asparagales > Orchidaceae > Cymbidium > Cymbidium sinense. The sequence goes on along the minus strand of CM038219.1, from coordinate 158,600,941 downwards.
AAAGCAAAAATAAAATCTAAACCTAAAATATAAAATAAAATATAAAATAAACCAAAAATAAACTTAAATCAAAATTAATTAAAAAATAAACTAAAATAAAAACCTAAACTAATAAAAAAACATAAAGAAATAAACTAAACTAAATAAAAAATAAAATAAACTAAATAAAATAAAAGATAAAATAAACTAAAATATATGAAATAACTAAATAAACTTAAACCTACTAGTTTACTTAATTTAAAAAATAAAAATAAAGAAAACCTATCCCTAAGCCAAACCAAAAACCCAAAATCTTAAACCCTAAACCATAAAAACCCCAAAAAAACTACCTAAACTAAAAACTAATAAAAAAAATAAACCAAATAAAACCTAAAATAAAATAAAAAAACCTAAACCAAAATAACATAAATAAAATAATATAAAATAAAATCATAAAATAAAATGAACCTAAATCAAAACCTAAAAAAATAAAAAAAATAAAACTAAACTAAATATAATAAATAGAAAACAACTAAAAAAAATAAAAAAACCTAAATAAATAAAAACTAATCCTAAAATAAAAATAAAATATGAAATAAAATAAAATAAATAAAAAACTAACTAAAAAAAATAAACAAAAAAATAAACCTAAAAGAAATAAAAAATATAACTAAAAACCTAAACTAAAAACACCTAAACTTAAAATAAAAAAATAAACCTAAATATAAACTAACATAAACTAAACTAAAAGAAATAAAACCTAAACCAAAATCTAAATAAACTAAACTTATCCCCTAAAAATAAAAAATATCTTAAAATAAACCAAAACTAAAAATAAAATAAAATAAATCTAAAATAAACCTAAAACATAAATAAAAAAAAATAAAAACCTAAACATAAACCTAAAAATAAAATAAAAACCTAAAAAAAACAAATAAAAATAAAACTAAACTAAAAGTAAACCTAAACTAAACCTAAACCTAAAAATAAACTAAAATAAAAAATGTAAACTAAACTAAAATAAACTAAAATAAGAAAATAAAATAAAATAAATATAAAATAAATAAACTAAACTAAAATAAATAAAAAATAAAATACCTATATAAAAAATTAATAATTAAAATAAACTAAATTAAAACCTTTAAATTTAAAATAAAAAATAAAACCCTAACTCAAACTCTAACCAAAAAACCTAAATAAACACTAACCTTAAACCTACCCAAACTGAAAAACCTAAACCTACCTTACCCTAACCTAAAACCTAAAAAACCCTGCCTCCCCTAACCCAATGAACCTAAACCTTAAATACATAAAACCTAAACCTAAACTAAATAAAACCTAAAAATAAATAAATAAACCTAAACTAAATATAATATAAAAAATAAAAAATAAAACTAAACTAAAACTAAACCTAATCATACGACCTAAACCTAAAAATAATATAAAATAAAATTAAAATATAAAAAATAAAATAAAATAAACTAAAATAAAATAAATCTAAAATTAAAAAACAATAAAATAAAAAAATAAATGTAAAAATAAAATAAAATATATATAAAATAAAACTAAATAAAATCCTAAACCAAAATAAATAAAAATAAAACCTAAACCCTAAAAAAAACCTAGGAATAAAGAAAATAAAATAAACTAAACTTAAACAAAATAAACTAAACTAAAATAAATAAAACCTAAACCTAATGTAAACCCTAAACTAAAAAAATAAACTAAAAATAAACATAAACCTAAAGTAAAAAAATAAAACCTAAAAAGAAACCTAAAATAAAAACCTAAAACCTATACAAAAAAAAAATAGAAACCTAAATCTAAAAATAAAAAAAAAACAAAATCAAAAATAAAAATAAAATAAAAAAAATAAACTAAACAAAAAAATATACATATAAACCTAAACCTAAAAATTAAACTAAATTAAATATTCCTAAAATATAATTAAATGAAAAAATAAAAATAAAATAAATAAACTTAAAAATTGGTTTACATAATTAAAAAAATCAAAAGCTAAACCAAAAAATCTTAAAACCTAAACCCTAACCCTAAACCTTAAAATTAACCCATTGGTTTACTTAATCTTTTCCCTAGTACTTCTATGGAGCACTTAAGTAGAACCCTTTACCATTTCCTTGCTTATTAATGTGAATTTTATTATTAATAGATCCTCCTCCTATCCCTTTTTATCTTCTAAAATATGTGGTGGATGATAGATTTTTGATGTTGTTGCTAACTGGGTGAATCTCCATCCTGATGACTATATTTTGGGATGAGGAGATTGTGGTTCAAATTAAAAAGACTTGAATAATGCCTTAGCAATAAACATTATTTCAAGAACCTTTTTTCAATATTAATAAAATGGAGAATAAGGTAATCATTTTGGAAGGCAAAGTTGTTAATGATCCTTCTAAAATTCATATGTTGGCTCAAGCTAAAGATAGGTTAACATGTTTTCAAGACATGGAGGAGACCTATTGGTTGTAAAATGATTCTATGAAACAGATCTCTGATGGCGATCGAAATACTAAATAATTTCATGCCATGGTTTAAAATGAAAAAGCTATAAATCACATCCATAAAATTAAAATTAATGATGGAGTTTAGTGTTGATAAAAGGAGGTTGACTTTGTTTCTTTTATAAAGAGCTTAATAAAAATGTTGCTTATGATGATATTTCATGGCCTAAAGTTATTCCTAATCTTATTTTTGATGATGATAACAATATGCTTTCTGCCTTACCTTCTGAGTCTGAAATTGCTAATATTTTGTAGTATGAATAAAGACTCAGTTGGTCCGATTGTTATCGCCTTTCTTTTCCAAAAATGCTTGATTATCATTAAAGAGGACTTGATTAATGCTATTCATGATTTTTTCAAGGGTAGTATCCTTCCAAAATATTTTTCTAGCACCTCCATTATTATAATTCCTAGAAAAAACAATCCTGAAGTTTGGAGTGATTTTAGGCCGATTAGCCTTTGCTCATTTTTTAATAAACTTATCTCTAAGATCTTGGCTAAAAGATTGAGTATCTTGCTTCTTAAAATTATCTCCCCAAATCAAATTAGTTTTGTTCAAGGGAGATCCATTTCTGATAATGTTCTTTTAGCCTAAGAGATGATCCATGATTTAAATGCCAAAGTTCATAGTGGAAACCTGCTTTTAAGCTTGACATTTCCAAAGCTTATGTTAATATTGGTTGGGCTTTCTTATATAAAATTTTGGCTTTATTTGGGTTCTCTAATCAATTTATTACTTTAATTAAGAATGGGATTGAGAATTCTTAATTTTTTATGCTTCTTAATGGTGAAGTGCATGATTTTTTCTCTTCTTCAGTTGGGTTAAGGCAAGGGGACCCTCTTTCTCCTATCCTCTTCATTATTGTTGTGGAATATCTTTCTACTTGTATTGAGCATATGTTTAGTAGAATTCCTAACATGTACTACATAACCATTAGTGGGTTTCCCATTTCACACCTTAGTTTTATTGATGATTTAATTATATTTTGCAATGCCTCCACTCTTTATATTACAAAGATTATGTAAGTTCTTAACTCATTTGATAGGGAGAGTGGCTTGAATATCAATCATGATAAAAGTTGTTTTATTACTAGCTCTTCTATCTCCTTATCTAAGATCAATGTTATCAAGAATATTATAGGTTTTCTCATCAAAATCTCCTATCAAGTATCTAAGGATTCCTTTATATAGAGATGTGAAAAGATCTTCTTTATTTAATGAAGTTATTTAGAAAATAAATAATAAAACCTCATCTTGGGAATTTCATTTACTTTCCTTTGGCTAGACTTATCCGATCAAAAGTATCTCTATATCTATGTATCTAGTGTGTACTATTGTTCCTACCTGTTCTATTATTAAAATGATCATTAGACTTTTAATAAATTATTTTTGGGGTTCTAATTCATCTATCAAAAGATTACATTAGGCTAGTTGGCACAACTGTTGTAGTACTAATAATGAAGGTGGCTTCGGTTGTAAAATACTAGAGGATTTTATTAACTTTTTTTCCTATAAAATATGTTGGAACTATAGAAATAAACATAATTACTAGTCCAAGTTTATGCATGCTAAATATTGCTAGAAAAACATCGCCTCATATATGCTTTCAAATCTGGGGATTCTCCTCTATGGAGAAGACTTTGTAGTATCAAATGGAATGCTAAGAATTTAATTTCTTGGTGTGTCAATTCTAGTTCCTCATTCTTTTGGCAAGACAATTGGCTTGAGATGGATTTATTGATTCCCTTCTTAATACTCAATCCACCATGGTGCTTAAGATTCATCAGTTAATTATTAATAATAAGTGGGATGTGGCTCAATTGAATAACCTTGTTCCTAATGTGATCATTGACAAAATACTTAAAATTTGTCCTTTCCCTAATGAACCCGACCAAATTCTTTCAAAAAATTCTTTTTATGGAGATTTTGTTTTTAAGGATATTTGGAATTTTATTAGATTTAAATTTCAAGAGTTCTTAGTTTTTTTACTAAAATCTAGAATATTAGTGTCCCTACTTCTTACTCAGCTTTAACATGGTGCATTCTAAAGCATTATATCCATGTGGATGCTACACTTTTGAAAAAAGGTTTCCATCTCCCCTCTAAATGTCACTATTGATATCACATTGAAAGTATGGATCATGTTTTTTTGTGAATGGCCCTATTGTAGCTAGAATGTGTAATTAGTATGATAATATTTTTATTACTTTCCATTTTAATGGCACATTTTCTATTATGCAACTCCTTGAAGCATGTTTCTCTTATACTTCTAAGGGTCATGTTAAAATTGGTTTAACTATTAATATTCTTTGGTATATTTGGATGGATAGAAATGATGTAAAGCATCATAATATTCTTATGGATTATAATCATATCATTGCTAGATCCAAAAATAAAATTTTGTCTCTTTTCAAAGCCAATCTTCTTACTCACTCCAATTTTAAAGGGTACAAGTCTATGGCATTGAAATTTGGCATTAACCTTCCACCCTATAATGTCTCTCCTACCCAGAAATTTATATACTGGATTAAACCTAATTATCATTACATTAAGGTTTACACAAATGGCTCAGTTTCTAATGGTTACTATGGCTGTGGTGGGATTTTGAGAGATCACAATAGCAAGGTTATCTCTACTTTTGCCTTTAGAGCCTTATTATGTTTTATTTGTTGAACTTAAAGGCATTCATCATGGCAATTCCATTTCTTTACAACAAGGTTTTAATAAGATTTGGTTTGAAGTGGGTGCTCTCCTTCTTTTAGATTACTCAAATATGATGCTCATGGTAATGCTAAAGTGTATTATTTACTTAATCATACTAGGAGGCTTCTTTCTATCCTAAATTTTCAAATTTCTGATATTTATAGGGAAGCCAACTCTTGTGCTGACTTTCTTAACAATTTGGGGGCCAAGTCTTCTTTTTTACAAATATTTTCTAATGATGACATACCTTTCCTTTTAAGGGGTCTTGTGAATCTAGATAAAATTGGATTGCCTTATCTGAGAAGCTTTTAGCTCTTCTTTCCACCTTTGGGGCTTCCATGTTGGTGTTTTTGATTAGTATTTATTTTCTCCTTTGCTAGCTTGGTCTTGAGTTTTTTTTCACTTAAATATATTTTTAATCTTTAGTTTGAGTTCTTCCCATTCTTTGGATAGGTTGGGGTTTTCTTTCCATTTATTAGATTTTTGCTATAGTGTTTATTTTTTTATTTATCTTCTCTCCCACCTTGGTAGAGGTGTTTGTAGCAGGTGGAGGCTGTTGGGTTTTTCCTGTCTTCTGGATGGTGTGGTTCTCTTTATTGGTTGGATCTCTCTACAGTTTAGTTTGTTAATTTTGGAATTTATGGTTGACTGGTTGCTGGTGTTGCTTGGCTGTGAGTTTTTTTCCCTTTCTAGGTGCTCATGTTGGATTTGTTAACTTCCTACTATGGCTGGTTGTCCTATCACTTTGTTATTTGCTGATTAGGATGGCTTTTTTAGGTGTTTTTGGTGGTCCTTTCTATCATGAGTCTCACCCTTCTCACCTTCTCTTATCATCTTAGATTTTACTTGTGCTATTTAGGGTGTGGGTTTCTTGGTTGGGGCTTGCTCATCCGAAGGTGGCTATTGGTAGCTTTTTGTGGATTTAGCTCCTACTGCTAAGAGGGGTTGTGTGGCCTTAAGGGCTCTTTATTTTTTTTGTTGTTGTTTGGAGAATTATTTTCCTGCAGCTACTTACCCTTACTTTACTGCTGTTCTGGATGAGTGTGAGGTTGGATGCTACTGGATTGTTATATCTTTTGAATATTGGGTGCACCTCACATCGAGGTTTTTTTGATTTGCATTCTAAATTGGAAAGCTGAAAACTACCTATTGGATGTTTTTTGGACTTTGGTGATGATGACTCTGTTTGGGTTCCTTTTTGTTATTATCTCTGTTTGTTGGATTGTTTTCGATCCTAAAGGGCATTTTCTTTTTCTGTCTTTGGTTGTTGTCTCTAGCTATTTGAATAGGATTTTCCTTTCCTTAGATTTGGATTGGTGGGTGTTGCCTATAGCTTTCCCATAAGATATTTTGAATGTTTGTGACTAGATGACAACTTCTGTCTTTCATAGATGGTTCTAAATTTGATGATTAGAATCCTTGGCTATCTTGGTGGATTGCAGGGTGGCCTGCCTTATTGGTTGCTAGAATTGGTTGCTCTAGCTGGCTGGGTTGGTTAAAAGAGATTTTACTAGGTTATAATTTTCTTAATCTTTTTGAGTCTATGTTTGGAACTGGCTGCTTACTTTTCCATTCTTCTCTTTTTGTTTCTACTTGCTAGGATATTTAGTTATCGATTGTGGATGAACCTCTCCACTTTCCTATTTTGATGGCTACCTTGCTACCTAACATTCTTGTTGTTGGTCTTACTGTTACTCTAGGTATTATTGCTTCTAGATCTTTGCATGTTCTTTTAATGGATGACCTTATAAACTATGTGCTTCCTTGTGCCTTTGTTTCATCTCAATTTACTACTTTTCCCATATTTTGAGGTTTTCTCCTAGTAATTGTGTTCGCAATTCTTGGTGGTGGCTTTGGTGGTGCTCCCTCTGGTTTAATGATATCTAGATGTTTTACCTCCTTATCTATACTGAGCTTAATATCTCTAAATGCTGGGTGTTTGCAGGTTATATTTATTATTTGAAGTTTTATGCAGGTTCGTCTGATGATTGTCATTGCATAAGGTGCTACAAGAGGTATGCTGGCAATGATGGCCTTGATGTTTCCCACTCCTTCTTTTTGCTAATAGTTCTATTTATAATTGCAACCCTTCACCAACGTGAATACAAAGGGTTTCACAAGCCTTTCCATAATTGAATCAGAACACATATTGTTAGTAGACCTCAAAAGGAGATAGAGATAAGCTCGAGAGACTCACCAGTGAAATTATCCTTTCTAGCAAGAAAATCCTTGAAAGATTTCAAAGTCATCGATGGATTTAATCCAGAGATGACCAAGGAGTCAGAAACCTTAATGGGGAAGCAGAAACCACAACCATGGTCAACCACGACACATGCAAGGAGAAGCCGAAAGCTGAGCAAATCCATCAAAATGGAATCCCCAGTCGAATTGCACACAGGAAAAGCCACAAAGGAGACGCGGCTCCATAGGGCAAATGGAATTCGACAGAGCACCAAAAAAATGGAAGAGCGAGAAGTTGCTCAAATGATTTGAATTATTTTAGGTTTAGGTTTATGTTCAAGTTCAGGTTTTAGTTTAGTGTTTAGGGTTTTTGGTTTCAGGGATTAGGGTTAGTTTAGGGTTTAGGGTTTAGGATTTTTTTAAATTAAGTAAACCGGTAGGTTTTGGTTTATTTAGTTTATTTAGTTTATTTTTTATTTTTTTAATTTATTTTATTTTTTATTTTTATTCAGGTTTATTTTTTATTTTTATTTAATTTAATTTATTTATTTTAGGTTTATTTATTTTAGTTTACATTTTTTATTTTAGTTTATTTTTTGGATTTAGGTTTAAGTTTATGTTTATTTTTTAGTTTAGTTTTAGTTTTATTTTATTTTTTCGTTTAGGTTTTATGTTTTATTTAGGTTTATTTTAGGCTTCATTTTTTAGTTTAGCTTTAGGTTTATTTTTAGTTTATTTTATTTTATTTAGTTTAGGGTTTAGGTTTAGTTTATTTTAGGATTTATTTATTTTAGTTTAGTTTATTTTACGATAGGTTTACATTTATTTTATTTAGTTTATTTAGTTTTTTTTAGTTTAGGGTTTAGGTTTTATTTTTAGGTTTATTTTTTAGGTTTAGATTTTTATTTTATTTTATTTTATTTTAGCTTTATATTATTTTTTATTTTACAATTAGGTTTTATTTTATTTAGGTTTTTAATTTTTAGGTTTATTTTATTTTTTTTAATTTTGTTTCTTTTTTTATATTTTAGTTTATTTTTTATTTTTTATCTTATTTTATTTTTAGGTTTAGGGCTTATGTTTAGCTTTTTTTATTTTTTATTTTTATTTTCTTAGGTTTAGGTTTATTTATTTATTTTATTTTAATGTTTTATTTTGTTTTAGGTTTAGGTTTTAGGTTGGTTATGGTTTTGGGTTATAGGTTTTTGGGGTTCAAGGTTTGGTTTGGTAGGGTTTTAAGGATTTTTGGGTTTAGGATTTAGGGTTTAGGGTTTAGGGTTTAGGTTTTATGGTTTATGGTTTAGGGTTTTAGGGTTTATGATTTAGGGTTTTGGGTTAGTTTTAATGGTTAGGGTAATTTTATTTTTATTTTTTTGTTTAGGATTTAAGGTATAGGGTTTAGCATTTTTTAGGGTTTAGGGTTTTGTGTTTAGGGTTTTCTTTTTAATTAAGTAAATAAGTTTATTTAGGTTTATTTAGTTTATTTTTTAATTATTTTAGTTTATTTTATTCTTTATTTTTATTTAGGTTTATTTTCTATTTTTATTTAATTTAGTTAATTTATTTTAGGTTTTAATTTTGTTTACCTTTTTAGTTTAGGTTTAGGTTTATGATTATTTTTTAGTTTAGTTTTACTTTTATTTTATTTTTTAGATTTAGGTTTTATTTTTTTTCATTTTGGTTTAGGTTTAGGTTTTTATTTTATTTTTTTTACAATTAGGTTTTAAGATTTTAGTTTAGGTTTATTTTGGTTTTTCTTTTTTTTTATTTTAGTTTACTTATTTATTTTATTTTATTTCAGTTTTAGTTTTAGTTTATTTTGGTTTAGGTTTAGTTGTCTTTTATTTAATTTATTTAGTTTATTTATTTTTTAGTTTAGGTTTAAGTTTATTTATTTTCATTTTAGGATTAGTTTTTATTTTATTTTGGGTTTATTTTTAATTTTTTTATTTGCAGTTATATTTTTTTGATTTATTTATTAAGTTTAGGTTTTTATTTAGTTTTAATTTTATTTTATTTTAAGTTTAATTTATTTTTATTTTAGGTTTAGTTTAGTTTTTATATTTATTTTTTTTTTAGGTTTAAGTTTAGGTTTTTCTTTTCTTTTTCTAGGTTTAGGTTTAAGGTTTTTATTTTAGATTTATTTTTAAGTTTTATTTTTTAGGTTTGGTTTAGGTTTATTTTTAGTTCATTTTATTTTATTTAGTTTAGGGTTTAAGTTTAGTTAATTTTAGGTTTAGGTTTAGGTTTTATTTATTTTAGTTTAGTTTATTTTAGTTTAGGTTTAGATTTATTTGTTTATTTATTTTAGGTTTAGTTTTATTTGTTGAGGGTTTAGGTTTATTTTTTTTATTTTAAGGTTTTATTTTTAGGTTTATTATTTAAGTTTAGGTATTTAGTTTATTTTTAATTTATTTTATTTTAGGTTTATATTATGTAGGGTTTAGGGTTTCGAGTTTAGGGTTTACAGTTATAGGATTAAGGTTTAGGGTTTAGGGTTTGTTTTAGGATTTAGGGTTTAGAGTTTTTTAGAAAAAAATTAAGTAAACAGATAGGTCTAGGTTTATTTATTTTTATAGTTTATTTTTTTTATTTATTTTAGTTTATTTTATTTTTTATTTTTAGGTTTATTTTTTAGTTTTATTTAGTTTAGTTTTCTATTTTAGTTTATGTTTTTTTATTTTAGTTTATTTTATTAGGTTTAGGTTTAGGTTTATCTTTATTTTATTTTTTAGTTTTTTTTATTTTCTTTTTAGGTTTAAGTTTTATTTTATTTTAAGTTTAGTTTTAGGTTTATTTATTTTAGTTTAGTTTATTTTAGTATAGGTTTAGGTTTATTTTATTTTGTTTATTTTAGATTAGGTTTTTTTAGTTTTGTGTAGGTTTTATTTTTATTTTTTAAGTTTATTTTAGGTTTATTTTTAGGTTTATTTTATTTAGTTTTATTTTATTTTATTTTGGTTTTTTAGTTTATATTTTATTTAGGTTTTATTTTGGATTTATTTTTTTAGTGTCATTTAGGTTTTATTTCATTTAAGTTTTATTTTATTTAATTTAGGTTTATGTTTTAGGTTTAAGAGTAGGTTTAGTGTGAGTGAGGGTTGGGTTTAGAGTCAGGGTTATAGGTTTAGGGGTTTAGGAGGGTTTAAGTTAGGTTTAGGTCCAGGGTGATTTAGGGGAGAGTGTAGAGAGTTTAGGGTTAATTTTTAGTTTTCTTAATTTTATTTAATTTAGGATTTTAGATTTATGGTTTTATAGTTGAGTTTAGGGTAGGTTTAGGGTTGTGTTTGGTGTTGTAGGTTTAGAGTGTAGGTTAGTTTTATGGTTTAGGATTTAGGGTTTAGGATTTGATTTAGGGTGGTTTAGGTTTAGGTTTAGGGTTTAGGATTTAGGGTTTAGTGGGTTTAGGGTTTAGAGTTTTTTAAAATTAAGCAAACCGGTAGGTTTTATTTATTTAGATTATTTTTATTTATTTTAGTTTATTATTTTAATTATTATCATTTAGGTTTATTTTTATTTTATTTACTTTATTTATTTATTTTAGTTTTGGTTTTATTTTAGTTTACTTTTACGTTTAGGTTTAAGTTTATGTTTTTTTTTAGTTTAGTTTTTATTTTAATTTATTTTTTAAGTTTAGGTTTTATGTTTTATTTTTAGATTTTGGTTTGGGTTTATGTTTAGGATTTTATTTTAGGTTTATTTTAGGTTTTATTTTCTAGTTTATGTTTAGGTTTATTTTAGTATATTTTATTTTATTTAGTAGTTTAGGTTTAGGTTAGGTTGACATTTATTTATTTTGTTTAGTTTATTTTAGTTTAGGTTTAGGTTTATTTTATATTTATTTTAGGTTTAGGTTTTTTTTAGTTTATGATTTAGGTTTTATTTTTATTAATTTTAGGTTTATTTATAAGTTTAAAGTTTATTAAGTTTTATATTATTATATTTTAGGTTTATTTTATTTTTATTTTATGTTTAGTTTTATTTTATTTATGTTTTTTAATTTTTTAATTTATTTTAGGTTTTATTTATTTTAGTTTATTTTAGTTTTATTTTTTTTCTTTCTTTTGAGGTTTAGGTTTAGGTTTGGGTTTAGGTTTTAGTTTATGTTTTTACTTTATTTTATTTTCATTAAAGTTTTTTATTTATTTTATTTTTAGGTCTTATTTAGTTTAGGTTTACATTTTTAGCTTTTTAGGGTTTAGGGTTAGTTTAAGGATTGGGGTTTCAAGTTTAGGGTTTGTCGTTTATAGTTTATGGTTTAGGGTTGGGGTTTATGTTTTAGGGTGTAGGGTGTAGGGTTTAGGGTTTAAGGTTTTAGGGTTTAGAATTTAGGGTTTAGTGTTTAGTGTTTAAGGTTTTTATGATTTAGGGTTTAGGATTTAGGTTTTAGGTTTAGGGTTCAGGTTTTAGTTTAAGGTTTAAGGTTTTTCATTTTTTATTTTTTTAATAGAGAAAAAATTTAGATTCAAAATTTATTCTTTTTGATTTGATCAACTAAGTAACACACCAAGTTTTCTACGACATAAATAGTGACAGAAATTAAAAATGAGCACGCATAAAGCAAATCAAAAACCCTAGATAACTATAATCATCTCTGCGATAAAGACATAGTTCCATAAGCATCAGATCAGATCGACCATTTTACATTTTCTTTAGTTCCCATCAGAATGCCCCTGGCCTCACGAGTAGTGAGATAGACCATCATATCCCTAATCTCTCCCTCCGCCACCACCATACCTGTAATGTCCATTGCTCCTCCCACCTCCATAACCACCACTACTCCGACCACCACCTCCATATCCAGCAACACCTCCAGATCCACCACCACCACTGAGATTACTGCCGCCTCTGCCTTCAAATCCATCGCCAGATCTAGGTTAAGCCTGGTTGACGGTGATGTTCCTGCGGTCAAGGTTCTACCCATTCCTAGGGTTTAAGCTTATGTTTGGGTCTACTAGGTTTTAGGGTTTAGATTTATTTTTAAATTTATTTAGTTGCTTCAGGTTTAGGATTAGGGTTTGGGGTTTAGGGTTTATTACTAGGGTATAGGGTTTAGTGCAAGGGTTTAGGGTTTATTGCTAGGGTTTAGGCTTTAGTGCTAAGGTATAGGATTTAGGGCTTAGGGTTTTAGGATTATTACTTCTAGGGTTTAGGGTTTAGGTTTAAGGTTTAGGGTTTAGGGTTTAGGGTTTAAAGTTGTAGATTTAGGGTTTAGGATTTAGGGTTTAAGTTTTTTTTTAAAACTAAAGTAAATTGGTACATTTTTACTTTATTTTGTATATTTGGTTTATTTTTTATTTAATTTAGTTTACTTTATTTTTAATTTTTATATAGGTTTATTTTCTATTTAGTTTAGTTTATTTATTTTAGTTTAGGTTTTTCATTTTAGTTTATTTTTTAGGGTTAGGTTTAGTTTAGGTTTATTTTCTAGTTGAGTTATATTTTTATTTTTATTTTTAGGTTTAGCTTTTACTTTTTGTTTTAGGTTTATGTTTTTATTTTATTTCTGTAGGTTTAGCTTTAAGGTTTCTATTTTAGGTTTATTTTTATGTATTATTTTTTAGTTTAGGTTTAGGTTTATTTTTAGTTTATTTTATATTATTTAGTTTAGGTTTAGGTTTTAGTTTTATTTATTTTAGTTCAGTTTATTTTAGTTTAGGCTTAGGTTTATTTTATTTTATTTATTTTATTTTTATTTTAGGTTTAGGTTTTATGTTTTATTTTTTATTTATTTTTAGGTTTTATTTATAGGTTTTATTTTCAAGTTTAGGTTTTTATTTAGTTCTTATTTTAGTTTATTTTAAGTTTCTTTTATTTTTATTTAACGTTTAGTTTTATTTTATTTAGGTTTTTTATTATTAGACTATTTTATTTTTAATTTAGTTTAGGTTTTATCTATTTTATTTTAGTTTTTTTTTTTTTTAAATTTATTTTAGGTTTAGGTTTAGGTTTTAGTTTAGGTTTTCATGTTATTTTATTTTTATTTTATTTAGGTTTAGGTTTATTTATTTTATTTTATTTATCTTTTATTTAGTTGAGGTTTTAGGATTTAGAGTTTAGGGTTTAGGGTTTTAGGGATTTAGGGTTAGGGTTTAGGGTTAGTGTAGGAGTGTAGGGTTAGGGTGGGGTTTAGCCCAGGGTTTAGAGAGCTGGTGGAGTTTAGTTTGGGGTTTAGTTAGGTGGAGTTTAGGTGTGGAGTATAGGGTTTAATGTTAGGGTTAGGGTTTAGCATTTAGGGTGGGGTTTAGGGTTTATGCAGGGTTTAGGGTTTAAAGTTTAGGGTTTAGGGTTTAGTTTTTATGGAGGGAGGGTTGTAGGTTTAGTTTAGGGTTATTAGGGATTAGGTTTTGGTTTTGTTTAGGATTTATGCAGGGTTTAGGGTTTTTTAAATCAAACAAACCCAGGTTTAGTTTATTTAGTTTATTTTATAATTTTATTTTTATTTATGTTTTTCATTTTAGTTTATTTTTTAGGTTTATGTTTAGGTTTATATTTATTTTTAAGTTTAGTTTTATTTTATTTTATTTTTTAGGTTTTGGTTTTATTTTTTATTTTTAGGTTTAGGTTTAGGTTTCTATTGTATTTTCTTTGGCTTAGGTATAAAGTTTGTATTTTAGGTTTATTTTTAAGTTTTATTTTTTAGTTTAGGTTTATCTTGATTTTTAGTTTATTTTATTTTATTTTATTTAGGTCTATGTTTAGGTTTAGGTTTAGTTTATTTCAAGTTTAGGTTTAGGTTTTATTTATTTTAGTTTAGGTTTAAGGATATTTTATATTTATTTTTGGTTTAGGTTTTTTTTTTAATTTAGGGTCTAGGTTTTATTTTTTATATGGTTTTAGGTTTTATTTTTAGGTTTATTGTTTAGGTTTCGATTTTCATTTAGTTTTTATTTTATTTTATTTTAAGTTTATTTCATTTTTATTTTATGTTTAGGTTTTATTTTATTTCAATTTTTTATTTTTAGGTTTATTTAATGTTTAGTTTTGTTTGGGTTTTTATTTATTTTATTTTAGTTTAGTTATTATTATTTATTTTATTTTTTTTAGGTTTAGGTTTAAGTTTAGGTCTATGTTTTAGTTTAAGTTTTTATTTTATTTTATTTAGGTTTATATTTTTTATTTGTTTTATTTTTAGGTTTTATTTAGTTTAGCTTTAGGTTTTTATGTTTTTAGGGTTTAGGGTTTAGGGTTTGGGGATTAGGGTTTAAGGTTAAGGGTTTAGGATTTAGGGTTTAGGTTTTAGGGTTTTAGGGTTTACAGTTTATGGTTTATAGTTTAAGGCTTAGGTTTTATTTATTTTAGTTTTGTTTATTTTAGTTTAGGTTTATGTTTTTTTTTTTACTTTAGGTTTAGGCTCTTTTTTTTTAGTTTAAGGTTTAGGTTTTATTCTTTATTTTTTTAGGTTTATTTTTATGGTTTATGTTTTTATTTAGCTTTTATTTTATTTTTTTTAAGTTTATTTTATTATAATTTTACATTTAGTTTTTATTTTATTTAAGTTTTAATTTTTAGGTTTATTTATTTTTTTGTTTTGTCTAGGTTTTATTTA
>CM038219.1:158272718-158585907 GCA_021442155.1 Cymbidium sinense | reverse complement strand
TTGATTCAGAGAAAATTTTGATTTTGGTTTGATTTGGATTAGGGTTTGTAAGTCAAGAAATTGGCTAAAAAGGCTTGAATTGGATTTCAAATTTGATTTTGGATTTGATTTTGGCTATTTGGATTTATATTTCATTTATATTTGGGGATATAAATGAAGATGTAAATGTGTCATGAGAAAATCACTTGAGTTTGGAGTGATTTGGAAGCAAATTTGACCAAATTCATGAAGGTAGGTCAAAAGAGCTGAGGAAATCAATTTAGTTAGATTTATTTTTAGTCATTAGGGTGGGTTTCATTTATATTTGTGAATATAATTGAAGAGTAATTGTTTATAAAGAAACCAATTGATTTTGGGTTGATTTGGCTAAGATTTGATTAAGCTTATGGAGGTAGGTCTAGGGCTTAAGAAGGGATTTGGCTTGGTTTGATTTAGTTTGATTTGGTTTTGGTCATTTTGGTATAGATTTCATTTATATTTCTGAACATAAATGAAGGAGTAATTGATTTATAAAAAAACTCAACTAATTTTGGGTTGATTTTGGTTAAGCTTTAATTAATCTTATGGAGGTAGGTCCATAGAGCTTAAAAAGAGATTTGGCTTGGTTTGGTTTAGTTTGATTTGGTTTTTTTGTCATTTGGAATTGGGTTTGAATTATAATTTTATAAATGATTGCGATATTGAATTGATATTTGAGAAAATTAATTGATTTGGGATTGATTTGAATTTGGATTAAGGCTAAGTCCATAAGATGAAATCAAAGAGCTTAGAAAAGACTGAATTTAATCATGGGGTTTTATTGAGATTTTGAACTTAAATTTAATCATGGATTTGATTATGAGTCTTGGAAATTTAGTTTGAGTTTCATATGAATTTGAGGTTTGGTTTGAGAAGGAGAGCATGGATTGGGTTTAGGCTATAGGGTAGGCAAGTCTTTCCAAATCCCTAGGGCACAACTTATTCCAGTAGCTAACTCTTCTAAGTCTCTAAGCTTATGTTAAGTGTTCACCAAATCACTAGAAGTGTCTTAAGAGAAAGGAGCTCTTGGTGTTTATAAGAGTCATAGATCTATGATGAGGAAGTTGAGAACTCACTCAAAAAGTGAGGTCAACACCAACAAACCATCATATTTTGTAATAACATATAAATGAGTTATTTAGTCTTGTGTTGTTCAATTATTATCATATTTCAATCTCATATTTACCATATATATTTTTCTCCACAATCATTGTCACTTAGCTCATTCTTATTTAATATTAATATTCATTGAGCTCACTTAAATTCAATCTTCGTGAAATATTTTTTAAGACTTCATATTTTTAATAAAATATTCAATTAATTTTTAATTTAAGTTCCAAAAATTTGATAAAATTTTGACAGTAGTTTGGTAGTATTCATGTGTGGTCCCTGCGTAGGGGGCTACATCAAAACTATTTTGGCTGACTCGTCACGCCCTATGAGCGTGATAGTTGGTATTTTGAAGTACCCCAATTGATTTTAATCTCACTATGCCCTGATGAGCATAATGAGTTCTTCAATCACCATAAAAGTAAATATATATAATTCTTCATACATTCAAGCCTCATTATGTTATACCTTTACAATGAGCGGCAAGGTGGCTAATTTGATAATCAATAATAATAATGATTTTTTTAAATGTTTCTAAAGAGGAAGAGAAGTTCAGCCAAAGTAAAAAAAGGTTAACTAACTATGACGAAGAAGAGTAAGCAAAGGGGTCATCGGCTTAGCCAGATGGTTGGAGTTAATGAGTGTTGAGAGACTCAAAGCAGGGAAAGAGAAGTTGGTTTCAAGTAGGTTGTAGGTGATTTTGGTTAAGGTCTATAATTCCAAGCTATAATGGGTACAAAAAATCAAAGATGCAAAAGAGAGGAGAACAAACTCGACTCTACATGCAAGGAACAATGTGAGCCATTGATATGATGAAAGTGAATGAGACGACACTATATGGGGCATTTGGAACTTTTAAACTGCTGCAAGTATGAGAATGGTAAGATTGGATTGTGGTCATAGCCTATACTAAACGAAGGGGGAGATGGAGGAAAGCTTATTGCATGGGTTTGGATTTGAGGCAAGGTATAGAGCTATGACTGTACTCATAGATGAGAGGGAGGTGCAGCTTATGTTGGACAAACTGGAGGTCTTAGGCACTTGATCTAGGGGTCGTCTCATATGAGGAGATGTGTCAACTTGCCATTTGAGCAAGTATTGAGAGATGGAATATAGGTAAGAGAGAGATATGCAATTAAGTTGTTGTAGCTAAAAAAGAGTTGGACTCAATTAGAGAAGATCGGAAGAGCAGCAGATGGGGGGTGGAGACTTTTGCGAGCTCAAACTGTTGAGTCACAGGATGAAGCTTGGGATGGGAGCTTCTTGAAATGAGCTTGAAAGAGTGTAAACAGTGAGGAATAATGTAAAATCGAAAGTCTCTATAGGTAGTGGTTGTGTCATTGTGGCTTCGACACTGATTTTGACTGGCTTGAAGCTTACATTCACTAGAGGTAATGGCCAGAGAGAGTAGGAGGAGATAGTGCCAAGAGGAGCCTGATAAGTTCCTCTCATTTGTGAAATGTGGAGGTAGCTAATTAGAGACATTGGGAGTAAATTAGGTTATGAAGTGAAAACCAAGAAGAATGGAAGAATGGAGTGCTAGGTTGAAAAAGAAGGATGAGAGGTAGATAAGGTTTTCAGTGGTAGGTTATTTAGAATTGGAGAGGATAGAGAGCCTACCTATTGGAAGAGACAGAGCGTGCATAACAAAAGCTGATAGATTGGAGTTGTTAGGGTTAATGGTAGATAGAGGAAGAGTAAGGTTTGGTTGCTAGGTTGTGAGAGTGGTTGCCAAAAGGAACTTACCTGATGGTAGAGTTGCCTTTCAGTTATACTCTCATTTGCTGAAATGGAAGGGTGGAGTCAGGGGATGGGAAGGAGGAAGGTTGTTGTGGAGGAGAGGAGATGAAAAAATGAACCGGAGAAGAGATGGCAGGCTCTCAGCAAAGCGAAGGAGAGGAGTTTGTCAAAGGCTAATAATAGGGAGGAAAATAGAGCTCACTCCGCGGTTGGGAAAATCGGGAAGGGAGAGATGGGAAAAATTAGCTTCAAATAGGGAGTTGGTTCAAATTTTTTTTTTTTCTGAATGTCTGTAATAAGCCAAAGAGGAGTTGGCAATAAAATCATTTTATTTTTATTTGTTTTCCCCAAGGAAGGACAAGATGTGGGTATGATAAGAATAACGTGGCTTATTCTTAGTGTAAGAGGAGGTTGGTGGGGGTAATTCCAATTGATTGAAAGCACATAATTTTTTTATATAATTATTTTAACATCATATAAAATGAAAATAAATATATTATAATTTTCAATAATTAGAAATAAAATTAATTTAATTTTTGTCTAATTTCTATTATCATAACTATTATATGTATTTATTTTATGAATTAATAATTATAATAATATGATATATATACTAATTATCTTGACTTAAATTTTTTTAAAATTTAGTTTTTTTTTAAATTGAAATTTCACTTAAACCATATTAATTTTACTTGCAATATGTAATTATTCATATTTCTTGAAACATGTTGTGAGAAATGCGGTAATTCTTGTGTTTCACATTTGGGCAACTATTTAGGTAAATTGTGTCATCTTTGAGCAATTTTGCATTTCCAAACGTTCCTATGTTGTCTGTAAGACACCATTTGAATAACTGTGGTGATGATCGAGATAATTTTGGTCAGATTTACTTTAGGCTTGTTTGTAGTTCATCATTGCCATTCTATTAAATTTAATTGACTGCGAGAGGCTTTTTATAATAGATTTTAGTACTTCGGTTTTTTTGCAAATGGATGATGTTCAAGTGGTTTGATAATGATTGAAATGACTTCACTCAACTTGCATGATGATCATCCATATTTTATTGTTGTCACTATGCTTGATGAAATTGGGTGCAAAGACCTCTATTGATAAATTTTAACATCTTGTTCACATCGGTGCCATTCAAGAACATTCATTTTTTATTTTGGTGATGCTCGGTGATTTCCACTTTGATTTATATGCATTTGCTTTCATCATTCACAATATTGCTCGACTTGATTTATAGAGCTAATGCGTCAAAATGCCCCCAACAAATATGGTATGTGGTGAGGATCATATTTGTTGTAAGCTGGCTTATTCAATGATTTTCTTTGGATTTATTTGAAGTCAAGCTGATGATATCTCTTTACAGCTATTCAAAGTTATTTACAATCTTTTGTTCTGAGTTTGCTACTCCGATAGGCTGATGAAGGCCTCAGTTTGATGATTTAAAATTTAAAATTTCCTTTTATCTTGGCTTGGAGCTTTAATATACTTGGTAGGGATTTATCCTGACTTGTCTCAAAGATTTATCAGGAAGAACAAACAAACTCTTTTATCTCTAAGGAAGAGGTAATCCATGAATGGTTGCCTCCAATCTAACTCATCGTCCATTTTGGCAATGACAACCTCCCCTTTAAAGAGAATCTATCGATGAGTTCAACATCAATAAGGGCGGACTTGTATATTTTGTACCCTTATTGGAATGGACTCATCTTACATGCCAATTCTTTGGCAAGTTTGGCTAAAGCATCTGCATTATCCCCGTGGGATCTTGTAGATGGTGACTTAGAATCTAGGCCAACACTTCATGGTGTACTCATGGTTGTCATGAAGCTTGGGTTTGAGGACCGTAGGACCCGACAATCTAGTTGATAACCGAGAAGAATCCCTAGATGTTGATGCTTCTAACACAAACTATAATGGCTAACTCCAAACCAAAAATTAAAGTCTCATACTCAGCTTTTCTATTGGTGCAGGGATTGGATAGATAGTATGAGAATCTCATCACATCACGGTTTGGAGTTAGAAGAATAATTCCTTCCCCGGAAGAGTAGATCGTGGTGCTTCCCCCTTTTAGAAAGAAGCTGAACCATCAAAATACATCTCCCAGTGGTGGTTACTGGCCTTCCCTAAGTTCATAATTTGTTCATCAAGGAGATCATCACTAAGCGAAGAATCGTAGGAAGTGGTGTGTCGTTAAGAAATCCACATGTTTGTCCTGGCATGGAGGGTATGAATGTGATATCAAACTATGATAATATCATAGATCAATGAGCCAACCAACCAGATAGCATTGGTCACATCAATAAATACAACAATAGATTGATTCTAGAGATCAAGTTCACTTTATGAGAAAGCATGTAATGCCATAGCTTTTGAGATGCAAAGATTAAAGCTAGGCAATGTTTATTAATAGGTGGGTAGTTCACTGTAGTAGGTATCAGATGTCGGCTGAGGTAATAGAGGGCGTTCTCCTTTCCTTCATCGATGGCCTAGGCCAACAAAGCACCGAGAAAATCCTCCAATGCAGCTATGTAGAGGATGGTGCAGGATAGAGTTGCTAGAAACGACGGCTTGACCAACTACTACTTGATGTCTTCAAAGGCATGCTGACACTTGTTATCCCACTTGAACTTGGCATCTTTTTTTGACAAGTGCTGAAATGCAACTCCCACGATAGGTTGGAGATGCCTTAGATATGTCAACCATCCCTGGAATGATCTGAGTTGGGTTAGGCTTTTGGGAGGTGGCATATCCAAGATAGCTTTAATCTTTTCAGGATCTATTTTTAATCCTCGGTGTCGGACAACAAACCCAAGGAATTTTCTTGAAGCCACTCCAAAAGCACACTTCAAGGGATTCATTTTGAGATTATATTAACTCAACTGTTCAAAAACTAACCTTAAGTAAAATAGATGGTCTTCCTTCTCTTTACTTTTGATGACGAGGTCATCAAC
Source organism: Cymbidium sinense (assembly GCA_021442155.1). NCBI lineage: Eukaryota > Viridiplantae > Streptophyta > Magnoliopsida > Asparagales > Orchidaceae > Cymbidium > Cymbidium sinense. The sequence continues at coordinate 158,580,079 of CM038219.1, read as the reverse complement.
ATAGCACTCAACTTGATGATCGATGAGTTCATTGAAGTTCTGTGTCATGGCTCGTTGGTATATAGCACCAACATTTTTAAGGCTGAAAGGCATGACTTTGTAACAGAAAATTCTAATTGGGGTTTGAAAAGCGGTGTTCCTTTGATCTTTAGAAGACATCTTAATTTGGTTATAGCTAGATGATCCATCCATGAAAAATAACACTGCATGAGATGAGGCAATGTCCACCATTAATTCTGGTATATGAAGAGGAAACTCATCCTTATGGCATGCCTTGTTTAAGTCCCTAAAATCGACGCATATGCAAATTTGGCCATTCTTCTTCTTAACTGGGATGACACTAGCTAACCAGGTAGGATATATTCTTCTCTGATGAAATCGATATCGATCAATTTCTTGACTTCAGAAATGACCAGTTGTTCATATTCTAATCGCATGCGTCTAGGAGCTTGCTTGATAGGGATTGCATAAGGGTCTATTACTAGCTTATGGACTGCAATGTCAAGAGATAATCAGGGCATCTCTTCATAACTCCATGTGAAGCAGTCTTTAAACTCAGTCAATAGCCTAACTATGTCATTGGTTTCTTCTTCATTCAACAATGAGCAAAGGTATGTAGGTCGCGCCTGCTCCTCTGTCCTGAGCTTGATCTCCTTTAGCTTGTCTACTATTGAATGAATGTCTTCCTCAAATTTTGGTGGTGCATCTTTGGCTTGAGGATCATTTGGATCATCTAAAGCTTCTAAGCACACATCTTCATAGAAATTAGTGTGATATGCAAAGAACCCATCGACTCCAAATGATTGGTAACAACTAGCGGTCATCGTCATCAAGCGGACCCACTATGAATCCTAATCTGATCTTGATTGTGCTTCCCCGAGTTATTCCAAATTAGTTCAAAATAATTTGCTTGCTTGGACCAAGAACCAAACCCTTTTATATAAGATTTTAAACACAAGGCGAGTAAAAATCAAGCGATAATTCCATTAATTCTTTAAATGAATCCTCCTCAAGTTCTACATCCACTTCAGGACTTGAGGAAGATGAACCCAAAAAGAATCTCTTTGATTTTGCATCCATGGAAAACTTGGGGCTTCCTTTAACAAACCTTAATTTTGAGGAGAAAGTGAGGTTAGAGCTAAGGTTCCCAATTATTGTGTAATGGTTTTACATAAATGTGATTCAAATACTTTGCTTTGATTGGAGGCCTTATCTTCATCAGCTCGGATCAAAATTCACCTCCAATGGAACCCATTGAGAGGGGTTGGCTGGTACACTAATCACATGAGACTCATCCCTATTCAAAGTTTATATCAATAGTAGAGGTACTCCTAGGAAATGGAACATGGCCCCAGGTTGCCAAACCGGTCTTCCCCTCTAGGGACTCTATTTGCCTCTACCTTTTTCGGAGGAGGTCGAGTCACTCTACCCATATCCATGTGATGGAACAAACTGTGGATAGAATATAACATATGGCTCTGCCTCTTCCTTAGAGTTCTTTTCTTACTTTCTTGAACATTCATCTTTCTTTTATTTTTCTTTTATTTTATCTTTTTCTTTATCTTTTGATTTATCTTTTATTTCTTCATTTTCTTTTTCTTTGATTTTAAATGATTGTCCAAGCTCACGAGAAAAGGTATTTTGATTCTAAGGAAGATAGTATGTCGCATCCTCATATATCTCAACCTCCCTGATTAAAAATAGCTTTTCATCTCCATTGACCCGATATTCAACTCCATCCTTTCTGAACTTGATGCACTGATGTAGGGAAGAAGGAATCATCTTGTTTTGATGTATCCAAGGTCTATCAAGCAAAGCAGTGAATGAAGTAATTGAATCAATTATGTAAAACTTGGCTTCAGTTTTCCATTCTCCTATCCCCAACCATAAAATAATAGAGCCTAAAGCCCTCTCACCTTCTTCATTGAAACCTCTTAGCATCACGATCACCTCAGAGAGTAGAGATATCAATCTTTAGATAGGCAAGAGTCTTTAGACTCATAATGTTTACCAATGCACGGATCAACAAGAACGGCACAATTTTCCATATCCAGTGATATAGGGGCGATTATGCTTCATATCCCCCAAAAGAAGGTCTTCATCTGTGAAAGTGATTCCTTGGGTTTCTTTTGCATAATGTGCCTCCTCACCAATAGCTCAGCTAAGCTAAGCATATTTCTAGATCAAGTAGGGCCTTGATCAATGATTCCCTCATCTCTTTGGATAAGACTAGGGCATCATTATGCTTAGCTTAGATAACTTTCTTAAGTGAGAGAGGACATTATAGTCCACCTTAGGTTGATCCTCTGTGAGCATGTCTGATGGCTGAGCATCTTGTAGAATGGCTTCTAGATCTCAAACCAATGACTTGTTTTCCCCTTTTGGAGGTGAAGCCCTAGAAGGGTAGAACCTTGCCACAACGAAGGTTGACTTCAATGATTTCTTGTGGCAGGGTAGTGGAAGATTATACCTGCTCATTAGGTACACCTATAACTTCTCCTATGGGACACTCATAATCAGAGGATTTCAAGTCTATCTCAAGAGGTGAACCCATATGATTCAGAGTAGAAAAATCTAACTCTGAATCAAAAAAAGGAGATTAATTGGAGTTTTCATTGTTATTATTTTGACTTAGGGAATTTTCAGAAGGAATAGAAATAGATAACCCATCAGAAGTGACACAGATGTAATTCAAGCTAGCTTTATTCTTCAATTTCTAGGAATTATTTGGAGGTACAAAATAGAAATCAAGTAAAGTGAGTGGGGTAAGGGGTTTGGAGCCATTATTCTCCAATACAAGAGTTCTATTGGTAGAGAAAATAGACGAGCTAACTAAAATGGAAGAAGTCATCAGTGTGGAAGCTGCAACTAAAGGATGGAGGCTGGACACGGTCAGTGGCTGTGCTAGAGGGCTACCTAGCCGTCTTCTTGAGCTCCCAACTTTCCTAAGTTGGCGGCAAGCAACACCCCTTGATGTTGGTGGTTTGAGCTAACTCAGGTACCTGCCAAGAAAATTTTTTGATCTTCTTGATGATCTTCTTAGAGATTTTGGATAAGGAGATATCCCAACCTTCTTTGGTTTTAGAAAGATCACTAGCATCCCCAAGGACTACCCTAATGGAATTTGAAGGTTGTTCCACAAGGTACTCCTTTGGGATGACTATAGAACCGGTCTTGAAGCTATGTTCAAGCCAGTCCTTGAAGGTGAAGCAATCTTCCAAAACGTGGCCTAGCATATGGTGGTAAGGGAAAAAGTTTGGATCATGACTTTTTCTAACTTCTTCCGATCTCCTAGGCTCAGGTAGCTGAAAATCAGGTTTCTTTAAGAGATTCTTAAAGATCTTCCAAATTACCTCCCTCTTGAAAGAATAAGTTTTGTTTAACTTATCTAATATAGTAGGTGGACCATAACTACAGCGTGAGATATGCATGTAGCTAGTGGTATGGTGGTGGTGTGGCCATGGAGGTTGCGGTGGAGGCCCGTATGGCTGCCTTGATTGGTGGCAAATGAGGTGGAGGCCCGTATGGCTGCCTTGATTGGTGGCAAATGAGGTGGAGGCTCTCGTGTCTCTTAATCTCCGGTCGCTTCCCCTTGTCAACGCACGCTTTATGTTTCTTCTCATAAACCTTTTTGGGATTTGCTTTGTCGATTGATCGGAAAAGGCAATTTGGCCTCTCCTTGTAGACTAGCCGCCTTATTGATCAGTTTCTCAAATATCTTTATGGTGAAGCCCTTAAGCATGAAGGTGACTAGACTATAGATATTCTTCAAGAGAATCTCAATGACATGTTGTTCAGATAGCTATGGTTTACACTTCATACTTAGGTTACGCCATCGAAGAATATAATCAACAAGTGACTTACCAGAATGTTGATGGGCTACAATGAGATTGCCTACAAAAACCCTTTACTGAGCTCTAATAAATCTCTTGATGAAGAGTTACTCTAACTCAGCAAATGTCTTAACCGAACGTTGGGCTTACCAATCAAAAGTGATACCCAATAGGCTCTTGACAAAGAGTCTAAAAGAGTAAAACATCACTATCACGTGCAACAAGCTCAAGTGAGCTATATGTTGCCTCAATTCCCACGCCATCGCTCTTGAAGGAAGGAGGCACAAAACCCTTGAGATCTTGGATGGCATCAATTCCTCTAGGTAGGGTCTACCCTTTGGAACCAATGATCCTCCCGGGCTTGAGCCAACTTCTTCAAGGACTTTAGATCTTTTTCATGTATGGAGGTACTTTCCACTTCTTATATAGACTAGTGCTACCTTGCTCAACAAGATATAGAGTCTTAACTGGGTCTAAGATGTGCACTAGTTCAGGCTGACTGACATCAACTGTACTAGGATGAACTAGAAAGGCTTGTTTACGAAACATCGCAACTGCTAACAAGTCCTGGCTGCCATCCTATCAATCTTCATCTTCTCCTTCATAGAGGTGATGGTTGATTACTCTGTCTCATTGATCACCCTCATCACTTTCCATGGCTTATTGCTCCCTAAGAAGAGAACCTCTAGTCTCGATCATGCATACACCAGCTGAATCCCCCATCAAGTCATCTTCATTTTGGGATCGGCGATTCTTTCTTCATCAAACCATGCATACTCTAAGATCTCCTTCTTCTCCATAAAATAGTGTGCAACTATCTCATCTAAGGATCAATCTAACTCAACAGGTACAAATAGCTTGGGATGATCGGTGTGATTGCTATCATGCAGAGGCACAGACCTCGATTATTGTGGAGAGTCGATCATGTGAGGACTTACTATGCTCTTGGCTATCAATATCCATGAAAGAGTGATGCTCACGGCGTCTATCATGGGTGCTTGCATCACCTCTCCTCCCGGTATTATATCCATGGCTAGACCTGCGTGGCGGTGGTGGTGATGGAACAACCATGGCGCTTCAGGTTGCCATTCCTTCCTCACTATAACTTAGGCGGGGAGTGAGTACTCGGCCTCACATTGGCGTGTGGATGGAACAAGGCCTCCCAGATAGGTGTATCACTAAAAGAGTCCTCTTCTCGCCTAATGAGGCCTTCATGGTCTTGGCTGGGATTGGGGATGGTGTAACCTGAACTGGTGATGGAGGATGAGGGGTAGAGGTGGGATGGACACCATCAACTCTCTGAGAGTAACCTCTTGTCATGGCTAGTCCAGTAAGAGGATATTGTAAGTATGGTGGATGTGCTGCTTGAAAATCAATCAAAGCAAAACTGACCGATTGACGACAGAACCTCCATTTCTCCATGCTAGTAATTTTTGTTTTATGGGCCTCACAGGCCCTCTCCTAACAAATATACCTCCCTATGTTGTGGGAGATAACAAATCAAAGATCGCACTGAGTGCTAGACTTTGAGCATTTGTATGCTCCGCCTACCTAGCATAAGACAGATTAGAGGCCAGCGTATGACCTCCTGCTCCTGGAAACTACAGGCTAAAATTGCACCACTGGAGGGGTTGATGAGCAGATCCTCCTGACATCCTCCCTATTTGACTTAGAGAGAGGATGGAACTAGTTTTTTATAACTAGTGGTGAAGTGATGATGGCAAACTCATCCATGGCTGATCGAGCTACTGCCTCAATCTCCTAGCTATCAAGTGTGAAACTATTTGATCATACGATTCTTATTCCTACCTGGTGCAGGATGGAGTGAGAACCATACTCAAATGTAGAAGGCAAGCCCTAAGATGAGGGGAGCCTTACCCTTGGAGGGTACAAATGAGATGGTACTAGCCCTCACTAAGGCAATATGAGAAACCAGGGTGCATGTCAGTGGTACTAATGTCACTTTGTTGGCATTGCTATCACGCAGGTACTATCACAGCTTTCCTCTTCAGTGAGGAAACTTCTGAATTAGAGGGTTTGTCAATCCGATGACTAATTTACGCGTCACCTTGGTCTACTATTGTGAGGGGAATGCCCTTACAAGAGATTCTTACTCCCTCAAATCAACCAAAGTGAATCAAGTGGGTATGGTCTAGATCGGGGAAGTCAGCCTAATATAAAGCTAGATCCATACCATGGGGGAAGGTAAAGGCAAATTTAGAAACCATTTCCAAAACTGTAATGAAATTGAACCATATTGCACTGACTATAAAGAATCTACAATGAGAAATGAACTTGTATCAGATTTCTATCTCCATAGATTTTTTTGAATTTAGAAGTCGAACTCTCGCTTAACACTTTAAAGTGTTAAGTGGTGCTCAACAAGAGAGAGAGAGAGAGAGAGAGAGAGAGAGATTTAGATTGGAGAGGGATGGGAGATCTTTCGATGCTTTCATTAAGATTTTTATTTGAATTTGATTCTTGTTTGTTGTTCAATTTTTTAGAAGGAGAAATTCCTTAGCAAATTTAGGTATGCCAGGTAAGAGAATCCTAATGTGATTTTTATTTTATTTTATTTTGTTCATTTTTAGAAAGAGGATCCTTAGCAAATTTAAGTATGCTAAGGAAATCCAAGTGTGATTTTGTTTGATTTGAAGTTTGAAGATTCCACTTGGCAAATTTAGGTATGCTAGGAGTGGAATTTCAAACTTGTTTGATTTTGAGTTTGGAGATTCCACTTAGAAAATTTAGGTATTCTAGGAGTGGAATTCCAAACTTGTTTGGTTTTGAGTCTGGAGATTCCACTTAGCAAATTTAGGTATGCTAGGAGTGGAATTACAAACTTGTTTGATTTTTGAGTTTGGAGATTCCACTTAGCAAATTTAAGTATGCTAGGAGTGGAATTCCAAACTTGTTTGATTTTTGCTTATTTTTGAATAGAGGATTCTTAGCAAATTTAGGTGTGCTAAGGAAATCCAAGTGTGTTTGATTTTCATTTTTGGGGATTGGGTCTTTACTTAGCAAATTTGGGTTTTAAATGAAAGGTCCAAAGGTGATTTTGATTTTTGTTTTTGAAAAGTTGGATCTTCACTTAGAAAATTTGGGTATGCTAAATGAAAGATACAAATGTGTTTTGAATTTTTGATGTTGGGTTTGGAGACTTCACTTAATTTGAGTATCTAAATGAAGTTCCATATGTATTTTTTTTGAAAATTTATTGATTTTTTTATTTTGATATTCACTTTTTTGAGTATGCTAGATGGAGTTCCAAAATTGTGATTTGAAAATTTTATTGTTTATTTTATTTTTGAAAATGAAAACCTCCATTCAACAAATTTGGGTATGTTGAATAAAAAGGGTATCATGTGCTTTTGAAAATTTGATTGTTTATTTTGATTTTGAAAATGAAAACCTCCATCCAACAAATTTGGGTATGTTGAATGAAAAGGTTGCATGTGCTTTTTGAAAAGATGTTTGTTTATTTTGATTTTTTAAAAAAAAGAAAACCTCCTTTCAACAAATTTGGGTATGTTGAATGGAAAGGTATCATGTGCTTTTGAAAATATGATTGTTCGTTTTGATTTTTTTAAAAAATAAAAACCTCCATTTAACAAATTTGGGTATGTTGAATGGAAAGGTGTCATAGGTGATTTTTGAAAAGGTGTTTATTTATATTTTGAAAATGAAAACCTCCATTCAACAAATTTGGGCATGTTGAATGAAAAGGTTTCATGAGTGCTTTTGGAAAAAAATATGATTGTTTATTATTTTGAAAATGAAAATCTCCATCAAGGTGGATTGAGTGAAGATGTTCATTTGTGCTTTTGGAAAAGATGTTTGTTTATTATTTTGAAAATGATTCTACATATGATAATTTTTGGAAATTTTCATATGAGGTGTATGTGTTTAGTGCATTTTACTACTTTTGAAAAAGTACTTTTTAGAAAGGTGCTTTTGGAAAGAGTCATATTTTATGAGAAATTGTCATATTTTTATTTGAAAATGGGCATTCCCTTACCATAGGAATGGTAAGGAGATGTAATAAAGATTTATTAGATGTTTCTTTTCCTTTCATTATTTTATTTTATTTCCACCTATTGGAAAACCCAATAGGGTTTTAAGATCTCTAAGAATGAGATCTTAAAACTAAAGATGTTGGCTAACTTAGCTCAAGAAAGAAATAAGCCAAGTGCTAATGGAATAGAATGATAGTCTCGAATCTTTTATGAAGTACAAATCCATCGATACTCAAAGACTATTTATCAAAGATGGAGAGAGAACCATCCCGGAATTAGATAAAAATTTTGATAGAAAATTTTTTCCACACACATAATAGAGTCGCCTTCAAATATGTGGTGAAAGGAGAGTCAAAATTATATATATGTGAAAAATTCATCTTGGTAAGATGTCATGCAGATCCACAGATAGATGATCGGATACATCATCAAGGCATAGTATACTATCTTGGAAGATAGAAGTCACTACCCTTTAATGGAACCAATCACCTCAATAAAGACTCATAAGGATGATGGGTCTGCATATGTACCACAGATTCTTCCCCTACTTTATATGGGAAAGAAAAGCAGGGTTTATTTTAAATTGAGTTCGTTAAGTTTTCTATAGGGGCAAGCCCTCATATTTAATTACATCCTAAGGGATAGGATCCCTTAGGAAAACTCTCAATTAAGATAAATGATTGTTGTCTCTGAAGATTTCAATAGGAAGGACTATCAATCGATTGGTTTATATTTGAAGATCAAATGGGATTGATCAAAAGAGGGAGTTATTATCGAAGCCAAAATGGAAATAAGTAGGAGATGCTCATGATGCTAGGAAACCTAGCGAGCATCTCAAACTATTCTAAAATTGGGCTTTACATTTTAGAAATTGATTTAATTTATTTGAGTTGTATTTTTCATTAGAAATTTAGGACTTAAGATTCCTTAACACAAGATTAAGGAAATGCCTAAGAGGTGAGGAATTATGCTTATGGCCCACAAAGGGGAGAAGCAACCTCAGAACCTAAATTTAAGAAGCTTCGATGAGGGTCAGAAGCACAACCTAAATCTAAGGAGAAAATGGGTGTTTGGCTCATCTCCACAAGAGAGAATGAACCACCTAACTTTTGGACTCACAAGCAGGGGTGGGCCAACTAACTCCTCCTATGATTTTAAATACATGTAGGCAAGTCATATGCTTAATGCAAGATAGCGAGTTGTTATTCATTTAGAAAGAGACTAAGTCCTTAAACTCACTCCCTAAGAGACTAGATCATGTATGCGGGCATGAAAATGTCTAGGTCTAATGCAAATTTTTCATATTTTTACTTTCAAGTTTGGACTATTATTTAGACTTAGGCTTATAGGATTCATATGCCTAATGCATGAGAAATAAGATTATTGGCCAAAATCAGCGAGAAGGGAGGAGGTGTGTTTCCACCATGGCTCTCAAAGGTCAAGCCAAGTTCTCCGCAAGGTGGAAGCCCTCAATCAAGAGTGAAATAATATGCATTTGTGTATGATATTATAAAGTAACCATAAAGACTCATCCAACTAAGGGGTTACTAATTCTTTTATCTTGATTTTAACCTAAGCTTTAAGTGAGGTTATGAGTTGTTTATTTTGTTTCAATTACTAGATTTGGTAGAATATTTATTTTCTAAGAGCCTAATCCACATCCATACATAAAGTAAGGAAGAAATTAGGAAAAAGCATGCCACTTAATTACACAAGCTAAATAAATCATCAATCAAATTTATAAAATTAGCATAAATAATAAAAGGCCTTTGTGGTCAGGCACCGCAGCACAAACTCAAAAATATCAAATATGGGTAGCCTAGCTCTACCCTTACACAACCTAGATTACAAATGAATTAAATTACAATTAAGCAAAAAGAATTCTTTGTTATGGGGGTCTTCAAGCTTTATTCTTCTTTCTTCTTTCTTTCTTTCTTTCTTCTTTTCTTCTTTTCTTCTTTGGATCTTCCTTTGGATGGTTTGAAGGTGGATGCTCCAAGGCTTCACATGGTGCATAAGATCGAATCTTATGACCAATGTTCATCCTAATCCCTTATAACAAATCATTCCAAAATCCTAAATATAAAACTTTTACATGAAAAAAGGAAAAGCATAAATCTAATTAACGTCTACAAAATAAAGGTTAGTCAAATCACACAACACAAATCCCAAGCATGTATATTGAACTAATCACCCCACACATGGGTGACTAAGTTCACCTGGCCTATGGATTATGCAAAGGGGTATGAGCACCTACAAGCAAGAAGCATTTATATTTTTATTTATGATAGCGCCCCTTAAGCACAATCCCCTGTAGAAAAGAATAGTTAGACTAAGCACGTCCTACCATTCATTCTACGAGCATACACCCTAACATCCAGTCTAAAACATTCATCACAAAATAAAATATAACATCAAATCATGCACTGACCTAACCTAAGGCTAGAAGTGGTGACTTCGGCTAATGTCTGTGCATTGAAGGTTTGTGTGGCATGCTTAGCTTAGGACTTTAGATTCAAATTTTTTAAGTGTGAAGAAAATGTTCAACTTAGAGGAGGGTTTCATTTAAGTTGTTTAAATATTTTGGGTTATTTTTATTTCATGTTTTAATTTGGTTTAAGTGAAACCTATAATTAATTACTAAGTTATGAAGAGAGGGAAAGAGAAGAGAACTTCTCTTCCTTCCCTAATCCTTAAGTAATTTCTAAGGTAAGTTCACATCTTAATTTCATTTAGGTGCATGTTTTGATTAAATCTTTTAATTAATCCTAAGTTTACAAACTCTAAATAAAACACATTCAAAAGAAAGGCATTTTAAGATTAAATAAAATGAATCATAATTCACATAACACACATTACTTCAACTCTTTCCCAACATATATAACATGCATATGGATGGACCCTAAGCATATCTATACAAATGAGAGTAGTTAAGACACTTCATGATGCATGCTAAGTAATCCCTTTGAGGCAATTTAGAAGTTAAGCATGCATGATTTTCTTAAGTAGAAAAGGTTTTCTATCCAAAATTTCACATACATGCATGAAAGTAGAGGCATAAGTGAGTATACACCATTGTTAACCAGAGGTGTAAGGTACAAGACCTACTTAGGGCTACTTAAAACCTCACAATCTCGGGGTTGTCCAGACTAATATACCACTTTCCTTAAGTACTAACATGCATATAAAAAAATGAAATGGAGAAGGACTATGCAAAAGTTATTTAATAGATTTGTTTTGTTTAGGTAATTTATTCATGCAAGCATAGGCAATCCTTCTTAGATGATGGCATAGGGATGAACAAGATATGAAATCAAGTAAGTGTTGGGTTCTTTTCAAATGAACCCTACATCTTACCAACCCCTATTCAAACTATGCTAACATAAGAAAGGAAAGAAAAGCTACAATAAATATTACTTTGTAATTCATCACATGCAAGCTAATAATTAAGATATGAATATCACACTTTTAGATTTGATATTTCATTTATAGGTTTTGAAAATATTTTGGATTTAGTAGTGATAATAGCCACTCATATTTTACTTTAGCCAACACATGCACATTTGACATAAAGTAAACAATTTTATTTTAAAATTTAAAACATGAAATTATGAATGCATGAATCACATGGCATACAACTTAACATGTTGGGCAAGATATAAAAGCAATGAAAATGTAAACAAACTCACTTTAGCTAAATCCTAAAGACATTCTTAACGAATAAGACAATTTAGAATAAATCAAAGTAAATTTCAAAAAGATTTTTGTTTAGTTCAAAGTTTGATTTAATTTTAAAAATGTGAGATGAGTTTGTTGTTCCTAGCCCATTGCCACATGTGTTTTGTATTTTTGTTTAATTTTTAGGTCATTAGATTTATTTTATATTTTGTTAGGTTAGGATATGAATAAAGTAATTAATTAACCCTTACCTACACCACCTTAGAAAAATTAGCCAAATAATTATGAGCCAATGAGATGACATAAAACCTACATGGAATTTAAATTTGCAATGCACCTAATAAGTAAAAGGCCTAAAGCAATTTGGCTCACAATTAAAGGTTAATTAAGCTAAGAGGTTTTAGCTTAAGTAATTTCAAAACACCCTTTCATACTCATGACTTTGGTTTTGATTTCCTTAATTAAACTTAAGTTATAGCATATCCAAAGTAGATTAATTTAGTTCTGAAACTTTTTAAAATTTTTAGAAATTGATTAAGGGATAATTAATGAATTAACCATTAATTAAGAGAAGATTAAGGAGAAGAGGGGTTTAGGGAATAGCTTAGGAAATGCCCCAAAATTATTCCATAAATCTTGTACTTACTTGGATCACTTTAATCAACCCTAATCAAAGCATAAACCCACTAATCATACCTTAATTATCCTTAATTAAATGAAGAGGTAATTAAGGAATGAGTTAGCTATTTCCTTAATTAAGACCTCAATAAATCTCAAGAAAATTAGAGGAGGTAGAGGTCATCCCCTAAAATGAACCCTAGCAATTTGAGATCAATTGGTACTTAATTAGAATAATTAACTAATTAACATTCTAAAACAAATTCATAGAAAGGAAATTCAAAATTCATTGAAAACATTTTATTAATATTCTAGATGAAATTATCTATCCAAGGTAATTTTTTTTATTTGTTTAATTTTTCTTGAAGGAGTTATGAATTTTTGAAGATTTTTAAATTAATTAGGAATTAATAATATTCCCTAACTAATCACCTTCTCATAGTACACATGGCGGCTTGCTGCTTTACATACATCATGCCATGAGAGGACAACTTAAGTTGTCACCTCACAAAGGCGGCAGCGGTGCACGCGCTTTTATTCCCTATTGTCCGATAAAACATCAGATGGTTGAGAATTCCCCTGTGGTTCATAAAGGATAAAACGATTTCTAAAACGTGCCTATTAATCTCAGCCATCCATCTAAAATGCGCAGATGGATAGCTGAGATGAACCGAGTTCTTCCTGAGGATGAATGTGAACCATTCATGATCCAAGGGGAGATCAGCAATCTTGTGTAGATTCATTCAAGACTCAACCCACACCTCTAAAAGAGTAAAGATGCAATCCAATGGATTTCACATGCAATAAAACTCTTTAACAAAAGACCAACACCTATCAATCTAAGTAGTTGAGAAATCACTAACCTCATCAGAGGTGATCACTGCTGATCGATGAGGTATCTTTCTAGATGAAGCCTTTGAAGTTCCTAGGTCTTGAAGTTGAGTGGATGAATGGGTGGACCAACTCCTCTTGATCTCCCTTGCAGCTTTGATTGAATTGACCTCTTCCTTACTGTGGGAACTTAGGTGAATGCTTGGGCAGGCTTGACTTGGTCCTTAGATGATGAGTTTAAAAGGAATTAGGTTAAGATGAGTGTAGAGAAGTTGGGAATTCAATGGACCTTCCCCATTTTGCATGTGCAAAATCAAAGAATGAAGAATCCAAATCTTCTCTTGGGGCATTGGGAAAGCTCTGAGGTGGTTGCTAAGAGTTCCTATGCTTCAATTGATCAAGTGTGTATCCAAATTTCAGTGGATTATGGGGAGTATATCTCCCCCTATGGCAATCGGATGGCCGACAATGAGCTTGCCATTTTGATCCAAATGACCCTATGGAGTGGGTTGTTTAGGTTGTTTGCAGTGTGCACATGGTCAGTTTGGCCAGATGAGTGGAATGTTAACTCCCATGTGCATCAAATTGAACTTAGGGGCAGTTTAGAAAATTGGATTTTGCCATAGGTGGTCGAGTTTGGTCCATGGGCCAAATGGGTTGACCCAAACCCATTGGGTTGGGTGCACCACTCATCACTAAGTCCCCTTGAGCTTTTAAGAAAGTCTCAAGTGATTATGATGAGGGTATGACCAAAATACCCATGGGCTAAGCCAAAATTTGTTATGGCCTAAAAAATGCTTTTGCTATTTTTTTTTTTAATTTGGGTATGTTTGGTATGTTAAGAAAATAGGTTGGGCCAAATTTCATTGGATTTGGAATCCATTTGATAGGGTTTTGCTCATGTTGACCCATTTTGGTCAAAATGGGTCAACTTGGGTCAAGTTGACCAATAGGTCAAATTGGGTCAAACCAAGGGTTGGGTCAAGTCATATGACTATTCAAAATGTCTTGGTGGCTTTGGTTTGATTCAATTTGGTAAAGTTTTGAATTTGGTTCATATGACTTCATTTAGGTCAAATGGGTCAAGTTGACCAATTTGACCCATTTGACCTATTTGAGCTAGGTCATGCATAGGTTTAGGTTTGGTTAGTCATATGGAGTGGATTGGTATCTTTGTTTCCAATCAATTTGGGTTAGGTTCAATTTTGGCTCAACATGACCCCTTTAGGTCATGTTGGGTCTAAATTCAGGCTTGTTGGGTAGAGTTAATTGAGATTTTGGTCAAGTTCCACAACTGATTTGGGATGGACTTGACCCATTGGTTTCAATCAATTTGGCTTAAAACAAGTTTTGACATATTTTGTCCCTTTAGGTCAAAATGGGTCAACTTGGGTCAAGTGGGCCAATTGGACTAGGTTAGGCTCAAATGTTGGCTTGGTCAAGTTCAAACATAAGTCATGAGTGAACTTAGATCAATGGTTTCAATCAATTTGGCCTATGGTGAATTTTGGCTAGTTTAAGTTTCATTTTAGGTTAAGTGTTGACTTGGTCAATCTTTAGGTTTGACCTGGTTTGAGCTAATTTGATTGATTGATCATCTCATGATGATTGTTGATCATGATAGAGGGATATATGAGTTTTTTTCAATCCAATTTGGTTAGGATCAAAAGTTGGCTCATAAGGTACTTTAGGTCACTTTGGGTCGAGTGAGCCAAAGTGGGTCAAATGGCTTAGTCAAAGATTGATTTGAGCTTGATTGATCTTGTATATGAACTTATGGTTGAAATATAAATTCATTTACAAGTGATTTGAAGTCAAATGGATTTTGATCCATTTGAAAATTTTCTATTCAAAGGAAGAATATGAAGAAGGGTTTTGGGTTTGATTTTTTATTTGGATTTTGATTGAGTGATTGAAGTTTGGATTTATATATGAGTTCATGATTAGGTTGATTGAATCATAAGAGAAAATCAAGAGTTTGGCTTGATTTGAAATTAATTTGGCTAAGTTCAAGGTTTTGACTTAAAAGGCTTAGATTGGATTTTGAGAGGATTTAAGTATGATTTTTGGAATTAGTTTTGATTGTTTGAATTTATATTTCATTTATATATGTGAATATAAATGAGGATATAAATGGATCATGAGAAAATTTCAAGGATTTGAAGTGGTTTAATCATGATTTAGGCTAAGTCCATTAAGAAGGATTTTAAGGACTTAGAAAATTTTGGAGTTTGAAGCTTGAATTTTTTGAATTTGGTTTGATTGGTTTGTATTTATATTTCATTTATATATGTGAATATAAATGAGGATATAAATAATTATGAAAATCTCATGACTTTGAAGTGGTTTGATCAAGATTTAAGTTAAATCCATTAAAAATTAATGAATTTAAAAATGTTAAATTGGAATTTAATTCTTGGATTTGTTTGATTGATTTATATTTATATTTCATTTATATATGTTAATATAAATGAGAATATAAATGGGTTTTGAAAATTCCATGACTTTGAAGTGGTTTGATCAAGATTAGGCTAAGTCTTTAAGGAGAAAATACCTAAGGAAAATTTCATGAATTGATTTGAAATTTTAAGTTTGATTTGATGGGTTTGAATTTAAATTTCATTTATATATGTGAATATAAATGAGGATATAAATAGATTATAAGAAAATCTAAAAGATTTGATTTGGTCTTGATCATGATTTGGGCTAAGTCCATTAAAAGATTAAAGACTTAAGAATTTTGAACTTAGGAATTGTGATGGATTTTGATCATGGTTCTCAATCATGGATTTCAATCATGGATTTGGGTTTGGAGGAAATCAATTAAGATTGAATTTGAGTTTGACTTGAAGGAAGGAAAGTGAGGAATGGTTTAAGCTAAGGGTAGGAAAATTTTCCTAACACCCTAAGCATGACCTATTCTATGGCTAACTCTTCTAAGTCTCTAAGGTAGAGTGTCCACTAATCACTAGATGTGTCTTAAGCCTAAGGGACCCTTAATGTTTAAGAGGAATCCTATGTCTAGGAGGGAAAGTTGAGAGCTCATCACCAAATGAGGTCAACAAGAGAATGTCTTAAGTCTAAGGAGGCACTTAGCATCTAAGAGGAAATCATGCCTAGAGGAGGAAGTTGAAGACCCATTGCAAAATGAGGTCAGTGACTATCCACTTTTGATAAATTTTTGAGAGGTGAATCTATAAGAGTGTATACTAGATGTTACACCTTTTCTTTAGCCACTAGATTTTTCTTATCTTTTTGTCAGGACCTTTCAATAGTAGATTCTTGGACATGCGCTCCAAGTGTCACACTCTGGTGCTCATGCGACATGCACTTGGTGGTGAGTCACCATGAGAGGTGGACCTTTAAGAGTGCATAATAGATGTCACACCTTTTTTGTTATTGAGGATAATCCCTTCATGGAGCTCTAGCCTCCACATTGGCTTTATTCTTTCCTTTGGGACCTTTTAGTAGTGGATTCTTGGAGATGTCATCCAAGTGTCTCTCGATGCTCACCTGAAGCATACATGGCTTTGTGATGCTCAGAATACATGGCTTGGTGGCTAGTTATTATAAAGATGGCAACATCCTTAGTGGGGCTTTAGTATTTTCAATTATCAAATCCCTTTGAAATTTTCTTTTCATTAAGCCTCTTTCCTTTGACTACTTTAAGAACTTTGTATACTCTAGCAGAAAGTGTCTCAAGTTGTCTCCTCTCAATACTAGAGCTTGATGTTGTTGAGCCCAAAATGATTACTTTGCTTCACCAGTAGGGCTATTCCATTTGACCCGCTTCAGATTATCAAAGTTATTATGGGTAGGAATACTCATCAATGATTGGTTGTTCACTAGTCTTTCAAGTAGAATCTGGAGACCTCAACTCAACATTTCTTTTTCTTGTTGCCCTCTAGTTAATTTTCTTCTTGATGAGGAAGCTTCAAAATTATTTTCTCCCGATGCAAAAGTTTCAATTAGCGAAGTTATATCTCAAGGCATCAATGATACATTATGCTCAAAGAAGGTTCTTTTCATCATAAGAGCTTGACACTCGGTCTTTCAAACGATGTCCTCTTTCAAGAGACTTCCTTGATAGGGATTAGGTGTTGCATGAGTTGATGCAAATGATGTGCAGAAGCTTTAACAAAATGATGTATTCAAATATGACCTGGGATAGGTACACCATGAGTGGGTGCCTTAGTAGTACACTACAATGATTGAGAATTCCATCGCCAAATTGAATGGTAGCTCCAACATCTCTGTGTTAATGATAACAAGAGGATGTTTGGACCATGCCTAAACGTAGAAAGAGTATAAACCCATTCTTCACAAATGGAAGATAGGGATTAAAATTTAATAATAAAAATTTCACTCAACATTTTCAAAAATATAGAAATATTGTAGAACAAAATAATAGTATAATAAAAAGTAGGCTCTATATAATTGTTCATAGAATTAGAACCTTATTCAAAAATAATTTTAATCTATGATTCATTTTGTTGCTACTATAGCATAAGTATGACTAACCAAAGATGGAAAGAGAAACCTGTCCCCAAAGTCAAAATCTATCAGAAAATTCATGAATTATCTTGATAAAAATGAGAGAATAGATTTAGTGTTGAACAAAATTTTCAGAAGGAAGATGATTGTTTGTAGTGGATAAATAAGACACTATCTAGAGATTTCGCTCTCATTTGGTGAGGAATTTAGATCTAGTTCCAGGTTTCCTATAGGTGCAAGCACCTATAGTTAATTACCTCTCCAATCAAGAGGGAACTTTCTAAAAATAGTCATAGGTCTCTAATTGCTTAGCATATAGTAGCAATAATTTGGATTTGAAATTTAATGAAATTCATCATTTTTGGTTATATTTTAATGCTTGAAGCATATGGTTGGGGGAATGATGATGCTCCCGATCAAGATCCAATGGTTCCGTTATCCCAGGTTGTCATGATCCCTAGTCCACTTAGTCATAGGAGGTGGTTGACCCAACCTGAGGGAAGCATCCTTGTCAGCAGCCATGGGTTGTATCGTTCAAGGAGACCTTGTAGACTAGGGTTGATATTTGTCAAAGGGGTCAATCTTAAGTCCACTTTAGCTAACGGCGGGCATTATGGCCTATTAGGTATACTCTATGATCCACAACTCAAAGGGGTAGAAAACCATTAGGGAACATATGGGCTACAGCTGTGACCATAATAGAATGGTGCCTACTAGCCAAGCCACCTAATTAGAGGGCTCTGGTCGTAATCGCTTCATATGTTGAGTCTATTGGCCAAACCACATGAGAGGACGGACATCCTTATTGGTGTATAACATTTTGAGTGTGAATGTAGTATACATAATATGACATTAGCTCTTTTGTTGGGTTAACATTAAATTTGTCACCTCAATAAATAATTGTGGAAAGTGGATGGATGAATTTATTATTATTTTTATGATGAATTTTCATTTAATTAATTTTCTTATTTTGAAATTTTCTTGAATATTTGATAATTGATAGAAATTTCACTTAACATTGAAGATTTTAGAAAATTTTGGTAATAGTGAACCCCCTTCGATTGATATTCTTGATCAACACAACCATCATTGGAGTAGACCTTGTTAACTCTACTCTTTGTTCGCAGAGAATCAGGTCTACAATCTTGAAATCATATTATATCATATTAACTCTACTCATAGAGGATCTATGGATTGAAACCTTTAATTATATTTTAAGATTTTTGAAATTAAATATTTGAATCTCTAAACATGAAATAGCCATATTAAAATTATTAAAGGCTTTATGAAAGTAGTAAGAGTAGGCTTAATGTGATCAACTTAAAGGTATCATTTCATATTATTTTTTATATGCAACCTTGTTGAGATTTATTATTAAATTTTCCATTTGAGATAATCAATTTTATTAACTTCAGTCCTTATGGGGGGGAGGATTTTAACTACCCAAATATGACTTAAACTTTCAACATATGAATGTACCGATTCACTAAAATAGATACATAAGTATATATTTAGAATATTGAATTTTAAAAAAATATGCTTAGGCTTTCAAAATGATTGTTTCTCCTTCAAAACAATTACATGGTTTTTTAGTGTAAAATATTTAAAGTCAATTTAGTTTTTTTTACCGAAGCATCTTGAACCCTCAATTTAAACATTCAACACATGTCGAGGCCCATGTGTGTTTAATAATTGATAATTTTTTTCTAAATTATGAGATTAATTTCATATTTTATATAATCCCATTTAGTCAGTTTTTTTTGACATTAAAATTTACACTCTAAATCCTTATATCCAGAATGCGGGCATCTTTAGCTTAGATAATTTCATCTAATTAAAGTATTGATTTTGAAAATAATCATAATTAGAATGAAAATTTTTTAATTTTGGACTGAAAGCTCTATTATTTGTGCATAATTTAATTTAATATCGACTTTTGTGCTTATGAAAAGATGCATTAGGTGGAGAATTACTTTAAATTGTCAAATGGTGCCTTTTTCCCGCTTGTACTTGAGTATTGCGGGTTCGATGGTAATTTACTATAAATTTTCAAATGGTGCCTTCTGCTCGCTTCCACTTGAGTATTATGGGTTCGATGGCAAGGCGGAGCGGAGGCCAAAGCAGATGTGAAGTCAAAAGCTAAGGACGAAATGAGATGTGAGCAGCTCGATTCACCACTATATTCACATCCTAATTTTGTAATTAGGTGTTGCGAGGGTTGCATTTAAGTTCTACTCTTGCTTGAAAGTAGACATTCAGACATATTGTAGGTCCTATATGCTACAATCCTAAATTCAATTGAAGCCATCTTCAATTCATCTGAATTGAGATACTATAATATGTGCATTCAATAAGACCACTTATTAGCGAGCTTCCAAATTCGTTCTGAGTCTTATTTATATTTCTCCAATCTAATTTTAAATTTGTTCAATATGAATTAGAACATAATTCATTTGTTAATTCGAAAGCCACCCTACTCATGCTCATTGACGAGCTACCTAGGTTTGCCATAAATCTGCTCAATATTTCTTGATTTATTTAGCAAAATATATAAACCAATCCAGTTATTCATTAATGAGCTTTAGTTATGCTTGCCAGTAGGTTGCTCATCTTCATCCAAAATCTCTTTTGAAATTCATTTTATTTTCAGCTCAACTTCAAAATAGCACTCAACAAATCTCATATGTATCAATTTTATGTTCAATTGAAACCTTTTTTAGTCCATTTTAAATTATACATTTCAATATATGGATTAAATAAGAAGGCTTGTTCTTCTTAATGAATCTCACTCTAGAGCTTGATTTGAGCTCTATCTCATTTGAAAATTGGACTTCTAGCTTCAAGCAACTTTTCTATAAGTATGACATGAATTCAAAGTCATGTTTGCCTTTGGTTATTCTCTTTCAACCATTTTAATACATGATATAATATAAGCCAAAAATTTCAAATAATTCTTCTTAGCCAACAAACCATTATATTTTGCAATGGCATATAAATGAGCTATTTAGTCTTGTGTTGTTCAATTATTATCATATTTCAATCTCATGTTTAGCATATATATTTTTATCCACAATTTATCTCACTTAGCTCATTCTTATTTAATATTAATATTCATTGAGTTCATATAAATCAATCTTTGTGATTTTATTTATTTATTTTAGGACTTCATATTTTTAATTTAATATCCAATTAATTTTTAATTTAAGTCCCAAAAATTTGATGAAATTTTGACAGGATTTCGGCAGTATAACGGCATCATCCATGCATAGGGGGCTACATCAAAACTATTTTGGCCTACCCGTCACATTCTGATAAGCATGATGGTTGGTGTTTTGAAGCACCTCGGTCGATTTTTAATCCTGTTACACCTTGATGAGTATAACAAGTTATTCAATCACCTGCATAAAAGCAAATATATATAATTCTTCATACATTCAAGCCTCATTGTGTTATACCTTTATAATGAGTGGCTAGGTTATTGATTTGAAAATCAATAATAATAATGATTTTTTTAAAATGTTTCTAAAGAGGAAGAAGTTCACGAGTAAAAGGTTAACTAACTATGATGAAGAAGAGTAGGCAAAGGGGTTATCGGCTTAGCCAGATGGTTAGAGTTAACGAGTGTCAAGAGACTCAAAGCAGGGAAAGAGAAGTTGGTTTCAAGTAGGTTGTAGGTGATTTTGGTAAAGGTATATAGCTAGTAATTCCAAGCTATAATGGGTACAATGTGGCAAGCCATTGATTTGGAGAAAGCAAAAAAGACAGCACTATATGGGGAATTTGGAACATTTAAATTGCTTCAGAATGAGATTAGTAAGATTGGATTGTGGTCATAGCCTATACTGAATGGAGGGGGAGATGGAGGAGAGCTTATTGCATGGGTTTTGGATTTGAGGTGAGGAATGAAGCTATGATTGTACTCACTGATGAGAGGGAGGTGCAGCTTATGTTGGACAAATTGGAGGTCTTAGGTGCGATCTAGGGCCATCTCATGTGAGGAGATGTGTTTACTATTTGAGCAAGTATTGAAGAGAAGAATAGAGGTAAGAGGAAGATATTGTTGACCTCCATATATGTGTTATAAGTCAAGTCAAGCCACAAGTCAATTCAATGGACTTGAAGTGACATGCAATCGGGCTCAAAATATACTAAATGTCATCAAAAATAGTTTGAATGACCTATGATAAATAAACGGACTTCACCATCGCATTCAGAATGTCAAAATTGATCAGAATATAATTATTACACAATCTAATGATTAACCGATCAAACGATCGAGTCATCAATTTGTCGATGTGCATATCAGAGTTGGCAAGGTACAAAGATGTCCAAATGACCTTCGTTCATAAAATTGATCATGTCATTAGCTTCAAAACATCAAAACTACAAATGAGATTTCAATTTAGATGAGTCTGCAAAAGGTCGATGGATCAAAAATGACAGCATGCAAATCGAGGTTGAAATACACTGGATGCTGCCAAAATCATCCCAAATGACCTCCGATCGATGAACTGACTTTGTCGTTGCATTCAGAATATTAAAATTAGTTAGAATATAAATATTTCACCATGTGATGATCAATCATTCAAGCGATCTAGTCATCAATATCTTTGCTATCAAAGTCAGGAGGTGCCAACACAAATAAAATGACCTACATTCATGAAATTGATTATGGCGTTAGTTTCAAAACATCAAAATCTATCAAGTAAGACTGTTCATACTTAATTTGAACAAGTTTGCTAGAAAATCAAGTTATCAAAAATGATAACATGCATTTTGAACTGAAATTGACCTAATTTGACACCGGCTTGAACCAAATGGCCTTCGATTGTGAAGCAGGACTGCATTGCATTGAACATCAAAATAACCAAGATTGATATATATATATATATATATAAACTATATGAGTCTATTATATAAAACTCATAATTGAGATTTAAAAATATTTTAGAAAATTAACTAAAGCTAAATAGCTAATCCAGATTTCATGGCTTTCTCCATTCATTCATTCACTGCCTCCTCATCTGCTCAAAGCCCTAATCATTTCCCTCTCCCTATGCATGGAAGCTTCACCTTGGATCTCCCCATTCGATGCATGATCTGTTCAACCACTCTGTAGCCCTCCTTCAAGTTCCCAAAATCAATCACTTTCTTCTTCCCTTGAATCCTCCTCCCTCTTAAAAAAACTTCCTTCCTCTTCTCCAACCAGCAAAATAGTAAGCATTTTCTTCCTTCCTCTTTTCTTCTCTTCATCTCCTCATTTTCTTCCCCTTCTCACAAAATCAAACCAAAATTTCTCTGATTTTTCCTCATAGCCAAAAACTCATCTTCCCCCTCTTCCCTCTTCTTCTTCTCTTCTTCATCTCCTCTATTTTCTTCTCCTTCTCACAAAACTAAACCAAAATTTCTCTGATTTTTCCTCAAAACCAAAAATTCATCTTCCCCCTTCTTCCCTCTTTTTCTTCTCTTCTTCACCTTCTCAATTTCTCTCCTTTACGTCACCCTCACCAATCTGAAATTTCCTTTTTTTCCCCTCATTTCCAAACTAAAAATGTCCATTTTTCTCTCATTTCCTCACCAAACCAAAAATACCCCTTTCATTTTCCCTCATTTCCAATCTGAAATTTCCATTTTTTTTCTTTACTGCAACCAGAGAGGAACACCGTCATTAGGCGGGTTCTTCTCTCAATTTCTGGCATCTCACTTTTATCACTCTTTTCAGTTTCATTTTACCATAACTGGAGAGGAATACCATCATTAGGCGGGTTCTTCTCCCGATTTCTGGCATCTCCCTTTTTGATCTTTCCTTTTGTCTCAACTATAGAGGAACACTGTCATTAAGTATGTTCTTCTGGTTTCGACATCTCCATCTCTGTCTCCTCATCATTGCACGAAAAATAAGTGTGAACATGTGTGATGATGTCTATATGCTTTATCTCTTTAGGTTTGAAGGCCTCATCGTGCTCATTAGGGCACAACAAGATGAAAAAATCATTCTTGTATCCTGAACCGCTACTCATCATTAGAGTAAGATAACATATGTTAGATGTTGCTCCCCCTATCCAAAATACTACCAAAATTTTGTCAAATCTTTTGACTTAAAAAAAATGGGAGAATAAAATAAACTGGCTTAAGAGCACTAAACAAAGAAACCTAAAACTAAATTTAAATTAAAAGCGTCAAACAAGAGAAAAAGAGGAGAGGGAAAAGAACATACAACAAATATACAAATAAAACATTAAATAAAAAAAGGTGAAAAACACTTACAAGATTTATTTAACCAGAGTTGAAAGCCCACTAAAAAAAATTAACTCAAACACTCCAACTCAAACAAATGGAATGAAATGTAAGACCCCTCTTGACATTATTTATAGAAATTGGGGGGAATAATGAAGGACCCTCTCTAAAAGAAATTAAAGTGAGTCCATGTTATCGCAAATTTCTCAAACATAAAAGGGAGGAGGAACTAAACAAATCTTAACTGAGATAGGAGAAGTTAAATGTTATAAAGAAATTTTAACAAAACTTGAAGTCTAGTTGTTCCTTAAATATGAAACTTAATGTGGAGTTAGGAATCTTAGAGTTGATGCTTATTTATGTGAATAGAGCCTTTTATTGAATACTCAAAGTATTAAATTCACAACCAAGTGATCATAAGATCAATTAAACAATTGAAAATTATATGATGTCTAAAGAAATAGGAATCTTGATTGAACATCATATCAAAGCATAAGAGAGCCTCTTAGAATTAAGATACACTCTTCTAACATATTCAAATAAATTGAAAAAAAAATTAAAGAATTCATCAGAGACTTTCCATGAGATCATATGATTGTTGATAAGCATAAGTGATGAATCCTTAGAAAATTTTTTAAGTGTATACGTCGCCTTATCAAATACTCAATTAGATCAAGAAGAAATTCAGTATAGTTGGGATGAATTTGAGAATTGTCATAAGCAAAAATCTATTGAATATTCAATGACTAATCAGCTTAGAATAAAAGAAAGCAATTAAATATTAATCCAATGGATCTAATAAGATATTAGATCAAATTACAAATGCCTTTCACGCCATCGAATTTGTAACACATCGTATAAGCAAACAGAATGTGTTAATTAGGGCATTCTTAAATGCAATCGCATGAGCCCCAACACTATACTAAATGCTTAAATTTAGTGTCTGAGGATGATGCATGGGTTGCTTCTCGGTTTGGTCCTAGGACCGGGTCCAGTTAATTAAACCTAAAAATTCAATTATTAGAAGAATTTTAGCTTTTTAAAATATTTGAGAAGTTAATTTTGTCATATGATAGTAGATCTAATTTTTTATTATTAAACTAATATAGTCGACATGATTTGAAACACTACAAACCCCGATGATGGCTATATTGAATGATGATTTCAACCGGAGGGGATACTTTCTTCAAAATGTAATTCTAATTTCAAATTAAATTAACTCAAATTAAGTAGCAATCTAAAAACTACTTAAATGAAATTCAATCATTAAAAGCTTAAAGCAATTTTAGAGCTCAATATGGACTCAATCAGAGAGGAGATCTTAAGAGCAGCAGCAAATTAAGAACTGAACTGAGCTACTGGATGAAACTTGGGATGGGAGCTTCTTGAAATGCTTGAAGAGTATAAACAATGAATAATGTAAATTTGAAAGTCTCTATGAGTGGTTGTGTTGTAGTGGCTTCGGCACTGATTTGGCTTGAAGCAGTTAACGGAGGTATTGGCGGGAGTAGAGATAGTCTTGAGAGAGGAGCTCTGATCAAATTGCTGGATTGTGAAATTCGGAGGCCGAGCTAATTAGAGACATTCGGCTGGGAGTAGGAATTGAGAAGGTCAGGTTTATGAAGTGAAAACCTGAGAAGAATAGAAGAATGGAGTGCTCGGTTGAAAAGAGAAGGATGAGAGGCAGCAGATAAGGTTTGCCAAGTGGCAGGTTGCTGTAGATTGGAGAGGAATGAGAGAGCCTACTATCTATTGGAAGAGACGGAGGAGCACTGCCTTCAACAAAAGCGGACAGATTGGAGTTGCTGGGGTTAACGGTAGAGAGAGGAAGAGGAAGAGGAAGGTTTGGTTGCTAGGTTGTGATAGTGGTTGTTGAAAAGAACCTATCTGATAGTAGAGCTGCCTTTCGATTATGCTCTTATTTGCTGAAATGGAAGGGCGGAGTCAGGGGATGCGAAGGAGGAGACTGTTGTGGAGGAGAGGAGATGAAAACCGTGAACTGGGAAGAGGAAGGCGATGGTCTGGCTCTCTGAGCAAGAGAAGGAGAGAGAGGAGTGAACTTTTGTCCAAGGCGACAACGGAGGTAAACAGGAGCTCGCTCCTGCTTCGGTTGGAAAATCGGGAAGGGAGATAAGGGAAAAATCAGCTTCGAATAGGGAGTTCGTTGTTTTTTTATTATTTTTATTTTTTTTAGAATGTCCGTAATAAGCTCAAGAGGAGTTGGCAGTAAAATCATTTTATCTTTGTTTACTTTCCCCAAGCAAGGATAAGAAGTGAGTACGGTAAGAATAACGTGGCTTATTCTTAGTGGAAGAGGATGTTAGTGGGGATGATTCCAATTGAAGCACAGAATTTTTTTTTATATAATTATTTTAACATCATATAAAATGAAAATAAATATATTATAACTTTCAATAATAAGAAATAAAATTAATTTAATTTTTGTCTAATTTATATTATCATAACTATTATATGTATTTATTTTATGAATCAATATTATGATAATATGATATATATGATATATATATATATATATATAGATATATTATCATGACTTAATAATTTAGATTTTTTAAAATTGAAATTTCACTTAAATCATATTAAACTTACAATATAATTATTGGTATTTGTTAAAACATGTCTTCAACCTGGAATGCAGATAATTCTTGTGTTTCATATTTGTGCAACTTTTTAGGTAAATTGTATCATCTTTGAGCAATTTTGTATTTCTGAATGTGTCTGTGTTATCTATTTTGCAAACAGACACCATATGAAGAACTTTGGTGATGATCGAGATAATTTTGGTCAGTTTAGGCTTGTTTGTAGTTCATCGATTCTATTAAATTTGATTGATTGAGAGAGGCTTTTCCTAATGGATTTAAATACTTAGGCAGTTTTTGCAAATAGATGATGTTCGAGTGGCTTCGATAATGATTGAAATGATTTCAACTCAACTTGCATGGTGATCATTCATATTTTATCATTGTCACTATACTTGATCAAATTGGGTGCAAAGACCTCTAGTGATAAATTACAACATCTTGTTCGCATCAGTGTAGCCATTCAAAAACATTCATTATTTGAGTTTGATGATGCTTGAAGTGATTTCACTTTGATTTATATGCATTTGCTTTCATCGTTCACAATATTTGCTTTCATTTCGATTTATGGATCTAATGTACAAGTCAACAAGAGTGTTATTAAAATCTTTTACAAATGCTATTTATCAAATGATTTTGAGGTTAATCATAAATATATTAACCCATTTTTTAAAATTTATTTCGAGAACTGCCACAAATTAAATGCATTGTGGAATTTATCTTCATTAGGAATATGTGACGACTATTCAATCAATTATACATTTAATACTTCTATGGAATTCCAATAAGCAAATGATTTGAACTTTAGTTGATTTTGAACACTTTGTCATCTATTATTATGTCTGAGTCGATGTAGCTCAAAAAGCTCTACTATTATAACATTATATGGTGTTAAGTTAATACACAGTTATTATATATAATTGTGAAGTGCTATATAGTGATGTTATCTTAATTACATAATAATATATAATATCTATATACACAGTAATATATAACACTTATAGTCAATACATAATACATTTTAGCCAATACACATAGCGTATTGGCTTCATTATAAACTATTATGTTATTAGTCTTGATGTAGCTTTTTTACATCCAAACTCCACATAAAAATTTTCTTGTTTCAAGTCAATTGTATAGCAACATCAAATATCATAGAGAAGTGCTCATCTACAACAAATGAGAAATTATTATGTGCATCTAGATTATTTATATACATACACACACACACACACATATATATATATATATATATATATATATATATATATATATATATATATAGTCTATAATTGTTTGTGTATAGCATTACATAACAATCTAAACATATAATAATTTCTCCTAATAAATGATAGTATTTATGTAAAATTTTGATATATTATTAAAGTTATATCATAAACCTAGACCAAATTTTTAAAATATTCAAATAATTTTTTTAATTTTTTTTTATCCAAATATTTGAAATAGTTTGTACATATTAATTAACATGATCGATATAAAACAATGTGGTCGAAATAATGAAAGATAAAGTTATTGATCTGTAAATTGTTCAAAGTTTGCATGAACTCACTTGGACCTATACAAACTATTTGAGCGGCTCAAACTCATTGACATTATGATCTCGTTGAAGCTTTGCTCCAAGATATCTTTTGGATTACTCTCCAGGATCAAGCTTGGTGGCTCTAGTGGGAACTACACCAACAATTTGATGAATAATTTGAGAATTTTAATTAAAATAATCAAAATATCACTCAAAAAATCATAAATATGCCCTTATTAGATAAACTTCAAATTTCAAAACTAAAAGTTTTGAAGAATCCTAGAGTTCTTTAAGATCATTGATACCGACAATCATCATCAATTTCATTAATCTCTTAGTTATTATTGATCGACTTCTGTCAGCTGACAATCTTTAGCTGATCATCATTATTATATCATAATCATCTGACTATCACCACCTTATTGTCATCACCCAAATATTATCTACGAACTATTAATGCCTTCAACAAATTGACATCAACATGTATTGCCTCCAAAGTGTTACTAAAATTAAAATATTGAATTTTCAATGTCCAAAATCCACTTTTAATTGAATTTTGATGGATTTCTACACATTTTTTGCATTTTCTTTATTAAGTGCTAGGATGCTTACCGAGGCATATAAAAGCTATCGAATCACAAAAAATATTTTTTTATATTTTATGATGATCATATATATGACATTATATTGAGATGATAAAAAAAAAGTAAAATTGAATATAAATGGTGATATGCCTGAAAATTAAATTGAATATTTATGATGATATGTCTGAAGAGAATAAATTGGAACATGAATCCTGGATTGAATATTAATGGTGATATGCTTGAAAATTAAGGATCTATCAAAGAAGGAAAAGAAAGTAGTTTATAACACTCATACATTCATTATTTCATGAATTTCTATTATAAAAGAAAAAAAATCGGCATCTTCTTATCAAAAATTTGATGTCATTAAATCTAGATATTATTGAACCTCTTTCAAAATGAGTGTGATATATAAAATTCATTTTGTGCAGATATCATAAAATATGATCAATATATTTTTTGGTATCATTATCTAATCTACTTTTTTTGTAATTTTGTATAGCTTCTAATAATGAAGCAGCATGAAAGACCTAATCCTATCAAATAAAGCATATGATGATGGTTCGGCAATTGCTTCTTGTGCTTTTGTTAACGTTTTAAGTTCTATTTTGTAATTGATTTTATGAGGAAACGACATGTTAATATGGTTATATAGATTTAAGTCATCGTTGAAAATATTATTAGAAGGCTTTCTTGCCATAATCATTTTAAAAAAATATTATTTTCAAATTATAAACATCTATAGAGGTAGATAAGCAAGCTCCTCCACCATATTTAACAAATAAAATGAGATTATATGTTTTAGGATAATATTATGTTAAAAGAGTACATCATGTATGTTAAAAGATATGGCAAAATAATTTCAAGCAAGATGTTGCTTGGCTTTATATCATATTGAGTGATTGAAAGTTCATAATTATTGTGAAGATACTCTGAAATGTTTGTAATATTGATGGTAATGTCTAGTCTCCTTTTTAGAGAAAGAATATGATCTCCATCAATTTTACATTTGTAGTAGAAACCAAAGATCCAAGATTTCTTTTGGCTTGAATTCAAAAATCAAGCCTTAAATCCTTTGCCTTGGCAATCAATGCAAGCAAGAGGATAGGGTTTTGTCAAGATTATGATGTTGTATGCTTCTTAATGCATTATGTTCAAACATAAAATATTTAAAGGCTCCATGCATCTCAAGTCATAGTAGTTTGATAAGTTATGAAGGTGTTTTCTACAAGTAGAGCATCTTTCATATCTAGAAGATATGAAGTGAAGATTTTATTTGTATCTTTGATTGATTTTGTATATAAAATTCTTAAATATTTAAGGAATAAGTCTAATAATATTTTTTCATCAGCCACATATTATTAGTATTATTATTATTATTTTTATTTTTATATAACGAAAGCTATAAAATAATAAAATAATCAATAGTGTAAAGATCATGCTTAGAATTAGGATCAAATTTATGATTAAATGATGAGTGTTCTTTTTCGTTCACTATGATATATCACATAGTCAAAGATCAACATAATCTTCTTCGATTAAGACAATTTTTTTAATTATTTTATTTTATATTGAGAGCTATAAATAAATAAATAATTAAAAATAATAGATATGCTATCAAATATATCAAATAAATTTAAAACTTATTCACATCATCTTTTAATTTGATTATCCTCTCATTTATTTCTATATTTATTTATTTGAAGAATATTAGTTGACTTGAACTTTGACTTTGAAACTTGCAACGCCGGTTAGATCAATCATGTATTTAATGAATTCATGGAATTCCAATCAACAAAGGACTTGACGTTTAATTGATACTTCTCTAATGAAAATAATTGCTCATGTAAACGCTTTTTTGAATATTTGAAAGGAAAAGGATTGGATAATTTGTAATAACAAATCTTTTTTAAAAATATATTTTGCAAGATAATTTTTTTAAAACATATTACAACAATTAAAAAATGGTTGTAAAATGTCATGTTGTTTGAAATAATGCCTTCGTTTTTGAGATAAATTTTAAAATTTATATATTGAGATAGATTTCTTTTTTAAAATTTTACTTTAGAGACAATTTAAGCTGATCTTGGAAGAGAAATGGAACTTTTTCTTGTTGGCATTACAACGTCGTAACTCCACTCACAGAATTAAACATATAGGGATTTTTACAAATTATTTTACGAAAACAAAATAAAATCTTACGAATAGGATGTTGATATTACCACATGCATAAAACCCAATATGTTGGTTGGTACGTTTCTTCACATCTGTTATAGCTTGCACAAATCTCACACTATGCTCATCGTGCTGCATTATGGGTGCGATTTTATATGGAACCAAACTAAAGCCTATGGGAGAGAGTAGTTAGTTCACTTCATAGTATGAGGGTTTTGATAACTTTTGATGTTCTGTATTTGTTCAGTTATTTTAAGGATGTTTAATTAGGCTTAAAACAAATTAATGATTCCTTAAAGATCTTTAGAATAATGATATAATATAATATAATTTTTTTTATTTGAGTTAAATCGAACACTATCGAATGAAAGATTGTTCGTGTTACTAGTTTATAAATCGAAAGCTTAAAATATTTATTAGTGTTTGACTTAGTTAACTAACAAGTTGAACATGGAAATTTCTTAATGAGCATGGTACAGTTTACGAACAGCGAGCTTTTTTAAACGACCAGTTATATAAAGCCATTTGAGCAATTTGAGTACATGAACATTGAAATTTTGAGCCATTTTGAATATGAACAGAGTAATTTTCAAATGAGTCAAACACGAATAAAGATTCCGTTTGCTCAAACTTAGCTCGTTTACACCTAATTATCAATGGAGTTGATAAAATGAGGGATTTTGCCTGTGAGGCTATTGCAAATGATCAAGATTATGAGCGATCTCACCATTGAGCCAATTGAGGCTAAGATCAAGCCTTCTAAGGAAAGTGAGGTTAGCTATAGAAGAAGGAAGAGGACCGATCAAGCCATTGGAGCTAAGATCTAAGGTTGTGACTCTATTTTGATGCTTGTGGCTACATGTGACTCCTTCCCATGAGCATAAGTGATTAGTGTCATTTCATGAGTTGAAAATGGTA
Source organism: Cymbidium sinense (assembly GCA_021442155.1). NCBI lineage: Eukaryota > Viridiplantae > Streptophyta > Magnoliopsida > Asparagales > Orchidaceae > Cymbidium > Cymbidium sinense. The sequence goes on along the minus strand of CM038219.1, from coordinate 158,548,555 downwards.
GAAGCACCATTGCTTTGCTTTTGAATTGATTTTTTGAAGGAAACAAGAGATTTATAATCTATCATATTGTTGACACTTGAGAATGACCGGATGGATGATAAAAAATAAAATGAAAAAGACAATAATTGAGAGCTTGATGGTACTAATTCAAAATATCTCCATTGAATGAGAGTAATATGCTAGGAAATTATTAATCAAACAAGGAAGGGAAAGGGAGTTGTTTAGAACACCCATGAATTCCTTTATGAATTCATAACAAAAACTCGTTGAATCTTCAAACTATTGAATTTATTTTAAAATGCTTATAATAAATAAACAATTGGTCAAAATATATTTTACACGTGTATCTAAGTATATCAAATGATTTTAAGAATAAATCAATTCTAATTTGAGATATAAAAGTATCTTTATAGGACATGCTTTACTGAAATCTCCAGCCCAATAAATATGAGTTTATTATGTACTAAAAAATTAGTGGTGATAAAGTGAAAGATTTAATGCCTTAAACTTACACCAACATCCCACATAAATAGATAAAAAAGTGTACATGAGATATCAAAATTTTTATGTAAAAAAACTCAAAAAGAGGAGAATCACGAGGCTTAACACAATTAAAATAATCTACTATATACTTTAAATTATAACCATTCTTCTCTACAATTATAAATGATGGGGTTAAATAATTAGGAGCACTCCTTTGCCCATGATAGATGCTATGGCCAAACGAACAAACATCAGGTAATAATGATGGTCGAGCGATAATGACTGTGAGATGGCGGTAGGGTGACTGTCGTTAAGGAATAGTAGTTAAATAACAATGATAAATCTAGCGTTTTATAATTAGATAATGATAGTTGATGTGATGATTGTCGACATTGATTATCAGACAAAGCTTTAAGTTCTTCTAACTTCTAAGCTCTCTAAAATTTTAAAGTTTTATAAGTAAGAAAATTTGGGCTTATTGAATTCATTTTATCGAGATATTTAATTTTATTATAAGCATGCAAGATTTGGAGATGAATTCAATTTTTCTCCTAAAAATTTATAAGTTAAATATTATAATAAAATTCATATTTAATGGAATGATTTTTATAACGACACATAAAATTTAAATCGAGCACCTACAATATTATTAAAAATTTCACAATCATATGTTAGGGGAGAGTGTAGCGCACCTGCTTTTGTTCCGTAAGTAATGGCTTTATAATTGAACAAATTTTAATTGGAGCTGCTTTTATAAGAGATAAAATAAAAATAAAGCTTTTTCTGAATTTATTTAGACGACCGACTCAAATAACTATTTAGTTAATCATATAATTCCAATAACATGCATTTGGTTTATGGAAAACAAGAGAGAACAATTGCCATTATCAGTAACAAAATTCCATTTTGGAGAATTGAAAATTCCATATTGGATCGAGATTTCGTAGAATAAACTTCAGCTTTATCCTAAACTGGAACTACCAAAGACAAGGAGAGAATTGTCTTCCTCTATCACGTGTTTACTGCGTCGAAGGAGGGCGTAACAACTGGTATAGTGATATTACAGCCGCTCATGCCTTGGAGAAAATTATTTGTTTTCAGACTCCTTTTTGACAAAGTGGATTCAAAAGTCTTTGATTTCAGACTTGAAAAGTCTTTTTTTAATACTTTTTTCAGCCGTGTGAAATGCAAAGAAAAAAAAAGGAGTTAAATGATAATGGTTGAATGACTACAGAATAAAAACGCGCTATTTTATTTTATGTTAACGCTGTCAAATAATTTATTTTCTCTGTATAGACATTCTCTATATAAATTATCACGGTATGTTATCAGTTTTAAAATTTTAAAAATGGCGAGTAATTGCAAGGCTAATCCCATCAACCTTGTCATCGTCCTTCTCCTCCTCATCCTGCATACTACGAATTCTGCAGTAATAGATGACGACACTTCGCAAATGTCAATAAGTGAGTTAATGAATAAATCTTCTTCTCCTTCTTTTATTAATTTTGCTTCATGGGAGATCGGAGAGAGCAGTTCCGATCCCTCGTGACCTTTATTATATATGTGTGAGCCACAATAAACCTGTATTTAATAAGTCCAAAGATGTTGTGTATTATGTTTATGAATATTGGATCCAAACTATGATCGGAGAACGTACCTCAACTACTGCATAAAGCTAGTAATTAGAATCAAATAATGCCAGAATGATTTAGTTCAAGAATCAGATTTTAGCCTAATATTTCATGGGAATGATTCATACTCCTCGCATTTTTGCTCATTTTTTTTAAAATAATATCAAGTGTGCATTTCAATTTAGCTATTGTATCAAGAGTTTGTCTTTTGTAGTTACTCTTATTAAAAATTTATAAAATATCAGAGAGTTTTTTATTATTTAAAATAAAATTTTAAGCCAAAATAACTTAATTGTACTTTATATTTGACTACCGTATTTGCAAGAGAACTTAATAGATCTAAACTGAGTTATAATATGCGAATATTTATAGAGAAACTAAATTCTATTTGACTATAAATTTCTTGCAACTTTTTATAAACTCATGTAATAAAAATAAATTTTTTTATTATCATACCTATTTAAGTTTGATAACCCAAAAAATAACTACTTAATTTAAAAAAAATATTCCAGATAATTTTTAAAAATCTATTTACTCTAATTTTATAAACAATCGCAAACAATTTAAACAGACATATAAATCAAAATTAATTATAATATAAAAATTATCTTTAATAAAATAATGAAATAACTTTTATGAGTGTTCATAGCCTCTAAAGCTATTGAGTGTATTTTTGGCAGAGCTAATCAATATAGAATAACTTAAGGTAGTATATTATTAACAAATTATACACATTGCTATGTGTTCATTTTATTAACATATTCTCAATCTTTTCATCATCATCATCATCACCATCTTTCATGAGGGCTCAATATCTCAATTGTTAGTATTATAACTTTATTCAAATTGAAAAAATTTAATGTAAAATATCTATATTATTTTCAGGAGGCGTTCATAAAATTATATTCAAAGTGAATCTCATTGGAAGAAGAATGCCAGATATTACGGGCCAACTTCCACCAATCCAACTTCCACCCCACACCTCGAGTTGTGAAAATTGTAAACACGTACCACAAAGTATACCATGTCATTGTAATTAGTGGGTGGATTACTTATTCTTCACCAATAAAAGAATATCACATCTTTTTGATACCTATTAAGATGTGCAACTAATGAAAGAAAACAAATTTTATTTTAAAATGTGAATCCACAATGTAAAATTTAAATGTTGGCTCGTTATGCATAGCTTAAATTATAGTGTAATATGTCACTGTCTTTAAAATATTTGTATTGCTATCTTTTAGGCCATTTATTATATAATAAGAATCTGAGTTGCCAAAATTTGTTATGACTCATTTATTATTTCAACATGATCTTTAAGGTTTGCATTTTTGTGTTTGTGCTATCAGATTGAAGTTTTGGAGTATATATTAATAGGATTAATAAGTGTATAATCTTGAACAAATATAATAGAAATAGTTGACAACAATATCTCATATTTTTATATAAATATAATTCCTTTCTTATTTTAAGTAGGAGTATTCGAATCTTTCAAAATGATATGATGCTCAATGGGCCGGCAAAGACCTTACAACACTAGTATGATGTTTGCATGATGTCAAAACTTTTGCTTATTTCATACAATTTATTGCAAAGTGGTGATCCATACTAACAAATTGCTAATTTTTCAAAAATTTGTGATACTTTTGAATTCACTGGAGTGTTGACCTTCATATATATACCAAAATTTTAAATCAAGAAAATATGACAAAACCTACAGGTGATACTTATTATCAATTCAGGTTGGAGTTCACTTGAGTACCGTCAAAGCTATCCGAATAATAATTTGACTTATATCTAGGCATTTAAGACATCAAATTTATTTAGGGATGATATTCGCATTGTTTAAATCCTGGCACAAATGTAAAACATTGCAAGTGTCTAGACTCATAATTGATACCCCACAAATCGAAATAAGCAGCAATGATCATTGCGAGAAATGAGTAACCAAATCATTTCACTAAATCTAATAAATTAGTTTTGAAAAAAGATGAATGAAAGCAAAAATTAAAATAAAATAAAATATTATGTTAACATGTATATATATAATATTTAATTGAGTTAGATTAAATCTACTTTATATAATATGCAATATATTAATAATGATAAAATAAATCACGTTAAAATTAGTTTATATATATATATATATATATATATATATATATATATATATATATATATATATATATATATATATATATATATATATATATATATATATATGTTTAAAATGGGTAACAATATATGCGTAAATATATATATTAAAATTAGCAATATAAATACATTAAATAAGCTTGAATCAATCAAAAACGTACTATAAGGATGATAGAACATATTATAAATAAATAAGTGCATGTGCATGCAGATTATACATATATCATTAAGATATTTCTCATTGGGTTTTTTACGTTAATAATGTCATTTTAATAATAATGTTATAGATTAATTAAGTATTAAATTTAAAATAAAATATGCATTTTCCTCTCACTTTATTTTTTTTGGAAAAATATGAGGGCCAATGATTCCAATGATGTTTAAAATTACAAAAGTTGAACAATTGATGGACACAATAGTTATTTGAACACACACAAGAGACAGCCTCTGAAGCAATACATTTTTGAACAAAGAAGTAAATAGATTGAACAAATCTCAGGCATCTCATCAGATGATCACAAGCACAACAATTTCAACTCAGCCTGATTGTCTCACGGTGTCATAACCTTCGATTCCCCAAGGAACCACCTTAACGAAAAAAGACACCCAACCAAGAGAGGAACCTTTCATGATCTTATAGACATAGATTCCGCATAGATAATTTTCTTGGAAACTCATCATGGTCAATATAGAAATCGAAACCACACAATCAGAAGGAAATCTCATAATTCCATAGAGCAACAGCTCAAACATAAAAAAAAACTAGGAACTACAATCAGAAATCAGAGAAGCGAGATAGGCCTAGCCCTCAAAAATAAAAGGAAGTTATTTTATTCTCCATTTAGTATGACTCTTGAACATTTATTTCAAGTTGATTTAATTTTGCATTTTTACTCTTAAAGATATCAAGAGGAAAAGTTTAAGAAGAAGAAAGTATATTATTATTCCTTTCTCTCCATAATGTATAAAAACAAATAAATAATATAATGTAGCACGTAAATTATGCTTTCATTCATAATTTAATATTTAAGAGAGGATTAATAAGAAGTTTTTAATAAGAGCTCAACCATTTCATAATAAGGCATTCAAAATAAATGATGTTATTGATTAAAATAGAGTACAAAACAATAATAAATCTATAAATATTTCTTTTCACAAATATTTTCATATTATATTTAAAGCCATAACAATAAAGAGCACAATTAATATAACCTTAAACCATATTCCTTTAATAATTTATACTAAGACATTCTAAACTCTTTAAGGAAGGAGAATTACAATTATACCAACATATTGATCCTTAATATTTCTATTTGAACACCATAAGAATTAGAAGGAAAATATTTATCATGTAATAATGAATGTACTTTCATGTTAAGAGATTAAGAGATATAAGACCATTTAAAACCAATTGCATAAAGATATACCCAATGGATCATAGAATAAGGAAATATTCACTAACTTTAAAAACCAATTTTATTTTAAATTTTTTTAAAGAACCTTTATAATGTTTCAAAGTATAATAGAATACTATTCCATATAATATGTATTTTGCTTCAAATTTAGCAAAAATTGATTTATTCACATAATTTAGTTTGCTCTCATTTTTTTTCCTTTTTTATATTAATGCGGTTTAAAAAGAAAAATTGACTCTATTATACAAATATATATATTTTTTTATCTTCTCTTTTAAGATCGTCCCCTATTCTGATAAATTATCTTGTCCCCTTCGATTTCAAGTCACAAGCCACAAGTTTTTTCTTGAATTTTCTAATGTGTATTTATCTCCCTTCTATTTTTTCTAAGCAAAAAAAATGTCATCATTTTGATTTTCCTTCTTAATTACAAGCATCTATAAACTCAGATTTTTTTCTCATTCTCTCGATCTTGATTCACATTGCTCCCATACATTTTACCATTCATGATTCTCAAAAATTAGCCTCTTTCTCTTTTCAATAAATATATAAAGCTTTCTAGCGCATTGTTTTCCTTCAATGCTTTTACTTCTTTTCCACTTCTTATAATCTAGATAGCTCTTTCTTTGGAAATATATAAAGATAAAAAATAATTTATCTATCTCATGTCAAATCATCAAGATGTAATCATCAAATCCATGGAAGAACAATGGATTTTTGGCCTTCCACTTCTAAATGTTCTTAAAAAAAGAAAAGAGAGAGAGAGAGAGAGATTCTTTTGATGGGATATGAAAAATGACTTCACCTTTAGAATACCATAACTATTTATACTTGAGTGCATTTCATTTTATTTAATTAACAAAAAAATGTTGGTCTCACATGATAATTCATACAAAATTAATAAGATATCTCAAAAAAAATTAATTTATCTTTATTTGATCACAAAATTGATAGGCTTAAAAAATAAGATAAGCTAATGTATAATTAAATTCATATGTGAGCCTTTCAAAATTTCTAACTCTCACTTGTATATATATATATATATATATATATTTAATTTGTGTTATTAAATACTTTAAGAGCTCAATATTTGCTATCTTTAAAGAAACATCTTTGACAATTATTAATAATATTGACATAGAATCAAAGTGATCTTTATTATATTTTTTTCTATAATAAGACCCATCAGTGATCACTAAATCAATATGATTAATGACATAGATCAAGTATGGAACTACATAACTGCAATTGAAACTACATAACTTTATTTCAGAGTTTTCAACTATAAGATAATAACAATACTTTATTGATCATATATTTATAATCATTGAATAACATAAAAACTCTCTGCTAGCATATCATCAAAGTAAACCACTCCCATAATATGCTCATGAAATACTTAGGTGTAAATCTTTTTGTATGGATCTGCAATCATAAAATTTATACTAATATATTCAATAGATACTTGAGAACTCGAACTCTTTCTTTTACAACACTTTATGTCAATATGCTTTAATTTTGATGAACTCATTGTTCTTTGAATACAACTCATACTATTCAATTTATTTTTAATGGTCTCTCTATTCCATCAAAATATTTAGCCTAATTGATAAAATTTGTAGTCATATTTCTTGATTTGATGCCTCATAAACAAGTATAAATTCTTCCATAGTGGAAGAAGCTATAAGTGATTGTTTAACACTTTTCAAGATATAGCTCCTCCAATAATAAGAAAATATGAAGTGGATCTTCTACTAGAAACTAACAAAATCAAAATCGGTACCCATGATCTCAAATGATCGATCTTGATATGTAGCATAAAGTCTTTTGTTCTATCTAATAACCCTTTTTTCGCTTTCCATGATCCAAAGTTACTTAAATATCTCAAAACATTCCAATGCATAATGTCCGCACAAACTTGAGCACATAAGACTCCCTACTGATGCATAAGATTTTCCATCTCTTTCATCAAATTCATTTCTTGACATTGAAAAAATTTATCACCTTTAGATGGGTGTATCTCAGTGCACAATCTTTCATGCCAAATCTACTAAGCACTTTATCATATATATCTTTGTGATAAACCAAGTATAAGAGCGATCTCGATAAATTTGTATATACTAATGCATTCCCGATCTTTCATTTCAAATTTACTGAAAGAAATTTCTTGGTTTCATGCAAAGTATATCACTAGTAGAATATCATAAACATATAGCATGATGATAATTTACTTTTTTGTGATAAATGCATTTATTAACTTTTCTTTAAAACCAAAAGTAATCACTTGATCAAATTTCTTATATATCATTGAGAAGCTTGCTTTAAACCATAGATGGTTCTTTAATTTGCATACCCGTGTTTTGAATCGTAAGATTGAAAATTTTAGTTTTTATATAGTTTCTTCAATGTCACCATTTAGAAATGTAGTCTTTACATCCATCGATGTAACTCTAAATCATAATGAGCTACTGCCATAATGATTCTAAAAGAGTCTTTCAAGAAACTAGAGAAAGTCTTTATAATCAATGCCTTCCTTTTGAGTGAAACCTTTATAGCGTGATTTATATAGACATTACCTTTTGAATCCGTTTGGTTTTAAAATCCATTTTACAACCAATGGATTTTCTTTAGCAATTGACAAGATCCCATATCATTGTCTTGATTTCATCTCATTCTCATCCATTTATGAGAGTTAACACTTTGTTTGACTTGATTAAGATTGGATCACTCTCAATCTAATGTCAAACTCATGTTCTTGGAGATACATAACATATTCATCAAATTGCTAATCTCCTCTCTAGTAGATTTTCTTAATGACACTTCAATTTGAGGTTGTTGTGATTCCTCGGTATGAGTGAGTTAACTCAAGAATATTTTGATTACCATATTTCTTGAATGATGGTAAAATTATCGATCATTTTCTATATCTTGTAAAGAGTAATAAATTACTCTTCAAATATAAAAAGATTTATTACCATCATATTCAACTTCTCAATAAATTTAGCATTGCGTCTTGAAAAGGATTTATTTGAAGAGTCATAAATCTTAAAATTCGACCATTTGAGTATCCAACAAAATAGCAACTTATAGTTCTTGAGTCTAATTTTTTTCTTTCATTAGCCTATGGCTAATTGGACATCTTAACATGAAGATGTCTATCTTCTTCCAATCCATAATTCATATGAGTTTTATTTCTTGCTGCTTGGAACTATTTAAAGCGGTCTTTAAGCTTCTCCCAAAGTGAATCACTAAAGAAGAATGATTTATCATAAACCATATCAAGGGATTTCATCTCACACCATTTTGACTTGGAGTCCCAACATGTATTGAGGACGATGCCACATTCACGCTAAATATTTGGCAAAGGGCACGGGCGTTGTTCACACATCATATCTCATAGTATTCACCATGGTATTTGACAATTTTTATTTTTTTTTCCAAGTTGATTTTAAAACTTTAAAAATTTTGAATGTCCATTGATTATGACTTCTCATAAATTAAGTATAATACCCATACTTGAGAATAATCGTCAAGTAATGAAATATTGTTCCATTCAAGTATGTAGGAATGGACCACAAATATCATTATGAATTAATTAGACGTTTAAACTCCTTAAATAACTTTCTTGATATTTGTTTGTTTTACCATTCTATAATCATTTGAAAAATCAAGAGAATCAAGAATTCCTTTTCTTTTAACAATGTCATGAGAGAGGAAACTAAGTGAGCACTTTCTATTTTGTCATGTTTTAATCTCTCTTCCTCTTGCACATTGAGCAATGATCATTAAAGTCCATTTTTCCTTTTGAGTATTATAACTTATCTTAAAAGGATTAAATTGTCGGAAGAGATCAAAATCAGTGTACAAGAATATCATCGACATCTCTAATTTTAGTGCTCCTATAGTGACAAAATTAGACATCTCCATAATGTACTCCTTTATGTTTTTCTTATACTTTGAAGCAGTTTACTAAGAATGTTCGTTCGACTTTTTTAGAATACGAACGATTATTAGAAATTTTTCACATTCCTCTTGATTACCTTATGTGATTTAGAATGGAATGCTTCATGATCATAAGACTCGTTAGAATCTCTTTCTTTTTCAAAGTTACCTTTTTCAATAATACTTTTTTCAGATGGAGAATTGATGGATCGCATTCAGATCATTACCAAACGATGGTGATATGTTCTTTCTTAAGTTTGTTAAAGAAAATGTATTAAATTGATATAGAAACCAAAAAACAAAATAATCTCAATTATAATTATTATTTTCATATGCATATATAATGTAAACAAAATATATCTTGAAATAAAATGTTTAATAAAATACGTATAAGATCTAAATATGCAATTTAGTCTTGACATAAATAATAACAATTTAAAATATCTTAAAATTACGATAAATATTGATAATAAATTATAAATACTATCTTTTATCTTTGGATTGCGTGATTAATATAAATTTATCACATATTTGTTCTTACATAATCAAAAATAATCTTCCTTTGGGCAATTATTTTTTTTATAAATTAAATATATTAATATTCATATATTTTAAAAAATAAATAAATTGATATGTTATTTGATGATAATATTTCAATTTAAATTAAAATAATAAATATTAACTGTAATATTTCAATAAATATTTCAATTTATATTATCTGAATTAGGAAATATTTACCAAATGTTAAAACAATAATTATCTATAAAATTTAAAAGAATATTTATACATAAATATTTAATATTAAAAAATTCTGAAATAAAAACTTTAGAAATATTAAACAGTAAGTGTAATTATTATATTTACTTAATAAATATTCTGTTTGGAATTAATTGCATAAAGTAATTAAATGTAAAATATTTCAGATTAACAAAGATGAATGTAAAATCTGAAATGAATATGAAACGTTATAAATAAATAAATGTAATAAATAAACTGAAAAAAAAAACATTAAGGCGCTATATTCAGTTAAATTATATTACAAATATTCCGTTTCAGATTTGGCCTTATTAAAAAAAACAATTAAATAGAATAATTATACCATTTATATTAACTTATATATAATTATATATATAAATACCCGTCGGGTCGGATGAAAGAACAGACGGAATTAAATGTATAATTATAACATTTATATTAACTTATGTATATTTATATAGATACCCTTAAAAAAAAACGGATGAAAGTTAATTGAATGGAATAATTATAATATTTATACAAACTTATATATATTTTATATCTGTGCCCATCAGATGAGATGAAACAAAAGTTGTTTCATATTCCCTTTCTTTTTTCTTTTTTTTAATTATAAATCTGAAATATCGTTTAATATAAATGATAGACAAAAAAATATTTCATATTCCTCTAATAGAAAAATCATCTAAGGATATCGATCTTTTACAAATGATCAAATCGTTTCTCAAAAAAATTTGAATCAAATATCTTGATCAATTTTCAAATAATCTACAAGAAGAGAAAAATTATTTCGATTCAACGTGATCACTTATACCACTTTTTGGAAATATGTAAAGATAAAAAATAAATTTATCTAGCAAATCTATGTCAAATCATCAGAAGACTCTATCCATAAAAAGCTAATCTGATTTTATTCACAAGTCTTCTTGAGAGAGAGAGAGAGAGAGAGAGAGAGAGAGAGAGAGAGAGAGAGACTCTAGAAGATATAAAAATGAAAACTTTAGAATAATCATTTATATGCATTTAATTTTATTTCATCATTAAAATAATAAAAAAATCAATCTACACATGATAATTAACAAATTAAGATGTCTCAGCTAAAATTAATTAATCTTTATTTGATCACAAAATTAATAGGCTTAAAATAAAGATAATTAATGTATAATTATATGTGTTCAAAAATTTCCAACACTTCCTACCGTTTCTCAACCTTGGTTAAACTCTGTCTCATGGCCTCTCTACAAGAGGGCTGATTCGCTCTCAACCTTCTCCCATCTTCAAACTATAGCCCACCTTCTTGGACATCTCCTCCTTGGCCCTTCCCTCTCCCTTCAAGCACAGGCCGAAGTCTCTATCATTTCTCAAGCTCGTCACTCACACATGAAATAAAAAAAAAATCTATGATTATTGAAATCTTCAAATCAGCCAATCTTTTCAAGTTAATTGTCATTATTGCCTAATTGCTAAAGTTATGAAAATGATATTTGTGTGGAAATTATATTGTTTTATTTTATCTTTGAAGCTATTGCTCATTAATGAGATGAAAATCAATCGGGTTTTAAAACACCAAACCTTCTCGCAGGCAAATCTGTTTCACATAAATATCGAAATGTTCTGAAATTTAGACTTAAATCCATGATTTAAATAAATTTAAATAAATCATTTAAACTGAAATAAAATAAAAAAATACATAATAAATATAAAATAAACATCAAACCAAAGAGAAGAAGAGGAAGAACACTTACATGGAATTTGTGAAAGAATAAAATGCTTATTTTGAGCGCAAGCAAATCTTCCTCCTTGTCTCAAAACCTTTAAAGACCTCAAAATATTTACCCAAAATGACATGAAATGAAAGGCCCTCCCTAACCTCATTTATAGAGTTGGAAAGAATCAATATGGGTTTATTTAAAATTAATAATTAATTAGTGTGACGATCAGTATTTGTTGGCTAACATGAATTTATTGAACCTTTAGCTTATATTATATAATACATTAAAATGTTGGAAGAGGATAAGCCAAATGCAAATATTACTTTAAATTCATGTCATACTTATAGAAAGGTTGCATGAAGTAAGAATTGTAATTTTCAAATGAGATAGAGCTCAAATCAAACTCTAGAGTTAGATTCGCAAAGAACAAGCCTTCCTATTTAATCCATATATTGAAATGTCTAATTTAAAATGGACTAAAGAAGGCTTCAATTAACAAAATTGATACATATCAGATTTGTTGAGCTATTTTCAAGTTAAAAGTAAAATCAAATGAATTTCAAAGAGATTCTCATAAAAGGCAGCAACTAGTTGTCAAGCATAACTAAAGCTCATTAAAAACTACAAGCCAAATGATGTTTGAGAATTGAAAAATTCAATAAGCAAGCTAATTGCGAGCAAAACTACGATGTTTTAGATTTCAATCTAAAAGCATCGCATCTGCAATTCTTATAGAATGACATTAAAATAAATTATACGAATGGAGCTTCCTTCAATCCAAAATTATAAAATTCACATTCTAATTATGATTTTAAAATCAATGATTTCATTAATTAGATGAAAGTATCTAAGTTAAAAATATCTGCATTCATGGGATTTAGAGTGCAAATGTTAAGTTTGAAAAACGTGGTAGTTAAGGTTAAATAAATATAAAATTAATCTCATAATTTACAAATAAAATTATCTAAATTAATACTTGCATGGGCCCCGACATAGTGTTGAATGTTTAAATTTAGGTGTCTGAGGATAATGTGTGGGTTAAAATCAGATTGACTTAAATATCTTACACTAAAAATTACACAATTATTTTGAAGGAGAAACAATCATTTTGAAAGCCTGAGCATATTTTTAAATTCAATATTCTAAATATATACTTATGTATATATTTTAACGAATCAATACATTCATATGATGAATGTTTAAGTCATATTTAAGCGGTTAAATCCTCTATATAGGAATGGAGTTGATAAACGATTATTTCAATAAAAATTAAATAATTAAGCTTAGCAAGGTTGCATATAAAATTAATGAAATGATATCTTCAGTTGATCACATTAAGCCTACCTACTTTCATAAAGCCTTTAGTAGTGTTATTATGACTATTTCATGTTTAGAAATTCAAATATTTAATTTAAAAAATCTTAAAATACAATTACGCTTTAATCCATTGAATCCTTCTCTTATAGGGTAGAGTTGAAAAAATCTAATATGATATAATGAGATTTCAAAATTGTAGACCCAATCATCTACGAGTAGAGTTGACAAGGTCTACGATGATGGATGTTGATTAAGAATATCAACCAGAAGGGTTCACTATTATCAAAATTTTCTAAAATTTTCAATGTTAAGCAAAATTCCTATCAACTTTAAATTTAAAAAAAATGTAAAACAAGAAAATTAATTAAATACAAATTCATCATAAAAAAATAATAATTAATTCATCCATCCCTTTACAATTATTATGTTGAAGGCGACAAATTTAATGTTAACCTAAGCTTCGAAATGAGGAGATGTTGTATTGTATATTACATCCGCACTCAAAATGCTCTACAATAGTAAAGATGTGGCCCTTTCCTCTTCCATGGTTTGACGATGCTCCACATATGAAGCGGTTACGTGAGCCCTCGATCAAGTGGTTTGGCAGGTTCTAAATTACATCTGGTATCGTATGTTCCCCGATGGTTTTCTACCACTTTGAGTTGTGGATCATAGGGTATATCTAATAAGGCATAAAGCTCATTGTTAACTAGGGTGGACTTAAGAATGTCCACATTAACAAATATCAACCAAATATCTCCTTGAGCAGCAACCCATGGCTGGCGACAAGACCTCCCTCAGTGGACCAAGGATTATGGCATCGGATGATGGAACCATGGGATCTTGATCGGGAGCGTCGTCATTCCCCCAACCATATGCTTCAAGCATAAGAAAATAAACAAAAATGATGAATTTCATTAAATTTCAAATCCAAATTTTTGCTATTATATGCTAAGCAAATAGCGATCTATGACAAGCCTTAATCGAATGTTCCCTCTCATTGATTGAAGAGAGGTAATTAACTATAAGTGCTTGTGCCTTTAGGAAACCTGGAACCAGATCTAAAGTCCTCACCAAATGAGGGTGAAATCTCTAGGTATTATCTTATTTATCAACTACAAACAATCATCTACCATTTGAAAATTTTAGTACTAAATACTCTTGTCTTCATGAGGTCGGCCTAAATTTTGGAACCTCCACGGTGACTCTGTTGGGGACAAGTTTCTCTTTCCATCTTTATTTAGTCATATATATATATATATATATATATATATATATATATACATAACAAAATTTTTAAAAATTCAAAAAAAAAAAATGGTGATTTAAATGAGTAATAAACTCAAATTATTAATGAATGAGGCTCTATGTCAATGAATAATTATATAAGTATACTTTAATTACACTATTATATTATTCTAGTACACTTGTATTTTGAAAGTGTGGGGTAAAATGATAATTGTTGATTACTAATCTCCTTTTTTTATAGAATGGATCTACAAGACACTCCTTTTAGATTGTGGTGCAAACATCTGTTTAGCTAATGCCATCATCAACATAGAGATGTTGGAGTTTTCCATTCAATTTGGTAGCTTTTATTTGTAAACCATGGAGCATGTTGAATATCAAGGCCTTTCTCAGCTCTACATCATGCTCAACCCATACAAATCAACTCGCTAGGAAGATCTCACAAAGAGAACTTTGATGTTTGAAAGGCTGAAGCTTCCTTGGTGAGGAGGACAATCATTGGGCAACAAGCGCATCTTCTTGAGGCATAACTACTTTTCAAACTTTTCGGAGACATGATTATGAGGTTTCCATAGAAGAAATTAACTAGAAGACAAGAAGAAGAAGAAAATCTTAGATCCTATGAACAACTAGTGAACAAATAATATTACTGCCAGAAGTGAGTATTCCTACCCATAACAACATTAACAATTTAAAATGGGTGAAATGGAATAGATCTACTGGCAAGGTTAAACAATCCTTCTGGGCTCAACAACATCAAGCCCTAGTACCACAGAGGAGACAACCTGAAATATTGTCCTCTAGAATACACAAAGTTCTTAAAGTAGCCAAATAAAGAGGCTTAATGAAAAGAAAATTTCACAGGCCTGTAGTGATTGAAAATATTGAAGCCTCACCAAGGAGGTTTTCATCTCTTATGATAACGTGCTCAAAATTCATTGACCTCTCATATATGAATTGAAGAGGAGTCATAATATATAAGGCATCGCTTTTTTTTACATTCAAAGCTTGACGATAAATATTACAAGCTTCTGAAAAAAATGCTAAAATTTAAATGATCACCTTACAATAAACAATTGAATCAATATATCTTGATTAAATTTATTTTGAGATAAATCTAATAAATAATTAATCAACTAAATTTTGAATTATATTTATCTCAAAATATATTTAACAATATGGTTTGAGTGATAGTTTCTTAGTGAAGGAAAGTTATGATTGCAAGAATATGGAGATATCCAAAAGCTCCACTTACATGCAATATCGACGTTCTTGTTTCAATGACGAGCTTTGTTACATCAAATTTCAAAGTCATCCAACTCCGCAATCCTCTCCAGAAATCTTCAAAAACTCTCTTCCATGGAAAGAATTTTAAATTAAGTATTAAATAATAATTAATTATTAAATTAAGTACATTTAAAAAAATTTAAATATATCGCTTCATAAGTGGTACCACCTCTCAGGTGGCTTTACCACCCAGAAAGTACAACAGTAAATTTCATGGCCAGCACCTTAAGAAGTACGGTAAACCATAACTTGTACTACGAGGGTGTGTATGTCATCTACCACAACAATATGATCTCTGCTAGCCTCCCACAAAGCGATGCTTTCTATTGTTGTCGACTTTTCTCGCCATCAAATCTTTTGAAATAGATCCATGACAGCATTTTAGATCATGCAATGTGAAAATTTGAAGAGCATTATGCCAACATATGTACTAAAGCCAAATGATTCAATCTCCATGGACTAAAGCTAATAAATGACTGGTGTATGATAAAGAGTGTTTGTATGATCCCACAACTCAAAATATAATTCTTATCAAATACTTGCACTTCATTCACTATATTGATCGGGATAATGCGCCTCACTTTGAATCGGTGAGCCGTATGTTCTGGAGAGAATGTAAATTGTCATTCTCGATCAATGGGTTGCCCCCTTATAAAATGAACTCACAATGTTATAGTAAATAACGATTATGCTTAATCCATAGTCCCTGCACGTTTAGTACCCATTAAAATCGATGCATTTATCATCATAGTATCATGCTTGTGTATCTGAACAATGTCCACTTGGACACATCCGGTCTACATGTGAGTTTAATTTTCTTTATCGACATCTGATGAATATGTTGATGTCATCCTCGCCCGACATACATTTTCTTATACATAAACTCACATCCATACTATTTTCTTCACTATTTTCTTGAAGTTTTCTCAGATGTCTTAAAAATAGATGTCGCCCATGGTCATGTGTACGAATGCTTATCGAGATTATACATAAATGCTCATTAAAACAATAGATGTTGTATGCAGTAAGAACTCTAGGATTCATTATTCCGGTTCAACAAAAAAGCAAGTGGAAATAGTCATGTTATCAATCCAGCCAAGTAACACTCGATACTGCCTAGTAGAACGTCATCCATCCGTGACGTGACAAAATCTCAACCAAAATTGATGGTCCAAAAGCTCCAAAACAAACCATGTATTTGATAATAAAATTTTGTAAATGATTTACATCATAATGAATCCATAAATAGAAAGCTGAGATGTATGATGACTCCCAATTCCTTGCTCTACATCTCTTGATCATCAGCCTTCATATAAGAGACTTTAATATCAAATTTAGATTTCATCCTTCCTATGATCTCTCTCTGGTTTAGTCATATAAAATCACTGCATTATGAAATAACCAATGAACTTAGAAGTGTCAATGTCAAACCACGATGCATGTATGCGTGCACCTAAGTTGATATCCTCCAGGCACCTCCCAACCTCTTACTTCATATAACCATTGACAAGATCTAGATTACTATGTTATACATATATGAATTCTTCTAATTCAGTGATAGTAAAGAACTGAACATTATTAAGAATTGAAACCGGTTAACAATGAAGCTCCTTCTTATTTGAAACACATGCCTTCATATAACTCACATTCATGTCATAAAAACTTGAACTATCACATGGACCATCAAACACAATATCTACATCCCAATCTTTTACGGTTTGGCATATGTAGACATAGTCATTATTGCAAATCATAGCATTGTCATTTGAATTGAATGACTCAATAAGCTCGTGGCATTGATGTCATATAAATTGGCATTACCCATTAAAGAATTCTCGTGATCGCTATCATCATACATTGCTTGATTCACTATTCATCATTTCATTTACTCATCATCTATTAGATGAACTAGGTTGCTCATTACTTCTTGAAGTTATGTATTAAAAGTTATAATCTTTTAATAGAAGATACCCTAAAAATGAAGACACTACATTATGAGGTAAATGCTTACCTTATTTCTATCATGTTCAGTAACAATTCAAGTGAACTCATGGCGTGTCGAAACATTATGTTGCATGATTAGGATCAATTTCAAGCAGAGGTATCATGACTTTACTCAAAGAACTAATGTTTGGTGGAAGCTTCATCTCAACTTAAATCGTGAAATGTGAAAGCTATGTATCCAAGACAGAAAACGACACGTAATTTTACTATGAAGTTATCAACATCATAATGCAAGATCTAAGCACTTTCTATTTTAAATATTCTAAGCTTGCATGCGTGAAACTCGCCATTTTTTTCCACGACATAACTTAGAATGAACGATCATCATTGAATCATAGAGAATTACGAGAAAGCTCGACTCATCTTGGTATATGCATACCAAATTTCAAACCTAAAATTTAATGACAAAATAAAAAAAAATATCAATGGATCTAATTCTAATGCAAACTAAAAAATGCTAATAATAATAATTTATCACAACGGCACTCAATCTTCACTCTATTCATCTCATAGCTTAGTCAAAAAAAGCTAATAGTAATTCACATATCTATGCATGTCCTAGAATATTGAATATATTGAATAGAACATATCAGCTGCAATAAAATTTTCATAATATAAAACTTTAAATAGAAAAAATCAACTCTATAATTAAATATCCAAAATATGCCAAACCTAGACAAAATAAAGTCTCTAATTCATGGGCATTATAATATGGTTCTTCTTTTTTCAATCAGGAAGTGAGATTAATATTTGCTTATTTTTCCCAATAGGTATTGGAAAAATATTATTATTGGTGTAAATTAGAAAGAAATGCTTGGAAATACTGTCAAATTTGTGGTGAAACGGTGGAGCTTGTATCGGTATGTCGAAACTTTATCGGATGTCGAATAGAACACTTATGGGGTCGGTCGGGATGTCGAAAGGAGATTGTGGGGTCGGGATGTCGTAATAAATGCTCTGGCCGATAATTTAGGCAGTCGGTCGCGATAATCATTATCTTAAAAGCTCGATCATGACGGCCGACATCGCCTTATAAATGCGGCCATCCTACATCTCGCGATAGAGTGGCAAATTTATCGGTACAATATTTAAAATTTTTTAAACATATTTAATATAATAATTAATTATTATTTAATACTTAATTTAAAATTTTGTCCTCTTCCATGTAATAATAATGGATATAGGCTCATTTGTCGGATGAAGAATCATTTTTCTAATCGGGCTCTAAGATACGCTTCGGCAACATTAGTTTAAACTTTTCAATCTGATCATTAGAGGGCTTTCATGTAGGCCTCCCAATCATGGCCAACGTCATAAAACTCTGGTTGCCAGCGACAACGAAAGCAGTTATGCCTTTACTTTCTTCTTTCAAAAGGCTCCACCTTTGGCCGTTACCATACCTACAAAACACAAACCTTCTTTCTTGGATAAAGCCTTCGTTAATTAACTTAACAATGCCGGCCACAACTTCACATTTGGAGCTCTTCCATCATGAAAACCATTTTCCTTGCTCAGTCGGCGATGACCTCTTCCTCCGGGAGGTTGGCAGTGCTGAGAGGAGGACGAGGATCAACGAGGTTCCTTCGGATCGAGAGAGAGGTGCATCGGATGCAGGTTCAGCTTCTCCTCTATCGAGCGAATATCGAGGATTTTTTTTTGGCTGCTGTTCGGTTAGGGGAATAATAGGGAATTATGGGATTTGAGAGCCTTAACCGCTTAATTATCCTTCCAAATTAAGTTGAGCGGGATATTCAAAATATTGGATAAAATCACGGCAATTTATGGATCAATCCAATTTCAAACTTTTTCTGAAATAAAATTAGTTATAATATTATGTTTACATATTAAAAATAAATATAATTTATTTATATGACCCATATTGAGATTTATAGAATCTTACCAAAATTAAACTATATAATATGGGTATCATTTTAGAATGACATTCAATTCTAATCGCTTTATGATCAAAGGTCTTTGATCGAAAACAAATTTGATGTTAATTTCTTCGCTCGACTTGTCATTCTTTGCGACAACTTCCGTTTATGAAGGAGCTATTTTGGTGAATCCTCGACTTTAATATCATCGCCTGTTTTATTTATTTTCCTTCATTGGATGGTAATTGATCGAAATATCAATTTTAATTGATTTGATATTCGACGCATTGGTGCTTGATTTCATCGACATCTCGATCAATTTAGTCATGATTCATGCTATCAACTCTTATTTTCATGACGTTACATCTAATTTTAATTTTGTTTGCTTGATTAAGCATATGAAAATTACTTATAAGTCAACACAATAATTTCATCATTTGAGCATAGTAGTGATCTATCTACCAATATTAGAAGATAAGCCATAAGTTTTTGAAACTTAATTAGTAGTCATATGTTGCCTCCTTTTAGTTTAGGGTTTTACATATAGCAAATAAATTTTAAATACTTATATATCTAATATATAATTATTATATTTATATAAATAGCACTTGAAATTTTAATATTATATTAAAATAACATTATCATTAATTTTAAAGTGAAATACATCTTTTCATATAAAAATATTATATTTAAAAAAATAATAATAAAATTTTAGGGGCTAAATATTTAAATATATAATATTTATGTGTTATGCATGTAAAATTCCCTTTAGTCTATTATATTTTCTTAATTTTAGAATTTAATTGATTTAGAGAGCTTGTTAGTATGAATGCAAGCACAAGTACTATATTAGTTTGAGCTAATATTCATACAAACACTCGGATTTACCTAAGATAGAGCTTATGGATCAATTTACCCAAATTTAGTTAAAATAGGGTGGATGACTTAATTTATGAGTTATCTAAATTTTATTACGATGAGGCATACATCTATTAGAAAACTCAAATTAAATTAAGATGAGGTTTATGACTCAATTTATGAGTTGCTAAACTTTACTTAAACTTTGAACTTTCATCTATTAGAAGTCTTGAATTTAGTTCAAAAAATTGTATCATGCATGTATGTTTATATATATATTTATATATATATATATAATTCTTTTGTGCTGTGCAGTTGATCTAAGCAATTTGAAATGATAATTTCAAACGATCTTCTTAATAAACAAGGAAAAATTCGCACCAAATTAATCATTGAAGTCTACAGCAAAGACTACCACTTAACAGTGGTTTAAATTTAACCCATCGTGAGGTCATGGATGGGATCTAAGATTACCGGTTGTAGCACAATAATTTGGGTAGAGGTTTAGTGATATTATATTATATTAAAAGAAGAAGAAGAAGAAGAAGAAGAAGAGGCAAGTAGCTGCTGTAGTTCTAAAGAATATCCGATGCTTTTAAATTAAGTATGAATAGGGTACTTTAAAATTAATTTAATTAGCTAAATACAATTACCAAAATTGATAATATATGATATATCTTTTTTTCTATTTGTTTTTTTTCTAAAAACATTTATTTATTTAATCAATCTTCTTCTTTAAAATAATGACGGCCGTTTCATTCTAATTTAACATATTAATATATAACTACTCTCTCTCTTTCTCTCTCTATGTATGTATGTGTGTATGTACACATTTAAACTGGTTAATAAATTATTGCAATATATGACTTAATTTGTCTCAGGGTTCCATGTGGATCAGAGATGGCAAATTTGAAGCCAAGCACTGTAGCCCTTTCTATTGTGTGGAGGGAGAAAAAATTACTACTACCATTGCTCGTAACAAAATTACATTTTGGATCGAGTCTTCTTCTATTATGCATTTGTAGAGAAAGAAAATTAGACGAAAATATTATGGATATCTCATTTTAATAAGAATGAACATTAAAATTGTTATATGTAAATGGCATATGAATATGATTTTAATTAGCAATTAATATCAAAATAATAATAAAAATTTTGTTATCGAGAATTCGGATAAAAAAATTTAAGATATTTTAATAATTGTAATCAACAAAAAGTTATCTTATTTTAAATATTAAATATGGCCTCCAATTTTTACTTACTTTTTAGGACAGGTAATCAAGCAAATAAGAGTTGACGTGAATGACCTTTTTAGTTAATAAGATGAGTTGTCCTTTTTCTTCTAATAAGAGTTGAAGAATTCAAGTCTAATGATTTTTCATTCTTAAAATATATTTCTTCATATCAAAATTTTCTCTGACACATAGATGGTGTTGTTCTTGATTAAAAGTTTAATTGTCAACTATTGTGAAAATGTAAAAAAGTAGGACAAAATGTTGTGTAAGAAAATTTATGAGTTTTAATTTTGTATGAAAATTTAACAAACACATTGATAATTAGAGAAAGTATGAATCATACTAAAGTTTTAACATGAAAATCACATGAAAAGAGAAAATAAAAACTATGGGACTTAGTTTTGTACAAATAATCCACTATTTATTTTGAATTACAAAGTTTTACTCTTCTCTTAGAATATCTCAATATTTATATTTATATTTTTGAAGCTTAATTTGAGCTCATTTGAGCATAAATTTATTAACATAAGAGTTTGTATGACTTCTAATTTAATTTTAATATACATATTATCTCAAAATTAGCATCAAATTTGATTAATTTGATTATAATTTATTAATATTTTCAAAATAATATGTTATCATTGACGAGCTTGTAATTATATAATTATCATTATCATTTATCATTTTCATATGATTGCTACTACTATCACATTAATCAACAAAAATATATTTTATGATGTAAAAATATTCGGTTTAATGTCAAATTATAATAAATTAAAAAATAAAAAATAAAAGAAACCCCAAATATCTTCTAAATGTTTGGAAGTTAAAATCTTTTCATATATATAGCCAGCAAATAACTAGAAAGTTTCATATCATATCATTAACTAAAATAAAATAATTATGCCATCATGTGGCCTCTCAGAGGAGGTTAATGTTCGCCAATAGTTCATTAGAGGGCTAAATCTTAACCATTATATTCTTATTAGATTTCATCATGATGAGTTTTCTTTCAGTCTTCATTCCAACAGTGGCTTATTTTCTGCAATATCAAATGGCCTTCAGTTTTTCATTTGAAATAAGGAGCCATTAATGTGCATGTTACGAGATTTTTTTTATGCCTAAATTATTAATTAAGATTATAATTATACCTAATTTAAAATTTTAGCCATTTTCTATCTATAAGATTTATATCAACATAAATGTAATAAATTACTATTCATTTCGTGCTTGTATTGCACTCATCTAAATAGAAAATTCCTTTTAAAAAACTTATTTTTAACCAATTTTAGATAAGATTATTCAAATATATTTTTCTCCAATTTTAAGTATTGGATCAATTAATTTGAATGACATTAATTTAAAATTTGTTTTCTATTATATTGAGAAGAAAAAAAATTGCAAGTCATTTGTATTAAGCAATTATAACTTCTTCACATCTTCACATAACAATATTTCAACAAATAAATAATTAATGAATATTTTTCCGTCACAAACAATATAGAAATCATCCTTTTTTTATATTTAAAACTTAGAAATGAATAATACCAATTAGAAAAAAAAAGGTCTAATGATCAAAATTTAAATATCATCATCACAAAAAAAAGAATCAATATATTTTGAGATAAATCAAATAATTAATTAATCTCAAAATAAATTTAGCACAATTTCTCTCACTTTCGACACTTCAACTTGGAGTGATGGTTTCTTTATTGATGGAGTAAATATTATGCGAAATATGAACCAAAGCTCTTACGGCCTTTCTTTTCATCCAATTTCAAACACATCCAAATCAAACCAAATCCATATCTCATATAACTCCCATAAATCTTCAAATCCACCACTCAGATTTGACAAGATTTGGTGGTTGATCCTTTGTTGTGGATAGTTCTTCCGACCAGCTAAGATGCCTCGGCAACATTAGTTTAAACTTTTTTTTCGATCGGAGGCCTTTCTTGAGCTTAGAGATCCCAATCATATTAATGGCATAAAATCGTCCATCACCTAAAGCGATTTTAACTATGTTACATCCTTCCATCAAAAGTCTCCACCTTTGGCCATACCTACAAAACACTAAACCTTCTTTTTGGTACCTCCATCGTTGGATAACCTAAGAACACCAAATACGCAACGCTGTGCTCAAGAGGCGACCACCTCGATGAATAACCTAATTATGAACACTTGGTTCTAACTTTTATGAAGGTGGAATAATTTGGGGATAGACGGGAAATATGAGTTTGTCGCTTTGATAGGGATCAAAGAGATAAATAGTCTCATTATTATGAGTGGAGAAGACGAGCCATCCGTTGGAACAACATTCAAAATAGATGGAAGAAAATTGGGAAGAAAATGGCAAGGAAATGCAGACATGGCTAATATCATCGTCTTTTTTGAAGTGGATGACGTTGTCATCATTGTGGAAGTATACCATGTAGCTTGGAGGAGTCAGAGGCATGGCGAAAACGTCATTGGAGCACATCGAAGGAGAAGAGATCTATGCTGATAAAGCTTTAACTTATCTTTGATGTTTAATAACAAGTCAAGAGGGAGATCCGACCATGATGAAGAGGAAGAAGACGACATTGAAGAAGAAGAAGAAGAGGAGAGAATAATTCGTTGTTACGAAAGAGTTCTTGGCAACTCTCAAACAGGTTCGGTTTCCTCCTTATAAATCTTTTTATGGCAATGAGGACTGCATGGTGAGGAGAAAATATTACGTCGATCCCGCGTAGCATGCGACTCAATCGCCACATTTATGGTTTTCCGTTTTAGCGCTTATGTTATGGCTGGACGGCGCGACAACGTTTATCCCACCCGACCCCGTTCAAATGGGGAAAAGAAAAATGAGGCGGCATCGTTACATTCCTCGCATATGGCGGTTTAGGGCTTTCTCTGCTTCAGCTCCGCTCTCGATCGGTGAACGTCATTCGTGGTTTAGAAAATCTTAATAACTTCCATTGAATTGTATCACACTACATGAGGTATTTACACTGTGTTCCCGAACTTTAATGAATTTAGGGTTTTCTATTATTACCATCTATGTGAACATTTTAGAACATTTGAGTTTTTAAATGACGAGATGTATTTTAGTAGTTTTGGAGATATTTTGCATGTGTACTCTCATCTTTCAAGATGGTACACCGTTATTTTAAATTTTTTTGATTAATTGTGAAATGTTTAGTATATCACATGGTAGGATGTTTGGTCATATTTCAAGATGAATTATGTGGTCTGATTAAGGATGATAGCATGTTTAGTCGATGAAATTAAAATTCTGTGGCATAATTTCTACATCTGTACTCTTTGTACTCTCATGAGAGTACAGAGAATTTGGTCATTTTTTTCCTATTTCTTTGGCTTTGAGAAATATATTCATTGTCATTAGAACAATTTGGAGGCTATTTGGTTAGTTTTAGTATTATTTTTCATGTACTCTCATACTCTCTTGAGTCTGAGATGATTTTGTGGATTTTTTTTAATTTCTTTGACCGTTGTTCATTATGTTCATTAAATTCCAATGGAAGTAATTTGGTGGCTGTTTAAATAGTTTATGGGAGATTTTTTGCATCTGTACTCTTTGTACTTTCATGAGAGTGAGCATTTTTTTCTATTTCTTTTTTTGTTTGGAGAAAATATGTTCATTGCAAAATCGAGGACAATTTGGGCGTTTGGTTGATTTTTTAGTGTTATTTTGCATCTGTACTCTCTGTACTCTCTTGAGAGTACATATGATTTTGTGGACATTTTTTCGAGTTTCTTTGGAATGGTTGTTCAGATTATGTTCATTACATTACATCGGAAGTAATTTGGCGAGATGTTTGGATAATTTTTGGGGGATTTTTGCATCAGTACTCTCATGAGAATCTGAGCATTTAATCATTTTCTTATTTTTTGGCCTATTTGGAAATATATTCATTACAATCCATCGTGATATTTGGAATTTGTTTGGTTAGTTTTTAATGTTATTTTGTATCTACTCTGTACTCTCTTGAGAGTACAGACGATTTTGTGGATATTTTTTTCCAATTTCTTTGGCCTGGTTGGAGGATTATGTTCATTACATTACATTGGAAGCAATTTGGAGGGATGTTTGGATAGTTTCTGGGAGATTTTTGCATCTGTACTCTCTATACTCTCATGAGAGTATAAAGCATTTTGGTCATTTATTTCCTGTTTCTTTAGCTTGTTTGGAGGAAATATATTCATTACAATCTATCAGGGACAATTTGGAGGCTGTTTGGTTGGTTTTTAGTGTTATTTTTTTGCTGTACTCTCTGTACTCTCTTAAAATACATTTTAATATTTTTTAGTTTTCTTTGGCCTAATTGGAGGATTATGTTCATTACATTACATTGAAAGCAATTTGGAGGGATGTTTGGATGATTTTTGAGGGATTTTAGCATTTGTACTCTCTGTACTCTCATAAGAGTACAAAGCATTTTGGTCATTTCTTTGGCCTGTTTGGAGCAAATATATTCATTACAATCCATCAGGGACAATTTGTAGGCTATTTGGTTAATTTTTTATTGTTATTTTACATTTGTACTCTTTGTACTCTCTTGAGAGTACAGATAATTTTGTGGACATTTTTATTTCTTTGGCCTCGTTGTTCAGATTATGTTCATTATATTCCAGTGGAAGCAATTTGGTGGCTGTTTGGATAGTTTTTGGGAGATTTTTGTATCTATACTCTCTATAATTTTATGAGAGTACAGAGCATTTTGGTCATTTTTCTTGTTTCTTTGGCCTGTTTGGAGGAAATATGTTCATTACAATCTATCAGGAATAATTTGGAGGTTGTTTGGTTGCTTTTTTAGTATTATTTTGCATCTCTCTCGTACTCTCTTGAGTACATATGATTTTAATGGACATTTTTTCCGCTTTTATTGGCCAGTTGTTCATTATGTTCATTTACATTCTAGTTGGAAGCAATTTGGTGGCTGTTTGGATGGTTTCTGGGAGATTTTTGCATCTGTACTCTCTGTGCTCTCATGAGAGTATAGAGTATTTTGGTCATTTTTTTTGTATTTCTTTGGCCTGTTTGGAGAAAATATGTTCATTACAATCCATCAGGAATAATTTGGAGGCTGTTTGGTTGATTTTTTAGTGTTATTTTGCATCTGTACTCTCTGTACTCTCTTGAGAGTACATACGATTTTGGACATTTTTTCCAGTTTCTTTGGCCTGGTTGGAGGATTATGTTCATTACATTATATTAGAAGCAATTTGGAGGGATGTTTGGATAGTTTCTGGGGGATTTTTACATCTGTACTCTCATGAGAGTACAGTGCATTTTGGTCATTTTTTTCTTATTTCTTTGGCCTGTTTGGAGGAAATATGTTCATTATAATCTATCAGGGATAATTTGGAGGTTGTTTGGTTAGTTTTTTAATATTATTTTGCATCTATACTCTCTTGAGAGTACAAATGATTTTGTGGATATTTTTTTCCAGTTTCTTTAGCCTGGTTTGAGGATTATGTTCATTACAAATCAATTGGGAATAATTTGGAGGCTGATTGGATATTTCTCATGGTTTATTTGTATCTGTACTTTCATTAACTGACTTTTCATTTTGAAGTTTACCATGTCTAGGAAAAGGATAACTTCGAGAAGCAGGCCTACCACCGTTAGAATGATGTTCGATAAAATTGCGACGGATTTGATGAAGTCATTGACATTTTAAAGAGGCTTCATCTGCATCAATTCATTAGACTCCATGGAATTCAGCAAGACTCAATAGCCATTACCTCAATCTTGTCTTACTTGGAGAAAGAGAAGCAAGCTTTCTTTCTGGGTGGGCAGTGCATTTCTTTCACCCCTTATAAAGTTGCAGTAATTGTAGGGATGCCAAATAGAGGGGAGAAGGTCTTATGGCAAAAATTCTCGTTGTCTCAGTTCGGTTCGGGACTATAAGACTATGCTTGAGCATGATAGCTTCGTTACGTGGCAGTTGTCTGATTGTACATACATTTTTTCATCAAATATTTTTTTTTGTATATCACAACTATAGGGTGGCATCATAATTGATTACCTATGCCAATGACATAGATAAATTTGTTGAATACAACTGGGTAGAGGCCATCTGGGCTTTTCTAATTTCATAATTTGATGGTATTACATCAAAGATTCATACCCAGAGGACACCTGGGTACATGAGTGAATTTGTCACTCTTCTTATGGTATGTTTCTTATCTTCAGTTATGTATTATTTGATGCATTGAAGTTAACTTACATTAATATTAATTGTAGATCTGGGCCACTGAGCACATAAGCATCATGAGGCCGCCATCTCCATTTGCAAAGCAACGTATTCCGCGATGGCCGAAAATAAAGTTTCTAGATGAAGCCTCCACTGGTTTAGGAGGACACCATGTGACATATAATAATATCACTTAGTTCATATAATTATGTATTTATTTATGTTGTAGTCATCATATTTTCTTATCAGTTTAACACAGGTCTGCCTTTCATTCGAGGACATATCAAAATAAGAGACATGGCTCCTTGAATCATTTTCCCCTGCCTCCATTGAGTTCATCCCCCATTGAATCTCCATATGTCTCTCCTCGATATTCTCCCCCATCCAGTGTATCTAGCCTGCCCTCTGCTACTACTCCCACAGAAGGGTTTGCAGTGGAGAGGATACTTGCAGGTTTTAGGGACTTGAAAGATATATTATCTTCTTTTCAAGCAACAATAATAAAGAGAATGGATGAGATTGATTTTCAGTTCTTCTATCGAGGAGGTTCTTGTGGGGTCCACCATCCCTACTATGGGGAAGCTCTTGGAGGTCACCAGGAACTCTTGAGGAGGGTGTCATGGGGAACTCTTAGAGGCGCACATGAGGCTAGAGAGCTTCCCCGTGGGAGGCTGGGAGTCTCTTGTGGAGGCAACTACAACTGCTACCCCTATGGATACTTCCACTTGGGAAGCTGCTGCCCTTATGGATACTTCCACTTGGGAAGCCCCTGAGGTAGCCTCCACTAGGGAAGCCCCTATTGAGTCCACCATAGGGGAAGCTATTGTGGAGGCCTCCAATGCACATGAAGATGCTCCGAAGCCTTTAATCGGCATCATTGAGTGTGGTGTGAAAGCTCGATAGATAATGAAGAGGAAAGCTATTAATTCCCCTTTCACACACACTTACAGGAAGTCACGAGCAAGAATAAGTGATGTGGTGGCCTCCACTCAAGATGAGAAGCCGGCATTAAGTTACTTTCTTTTAAATTTGAGATAATAGAAATAGATTTCACTAAATTTTTTTATAGGTTCGCAAAGATGAGCCAATAAAGGTTGATGACCACGTGACTATCGTTGTGGTGGAGGAGCATCGGTCGAGGTATGAATCATCTCGAGATTGATCCTTAATTCATAGTGAATCTAGCTCTTCATCACTAACTTTCATCGCCGTAATTTTCGTTGCGACAGAGGCACATCATTTTGTTGAGTTCTCATCCGAGCTAAGCGATGCTCCATCTTATTGACCGTCATGCTCCCGATTGAGGACAAGTAAGTCAATCTTCAATCAACTCATCCTTCATATAAATCATAATTAAGCTCACTTTAAAATATTTATCACTTGTAGGGTGATACAATATTCACGAATATCATTATTGCATGAGGATGATCGATGAGTTCGACATATCAATATCTCGATGCTGCGTTGATGCCTTCTTATTGGCCGAGTACTGCTCGCTCGTAGTATATCCCCTATTTGTACATCTCATGCTTGCTTGGGTAAGTTACCCCCGATATGTAGGTATTACAATTTAATCATTATTTGTATAGATAAAACTATATTTATAAATGTTCTCTTCTTTTCTTACGAGCTATGCAAAATATGGTCTACACAAGGAAAGCAAAATGTTCATCCATGTCATTGGAATGTGTAAAGGGCAGCTACTCTTACTTCAATTATAGATAATCGACCTGGACACTCCAGTTGGGCATATTAAGCTAGCCGTATTTTTATGACTCATTACTAAAATCAACCCATAAAGCCATTCTTCTATAGATTGTAAGAGTTATTTTCAATTTGGTTTCCATAAATTAGTTTTTTTAACCCCCTTATTGACTATACTTTCTATTAGATCAAATTACTTGTTGAAGATCTGTGAGTCTTTTTGTGGCGATCCCAGAAAATGGCCAATCAAAATGGTGAGTGGGCTGTCCGAACGATGTTGGCTCAGGGATGTTTATACATGGAGGCAACAATTAGGAAATCCCCACTTAATTGGGTTGAGCACCAAGATTGGCCTAAGAAGATGAATTGTTTTAGGGTCAAGTTTGCTTACGCTATCTTTTGTTTGGGAATGAAAAAGCCAAGCTAAGAACTATACATTTAAAGTTTGATAAGTAGGAAATAATTATATAGGGTATTTCATTTTTTTTTCAATATTATTGGGTAGTTTAGATCTTTATTATTAGCGAAACAGTAATTTGGTTGACGTTGGAATGCTTTCTGGATGTGTTTCATCTTCGTGCCTCTCCGGGAGTACATAGTATTTCATCTATTTTTCTTTAATTTTCTTGGCTTTGGATAAATTATGATTAGCGAGAACATCTCGGAATATTTGCTGCTCTCTAGATGTATTTTATCACTCTCTGTGTTGTTTATGCTATCAGTGCTCTCTATACTCTCACACTATGTACTATCTTGACTCTCAGATACTCTCTATGTACTTCTTGTACTCTATACTCTCTATTCTCTTGTAGTTTGAAGGTCGACTATAAGAATATTTGAGATATTCTGTGGCTTAACTCTTTGTATTCTCCTCATAGTACAGATCATTTGCTTTTTTTTCCCATTTCCACTTTTTTTCTTTGGAGAGAAGAGGAATTGTTCACTATAATCTAAAAGCAAGTTGGATGCTCCTGGGTTGCCTTTTTATGAGTTTTTTGAGCAATTTTGCATGTGTATATTCTATATACTCTCTATACTCTCTGTACTTTTTATACTCTCTATACTCTCTGTACTCTCTGTACTTTTTTCTCTCAGACTCTGTATCTGTACTCTATACTCTCAGACTTTGACTCTCTGTACTCTTTGTACTCTCTATACTCTCGGTACTCTCTGTACTCTCTGAATTTATATCATATTTTAAATTCAGATCAACTAAAAAGGTGAGGTTAAAATTTACATTATCTAAAATTTATATTATACTCAGCCACATTCAGAATACCTCAATCTGAAAGTTTGCAGGAGAAGAAATATGAACTACTTAACATGTGAACGTAATATAAGTGGGTAAGATTATTCTACCGTCAATCATGCTTCTTAAAACCTACTAAAACATGTGCATAAAATAGACAAATATCGTCGTTGATGCCTTACGTCTTATTCAAATATAAATTTTGAAGGTAATGGAGCAAATTATGTATTTTAAGATGATGAATTTTTTCAAATAATGTAATAACTGAAAGTATTATCTGAATTAAATTAATATCATTGATAAATTTATAAATAATTACTAAACTAATATCGTTAGTACTAATATAATCATCATCACATATTTTTTTTTCTTTTCATAAAATGTAGAGTACTTTATAGAGTACATATATCTATGTAATGCAAATGGAAATCACTCATTCTCATAAGCAAGGACTCATCAATCGATACTAATTTGGTAAAATATGAGAGATTTAGTTTTCCATAGTCTAAGGATTACAAAGTTATGTAATACTCTATGTACTCTCGTACTCTATACTCTCCTACTGTACGAGTTTTTAGCATTTTATAATAATAGTACATTTAATAAAGGCGATCAAAAGAAGAAAGTCATCGACAAAGAAATGATTGCAGATGCTGGGCATGAGAAGGTCATCCTAATGCAACTCGAGGTAGTCTTCCTAACCAATCCCATAAGTGACTGGCGGTGCATGTTAAGTAAAAGAAAGTCATCTTGGAGACTCTAAAGAAATGATTGCGGTCGAAGAACACATAACTAAATGATATCATACATTGAAATATTTTCCTGTAATAATATCCATCATCAACTTAGTGTACCCTTCAGCCGATTGATTGTTGAGCTCGAGTTGAATTCCTGAGGTAGAACATCATATCAGTTAATGATTTTTAACAACATCGATGTGTGCTATTCTGTGCATACCTCTAAAAAATACTCTGGCATAATAGAGAAAGGTGTTGCAAGGGGTGACGAAACACGTTCTGTGACACTATCAGTTTGAACTTTGGTTTCTGTAACAATAAAAATATGATGGTTTGAAGATTAGCAGTAATATTTTAAATACTACAAATTAATAGGCAAATAGAGAATTACTCTTAGCTTTCTTGGATCTCTCCCAATATCCCTTAAGCCTTGCATTGGAAACACCCTTTGGAAGTTGCTTAACTGGATTCTTCAAGATGTCTTTTTTCTTGTCTGCTGTGGTTGACTTCTTATTCTTAGCTGCTCTGTCAGCTGGAAGAGAATTTCCACTTATTATAGAGTCGATATCGTCGTATAGTTTTTTTAAGGATTGAAGCATATAGTCCTCAGCTCTATTATTACCTATGCCCTGATACTTATTTGATATGCATATCTAACGTGGATTCCAAAAATAATGCCGTAGCATTTCCATCTGCCTTCCACATCTCTTAATTTTTTATATATGCACTATCGATGTAAATATCCCTTCTTCGGTAGACCATCGCATGAGAGAAGATACTTATCAGAATACACTACATCTTCTTGACTAAGAACTCTGATACAATGGGCACAAAGTAATCCCATCATTTCAAATTTCTTACAAGTACAAGTTACATCTAGGGTAGTCCCATTGAAATGGACAGTCCATGTTTTGGATGATTTTTTATTCTCTAAGTTTCTCACCAAATACTCCATGGGGCTGTCATCTGACACAATTAATGATAGGCCTCCAACTCCATGCAAAAAATTCTTTCCATAGTATACAACTTTCTTGTATAAAAATATAGCGACTTATTTTAGAATTGGGTGGTCTTAACACAACAACAATGATGATACACTTGAAGTCTTCATCATGTTCTTGTCTTAATAACAGGAACAATCGATGACTGGCTAAATTTGAAGTCTTCGTCATGTTTATTCCGGCGTCATGTCTCCATAACCTTTTCCAACCCCAAGAAACAATCTATGAAGGAACTTGTTGGTTTAGAGATAGTGACATATGTTGTTCATTGACTCAATGTTGTTTGACAAGATGCCCATGCGAATGAGTCTTTGTTGAATGCAATGGACCACTAATTTTATAAAGCTGAGGCCAAGGATGATCATGCAAATTACCTTCTTCTAGCATGGCAGACCACGCTTCTTCAAACTCTTCCTCTGAGTCACATTTGCTCATGCATGCATAAAATATCCCTTGTACTCTCTTATTATTATTAAAGGAGTGAACCTTGGAAGGAGCTTTCTTTGAAATATGCCATTGGCACAACCTATGATGAGTATGCGGTAATACAATTTTGATAGCTCATGCCATAACCTGATCTTGATCAGTGAATATTGTTGTAGGATGTCTGTCACTCATCAACCAAAGAAATGTCTGAATAGCCATGAGAATGACTCAATCATCTCTTTCGATAAAAGGCTACTCCAAATAACACATTTTGCCTGATGATTCACAACAAGAGGGGCATAAACAAGATTATATTTATTGAGTCGATAACTTGTATAAAAAATTATCACATCACCAAAATAGTCATATTCTATCCTAGACATGTCATTGCTCCAAAAAAAACTTACTAAGCAATCTGACTCATCAACTTGTACATCCCATGCAAACATCCCATCTACTGCTTGTCTTTCCTTGAACAGCTGTATTAATGCATTACTATCACCATTCGCAAATTCGATCTTTTCTCTTCAATAAAATTGAAAGCATCTCTTTTTGTGTGAATCCAATATTCTCTACACCACCAACCTCCTCACTTAGATAGTCAATGCATTAGTTTCTAATTCCCTTCACATTATCTTCAACACGGAAGCCTTTTCATCGCTAATGCATCGTGATCCGAGAAGATGTAGGTCAGGCTTGCCAACAAATGATTATGACTTTTATATATTTTTAACTATCCGTTCTCCAAGTCAACAGAATCTAATCATGCTGGACAAGCCATCCTTGTATTTTTTTCGAATTTTGCTATTTAGACTGATTTCTTCACCGCTTTTGCACATAAAAAAATTTTTTTTGATTTTAATTTCTTGAGTTTGGCCAATAACTAGTATGGTCCTTCAACACAAAGCCGCTTTGATGTGTAATAAAGATAATGCATACGCCTTTTCATTATGAATATGGTGCCAAAGAGTTTCCCAAATTTGATTGATTAGACATCAACTTCATCATCGCTTCATTGATCGATTCACCACAAGAGCTCTCCACATAAATGTGACATGTAAAATAGCTCCATAAATAAACATATTCCCTCAAAACAGGCCAAAGAAAGTGAAAAAAATGAGCTAAATACAGAGAGTACAGATGCAAAAATCATTCAAACATCCCTCCAAATTACTTCCAATGTAATGTAATGAATAAATTTCCTCCAAACAGGCCAAAGAAACTAGAAAAAAATGATCAAAGTCGTTTGTACTCTCAAGAGAGTATAGAGAGTACAGATGCAAAATAACACTAAAAAATTAATCAAACACCCTCCAAACAAATAAAGAAATCATCATAAAAATATAAACAATATTATATCAAGTTACCCATGAGTTGAGAAGAGTACAGAGAGTACAGAGTACAGAGAGTACAGAGAGTACAGAGAGTACAGAGAGTACAGAAAGTATAGAAAGTACAGAGAGTACAGAGAGTACGAGGGGCGCCTTCTCGTCAAGAGCTTTTGCTTTGTATTTTTTACCTTCAAGATGTTCTTTAGGCTTCCTCATGGAAGTGCAACAGATAGCACATTCCTCTATGACATAAGACCTCCCCTGTTTGGCATCCCTATTATCAAACTTCATCGGGTGATGCTCTTTAAGGCTTCTTTTGCAGAAGGCTTCTTTTGTTTTGTGTTTTTACCTTCAAGATGCTCTTAAGGGCTTCCTCATTGGAAGTTTGATCTCAATGATAACACATTACCTCTATTCTATAAGACCTTCTCTTGGCATCCCTACAACATCAGAACTTCATCGGGGTGAAAGGAATGCCGCCACCTAAAAGAAAGTTTGCTTCTATGTCCCAACAAGACAGATTGAGGTAATACATTAAACATTGTCAATTTCATGGAATCTAATGAATTAATGCATGAAGCCTCAGAAAATATCAATGACTTCATTACTAAAGAGTCTAAATGAATGTACAGAGTACTGATGCAAAAATCTAGAAACTATCCAAATATGCCAAATTGCTTCCAACGAATGTACTCTCAACAACCAAAGCTAAAGAAATTAGACAACATGACAAAAATCATATGTACTCCCATAAGAATACAAAGAGTACAGATGTAAGAAAATACTAACAAATCAACCAAACAACCTCCAAATTATGCCTAATGAACATATTTCCTCCAAATAGGCCAAAGAAACAGACAAGAAATAATCAAAATGCTCTATACCCTTAGGAGAGTACAAAGAGTACAGAGAGTATAGAGAGTACAGAGAGTACATAGAGTACATAGAATACAGAGAGTACAAAGAGTACAGATGTAATGAAATTAATCTCAACAACCAGTCTGAAGAAATTGGAGAAAATTATCAAAAATCATATGTACTCTATAGATGCAAAATAACACTAAAAAATAACCAAACAACGTCCAAATTATTCCTCATAGATTGTAATGAACATATTTCCTCCAAACAGGCCATAGAAAGTGAAAAAAATAAAATACTCTCAGACCTCGAGAGTAATGATGCAGAAATCTCCAAAACCATCCAAACATCCCTCAAAATTGCTTCCATGTATGTAATAAACATAATCAAACAAGCCAAAGAAACTGGAAAAAATGACAAAATCATGTACTCTCAAGAGAGTAAGAGAGATGCAAAATCAACACTAAAAACCACCAAACACCTCCAAATTGTTCGATGGATTGTAATAAACATATTTAAACATGCTACACAAAGTAGAAAAACTCAAAATATTCTATATACTCGAGAGTATAGAGAGATGAAAATCTCCCATAAAGATTAACCAAACAACCACAAAATTGCTTCTAATGGAATGTAATGATCATATTCTCTCCATCTAGGCAAAATAAACTATAAAAATATTCAGAAAATCATCTGTATTTATCATGAGAGTTAGAGTACAGATGCAAAAAATCCTCAAAATAAGCAAAATCCTTGCAAAGAACTCCAAACAAGCAGTAGAAATATACACTAAATAAAAGAATTTCAAGGAATAACACTAACAAACCGTAAAAAATTATAATGATACAACGGTTGAGAAAAATTATGAATTTTTATTTAATACATCCTATTTCTCAAGGCCTTCATTCTCCATCTTCATGGTTCTTTCAGAAAAAAGAAATGAGAAAATCTCTTTCTCTCGAGTCTTTGCAAAAAAAATACACCCCTAAACCCTAAATCTAGATATATATTTTTAAATTCCTCCACGATTCTAATGAGGCTTCTTCTCCGTTTGAATGAGGCGGTCGGGCCTGGGTCGGGCTGTGGATAAACCGTGGTTGCCGCTCCAACATAGTTATAAAATGGGAAAAAAAATGACACGCCGGGGATTGAGTCCGACGAAAAGCTACGCATGCGTGTGCACTCGATAATTTTTTCTCCATGGTGAGAGGTGGGGAGGGTTTCCTTTAATTTCGTGTGTTGGTAGTTGTAATCTTTTGGGGGAGATAAAGTTTGAACCGTGAAAACAGGACAGAAATGTTATTAACAAATTCTATTTATAGAAACAATATAACTATTCATGTATCCTTATTTATAGCATCTCCGCAAGTATTGATATGATCACAAAATCAATCCATTTTAAGTATGTATTTTTGAACGACTTATAATGTATAAAAATAGCATAATATATAATAAAAGGTTGAGTAAATCAAATTACAATGACTACAAATTAAAAACATGTTATTTTATTTTATTTTTCAGTGTATAACATAACAGTTAATGACGTTGAAAATATGTTAAATAATTTATTTCCTCTGCATAGACAATTTTATTATAAATTATCACGGTATGTTATCAATTCTAAAACTTCAAAATATGGAGAGTAATTGGAAGGCTAATCCCATCAACCATGTCATCGTCCTTCTTTTATTAATTTTGAAGTTTTGGAGATCAGAGAGAGAAGTTTCGATCCCTCATGACCTTTATTATATGCGTATGAGCCACAATAAATTAGTATGTAATAAATCCAAAGATGTTGTGTATTATGTTTCTCAACCACTGCATAAAGCTAATAATTAAAATCAATTGATGCCAGAATGATTTTGTTCAAGAATCAGATTTTAGCCTGATATTTCATGGGAACTTAATAGATCTAAACTGAGTTATAATATGCGAATATTTATAGAG
Source organism: Cymbidium sinense (assembly GCA_021442155.1). Taxonomy (NCBI): domain Eukaryota; kingdom Viridiplantae; phylum Streptophyta; class Magnoliopsida; order Asparagales; family Orchidaceae; genus Cymbidium; species Cymbidium sinense. The sequence goes on along the minus strand of CM038219.1, from coordinate 158,511,189 downwards.
TAATAGAGATACTATAATTTTATTTGGCTAAACGGAGTAATGATAAAAATAAATTTTTTTTATTACCATACCTATTTAAGTTTGATAACTTAAAAAATAACTACTTAATTTTAAAAAAAAATTCCAGATAATTTTTAAAAATCTATTTACTCGAATTTTATAATCAATCATAGACAATTCAAAGAGACATATAAATCAAAACTAATTACAATATAAAATTTATCTTTAATAAAATAATGAAATAACTTCTAAAGTTATTGAGTGTATTTTTGATACAGCTAATCAATATAGGAACAAGTTAAGTGTTTTATATAAGTATATCAAACAAAAATGATAGTATATTATTAATAAATTATACACATTGCTATGTGTACATTTTGTCAATATATTCTCATTCTTTTCATCATCATCATCATCACTATCTTTCAAGACGACGCAATATCTCAATTGTTAGTAATATAATTTTATTCAAACTGAAAAAAATTAATGTAAAATATTTATATGATTTTCAGGAGGCGTTCGTAAAATTATATTCAAGTTGAATCTCAGTGGAAGAAAGCCAAAGGGTGATCTTACGGACCATATTCCACCTATTCAACTCCCACCTAGCACCTCGAGTTGTGAAAATTGTAAATACGTACCACAAAGTATACCATGCCATTGTAATTAATGAGTGGGTTACTTATTCTTCACTAATTAAAGAATATCACATCTTTTTGATACCTATTAAGATGTGCAACTAATGAAAGAAAAAAATTTATTTTAAAATGTGAATCTACAATGAAAAAATAAATCTAGTTTCTACTAACTAAAACCACAATGATGTGCATCTCTAACTTTACTCAGATGGGAGGATAAACTTTATATGATGCTTTGGAAACTCCACAAAGATATTTGAAATACTTGCATCATAATTTGCCAAAGTGAATGTAAATTCAGACTTTTTATAATATGTTAATGGGATTCACAATAACACGGATCGACGCTCCCTTTTGAGGCACACTTTATAAGTTAAACTATACACACATAAGCTTAAATTGCAACTTAGATTAATTCGCTACCAAACTCCAGATTCTAAGAGTGCATGTGTAAATAAAATATTCATTACATCTGTAAATTTTCAAAATTTATTTTTGACCTTCATATATGCTACATGAGTCAAGTCAAGCCTATAAGCCAAGTTTGAAGAAATTTGATTTAATGATAAAATCGTGAGCTAAAAAATGCATTAATTTTAATGAAATAAATGATATTCGATCGAAGAATGGACTTCGTCATTGCATTTAGAATGTCGAAATTGATAAGAATATAAATATTGGACAATCTAATGATAAATCCATCAAGAGATCGAATCAATGTGCTAATACGCTCATCAGAGTAGGGAACGATCTCCAAATGACCTCCTTTCATAAAATTGATTGCATCGTTAGCTTTAAAATGTCAAAACCTTTCAAATGAGACTATTTGTTCAATTGACAAGTCGCGAATATCGAAGACAATGCATTTTTGAATGAAATGATCTAATTCGACAACTGAATCAAACTACCGAAAATCTACACCATTATTCGAATATTAAAAAATAATTAGAATTGATATTTTATATCGACTAATTATTATACAATTAAGGAAAATAAATATAATAGGCAATTTCATGCATATTGAAGGCAAGAGTTTTGTGATATGAATGATTCTTTAAAGGATTGATTGTCATGAAACATCAAAACTATTAAAAAAACTTTTCATGTAGATCAATTCAAGTGAAGAAATGATGAGCCTCAGTGATACGCTTAAATTAAAATTAAACTTACCTTGATCAACCTCGACGTCGCCTGAAAACTTTCGATTGTGAAATAGACTATATCATTGAACTCAAAATATTAAGTTTGTCTAAAAATGATATATATATGCATGATAATAATAATAATAACAAAAAGAGGGAGAGTGAAACTAGAATGGAAATAAGTTAATTCAGATAAATAAATTATAAATAAAATTTGTGTAAATTTTATTATGTAAATTAATTAAATTAGACTTTAAAATAAATGCTCTCATATTCCGTCACCCACTCATGTGGCTGTTTTGCAAGAGGACAAATTTCTAATTCAACAGTCCTGATTTAATTTTGTGGTGAAGGAGAAAAGGAATGGATGGGTGATCTTCATTCTCCCTAATCGGACGGCTGATTCGATCCCATTGAAAAAAGAGGGGCCTTCTTACGGAAAAATATTATGCGCGGAATCCTATACATCCGGACTCTAATGAAAATTTCACTCATGTGTTCAATTTTTTTCTTTTTTATAATAAAAAAAATTTTACTTCTGATTGAAGTTCACATATAAAACTACGTGTTCGCATGTAATATTTCCTCTTACGACTCTATTACAGAACCATCCTGAAAAGGAGATATCGTCTGATCCCGCTCCCCGCATTCCCCGCCCCGACTCCGTATCCCTAAACCACAAGAAACCGACCCTTCTTCCGCATTCGCTGGGCTACGTCTCTTAAAAAAAAAAAAAAAACCCTACAGAGGAACCGCAGCAAACGATTAAGGCCCATCTCCCCCTCCAATCCAACCTCAAGTCACAAGCCGCTCTAGATCAAAAAAGCCCCGGCCTCTTGTTTACTCGATTTCATCTCGAGTCTCGAATTGTCACACTATCTCAAGGAAACCATTGATAGAGAAAGCTTCCACATTATTGTCATCTCTCTCCTTCACAAGCGAGGAGGGATGCATCTGCTTATTGCTCTCGATCCTATTCTTACTTGTTTCCCACTTCAGCAAATGATTTTCTAGGGTTTCTCTATCGTTTGTTGACCTACCCTCCGAGCGGTGTGGCAGGTAGCATTGGCATCCACGGCTTGCTCTTCGACGTGTATTATTGGTGGAGAGCTCTCTGTTCTCCCTCAGACCCTTTGCAAGGAGACATGGCCCCCGAAGCTCTGCGGCGGAGTTACTGTTGCATCATATGCTTCCTTTCATGGGAAAAAGTTTTAAAGCTAGAATGGATGAACTTCCAAATACCGGGAAAATCAAATTTCAAAGTGTGGTCTTTTGAGAAGCAGTGTTGACATCTTATTAAAGCTGTTGCTACTGTTGAACCATATTGCTTTATAACTTCCGATAGTGGCTTGATGGATGATTCTAGTTTGTGGTTTGGTTCAAACCTTGAGAGTCAAATGGATCAATCTTCTGTTGATTGCCTTTAGTTAGATGAGAGGGAGACGTTAAGACGAATAAGAATTTCAAAAGCAAACAAGGGAAATATTCCATGGAACAAGGAAAGAAAACACAGTCCAGAAACTCTACAAAAGATCTGAGAGAGAACCAAAGTGGTAATGCAGAATCCCAAGGTGAAGTCATGTCAAGAGGAAGCTGATGAACTTGGGACATGCTCTGAGGTTTGAAGGTCTTGTTGTCACCCTCATCGTATGACAAGATGAAAAGTCGAGATTTAAACACCGTCCACGCCAAGGAGATGGTAGACTCAAAAAATTATTACGCATTTATGTCGAATACGCCAAAAATTTTGACTAAATTTTAGACTTAGAAAAAAAGGGGTGAAGAATCAAGATTTATTTAAAAAAGAAATCAAGCACATAAAAAAATAATTTAAAATGAAATTTGAATGTGTAGAAGTTGCTTATATATTTGCTTTTACATAGGTGATTGAAGGTCCCATTATACTTATCAGGGCGTAACGAGATTGAAATTGCTACGTGTAAAACACCAATCCACTCATTAGGGTGTGAGGCTAAAATAATAATTTTGATGTAGCTCTATGTGAGATTTAATACCGTCGAAATGTTACCGAAATTTCATCAAATTTTTGGGACTTAAACAAAAAAAAAGATGATTTAATATTAAGTTAAATATAAAATATAAAGTCCTAAAAATAAATTTATAATTAAATTTGAATGAGCTCAATAAATATTAATATCATATAAGAGTGAATTAACTAAAAACGAGTTCATTCACTTAATTCATTACTAAAATGAATGCTTGAGCCTATTGTTTTATATATAAAATAAATGAGAATACTCAAGTTAAATGCAAGTGAAACTTAATGTGAAAAATACCAAACTCATAAGAGACTTACAATAAGTTTGAAGTCTAGTTTTCAAATAAATATGGAACTTGATGTGGAGTTACGGATGAATCCAGATTGAGTTTAAGCTCTTATATGAATATGGATGTGATTATGATGCTAGCCAATAAACATGAATATAACTAAAGCAGTAGACACTAGGGTTATTACAATTTATTCCAAGTGAATTAAAAATGATTTCAATTAAACATAATTGAATACGGAGAACTTATATGAAGCTTGATAGCTTACTTTGAGCAAGAGTAGGTTATGACATCATAAATTAACATGAATAAAATTTTTTTTGACTATTTAAAGTGTCAAATTCATGAACAAATAGCAAGCATGGAATATAATCAATTGAACATTGAGATAACTACATTCGATATTGAATGAAATGATGACCTCAATTTAATGTAGAATAGCAGGTGATTGGTGATGAACCTAAAAGTCAATTCTAGTTGAGAATAAGAGTTTGCAAGAAGTTCGACAGCTTACTTATAAGCACAAGTTCAATTAAAGAGCTCGCTAATTAGTATGAACCTACCATTAAAGTTTAGAGATTCAATAAATAAACTTAATACATGCAAAGATGCAACATTTTGAAATGCAAATAGAAACTTAGTTCTGCTCCAAAATCATCACCGAATTTGCAATTCTTCATACTAGCAGACAGAAGACGATACTAAATTAAATTTTTCAAAAAATTATGAGGCTTCCTTCAATCCAAAAAAATTAAGAAATTTTATTATAATTATGATTTTCAGAATCAATGATTGCATTAATTAGGGGAAATTATCTAAGCTAAAAATATATACATGTGCTCGGACATAGAGATTTAAAGTGTAAATTTTATTGTCTGAAAAGGCTGTGTAGGCTAAGTTTAGATTAAATAAATATGAATTTAATCTCATAATTAAAAAAATAAAATAACCTGAATTATCAAATATCCGTGCATAGGCCCCGACACTATGCTGAATGCTTAAAGTTAGTATCTAAGGATGTTGCGCGGGTTGCTTCCCGGTATGGTCTAGGACCACGTCCAGGTTAACAAAATCTAAAAATAATAATATTATAAGAATTTTAACTTATTAAAATATCTGAGAAGCTAATTCTATCATATGATAGTAAATCTGATCCTTTATTATTAAACTAATAAAGTTGACAAGATTTAAAATAATAAATCAAATGATCAAACAAACTCATAAACCTCAATGATAGCTGAGTTGATTGAAGATATCGATTGGAGGAGTAACTACAATCAAAATATTTATGATATTATATTCAATATTCTAAAATTTAAAATACTCAAAATATAAATCTAGATTTGATCCTCTATTATTAAACTAAAAGAGTTGTCAGGATGTGAAACAATAAACTAAATGCTTAAGCAGACTTATATACCCCGATGATAGCCATGTTGATTAAAAATCTCAACTAGAGGGGATATTATCATCAAAAGATACTTGAGCTCTAAACTAATTCATCATAAAACCAAATTTAACTAAGTAAACATCTAAACTAAATGAAATTTATCATTTAAATACTTAAAGCAAATAATTCATACACCCATCCACTATCGTTTGTTGGGATGATAGAATACTTATTAAAATTAAGATCCTATATGTGGGCTCTGAAAACTCGCCACTGTCCTCTCGATGAAGAGAGTATGATTCGATGTTAGTGAAATTTTCAGAAGGCAGATGGAATAGTAAATAAAACACTACCCAGATATTTCACTCTTATTTTGTGAGGACTTTATATCTGGTTCCAGTTTTCTATAGGCGCAAGCACCTATAGTTAATTACCCCTCCCAATCCTGAGAGCTAACTTTCAATTAAGGATATTCATTAGGTTGTTAAATGTGTAGCGTATAGTAGCAGTATGTGGAGTATAAAATTATTAATTTTTAAAATTTGACATTTTAACTTAAAGTAGATGATTGGGAATGATGACGTGACCGATCAAGATCCCATGGTTCCGTCATCCCGGGATATCATGGTCGCTAGCCAACTTAGTTAGAGGAGGTAGTCAACCCAACTTGATTGAAGGATGTTTATCAGCAGCCATGGGTTGTGTCATCCAAGAGAACCTTGTAGACCTATGGTGGTGTTTTTCTAAAGAGACAAATTTGAGCCAACAGAGAGCTTTTTTCCCTATCAAGTGCACCCTATAGTTCACATCCAAGGGACAGAGCCATTGGGGTGCATAATGAAGCTACCATGATCATAATATAATGGTGCCATTTGACGACAACCACCCGATTAGAGGACTCTGGTCGTAACCATATCATATGTGGAGCATACAAGCTAGATTACGCAGTCAGATGATACGGGTCACATCTTTATTGGAATGAGATTGACTGAGAGTGAATATAAAAATATACTTGACTTGACATTGGATCCTTTATGAGCTAGAGTTTTCTTAATTTATCACCTTCAACAAACTATTGTGGAAGGGTGGGTGAATTATTTGCTTTATGCATTTAAATAATAAATTCCATTTAGTGAAGATATTTACTTAGTTGAAATTTAGTTTTATGATGAATTAGTTTAGAGCTCAATCATCGCGCCCATCATCGGGGTAGGCCTTGTCAACTCTGCTATTTTGCTAGTAAAGGATCGGGTCTATAACTTATTGTGGGCTCCAAAAATTCACCACCGACCTCTCGACAAAGTGGATTGAAAAGAGTGTGATTTAAGCATTGATGTAATTTTCAGAAGACAGATGGTGGAATAGTAGATAAGACACTACCTAGAGATTTCGCCCTCATTTTGCGAGGACTTTAGATCTTATTCTAGGTTTCTTATAGGCGCAAGCCCCTATAGTTATTACCCCTCTCAATGCAAAGAGATAATTTCTGATTAAGGCTAGTCATTAGGTCGCTTAATGCGTAGTGTATAGTAGCAGCATATGGAGTTTTAGAATTTAAGATTATGAAATTCATCATTTCAACTTAAACTGGATGGTTGGGGGGAATGATGACATTCCAAATCTAGATCCCATGGTTCCGTCATCCCGGGCTATCATGGTCCCTAGTCTACATAGTCATAGGAGGTAGTTGACCCAACTTGATAGAAGGATTCTTATCAGCAACATATGGGTTACATCGTCCAAGAAATACTTGTAGACTTGGGATAGTGTTTATCTAAGAAGATAATCTTAAGTCTACCTTAGCTGACAGATGGCTTTTTTTTCTATCTAGTATACCCTATGATTCAAAACTCAAAGGGAAAAGCCATTTGAGGGCATACGAGCTAAGATCATGATCATAATATAATGAAGTCTTATTGGTCAAACCACCTGATCAGAGGACTCTGGTCATAACTGCATCATCTGTGGAGCCTACAGGCCAAGCCACACAGTCAGAGGACACGGGCCACATCCTAACTAACATAAGATTGATTAAGAGTGAACATAGTATAACACTTGATTTGACATTGGCTCCTTTAGAGTTTTCTTAATTTGTCACCTCCGATAAACAATTACGGAAGGTGAATATATTGAGTTTTGCTTTTAAGTTTTTAATGATTAAATTTTATTTAAATAGTTTTTAGATTGATACTTGATTTAAGTTAATTTCATTTGAGATTAAAGACACATTTTGATGGATGTATCCCCTCAAGTTAAAATCACCATTCAACACAGCTATCATGGGGACAGTTAATTGGTTGAATTGAATATATTTGAGAACTTTATATTATGTCGAGTTTGTTTAACTCCTAACAGAGGATCAGATCTACTATCACTTGACAGAATTAGCTTCTCAGATATTTTAATATGTTGAAATTCTTATAATAGATGTTTAGGTTTTCTTAATCTGGACCCAGTCCTAAGACTAAACTGGAAAGCAACCCACACAGCATCCCAGATACTTGAATTTAAGCATTCAGCGTAGTGTCGGGGCCCATGCGGGTGTATTTAAGAATGCCTTAATTAACGCCTTCTATTCTCTTGTACGATGTGTTATGAATCCGGTGGCATAGAAGGTATTGTAAATTAGTCTAACATCTTATTAGATTATTCAAATCAATATTTAATTGATTCCAAGTTGATTTGTCTTTGATAATCAATAGATTTTCACCTATGATAATTCTCAAATTCATCATCAACTATACTCAATTTGTTCTTGATCTAATTTGAGTATTTGATAAGGCGACGAATACACTTCAAACATTTTCCAAGGATTCGTCTCTTATGCTAATACTTATTAGCAATCATACGATCTCATGAAAAATCTCTAATGAATTCTTTAATTTTCTTCAATTTATTTAAATATGTTTGAAGAGTGTATCTTAATTCCAAGAGGCTCTTTTATGCTTTGATTTGATATTCAGTCAAGATTCCTACTTCTTTTGATATCCTCTAATTTGCAATTGTTCAATTAGTTCTCTTATAAGTTTGTTATCAGCCTCTCCAGGTTTCAACTAAAGCTTGTTTAGTTTTGTGAAGTTTGAGGAAAAGAGAACCTGCTCAATAAAAACTTATGCAAATAATTGATAACTATTTCATAAGAACATGTCTTCCTTCAATGTCCACAAAGGCTTTATTCAGTTCTTGGTATGAATCTTGTAGTGTTTTATAGTTATGATTAGTTTCTTCAAGTAATTCTCAATTCTTAAAATGGTAGCATCATTAAAACCTTTATGAATATCATTCCAAGTTTGATTTGTTTTTGCATTAATTTTAATGTTGGGACTTTGCACTTTCATATTGTTTCATTGTTTAGGTGCTTTCTCCTTTTTAATGAATCTTGAATATTTCCCCCCTTTTTTTTAGTCCAAAAATTTGACAAAATTTTGCAGTATTCAACTAGGGGAGTGACATCTAATAGATGTTGGCTTACTCGGTACGCTCTAATGAGCATAACGAGTAGTGTCTTGTGACACAACAACTAATTTTTTATATCGTCATGCCCTAATGAGCACGAGGAGGCCTTTAAACCTACAAAAAGATAAGCATTCACATATACATAATCACATATTTATCCCACATGTTCAAACTCATTTTTCTACATGTTTGCAATGATCGATAAGGAGACAGAGAGAGAGATGCCAGAAACTAAGAGAAGAACCTGCCTAATGATGGTGTTCCTCTTCGGTTGCAAAAGGAAAGGTCAAAAAGGGAGATGAATATGGAGATGAAAACTGAGAGAAGAATCACCTAATGACGGTGTTCCTCTCCGGTTGTAGCAAAATGGAATTGAAATTTTGGATTGGTAAGGGTGAGGGAAAATGGGTTTTTTGAATTGAAGAAATGAGGGAATTTTCGGAATGAGGAAATGAGGGAAAATCAAGGAAAGAGGAAGGAAGAATCGAGGAAAAATCAGGGAATTTTTGGATTGAGAAAATGAGGGAATTTGAAAGGAAATTTTTCATTTTGGTCTTGTGAGGAGAAGAAGGGGAAGGAAGAAGAAGAAGAAGAGGAAAAAAGAATAATGGAAGAAGAAGAATGAGGGAGATGCCTACCCTTCACTTGGGGTTTGAACGAGAGAAAGAAGGGGGGTCTTTCGTGCGATTTTTAGACAAGAGAGATCAGAGAGGAAGAGAGTGATTTTTTCAATTTCCAGGGAAGAAGCTTTGGCTTTGTTGAGAAGAAGAAGAAGGAAAGAAGAGGGAATGGTTGGAGCGTGGAGCACGCGTGAAGGATAGGTCGAGCGGGATCATGCATTTGAACGGGGACGGGCGTTCGGTCAAGGGCTTCGTGCATGAAGAAGGAGACAAAATGTGTGAGCCATGTGTGAAGAGGAGGGATTAGGGTCGAACTTGGTCAGGTCGTCTGCGTGAAGGATTAGGGCTGGGCGAGTGGTTTTAGGGATTTAGGTTTTTTAAATATATTTTTTATCGATTAATGGACTTTAATATGAACTTTATGCCAACCTCAATATAGGGTTGATATATATATATATATATATATATATATATATATATATATATATATATATATATATATATATATATATATATATATATATATATATATATATATATATATATATATATATATATTCAAGATTATTTTGATATTCTGAATGCAACAGTGCAGTCAATTTTATGAACGGATGCCGTTTGGTTCAAGTCAGCGCCTCTTGACTTCGATATATATGCAGACGCGTTGATGACTCAACCACTTGATCAGTTGATCATCTGGTTATACAATATTTATATTTTGACCATTTTTGACTTTCAGAATGCGATGGTGAAGTCCGTTCGTTCAACGAAAGTCATTTGGGCATATTTTGGTGACGTCCAGTATATTTTAGCCTCGATTTACGTGCTGTCACTTTTGATCATTTGACATTTCCACAAACTCATCTGAATTAAGCGTGAATAGTCTCATTTAATAGTTTTTGATATTTTGAATCTAACGACATAGTCAAATTTTATGAACGGAGATCATTTGGACATCCTTCCCTTCCCCCGATATGCATGTTGGCACACTGATAGCTCGATCGCTTGATCACATCTTTAGATTATGCAATATTTATATTTTGATCGATTTTGATATTCTAAATATAATGGCAAAGTCTGTTCATCATCGAATGTCATTTTGACAAATTTCGATGACGTCCAATATATTTTGAGCCCCGATTTATGAGCCATTACATCAAAAGTCTATCAATTTAGATTTTGGGGCTTGACTCGACTTATGACACATATATGGAGGTCAAAATTTGCATTTATAAATTTGAATTTTAGATACAATAGTTTAAAAATATGCATAATTGTAATCCCCTTTGGTTGAAATCTTCTTTCAACACAGCCATCATCGGGGTAGACCTTGTATACTATGCTATTTTGTTAGTAGAAAATCGGGTCTACAACTTATGTATAATTTAAATTCTTTAGGAAATTGATATCATAATAGACCTTGTCAACTCTATTATAAATATCAAGGATTGGGTCTTATAATCTAATGTAATTTAAGTTCATTTAGAAGTTGATCATTTAGTAGACATTATCAGCCTACTGTAATCAAATTCTATGGAGCTGAATATCTATATCTTTCATTGACTTAAATTAATATTGATGACATTCATTAGTTTGAATGCATATGGTTATAAAGGATTGAATTTATTTCAACATTCTTCTTTTATTATTACTATTATTTTTAAATCCGTGCAGCATCCTCAGACACAAAGTTTAAGTGCTTGGTATAAGTGTCGGGGCCCATGTCAGTATTTATAACTTATATAATTTCACATAATTTTAAAATCATTAATTTTAAAATCATAATTAGAATAAAATTTCTTTTATTTTTAGATTGAAGGAAACTACATAATTAGTATAGCATTTAATTTAGTATTCTATCTGCTTATATAAAGAATTACAAATCTAGTGGCATTTAAAGTATTTTAAATTATTATAATAGCCTATTAGATAGCTTGGAATAACATTTAATTGTTTGCTTTTATTCAAAGTTGATTACTCTTTGAATGTTCAATAGACTCTCATTTACATATATATTAACATTTCTCAAATTCATCACAAACTATATTCAACTTTTCCTTGATCTAATTCGAGTATTTAATAAGATGAATAATATGCTTCAAACATTTTCCAAGGATTCATTAATTATGTTTATTGGCAATCATTCAATCTCATTGAAAATCTCTTATGAATTCTTTAATTTTCTCCAATGCATTTGGAGTTAATTATGATTTTAAAACTATATTCTAATTCCAAGAAGATCTTTTGAGCTCTAATTAGATATTTAGTCAGGTGTGATATATTGAAGTGCCAAATTTAAATTTACTACCAATATTCAATTCATTTCAAATTCATAGAAATGTTTGAGTTTAGTCCATCTTTCTTTATTTCATTTTCATTTATAATTCAAAATTCAATTCAATATCAATTTATTTTAATGAGCTTAGGTAACGCTATTTCTTTAGCTTGAATTTTATTTGCAAGTATGAATTTTGACAAAATTTCGATAGTATTTCGACAGTATTCCGGTGTCATCCCTGCGTAGGGGGCTACATTGGAACTATTTTTGCCTATCTGTCACGCTCTGGTGAGTATGGCGGTTAGTGTTTTGAAGCACCTCGGTTGAATTTCAATCCTGTTATACCCTGATGAGCATAACGAGACCTTCAATTACATACATAAAAGTAAACATATATGCAACTTTTATACATTTAAATTTCATTTTAGATTGTTTATTTTTGATGTGATTGATTTTTTTTATAAATAAATCTTGATTCTTCTCCTTTTTAAGTTTAAAATTTAGTCAAAATTTTTATAGTATTTCGATAAGGGGAGCTGATCAATAATTTACCCACATGCTGATGAGCATGATGTTTGGTGTTTTGAAACACCTCGACCAATTTTTCATTTTATTATGCCCTGATGAGCATAATGAGGCCTTCAAACCATGATGTGTGCATGATCATTGAGGTTGTAGGTAACCCCATCAACCATCGCATGATAATAATTGCATCTTGCTTTGACGAGCTCTTCTTCTTCCCCACTTTCAGAGACCGACAATGATATAGACTTCGACATACCAGTCATTTTCACGTATCTTTCTGACCATCTACTTTGAGCTTTATTAAGAGGAATTGGGTCTCCAATGAAGCAACAAACTGATTCCTCCTTGTCATCATCAATCATCATAGGCTATTTAAGAGAAGCCCCTTACTTCTCATTAGAAGAGCACTCCATTGGTTTCGCACAAAATTTTGGATCTTTCACGTCTTTGACATCATCTTGCTCCAAATTCTTATGGTCTACCTTTATTGGTTGCTTGTAAGAAGATCCTTTCTTCTTATCAAAAGAACTAGACACTAGCTATTCACATGCCCTTGTATGTTTCTCTTCTTTTATCTCTTCTTTTATAAGATCCCCCTTTCTTCTTCTTTGATGAGCTCACCATCGCTCTTCGCACACCTCTTGATCTCTCTCTTCATTTACCCCATCTTGTTTCAGATCATTATGACATACCTTCATAGGTTTCCCAGCAAAAATATCTCTCTTCTTCTTCGAGGATCTCAATGCTGGTTTTTCACACACCTTTAGTTCTTTCTTTTCTTTCCCTACTTTCTTAGAAACTTTTGACCTGCTTGGACTTGACCATTTTATCTTCTTGCAGGATGGGATACTAGCTTCACATGTGGTGCTCTCCAAAACCTCATCATGAAAACCATTTTCCTTCTTTGTCGGATGACCTCCTTCCTGAGGTTGGCGGTCAAGAGGAGGACGAAGATCAATGAGGTTCCTTTGGATTGAGAGAGAGGCAGATGTGGGTTTGGCTTCTCCCCTATCGAGCAAATATTGAAGGCTTTTTTTTGGTTGTTGTTCGGCTAGGGGAATAATAAGGAAAGAATTATGGGATTTGAGAGCCTTAATTTCCACTTAATTGTCCTTCCAAATTAAGTTGAGCAAGATATTCAAAATTTTAGATAAAATCAAGGAAATTTATGGATCAATCCAATTTCAAACTAATTTTGAAATAAAGTTAGTTATAAATATTATGTTTATCATATTAAAAATAAATATCAGAAGTTTCTTTGTCTTCGTATGACTCGATTGCATTGAGCTTTGTGCAAAATCTTGCCAAAATTAAACTCACATAATATGGGTATCATTTCTAGGTAAATTCAACATTCCAAATTCAATGGCGTAATCCATTTTATGATCGGAGGTCATTCAGGCAATGTCAAGGTTGATCGAAGCAAATTTGAGGTTAATTTAGGCATTGTCGCACTCTGAGGCTTGCCATTTGATCCACACTTGACCGAATCAGCCGAGAAAGTCCTTGTTCAATAGTTTTCAATGTTTTAGCGACAAAGATGTAGTTTATTTTATGAAAGAAGATCATTTGCATAGTGTTGAGGCCTCTCGACTTTAATATGCATGAAATCATTTGTTCTATTTAATTTCCATCATTTAATGGTAATTGATTAATGTAAAATATCAATTTTAATTGATTTTGATATTTTGAACACATTGGTGCAGTTGATTTCATGATCGAAGGACATCTTGATCAATTTCGGTCACAATTCATATGCTTTCAACTCTTATTTCCATGATGCTGCATCTAATTTTTGCTAATTTCAATATATTTTCTTGATTAAGCATATGAAAATTACTTATAAAATAACAAATAACTCTCAATAAATATGGTGCTCGTATGAAGTGGACCTTGTTTATTGCAAACTAGTTGACCATATAAGATTTGACTTGATTTGTCTTTATTGACTCATTAAGTAGGAAGAGAGGTACCTTTGACCATAGGCTTAATGCTTTGATGGGCTTGAAGAAGGTCTCATCTTAGTGGTTTATAGTATTAATCATTCTTTTGCCTTAGCTTTGTGCTTAGTAGGCTTGGTGAAGGAAAAATTTTGTACTTTTTTTTTGAATTTGGGGTTCCTTATGTCCTAATTTTATGCTTAATGGACTTAATGAAGGATTGACCTCATTTATCTAACTTGACTTGTCAGGAAGGATAAGAGCTTCTTCCACCATCTACTTTCTACTTCAATGGGTTCTCTGAGGATCTCTTTCTCTTGTGTTATTGTAAATTTGAACTTCATCCGACCCTAGCTTCATGCTTGATTGGGTTCGATGGAGGAATTGATTTATTTATTTTGAGATTTAAAATTCTTTCTGTCATAGCTATAAGCTTGATGGACTTGATGAATGATTGACTGATTTATTCATATCGACTTGTCAGGAAGTGTAAGTATATCTTCAGTCTTGTGCTTGCTACTTTGACGAACTCGTTGAAGGTTGCATATAGTTAACCCAGCCTTTTGACTCATATTAGGTCTATATTATTGAGTTATCTGTCTAGCAATATGTACTTTAATAGACTGAATGACCATAAAATTTCTTTAGTTTAGTCATTGGCTTCGTATGAACTATGAAATTGTTTCTTTAGTCTCGTGCTTTCTACTTTGGCAGACTTGATGAGGAGATTAGATTTGATCTGTGCTTTGTGCTTGATCAAATCATTTAAATATAGATTGGGATATCACCTTGCAGGCATAATTAGAGATTGATTTGAGGTTGCTCTAAATTGAGAGTTATTTCCTCAGATTGTCTTGGTTTATCAATCAAGAAGAAAGTCCTCTTGGATTTTAGCTGCTTGTAATCACTAAGTTGAATTTGGATTGAGATTGAACATATATCATCATTATACTGATGAGTAGGGGCTCTTTACCGGCCTTTTCTTATGGCTTGTTGAGTGAGGAGAGCGTCAGTGACTCGGTCTATTGTGTGCACATTGAGTCTGACCTTTAGAACTTACTCGAATCTTCGACTTAAGTTATGGTGGCTTGGGGTTTGGTCATTAGACTTATGAATGGGGGCTTTTTCACTACGACATTTTCTTGTGTTTTGTTGAGTGAGGAGAGCATCAACAACTTGGCCATTTGTGAGCTTATTAAGTTCAACCTTTAGAACCTATCAGTGTCCTAGAATTTAGGATGTAGAGGTTGATGTTTTTCCAACTTAATTGAATGAAGCTTTTGAAATTGAGAGTTCTTCTAACTTGCTCTTCAAAATTTGATAAATCTAGGAGACAAACTTTTAATATTTAGGGTTATCTTTTCATGCGTAGAAATATATTCTTTTTTTTTTCTTGCAAGAGCCTACAACTTTAATAATAATAATTATAGATATATTCAAGGATCTCGGCATAAAGTTCGATGTTAACCTGAATATATATACAAGAAAGCCCTCTATTTCGTAGAAGAGGATTGAAAACCTTGATCATAAAAAAGGGCTCCTGTCTAACAAGGGGATTGTAGATTAGCTCAGAAATGTATCACAAAATTTGAACTTCTTTAATATAAATAAACATAACTCATTCTGATCATCATGTATATTTATTTGAGGATCTCGGCTTGAAGCACAATGTCGACTTAGATAAATATATAAAAAAATTCCCGTGTCTAATAGGCTTTGCGAATTGTTGAAAGATTTTGGAATGTCTTTAGTCCTATGCTTTGTGTTTCTGAACTTGTTGAAGACTTCCTCTTGAGAGTTTGAAATTTATATTTTTTTATCCTAGCTTTGTGCCTTGGGTTGACTTAATAGAGTTGATGACTTATTACTGAGATAAGACTGCCTTTTGTCCTTTGATTTGTGCCAGACTTGTTGAAGATTTAATCTCAAAATTTAAAATTTATATTTTCTCTTGTCCTGGCTTTGTGCCTTAGTGGACTTGATGGAGTTGATGACTTGTTGGTGAGATGAGAACATCTTCGGCCCAATGCTTTGTGCTTTGATGGACTTGTTGAAGATTCAATCTCAAAATTTTGTAGTTCATATTTTCTTCTATCTTGGCTTTATACCTTGACAGATTTGGCAAAGAAATTTCTTGAATTGTCTTAAAGACTTATCAGGTGATACAAAATTACCTTCTTTCACAGCTTTCTAATTTTGAGGTCTTATAGAAGGATGTATGTTGGTGACCCAGCCCTCAGAGCTTGTGTTGGGTCAATGGCAAAGAGTCATAAGTCCTATGCTTTGTGCATAATAGATATATTGATGACATAACTCCCTAAGTTCAGCCTTTAGCTTTGTATGAACATTGGGATGACTTCTTCGGTCCTTTGCTTGGTTGGACTTATTGAAGAAGAGTTTCCTTTGGTCTTTATTTTCTTCTTTAATAGACTTGTTGAAGGAGTTAGCATTTCTCATTTGATATTGATACCAAACTTGGCTTAGTACCTTCTCGAGTGAGGATCTTTTTTTGTTGGATTTTGAAAAATAGCCTTACCATTAGGGATGATCTCTTAGTTTGGGCCACTTAAACTCACCATGTTGGAGGGATTTGTAGATTTGGATGCTCTCTCCTTTGAACTAATGTAGTAATAGGATCCCTTACAGCGGCCTTTGTGGCATTTTGAGTAAGCGAACCTGTCAATGACTCGACTATATTTGGGTGTGTTGAGTCCGACCTTATACACCCACTTGAGTCTTTGACTTAAGCAATCGTTGGAGAATTTTATCATCAGGCTAATGAGACGGGGGATCTCTTTCTATGATTTTTATAGCATATTGAGTAAGCAGACTGTGACTCAACCATATTTGGGAGTGTTGAGTCCGACCGTATGCACCAACTCAAGCCCTAGATTTCATGTATTGATGGACGATGTATTTCCAACTTGATTTATTGATGTTTGCAGAATTAAAAATTTCTCTTTATTCAGTAAGATTTTGAAACTTGTGAATTTAAATATATAATTTGAACATGTATATAGGGATTTCAGCCTTAGACACGATGTCAACCAAAATACAAAATGACCCCCCCCCCCTTATTTTACGAGGGAGTGCCTAACATTTTACTATAAAATTTAAAAAAAGTACCAGTTGTTGACAGGGAGATGTTTGCTTTACTTCAGAAATGCATTTTTTGTGTTACGAGAGAATTTAGAAGCAAAACTTTCTCCTGTAATGACGGTGAGGAATAATTGGTATTCTTAACACTATGACCAATTCTCCTTCTTTAAAAATTCAAGGATGCACTATATGATCAAATACTTTGGACATCCTCGCTCGATAGAATTCTAAATTTTGGTGAACTTTGAGCCTAACTTTGTCAAGTGCATCAAGCTTTTCCCATCCGTTGACAGACATTCTCATCTTGGTAAGATCATATTGGATGGCTACTCTTAGCGAAAGTAGTTCAATTTCAAGTGGTAGAACTACTTTAGCCCTTCATACTAGTGCATAAAGAGAGGATTTTGTGGGAGTCTTGTAGGTGGTGCGGTAAGAAAATCTACTACAATTTATGCCTTCACTGCTTTTTGCAAATATCAGTGCTAGACATTGCCTCTCTATTGGAGAGTAGCGTACTTCGACTCCTATTAATCTTCGACTAATGTAGTATAACACACTCTCCTTTCCCTAGTCATTGTGTTGTGCCAACAGAGCATGTAGAGATTCTACCAGTGCTATTATGTATAAGAGGAGAGGTCTTCCTAGGATTGGTGCCACGAGAATGGGCGGATTCAATTGATACTTCTTGATACTATCAAAAGCCTCTAGATATTCTTTGTCTATTTGAAAGGAGTGTCTTTTTACATTAGCTTTTTTCACTTGGATGGATCTCGACACCTCTAATAAACATCCTGCGGTGTAATATGTATTTCTTCAATCGAGGGAGGATCAATTCCTCTCTTGAAGATATGGAGCTGGTTGATGACGGGATCCCTTGGATGACTTTCCAAGGTGTTGACCATCAAAAATCTCATCACATATGACCTTTTTCTTAAGTACACATTCTTGACAAATTACATTTATGGCAGATATCTGGGAGTGCAATCCAGATAACCATTGTTTTTCTGTAAGGTAGTTTCACTTCGAGGCTTTAGCCCCCAAATTTGCTTACCTTTTTGTCGGGACCTTTCGACGGTGAATTCATAGACATGTGGTCCAAGTGTCACATATCGATACTTACTGTGAGAGACTTGTTAAGAACAATCTTGAGTTCCTACTACCACTGATGGTAGCTTTTGTAGTGGAGCATTTTTGGCTTCTTTGATAATTGGCATTTGATACCTCTTCTTCATAAGACCTTTTTCCTTAATAACCTTCAGGATTCTATATACTCGTAGTGTAGCAATAGTGGTCATTCTAGTTGTCCTCCTCCCTTACATAACTTGGTGTGTACAATATGTAGGTGCTTCAGGTAGAGGATTATTTACAATAGTAATGGTTGGGAAGTCTACTATACTAAATTGAATAGTAGCTCCAACATCCCCAGTTTTGACTACTGTATTAGCCAGATGGATGTTGAGTCCATGACCTAGCTGCATGATGAATGATGCACTCAGAAGATCCATCTATACAAATGAAAGATGGGAATTAACAGTCAATAATTGATGTATCACCCCACACTTTCAAAATATAGAAATACAATAGAACAAACATATTAATTATAAAATTATGATAGATTTAAATTTAATTTTATTGATAATTGATTTTAAATTTAATTTTTTATCATGCTTCATTGCTACTATAGCTCAAATTTGACTAGCCAAAGATGGAAAGAGAAACATGTCCCTAGTGGAGTTGCCAGAAATCTATGGGCTCCAAAAATTTGTCATCGACCTCTCGATGAAGAGAGTATGATTTGATGTTAGTGAAATTTTTAGAAGGCATATGCATAGTAGATAAGACACTACCTAGAGATTTCACCTTCACTTTGTGAGGACTTTAGATCTGGTTCCAAGTTTCCTATAGACAGAAGCACCTATAGTTAATTACCCCTCTCAATGTTGAGAAAGAACTTTTGAATAAGGCTTGTCATTAGGTCATTAAATGTGCAATGTATAGTAGCAATATGCGGAGTATAAAATTATTAATTTATGAAATTCATCATTTTAGCTTAAAGTGGATGAATGATGACGTCGATCTAGATCCCATATCATTATCACGGCCATCATGGTCCCTAACTTAAGAGGAGGTAGTCAACCAACGAAGGATCCTTGTCAACAATCATGTGTTGTGTCATCCAAGAGAACCTTGTAGACCTAGGATGGTGTTTATCTAAAGAGACAAATTTGAGTCCACCTTAGCTGATAGTGGGTTTTTTGCTCTATTAGCACCTACAGTCACATCGGGACGAGCCATTGGGGAACATATGAGCAATAATCATGATCGTAATATAATGATACCATTTGATGACAACCACCCGATCAGAGGACTCTGGTCATAATCACATCATATGTGGAGCCTACTAGCCAAACCATGCGGTTAGAGGACATAGGCCACATCCTTACTGGCATGAGATTGATTGAGAGTGAATATCGAAATATACTTGACTTGATATTGACTTCTTTGTGAGCTAGAGTTTTCTTAATTTGTCACATTCAACAAATTATTATAGAAGCTTGGGTGAATTATTTTCTTTAAGAATTTAAATAATAAGTTTCATTTAGTTGATATTTTACTTAGTTGAAATTTAGAATAATTAGTTTAGAGTAAGTATCTTGATAATATCCTCCTATGAGATTCTCAATCAACGCGACTATCATCGGGATAGACCTTATCAACTCTGCTATTTTGTTAGCAAAGGATCGGGTCTACAATTTACATTTATAAATTTGATTTTGAGATACAACACTTTAAAAATCTGAATAATTGTAATCACCTCCAGTTAAAATTTCCATTCAACACAGCCATCATCAAGGTATACCTTGTTAACTCTATTATTTTGTTAGTAGAGGATTATCTATAACTTATGTGTAATTTAAATTCCTTAAAAAATTGATATCATATACATAACTCTATAAAATAGGGGATTGGTCTTATATTCTAATGTAATTTAAGTTCATTTTGATAATTTAGTAGACCTTATCAACTATATGTGCATAAAGATTTGGCCTCAATGAAATTCTATGGAGTCAATATCTATATTTTTTCATTGACTTGAATTAACATTGATAAATATTCATTATATGCATATGGTTATAAAGGATTGAATTTATTTCAACATTCTTCTTTAAATATTTTTAAATCCATGCAAAGATCCTCATACAAAGTTTAAAAGCTGTATATGTTGGGCCCATGCAAGTATTTATAACTTAGATAATTTTACCTAATTAATGAAATTATTGATTTAAAAAATCATAATTAGAATAAAATTTCTTTTATTTTTGGATTGGAAGCTTATGTAGCAATTTAATTTAATAATTTATATATCAAGAATTGTAGATCTGGTGGTGTTTAAAGCATTTTAAATTATTCTAGTAGCCTATTAGATCACTTGGAATAACATTTAATTGCTTTCTTTTATTCAAAGTTGATTAACCTTTGAATGTTCAATAAACTCTCATTATATATATATATATATATATATATATATATATATATATATATATATATATATATATATATATATATATATATATATATATATATTGATAATTTTAAACTTATCACAAACTATATTCAACTTTTTCTTGATCCAATTTGAGTATTTAATAAGGCAATAATATGCTTCAAATATTTTCCAAGGATTCAGTGATTATGCATATTAGTAATCATTCGATCTCATTGAAAATCTCTTATGAATTCCATGATTTTCTTTAATTTATTTGAGGTGAATAATGATTTGAAAATTATATTCTAATTCCAAGAAAATATTTTGTGCTCTAATTGGATATTTAGTAAAGTAATCTTTTAGATCAATTGAACTAAGATATTGAAGTGCCAAATTTATATTTATTGTCAAAATATTCAATTCAATTCAAATTCATAGATATGTTTGAGTTCAATCCATCTTTCTTTATTTGAAATATTATTTTCAAATTCATTCTTTTATAATTCAAAATTCAATTTGATATCAATTTATTTTTGCGAACTTAGGGAACGCTATTTGTTTAGCTTGAATTTTATTTGTAGATTTAATTTTACAAATTTTGATAACATTTCTATGAAAGATTTGATCAATCGTTGCTACATAATAACTATTTTGGACTATCTATCATAACGAAATTTTGAAATATTCAACCAAATTTCAATCTTTATGATAATGAATAATTGACCTTCAATCACCTACATAAAAGCAAATATATATGCAACTTCTACAAATTCAGATTTCATTTTAAATTATTTATTTTTGATGTAATTGATGTTTTTTAAATAAATCTTGATTCTTCTTCTTTTTTTAAATTCAAAATTTAATTTCAAAATTTCATAAAGATTTGATGGAATATCTAATATTTTAAACTCACGAGCATGAGTTTTAAATTTTGATTTTCATCTCGTACGCCTTAATGATATAACAATTTCGTGCATGATTATTGAGGTTGTAGGTAACCCCATCAACCATTGCATAATAATGGTATCTTGCTTGATGAGCTCTTCTTCCTCACTTTGGAGACCGATGACGATATGGACCCTATCAATCTTTTCATATCTTGCTAGCCATCTACTTTGAGCTTTATCAAGAGGAATTGGCTGCAATAACCGAATCAAATATATATGTGTTCAAGCTTGAACTTTCAATATTATCGATTCAGTATTCGAGCTTTTAAGAATAGTGTTCAAGCTTGAGCTTGACTTATCGATTCTTCGATTGTTCAATGAGCTTCATATTGGATTATCGAGCTTGTTAACAAGAAGCTCATTTAAACGAGCTTTAATCAAGCCTTAATCGAGCTTGTTCACATGCAGCTTGTCGAAAAATATACATAACATGTATTAATTAAAGCATATTAAATCTAAAAAAATAATAATTTGAACAATACTATTCACAAACAAGCCTTAATTGAATCGTAATCGAGTCATAATTATTGTAGTTGCACAGCTTTAAACGAAATCTCTTCATAAATAACTAATGCTATTCTTTCTTTTCTTGAATCGAGCTTTGAAAGCTCGCTGATTTAATCACCAACATATATTTATCTCTAATCTCAGCCATATCTTTTTGCTTCATTTGCAGCCCTAGGAATTGGGTTTCCAATGAAGCAACAAACCGATTCCTCCTCGCCATGATCAATCATCATAGGCTGTTTAAGAGCAGCCCCTTTCTTCTCATTAGAAGAGCTCTCCACTAGTTCCACACAAAACTTTAGATCTTTCATTTCTTTCACATCATCCTGCTACAAATTCTTGTGGTCTACCTTTACTGGTTGCTTGCAAGAAGCTCCTTTCTTCTTATCAGAAGAACTAGACACTGGCTGTTCACACGCCCTTGTATGTTTCTCTTTTTTTTATCTCTTTCTGTTCGGGATCCTGACATTCAAATTTTACATTTTGCTTAGCAGAACCCCCTTTCTTCTTCTTAGATGAGCTCACCATTGGCTCTTCGTACATCTCTTGATCTCTCTCTTCATTTACCCTGTCTTGTTTCGGATCCTTACGACGTACCTTCACAGGTTTCCCAAAAACAATATCTCTCTTCTTCGAGGATCTCAACGCTGGTTTTTCACACACCTTCGGATCTTTCTCTTCCTTCCCTACTTTCCCAGAAATTTTTGACCTGTTTGGACTGGACCGTTTTATCTTCTTCCGGGATGGGCTACTAGCTTCACATGTGGTGCTCTCCGGAACCTCGTCATGAAACCATTTTCCTTCTCCGGCGTTGGCGATGACCACTTCCTCCGGGAGGTTGGCAGTGCTGAAGAAGATGACGAGGATCAACGAGGCTCCTTTGGATCGAGAGAGAGGTTGAGCGGATGCGGGTTCAGCTTCTCCCCTATCGAGCAAATATCGAGGGCTTTTTTGGCTGCTGTTTGGTTAGGGGAATAATAGGGAAGGAATTATGGGATTTGAGAGCCTTAATTATCACTTAATTATCCTTCCAAATTAAGCTGAGCGGGATATTCAAAATATTAAACAAAATCAAGGAAATTTAGGGATCAATCCAATTTCAAACTACTTCTAAAATAAAATTAGTTATAAATATTTTGTTTATCATAATAGAAATAAATATCAGCAGCTTCATTGTTTTCATGAGATCATATAGATTTACAAAATCTAAATTAAATCCACATAATATGATTCTTTCTAGAAATTCATTGATTCAACGACATAATGCTTTTAGATTGGGCAATCGATCGATCAAGAAAATGATTTAATCGATGTTTCCATTTCTTCACATCACCAATCCGGATCTTGTTCAATAGTTTTGATGTTTCAACAATCTGCAAACCGCTTTATAAAAGGGCTCATTTGGATAGATCGCCTTTAAATAATATGGAAATCATTCTATTTATTTTCCTTCATTAATTAATCGATGTGTATCAACTTCAATTGATTTTGATATCTTAAATATATCGATTTAATTTCACGAACATCATCACTGAGATTCATATGCTTTCAACTCTTATTTTCATGATAGATCTAATTTGCTAATTTCAATATATTTGCTTGACAAGATATGAAAATTACTTATAGTCAACACTATAATTTCATTATTGAGATAGTAGTGATCTTGTCTACCAATATTAGATGATGCCATAAGTTTGTGAAACTTAATTAGTAGTCATATGTTGCCTCCTTTTTGTTTAGGGGATTTTACATACATAGCAAATAAATTTTAAATATTTATATATCTAATATCTAAATTTTTATATTTATGTAAATAGCACTTGAAATTTTAATATTATATTAAAAATGCCATCACCATTAGTTTTTTAAAATGAAATACATATTTTCATACATAAAAATATTATTTTAAAAAATAATAATCAAATTTTAGGGGTTAAATATTTAAATATAAAAGATTTATGTGTTATGCATATATATTTCCCTTTAGTCTATTATATTTTCTTAATTTTAGAATTTAATTGATTTAGCTAGCTAGTTAGTATGAATGCAAGCACAAGTACTATATTAGTTTGAGCTAATATTCATACAAACACTCGCATTTAGCTAAGATAGAGCTTATGGATCAATTTATAAGCTGCCCAAATTTGGTTAAAATAGGTTGCATGACTTAATTTAAGAGTTATCTAAATTTTATTAAGATGAGGCATGCATCTATTAGAAAACTCAAATTAAATTAAGATGAGGCTTATGACTCAATTTATGAGTTGCTCAAGTTAAAAAAATTGTATCATGCATATATATATATATATATATATATATATATATATATATATATATATATATATATATATATATATATATATAATATATGAAAAAAAATCGCACCAAATTAATCATAATTATAAATTGAAAAGATTATCACTTAACAGTTTATGAGGACATGGATGGGATCTAAAATTAATAATTTGGGCAGAGGTTTAGTCATATTATATTATATTATATTAAAAGAAGAAGAAGAAGAAGAGGAGGAGGAGGAGGAGGAAGAAGAAGAAGAAGAGGCAAGTAGCTTCAATATTAAAATAGTCTCTCAACCTTGACTTATTTTAGGACTTAATCAAGTAGATGATTAAGATTCTATATTATAATCAAGCCCAAAATATGACATAATAACTTTTTAGTTAATAAGATGATTGTCTTTTTTTTAATAAGAGTTGCATTCAAGTCTAATGATTTTCTAAAAATACATTCCTTAATATCAAAATTTTTTAAGATAGTTTTCCATGATTAAAAGTTTAATTATCAACAATTGTAAAATGTAATGAGAATCTTTAGAGGACCAAATATTGTATGTAAGAAAATTCATCAATACAAATGAAAATTTAGTCTTAGTTTTGTAGAAAAATTTAACACACATAAATAATTGTATAGAGAACACATTTTAAATGAAGAATTATGAAAAGACAAAAAAAAAAAACTTTAGGCCATAGTTTTATTCAAATAATCCACTATGTATTTGAATTACAAAGTTTTACTCTTCTTAGAATATCTCACATTTTATTTTTATTTTTGAAGCTTAATTGAGCTGATATACCTATTCTGCTATGATGGTCTCGATACATTTTTCAATTATAAATATATTAACATAAGAGTTTGTCATGATTTATAATTTGATTTTAATAATAAGAAGAAAAAGAGAGTAAAGAAGTTAGCTTTTGAAATAAAACAAGAGATTAAAGAATAACAAAAAAAATTAATTTTATAAAAAAAAGAGGGAAAAAACTGGTAGAAATAAAAAATATTTTCTATTTGAGTACAAGATCTTATTAGATTCAAGATAGAGAAATAAATTAAGAAATTAATAATCACAATTGACGAAAGAATGATTAATAGTGAAGTTAATTGATGAAAATAATGATGATGAAACAATTTACGAAATCGTAAATTTATATTAAAAGTCTATAAAAATTTTGTTTCTTTTCTTGTTTGTTTCCTTTATATTTATATAATGCGATTTTCATGATGAGAGTTAAATAAGAAAAGAATTCATACTAACATGAAAATTTATATGATGTATTTTGTATGAAAATGCTCAAAAAGTAATAAAGATCTTTTTTTGGAATTTTATTATTTAATATTATTCATATTTGAGAGTATTTACTTAGAATATCTCAAATTTTTATATTTTAAGAGCTTTGATCTCTACCTATTCTATTCTCATCATACTTTTAAATATTAACATAATATTTATTAATATAATTTTAATATACATATTATCTCAAAATTAGCATCAAGTTTGATTAGTTTTATCATGATTTATTAATATGTTCAAAAATAATATGTTATCATTGACGGCCTTGTAACCATCATATAATTATCACCGATCATCACCGACGTTACTCCACATATGATTGCTACTACTACCACATTAATTAACAAAAATATATTTTAAGATGTAAAAATATTATATTTTATGTCAAAATATAACAAATTAAAAAATAGAAAATAAGAGAGACCCCAAATATCTTCTAAGTGTTTGGAAGCTAAAATGTTTTTTTTTCATATAGCCAGCAAATAACTAGAGAGATTCAAATCATATCATTAACTAAAATAGAATAATTATGCCATTATGAGGCCTCTCATTGGAGGTTAATGTTCACCAATAGTTCATTGGAGAGCTAAATCTTAGCCAAGTATTATATGCTTATCAGATTTCGTTGTGGTGAGTTTTATATCTATAAGATTTACATCAACAATATATTTTGATTAAATTTATTTAGAGATAAATCAAATAATTAATTAATCAATCAAATTCAAATTATATTCATCTCAAAATAAATTTTGCTCAAATTCTCTCGCTTATAACGCTTCAACTTGGAGTGATGGTTTCCTTATTGATGGAGTAAATTCTGTGGAGAAAGATGAACTAAGGCTCTTACAGCTCCGTAGCTTCACACCAAACACTAAACCTACTATTGCTATGAGCCAGCTTTGTCGCATCCAATTTCAAAGCCATCCAAATCAAACCAAATCTATATGTCTCATGACTCTCATAAATCTTCAAAGTTGATCCTCCGCTCACGTCGATGCGAGAACAAAATGGGGTAGATTGTTCATTGGTCGGATCATTCTTCCCACCAGACAATAAGATACACCTCGACAACATTAGTTTAAACTTTTTTATTATAATCATTGGAGGCCTTTTTTTGGAGCATGTAGAGATTCCAATCACAGCTAATGGCATAAAACCACCCATCGCCAGTGAAAGCGATATTAACTATGCCATTACATCCTTCCATCAAAAGTCTCCACCTTTGGCCATTACCATACCTATGTGGGCTTCGAAAATTCACCACCGACCTCTCGACAATTTGAATGAAGAGAGTGTGATTTGAGTGTTGGTGTAATTTTCTGAAGGCAGATGGAATAGTAGATAAAACACTACCTAGAGATTTCTTCCTCATTTTGCGAGGACTTTAGATATGATTCCAGGTTTCTTATAGGTGCAATCACCTATAGTTAATCACCCCTCTCAATGCTGAGAGAGAACTTAAGGCTATTCGTTAGATCACTTAATGCGTAGTGTATAATAGTAGCATGTGGAGTTTTAGAATTTAGATTTAGAATATATGAAATTCATCATCATTAGCTTAAAGTGGATGGTTGGGGGATTGATGACATGCCCGATCTAGATCCCATGGTTTCGTCATCCTAGGCTATCGTGGTCCCTAGTCTACTTAGTCAGAGGAGTTAGTCAACCCAACCTGATCGAAGGATCCTTATCAGCAACAAATGGGTTACATCATCCAAGAAATTCTTATAGACCTGGGGTGGTGTTTATCTAAGGAGACAATCTTAAGTCTACCATAGATGATAGAAAGCTTTTTTCCCTATCAAGTGTACCCTATGACTCATAACTCAAAGGGGCAGAGCCATTGGGGAGCATACAGGCTACGACCGTGATCATAATATAATGGTGCCTTACTAACTAAACCACCCGATAAGAGGACTCTGATTGTAACTACATCATCTATGGAGCCTATTGGCCAAGTCACATAGTCAGAGGACATGGGCCACATCCTTACTGACATGAAATTGATTTAGAGTGAACATATCAAAACACTTGATTTGATATTTGCTCCTTTGTGACCTAAAGTTTTCTTAATTATCACCTCTGATAAATAATTACAGAAGGTGGATAGATTGAGTTTTGCTTTAAGATTTTAATGATTGAATTTCATTTAAGCAACTTTTAGATTAATACTAGATTTAAGTTAATTTGATTTGAAATTAGAATCACATTTTGATGGAAAGTATCTCCTCTGGTTGAAATCATCATTCAGTACAGCCATCATCGAGGTAGTTAATTAATTAATGTGAATATATTTGAGAACTTTAGATCATGTCAACTCTATTTTGCTCATAATAGAGGATCAGGTCTACTGTCACATGATAGAATTAGCTTCTCAGATATTTTAGTAAGTTAAAATTCTTATGATATATTTTTAGGTTTTGTTAACCCGGACCTAATCCTAAGACTAAATCGGGAAGCAACCTGCACAGCATCCTCAGACATTTGAATCTAAACATTCAGCACAGTGTCAGGGCCCATGCGAGTATATTTAAGAATGCCTTAATTAACACCTTCTATTCACTTAAAATGCGTTGTGAATCGGCATAAGATGTTGTAAATTGGTCTAATATCTTATTAGATATTTTGGATTAATATTTAATTGATTCCAAGTTGATTAGTTTTTGAATATTCAAAATACTTTCATTTATGACAATTCTAGAATTTATCCAACTATACTCAATTTCTCATTGACCTAATTCAAGTATTTAATAGGGCGACGAATATATTTCAAACATTTTCCAAGGATTCATCGCTTGTGCTTATTATCAACCATTCAATCTAATGGAAGATCTCTGATGAATTCTTTAATTTCCTTCAATTTATTTGGATATATTTGAAGAGTATATCTTCATTCCAAGAGGCTCTCTTATGATTTGATTTGATGTTCAATCAAGATTCCTACTTCTTTCGATATCATCTAATTTTCAATTGTTCAATTAGTTCTCTTATAAGTTTGATGTCAGCCTCTTTAAGTTTTAACTAAAGCTTATTTAGCTTTGTGAAGTTTGAAGAAAAGAGAAACCATTTTATCGTATTAATTTAAACCACTAAGGAATACAATTAAAGTTTGTGAGTTTAGTATCATCTCTCAAACCCCATAGTCACACTTAATTATTAAATTTAGATAAGGCCGGGTTCCACATTATTTCCTCCAATGGGGGGGGTTCTATTGACTATACTTCAGATTCTTTTATCTTTGAGGGTCCTGCAGATTGGGAAGCTACCATTAAGCTAAAATATGGGGACTACAATCTTCTGGATAGCACAGTAGCTCAGGTCAGTTCCGGATATTGTGATGTTTTACAACTTACTTATAACAAGAAGACAAGACAGCCTAGACTGGCCACCATCGCTAGGGGTCATTAGACCTACTTGAGATTCCTCCTTTTGGTAGGATTCCTAGTCTTCCACATGGATACGTCACATGGGCTAGGTGTGTATTGCAAACTCACAGAGATACTTTATAGACAACCGACATTTATAAGAAAATATATGTCTTTATTTGATTTTGGAGGTATTCCTTCTTCTTGGGCACGTGGAGTAGCGGAGTTCTGACACTTGTTGGAATAACCTAGAGGAGTTGACAATTACTCTTTGGGACTTACAGGCTATGTCAAGTCTCCCAGTATTTGGTTACCGCTACAAGGAGTGTGTTCCACCTGATGAGAAGTTATTTCGCAGGCAGTCTTCATATGATTGTGATAAATGAGGTAGGTTAGCTATGCCTTCTAATTATATTGATCTTCTGAATCATTATCTCCAGACTTTCGTGGAATCGTGAGTCTACGATCATGAACTACACCTGTGAGTGCAATGCATTCGTGAGCTTCTTATGATTATGCTCTATCCGAGAGAGTGTAGCACTACATGACCTTTTATTGAGTGTGTCTAATGGAAATTACTTATCTAAGGAGATTGCAGAGCCTACTTTACTAGTAGGGAAGACCTCTCTAGCTATACATGGATTGAGCGAGGATCTATTCTTAGTAGGATTTATAGTGACATGGCTCTGCATTTTTGTACTTCCCATTACAAAGGGATAAGTTTGTCCAGGTGCATTGTTAGTAGCCAGCAGGATGTCTCAAGGTGAGAGAGTTTCTTTGGTTCCAACAGTATTAGCCAGGATTTACAGGATATTAAAGGTGATTTCCAGGGCAGATTCCCTAGAGTTACGAGATGTGATTCTACCTTTGCAGTACTTATATGCTTGGGTTCACCTCCACATACGTGGAGTCTTTGCTTGTTTCGAGTATCCAACATCATTTTCAAGGCCAGGATATCCTACCATCTTGTAGTTATATCGAGCATCATCTACTTTAGAGATGGACTGTATTCACACATTCTTCTTTGCTCCTTATTTGATCAGAGATCAATATTTGTTAGTTCACCAACCAGATATATTTGATTTACCATCTGACTTGATAGAGGTTGATCTTATTGATAGTCTTGATGAGAATGGTAGATATTCATTACTTCATGGTCGTCGGGCATTGAGAGTAGCTGAGTACCTTTTCAATATACATCCAAGATGTTATGTTATCGATTTGAGTAGTTAGTTGTTATAGAGGGCTATAAACCCAACCAAATTGCATGACAGTTTGGTTTCTTCCAGGCAACCGCTCATGATGGTAGGCAATTCATCCTTAGTGTAGTGGATATTATGAAGATCAAGATGATTCTCCTTGAGATACGTTACTATACTACTTCAGTTGTTTGGTTACATTTACTGAGGCTTTGTACTAGCTCTCATTTTCGGATAGCTCCTTCGAGATCCACACAGGGGTTAGTTATACTCATTCACTTGGGCACGACTATCTCTTGGTCTTTTCTTGGAGTTTGGCATGAAGAGATATGAGCACAGAGTGAGGTCTTTGGGAGTTCCTTGATGTCAGGGGACCCATCATTGGTTACCAATGACAAGAGATACTAGCGCTATATGTATAATCAATATCTTACTCTCTTTTAGTACCTCTTGCATCTTTTTTATCGTATTATTAAAATATATTCAATATATCTGATATTCTAATTTGATTCTTAATAGATGCACCAGTTGACGAGCAGGTCAGGGCTGAGGACACCACTCCTCATAGGTCGAGCAAGAGATTCTCGCTTCAGCTACATTGAGATTTCTTCACTCACGATGTAAGTGTAATTGACCTACAAAGCCTATTCAAGTTGATTGTGCCATGAGTCCATTTCTATGATGACTTCTGACCCCTGATGAGATACCATGGGTGTCAGCTAGTTTTGGATATGCTATTGAGGACCTTGGGGTTGAGCCATCTAGTGTGCTTGCCTTTGATACTACTGCCTCAGATTTTGCTACTCCTTCTATGGAGCCACTCTTCTCTACTGAGCCTTACTCTGTCCATTGTCCTGAGGAGACTTATGATATGATAGATCTCGTACCTAGTGTGGCTTCTGCTGAGCCAACACATAGCTCTGGAGCTTATCAAATAGTGAAGGTCAGCGAGGACTATGCCACTTATGACACACTAGTTTAGTCAGATTCATCATGTTCAGGTACTTTCTTCCTCTCTTTGTTCTTTAATTTCACTTCTTTACATTTATTGCTCTACTTTATGCTAATTGTTTTCATTTATTCCTTGCAGTGCTTGATGTAGGTTATGAGTCCAAGATATACCATGGACATCCCTGTACACCAGATCCATGTGACAGGGGCATCAAGATTATGACTTGGTAGGGGTGTGCATTATTTGGTTTTAACCAAAAAACCAAACCGAACCAAAGTTTTTGAGTAATTTGGTTCGGTTTTGAACTTAATAATTTGGATTTTGGTTTTAATTAATGAAAACTTTGGTTTTTGGATCAGTTTGTTAAATAAAATTTTGGATGGAACCAAATAAACCAAAGTAATTATATAATATGTAGTATTATTAATTTATATATTATAGGCTTATAGTAAGAATTATAAATATAAACTACTATTGCTTGTGCATTATACAATAAAATATTATGCAAATAATTTTAAATGTAGAACTTGGTTTATCCAAAACCAAACCAAAATAATCGAACCAAATTATTATTCAGTTTGTTTGGTTTTACATTTTATTTAGTCAGTTTGGTTCAATATTTTTAGGAATCCAAAACCAATTGGTTTTAAAAATTTATCAGCCAATCCATCCAAATCAACCAAACGCACACCTCCACGACTTGGTGTTTTTGAGGGATGTGATTTCTAGGCTTACTCGAGACTCACCATAGTCACTAGACAGTTTCACATCATATGTGAAAACCATTCTGGATCTTCTAACTCATATTGGCTTGGAGGAGTAGGTTCTCAAGTATCTGGATACTCTCTATAGAAATGTCAAGTTTTTGATCCACTAGATGAGATCGCTTCGCATTATTCGATAAGGCATTTTAATGGTAGAGCTTTAGGAGCAGGTCAGGCTTCATAAGGAGGCGACTGACCTAGCACATGACAAGTTTGAGGAGAGTGTTGAGGCTCTATGACATGATGTCAGAGTTCAATAGATGCTTCTTCCGAAGTTAATGCATGGTCCGTGATCGAAAGCTATAGTCGAGTAGAGTGAGAGCTTGGGCTATAAAGTAGGAGCAGCACCATTACCAGATATGTCAAACGAGCTATGGTACGGTCGCTGACTAGAGCTACCGATGCTTTATAGTTACCGAGAGTGAGCATCGCCTAGCAATTTATTTAGTGCCTTTTGAGCTATAGTTTAGGCTCCCAATGTGTTTTTTTTTTTTTCTCTTTCCATCGTCATGTAATGTCTTGTTGTATTAGTAGACAGCATTTCCTTTATTACTTTTTTTTTTTTTTGCTTGATTGGATCATTTGAAAATATATTGAAATATCATCCTGTGTAATATATAGATTGATTTGAGCTATGAATTAAGGATTTCCTTGGATTGTCCTGGTCTATCGATCAAGTAGAAATATCTCTTGGATTTTGGTTGCTTGTAATCACTAAGCTAACTCCAGTTTGAGATTAAACATCTATCATCATTGGACTAATAAGCAAGGGCTCTTTCATTGCGGCCTTTTCTTTTGAGTGATCAACAACTTGCTACACTTGGGCTATTGAGGGACCTTTAGAACCTACCTGCTTTGACTTATGCTATGATGGTTGGTGATTTGGTTATCAGACTAACAAACGAGAGCTCTTTCACTATGACCTTTTCTTACGGCTTATTTTAGTGAGGAGAGTGTCAACAACTCAACCATTTGAGGCTTGTTGAGTTCGACCTTTAGAACCCATTTGTGTCCTATACTTTAGGATGTAGAGGTTGATGTTTCTCCAACTCAGTTGATTGAAGCTTCCAAAATTGGGAGTTCTTTTAACTTGATCTCTATAATTTGGCAAATTTGGGAGATAAATATTTGATATTTAGGGCTATCTTTTCATGCATAGAAATATATTCTTTTTATTCCTATAAGAACCTGCAACTTAATAATAACAATTATGGGCATATTCAAGGATTTCGGTGTAAAGCTCTATGTCAACTTGAATCAGAATATATTTGAGGATCTCTATATAGCATGTCAACTCACATAAACTTGACATAAACTAAAAAAGCCCCTGTGTTGCAGGGGAAATTCTAAAGCACATTTAGAAGAGCTTTCAAAATGAAATTATGTAAATACATCAATATTTGAGTTGATATGTTCTTAAGAAGCTTTTAACATGTAACAATGATTTTATCTATATATAGAAATCTAAAATGCCCCCTGTGTAACAAAGGAATTTTCACAAAAAGTTTTTTATTATCTTGAGTAGGTATATTTATTTAGGGATCTTGGCATGAAGCATGATGTCAACCTAAATAAATATATTATAAAAATGCCCCCCAATCTTGCAAGGGGTTTTTATTGCACCTCGAGAATGTATTTATTATGTATGGTACTTATTCAAATATTGACCATTAATTGGCAGCATTGGCTTTCACCATTTAAGTTAATGAGTTGGTATGCCCCTCTTTAGTACACTTTTTCAATGACAAAAGGGCCCTCCCAATTAGGCTCAAATTTGCCACCAAATTTTCAATTAAGAATAATTGGTCATCTCAGCACCAAGACTAATTCCCCCTTTTTTGAATGTTCGAGGCCGCACCATATGGTCAAAAGCCTTGGACATCTTTGCTCGATAAACTTCCAGATTTTGTTGAGCTTGTAATCTAACTTCATCAAATGCGTCGAGTTCCTCATTCTTAGATGAGCATTTTGATCTTCAATTAGATTGTATTGGATGGTTACTCGAAGTGAAGGCAACTCAACTTCGAGCAGAAGAACTGCTTCAGTTCCAAATACCAATAAATAAGGAGTGGCTTTAGTTGGCATCTTGTAGGTGGTTCGATATGCCCATAGTACCTCTATTAGTTCAGTATGCCATTCTCTCTTATTTTTAATAAGGATCTTCTTGAGCAGCTTGACTATTATCTTATTGAATGCCTTCGCCAAATCATTTGGTCTTAGATTGTATATTAAAGAGTATCGTCAATCAATTTTATGTCGATCGACGAATCTATAAATCTTTATATTTTTGAAAGTTGTGCCATTATTAAAATTTATTTGGCATGACACTCCAAATCTATATACAACATTATGCATGAAGAAGTTGATCACTCGATCACGAGTAACTTCTTTAAATGGGGTAGCTTCAGCCCACTTTGAGAAATAATCACTCGCTGCTAGGATGAAGCGGTGTCCAGCTAATTATGGCGGATCAATTGGTCCAATTATGTATGTACCCCAACATTTAAATGGCCAGGATGCTATTGTTGGGTGTAATAGATTGGAGGTTAGTGGATTATGTTTCTATATACTTGACCATCATAACACTTCTTGGCATGATTGATATAGTCTCTCACCATAGATGGTGAATAATAGCCCATCATTTTGATAATTACTGCCATTTTATGACCTGACTGATGTGCACAACAAAGTCCTTCATGAACTTCAACCGTCACTTTGGTAACTTCCTTTGCATTTAGGCATCATAACTATATTTATTCAAAGGATCTATGATATAAAGTGTTGTTGACGATAGCGTAGCGCAATATTATTTTCTTGATTTGAGTTGTCAGTGATTTATTAATTGGTAATTTACATTCTTTAAAGTAATCGATAAAGGGTTGCCTCCAATCATGTGGCTCTTCTATAATAAAGGTTTCATACTATTTTTCTGAGGTAATATCATTCTTAACTTTTCTTAGTATAACTCCTTGTTAATTTTGGGGAGTATGAGGAGTAAACTGAGTCACATCCTACTATGTCAAATTTAGTAACTTCTCTACCTATGGGGATTGATACTGACTCTAGAACTCCTCGAGTAAATATGCCGATCATAACATAATGACCATTCATACTTGCCATTTCCATAGCTAATTTTTCTAAGCAATTGACTTTACTATTCTCGAATCGAGAGACTTGAGTTAATGTGATATTTGATATTTGCATCGAACTCGCTGATAAAAAGATAAACTCATGCTTATTGATTTTATAGACCAAGTACTTGATTCATAATAAGTCGAGAATCACCAAAATATATGCAAGTTTTGAATGCCTATGAAAATAACTTATTTAAGACCTGCCACTATTGCTTCATACTCATTATTATTCTCTCTTCGTCAACCCATATGATCGTCTCATTATCCCTCCTTCTGGTGTTATGAAGATGATGTCGATTCTCGCTCTTGCCCTTGGAAAATTTAGAGGTTGGATTTATTTGATCGATGAGGCTCCATCAAAGTACATTTCTCAAATTTGTGATTTTTATCTTTCATGAATAAGCATAATTTGCTCATCAGGCAAACCATCGTTAAGAGAAGACTCTGCAGGGGATATGATTCTCTTTCCATCTTTGGCTAGTCATATATATGCTATAGTAGCAATAAAATATTTAAAAATTCAAAATAAAAAATTATGATTTAAATGTGTAATAAATTCAAATTACTAATATATGAGGCTCTATGTGAACTGAATTATTCTGTAGAGTATATCTTTATTACACTATTATTTTGTTCTATAGTAACTCTATATTTTGAAAGTATGGGGGTGAAATAACAATTACTGATTATTAATCCCATCTTTCACTTTTACAGAATGGATCTACAGAACACTCCTTTCACTGTCTAGCTAGGGCATGGTGCAAACATCTACTTAGCTAACACCATCACAGACATAGGAAATGTTGGAGCTACCATTTAATTTGGTAGTTTGAATTTTCCAACTATCATGGCTATAACTCTTGAAGTACCTACCCATGGTACACTCATTCGAGGCCATGCTGGAAGAACTCAGGTTACTGAAGCTCCTACTAGTCATGCTCGCCAACCAGTTCAACAACCAACAGTTGTCAAGGAGTTCTCCTGACATAGAACTTTAGTTTTTAAAAGACTAGGTCAATCTAAAGCCCCCGTGATGAAAAAAACTGTTAGTGGGCAAACTGTGTCTTTAATACCTCATGGTACAACTGCTCCATCGATTGAACCTTTTGTACCTGGAAAGCATGATCATGAAGCTTCCTCATTAGGAAGCAAATTAACTAGAAGGCAGAGAAGTAGGAGAAATACTGAGCTGAAGTCTCAGCAGATCCCATTCAAATGACCTAATGAACAAATAATGCTGCTACTAGAAATGAGTATTCCTACTCATAACAACTTTGATAATCTAAAATGGGTAGAAAAGAATAGCTCTATTGGTGAAGTAAAGTAGTATTTTTGGACTCAATAACATCAAGGTCCACCACTACAGAGGAGACAACCTGAAACACTATCTGTAGAGTACACAACATCCTTAAAGTAGCCAAGGATAGAGACTTGATGAAAAGAAAATTTCAGAGGCCTATGGTGATTGGAAAAATTGAAGCTCCACCAAGGAGGTCCCCATCTCATATGGTAACCAATCATCAAGTATGCTTCTTATGGTGAGCATCAGAGAGAGACACTTGAACCATGGGTCCAAGAATTCACTACCGAAAGGTCCCGACGAAAGGATAAGCAGATATGGAGGCCAAGGCCATGTGATAAAATCCTGAAGAATGGATGAGTGACATCGACACATATTCAAATCCTCCTAATAAATAACCCATCATAAGTGGATACCTAAAAGAAAGGATATTATGCGATGAAAGACATAACCGACACCTTAGAGAATCCTCTAAGGGATCTCGTCATCAAGCAGATTCACCCCCACAGAAGAAAGTTGACTTTGATCGCAATCTTTTAATAAAAAAAGTGTTTTTTCTACACATTGAACTAGAGATCAACTAGAAATGTCGATAAAAAATTCATGTGCAAGAAGAAGATAATGAAGAGGACACTATGGAAGTGGAAGTCGTCTATATCGTCAGAGATATAGATGAACTTTTCGTTCAACACCAATAACAGTAACATAAATCCAAGGAACTTAACCCTGAATTCAACGTTTATGGATAAGAGTCTTCATAGAAGCAAGTAGAAGATGGATCTTCAATCTCTATTGAAGAGGAAGAAGAAGAAGATCAAAATGAGAAAGAGATCATAGGTGTTGAAGCTATTTATATGATTGAACCAGGAAATGATCAGCCTGGTACACCTTTTATAATCAGCGTCATCATTTAGCCCAAACAACAGCTGCCCTTGCAAATGTACAAGGAGAAGGACAATCAAGTTCTTCCCTGAAGATGAGCAAGGAGCAAAATAAGAATAAGAAATAGAGGAAGAAGAAGAGCTTGTACTTGTTGATGTCATGGCGCTAGCTAGAGAGCAAAGACAAATGCAACATCAAATGGAAGTCAAAGATAAGGAAATTGTATAGCTTGGTACTAAGATGAATGATATGATGGTATAAATGAATATCATGATGGATATGTTGTAAGAATATCACATCAAATGCAACACTTAATTTTTCTACTAATCAATAGGTAGCTAATAATACAACTTATATATCACCAGTCATTTTAGTACCTCAAGCTCCTGTAGTACATGCTACACTTGAAGTGAGGAATGAAGTTAACCAACTACCTCTTCAGTCGATAATTCAAAGTATGGCTAGCATACGAGGAATGGTAATAGTTGCTCAGCTAGAAATAATAATTAATGAAAAGATAAAGGTAATTATAGCTTCAAAGTAAGCTAAAAAGTTGGTGAGTAAGGGTCACCCTTACCCAGCTGAATATGATCAAGTGTCATACCCGGAAGGTTACTCAGTGCTGAAATTTAATACTTTAAGTGGGCTTGGTAACCCAAAAACAACATCTAGCCCAATTAAGGCTACTTTTGGTAACACAAGAGGGAATGATGCGCTGCATTTTCATCAGTTTGTCAGCTGCCTGACCATAACTGCTTTCGAGTGGTATGCAGATAGTATTTGTGAAGAGGTTGGCCAGTGCAACCAAAAAAATAACAATCTCTGACCTTACCTATCTGAAATGAAGAAAAGATGAGTCAGTGATAAAATTCATAAGTCATTGGCATAACCTAAGTATGAAATATGAGCAACAATTAGAAGAAGAACATGTGATCCAATTGCTAATGGGCAATAAAGATGATAAAATGGCACCATTTTTATGTATGACGTCAATTACAACATTCCAAGACCTACTTGAAAGGGTGACCAAATTTGAAAAGTTGAATTGCCCTTCTATGTAGATAAAACAAAGAGAAACAAACCTTCAGACTTAAGAAGAAATGAAACTCATGCCGTTTCCTATAACACAAATGATAAAAAGTAGGTAATATATAATATGGATAAAGAAAAGCAACCAATGTACAATGATGATAAGGGAAAGAAGCTTGTCCATTCTAATCCTCAGCCAAAATTGGTATCATGAGGCAATGATAATCCTCAGACTTTTCTAAGTGGTGAAGATCGTCCAAAATAAGCAACAAGAGATGATGAGCGAATGCAACCATCTCTTAAAGAAAAGATGAACAAAGATTATTCATTTAGAAGGGCTAGTGTGGCTAAATTATTTTGGCAAGCAGTCAAAGCTGTCTACAAAAATTAAAAGGCTTGAAGAAGCAGATCCAGTCAGTAATCCAAATTACTATCCCTATCATGAGATGATCATCCATCCTATTGAAGATTATTATATCTTCAAAGAATAGCAAAAAAAGGAAATATTGACTAGGTAAATTTACATTATCTGATAGTCTTCTAGTCAACCCAAAAAGAGAGTCTACAAGGATGATTACATCCTCTTCTGTATCATCCATCAAAGACAAGAAGAAGGAAAAATCAATTTAGACTAAAGAATGGGAAATAGTAGTCTCCAAAAAAGATCGTGAAAATGCTGAAGCAGTTAAAAGGTGTCCCTAATATTAAGTGGAAATCACAACTTGAACTTATATTAGACTTAAACAAGATACCTAAACCAAGTATATGGGCTTCTCAATGACATTTTGATAAGGCTACTTCATCACAGCATAAGGAGTAGTCTACAAAATGTAGGCCTCATAAATCAAAGAGGTTGGCTAAGAAAAAGAAGATCAAGAAGAGAATTTAAAATTTAGAGGAGTATCACCAGCCGAAAAGACAACCATTTAGGTTTGGAGACTTTATGCCTAAAATTCACATTATTGAATCGGATGAAGAAGATATTGGTGAATCTTGTCCAAGAGACATGCCTAATCACCTATATTATATCAGATGTTCATTAACATCAATTACTCCAAAATGACAATGGTAGTTAGGAAGACTCAACCAACCCATCAGAATTCTTATCTAGAAAGCAAG
Source organism: Cymbidium sinense (assembly GCA_021442155.1). Taxonomy (NCBI): domain Eukaryota; kingdom Viridiplantae; phylum Streptophyta; class Magnoliopsida; order Asparagales; family Orchidaceae; genus Cymbidium; species Cymbidium sinense. The sequence goes on along the minus strand of CM038219.1, from coordinate 158,471,538 downwards.
AAGAGCCTGAAGAGTTAACATCTGAATTTTGTTTAATGACTTAACATAAAGATAGCAGTTCAGATGAAGATTTATGTTTCCCCGATGGAGAAGAGTCAGACTCAACAATATCATTAGGCATAAACATATGAAGTTGAAAAGTTAGTTTAACTCTTTTGGTCAATCCTCTAGAATAAGAAGTGAATTTGAAGGAACTACCTCTTCAGAAGAATCTGAGCAAGATAAGGTGATTCAAGTTCAGTTGTTAAGTGGTAAAGGCTTACCACCTTCATCAAAGAGGGGAAATACAAATAAAGATAAAGGAAAACAAATTGAAGTCAATGAAGATATGATTCCCAAAAATCTTAGAATAAAGCCTAAATCGAGCAAAAAAATAGATTATAATATTCTATCACATCTAAGAAAGATCCCTGCATAATTAAGTGTGTATGAGGCTCTCTTAATGTTAAACGATATCCGAGAAACTTTGATACAGGATCTCAAAGATCCAAAAATTATGAAGCTTACGTTGTTGAAAAATGCATGACTGAATCATTGCAAACTTAAGATCTCCAAGTAATCACATTTTCTGAAAAGGATCTTATGTTAGGAATAGTGGATCACAGCCATCCTCTATATGTTATCACATAAAGTGATGGCATCTCGATCAATCAAATACTGATTGATCTAGGATCTTCTGTCATCGATGTCGATACATCATTTAGAGCTCTCTTGGGTTGGCCATGTCTACATGAGTATGGCATGGTCCCATCAACTATGCATCAGTGTATGAAGTACCTAAAAGAGGGGGAAGAGTTCAGAATTCCTGGTAACCTACAATCATTCTTTGTCCACGAAGTAAAGATCTATGAAGATGCAAAATATTTCATCCCTAAAGAGCCTAAGCCAACAGAGCCTCTTGAAGCGGTATCATCCACTTCAAGAACTAAAAGTAATTTCACAAGGTGAAAGAGCATAAGAAAAGAGAAAGAAAGAAGACAATGCTGACTCTCTCTAAAGCACTTAATTCTACATCTAAATCAAGAAGATCAGTTCCTCACTTGGGAAGTGACACACAAGAAGAAGAAGATATTTTTGTCAAACCTAAGAGAACTTATAAACTTTCAAGAAAGGTAAAGTATGAAATAAGTGATTCCAATTCAGACTATGACTTTGAATTTACTAGTGGAAATAAAGTTCAGATGGTCGCATCAAGAAGGATAGCTCATTTGGCAGTGTCAGAGGACTCCTTCAAAATTATACCCATCCCTCAACAGTACTTCAAAGAAATCACTCCATTGAAGGTTCATAACATTGGAGAATTGATAACATTCTATGTTCCTCCATTGAGTGAGAGTGGCGAAACAAGGCTCTATTTTAAAATCTGAAGAGTCTCAGCCTAATAATTTTGATCGACTTACTCAACATGAAAATTTTGCTGAGATAGTTCCAACAAGAATACCAATATACTATCCACAAAAATTACGAAGAATGATTTATAAGCTTAGAATTTATATTGGAACTATAAAAATATAATTCAAATCTTTAACAGGATGTGGAGCCAAAGAAGTCCTCAAGCATTATGAAGAAATGATAAGTTTATCATTAAAGGTCTTAGGTTCATCTACAAATCTTATCAAAAAAAAGTTTGTTATAATATAATAGAAGATGAGATCAAAACTAATAGTGACGAAGAAGATGATCTCCATGAAATTCTTCTTACAAGTGAAGAAGAAGTAGAAGCTAAGCTTGCGCCTGAAGAACTCGAAGCTGGTGGACAAACAGCTACAATGGATAAACTCAAAAAAATTAACCTAGGAGCTAAGGATGATCCTCGTCCAACTTTCATCAGTGCCCTTTTACTTGATGAGAAAGTTTTTACTTGCATGAGATTGATTGAGAGTGAACATAGCAGAACACTTGATTTGACATTGGCTCCTTTGTGAGCTAGAGTTTTCTTAATTTATCACTTTCGACAAATAGTTGAAAGGTGGATAGATTGAGTTTTGCTTTAAGCTTTTAATGATTTAATTTCATTTAAGCATCTTTTAGATTGATACTTGATTTAAGTTAATTTGATTTGAATTAGAATCACATTTTGATGGAAGTATCTCCTCCGACTGAAATCATCATTCAACACAGCCATCATCGGGATAGTTAATTAATTAATTCAAATATATTTGAGAATTTTAGATCTTGTCAACTCTGTTTTACTCCTAACAGAGGATCAGATCTATTGTCACATGATAGAATTAGCTTCTCAGATATTTTAGTAAGTTGAAATTCTTATGACAGATTTATAGGTTTTGTTAACACAGACCTAGTCCTAAGACTAAACTGGGAAGCAACCCGCTCAGCATCCTCAGACATTTGAATCTAAACATTCAGCATAGTGTCAGGGCCCATGCGGGTATATTTAAGAATGCCTTAATTAATGCCTTCTGTTGGCTTTACTATGTTTTGCAAATCCAGTGACATAGAAGGTGTTGTAAATTGGTCTAATATCTTATTAGATTTTTTAGATTAATATTTTATTGATTCCAAGTTGATTAGTCTTTTAATATTCAACGGACTTTAACTTATGACAATTCTGAAATTCATCGCCAACTATACTCAATTTCTCCTTGATGAATTCAAGTATTTAATACGATGATGAATATACTTTAAACATTCATCGCTTATGCTTATTAGCAATCATTCGATCGCATGGAAAATCTCTGATGAATTCTTTAACTACCTTCAATTTATTTGGGTATATTTGAGGAGTATATCTTCATTCCAAGAGGCTCTCTTTTATGCTTTGATTTGATGTTCAATCAAGATTCCTACTTCTTTCGATATCACCTAATTTTCAATTGTTCAATTAGTTCTCTTATAAGTTTGATATCGGCCTCTCCAAATTTCAACTAAAGCTTGTTTAGTTTTGTAAAATTTGAAGAAAAGAGAACCCATTTTACTCCATATGCAATTTTTATATAAATTATCACGGTATGTTATCAGTTCTAAAACTTCAAAAAGTGGCAAGTAATGGCAAGGCTAATCCCATCAACCTTGTCATCGTCCTTCTCCTCCTACTCTTCCTCCACTTCCTCCTCATCTTGCATACTACGAATTCTGCAGCAAATGGTGATGACACTTTGTAAATGCCAATAAGTGAGTAAATGAATAAATCTTCTTCTCCTTCTTTTATTAATTTTGCTTCATGGGAGATCAGAGAGAGAAGTTTCGATCCCTCATGACCTTTATTATATGTGTATGAGCCATAATAAATCTATATTTAATAAATCCAAAGATGTTGTGTATTATGTTTATGAATATTGGATCCAAACTATGGCTGGAGAATGTATCTTAACCACTACATAAAGCTAGTAATTAAAATCAATTGATGCCAGAATGATTTTATTCAAGAATCAGATTTTAGATTAATATTTCATGGGAATGATTCATGCTCACATTTTTGTTCATTTTATTATTTAAAATAAAATTTTAAGCCAAAATAGCTTAATTGTACTTTATATTTGATTACCGTATTTCCCATAGTTTATATAGAGTAACAAGAGAACTTAATAGATCTAAACTGAGTTATAATATGTGAATATTTATAGAGATACTATACTTCTATTTGGCTATAAATTTCTTGCAACTTTTTTTAAATTCATGTGATAAAAATAAATTTTTTTATTACCATACCTATTTAACTTTGATAACCTAAAAATTAACTACTTAATTTAAAATATATATATTTAAGTTAATTTTTAAAATTCTATTTACTCTAATTTTATAAATAATCACAGAAAATTTAAACTATCATATAAGTCAAAATTAATTACAATATAAAAATTATCTTTATGGTTATTGAGTGTATTTTTTGTAAAGTTAATCAATATAGGAATAAGTTAAGTGTTTTATATGAGTATATCAAACAAAAATTAAGGTAATATATTATTAACAAATTATACACATTGCTATGTGTACATTTTTGTCAACATATTCTCATTCTTTTCATCATCATCATCATCACTATCTTTCATGAGGGCTGAATATCTCAATTGTTTGTAATAAAATTTTATTCAAGCTGAAAAAATTAATGTAAAATATTTATATGATTTTCAGGAGGTGTTCATAAAATTATATTCAAGGTGAATCTCAGTGGAAGAAAGCCAAAGGGTAATTTTACTCATGTTGAACCACTTCGTGTGAATTACACGCCCCAACTTCGACCTGCCCAACTTCCACCCAACACCTCAAATTGTGAAAATTGTAAATACGTACCACAAAGTATACCATGTCATTGTAATTAGTGGGAGGGTTACTTATTCTTCACTAATAAAAGAATATCACATCTTTTTACTACCTATTAAGATGTGCAACTAATGAAAGAAAAAATGTTTTAAAATGTGAATCTAATGTAAAATTTGAATATTGTCTCGTTATGCATAGCTTAAATTATAGTATAAAATGTCACTGTCTTTAAAATATTTATATTGCTATCTTTTAGGTCATATATTATATAATAAGCATTTGAGATGCCAAAGATTATTATGACTCATTTATTATTTTAACATTATCTTTAAGGTTTGTATATTTGTGTTTGTACTATCAGATTGAAGTTTTGGAGTGGGATTAATAAGTGTATAATATTGAATAAATATAATAAAAATAGTTGACAACAATATCTAATATTTTTATATAATTAAACTCTTTCTTATTTTATGTAGGACTATTTGAACCTTTCAAAATGATATGATGCTCAATGTGCTCGCAAAGGCCTTACAACACTAGTACGATGTTTGCCTGACGTCAAAACTTTTGTTTATTTCATACATTTTATTGCAAAGTGGTGATCCATACTAACACATTGCTAATTTTTCAAAAATTTGTGATACTTTTGATTTCATTAGAGTTTCAAAAGATGCTATTCACCTTTGAATTTTCTCCTTCCCACTAAATAATAGGGCCAGGAGTTTGTTAAACTCTCTTCCCACAACTCCATCACAAATAGGGATGAAGTAGCACATAAGTTTTTATCTAAGGAGTTCCTACTGACTAAAAACCAAAATGATTGCATCTCCAACTTTGTGAGGGTAGGAAAAACTTTATATGATGCTTTGGAAACTCCACAAAGATAATTGAAATACTTGCAACATGATTTGCCAAAGTAAATGCAAATTAAAACTTTTTATAATATGTTAATGAGATTTACAATAACATGGATCGACGGTCCCTTTTGAGGCACACTTTATAAGTAAAACTATACACACACATAAGCTTAAATTGCAACTTATATTAATCCTCTACCAAACTCCATATTCTATGAGTGCATGTGTAAACAAATATTCATCACATTTATAAATTTTCAAAATTTATTAAACATATATTTTCACCTTCCAATGAATTCTTTGTCAAGTTAAGCTATTCTAATTGTGATAATCGCACAAGCTCTTGTGGTATAAACCATTAATCCAATTATAAAAAGAGCCTTTAAGTTGAAGTGATTGAAGTTCCAAAGCTGTTACACCTCGACATATTGGTCAACAAGTGATTCGTCTCTTGCTGCAGGGATCGAGAGATGCATATCTCCAAGAACTTGAGGCTCCAAGTTGATCATAGATGGCATATTTGAGAGAAAATCATTCAAGCTAGTTGGTTCTTGTGCTTCATGAGGGAGAAGTCATTGTAACTACTATTGTGTGGAAGGAGATAAAACTACTTTGATTCCATAAGAACAATTGGATTTTAGAAAATTAAAGATCATTTTCATTTGCTATTGTGCTCTAAAAATTTGCCACCGACCTCTCGATTAAGAGAGTGATATAAATTGTGAGTGAAATTTTTAGAAGGTAGATGTAATAGTAGATAAGACACTACCCAGAGATTTTGCCCTCACTTTGTGAGGACTTTAGATCTGGTTCTAGGTTTCTATAGGCACAAGCACCTATAGTTAATTATTCTCCTAATGTTGAGAGATAACTTTTGATTAAGGCTTGTTGTTAGATCACTAAATGGTAGCGTATAGTAGCAGCATGTAGAGTTTAGAATTTGGGATTTAGAATTTATGAAATCAATCTTTATTTAACTTAAAGCGGATGATTAGGGGAACAATGATGCGCGCCCGATTAAGATCCCATGATTCTGTCATCCCTGGGTCATGGTCCCTAGTCTACTTAGTCAAAGTAGGTAGTTGACCCAACCTGATTGAAGGATCCCTGTTAACAACCATGTGTTACGTTGTCAAAGTAATCCTTGTATACCTGGGATAGTATTTGTCTAAGGATACAAGCTTAAGTCCACCTTAGCTAATAGTAGGCTTTTTTTTCCAATCAAATATATTATATAGTTCACGGCTCAAAGAGCAAAGTTGTTGGAGAACATACGGGCTATGGTCGTGATCGTAATTTAGTAGTTTTATTTTGCAACAACCCACCCGGTCAGAGGGATCTAGTCATAATCTTCATTTATGTGGTGTCATTTTATGACAAAATCATGCAGACAGAGTTAAATTTAAGTGTTTACATAGATATTTAAAGAATTTATTATTTTTAAAGCACTCACATACACTTTAATACCAATGAATTGACATGAATTTTAAAGCATTCAAATTTAATCATAAGTTTGTCTTATGATGCATTCCACATGAAATACAAATTCATTCAGATATTCATAGCAATTTTGAGAATATCCAAATTGAGTTTATCAAACATCTCATGAAATATGCAAGGTTTATTTGGAATTTTAAGCTAACACCTTCTGTCTACTAGTATAGATGAGTTGTAGATTCGGTGATGTAAAAATTTTAAAATTAACATATTATTTTTAATTTGATTCCATTTTAGATTCCTACCAAGATGCTCTTTCAAAAATATTGACTTTATTTGGGCAATAAAATTTGTCTTTATATAGGTTATTTTATTTTAAGCAACCTCGAGAGAGCATCTTTTTCTGTTTATAAATAGATAGACTATTTAGTTCATTTTCATTCAAATATATTTAGTTATATTTAGTGTTTTAAAGGCTCTGAGTGCAGGGAGGTTCTGGTTATCTTTTGGAGTAAGTTTTAAATTTCTTGGTAAGTCTATTTTTTAATTCATTTTAATTTGTAAAATTTCCTTTTGTTTCTTAATTCTTTATTTTACTTGTTATTATGCTTTCTTCTTTTGTTTTAGTCTATGAAATCTTGCTTAAATCTCTTTTTTATTTAAGCTATATTTAGATCATACTTAAGTTCATTTGAGTCCATTATTCGTCCAAAATTCGACCGCTCGACACTGTCCCCACATAATGGGATTATATCAGGGGCTATTCGACCTTCCCACTAGCTCTACTGAGCATAACGGTCAGTGTCCTGTGATACTATGATTGTGATCTTCTTCATGTTAGCTCTATTGAGCATATCGGGACCTTCAAACCTATTAGCTCTACTGAGCATAACGAGATCTTCCAATACCTACATAAAATAAAATATATACATACACATATATTTGCACACAATAAGCCTCCTTTTTTGTGTTTTACTTTCTTGTTGATTGACTACAATGAGCTGATGATCTACCTAATTAAAGCACATGAAGCAACACTATTATTATTTTTATTTTCTTTCTTTTTTTTGAGAAGAAGAGAGGGAAAGAGGTATGGTCAATTTGTAGCTTTCACATGAAAATCACAGGTTAGAAGACACATAAGACGTAGGAGTTCATGTCGTTGGCAAAGGCTTAGAGTGTAAGAACTTGAGATGGGAATGGGTTTGGTGAGAAGGGAGAGTTGTGATTCTCGAGGATGAAGAATGGAGGAGATGTAGTTGTCAATGAGCTGCTGTGAGTTCAATTTTTATTTGGAGAGCAGAACAAGAAGGAGGCTTGTGGCTTTTAGTTGTAGGAAGAGAATGAAGGGGCTGTGGTGTTGGAGAAGTTAAGATGGCTAAGAAGAGAAAGATCAAAAGGGAAGACAAAAGTTGCATGCATTGCATGAGGTCAAGGCAAAGTTAGCATGGAGGTCTGCTGACGAGTTCATCCAGGTGAAAGGAAAAGGGTGCTAGCACGTTAGAAAGGGAGGCGGTGAAGACTGCTTGTGGATTCCGAGACAAACAAGATGAAGGCCGAGAAGGTAGGTGTTGGTTTTCAGCTTTGCAGTAGTTTTATGGAGATAGGGAGAAGGGAAGATTTTGAAGTTTTCGTAAGCAGTCAGCCTATAGAAGGAGAAACTATTACATCCAAAGTCCGCACGTAGCTTTACGTTCGACTCCAATCCTTGGCCGACTCATGTCCAACATTTTTTTTCCATTTTAGCTTAATGACCAGAACTAGATGGACTGCGTAAATGGATGGCGCATTCATGATGCCACGCTTTACCTGCCCGAGCCTGCTCATTCAAATAAATGGAGAAGAAGCATCGTTGGAATGCTGGGAGGAATTGAAAAGAAAAATATATATAGATTTAGGTTTTAGGGTGTATTTTTTTCTTGTAAACTAAGCTCAAAGAGAGAAATAGAAAATCTCATTTCTTTTTACAAAAGAACCATGAAGATGGAGAACGTTGAGAAAATAATGACAGATTTAGCTGAGGATGTATTAAATAAAAATTCATCGATAATTTTTCTCAACCGTTGTATATGTATAATTTTTCTACAATGATTTGTTAGTGATATTCCTTGAAATTATTTTATTTAATGTATATTTCCTACACTGTTTGGAGTTCTTTACAAGAGGACTGTGCTTATTTTAGGAACTGCTTTGCATGTGTACTTTCTGTAATCTCATGAGAGTACTGATAAATTTTATATTATTTTTCATGAGTTCCTGGCCTGTATGGAGAGAATATGTTCATTATATTCCATTACAGCAATTTGGAGGCTATTTGGTTAGTTTTTAGTGTTATTTTATATTTGTACTCTATACTCTCTTGAGAGTACAGATGATTTTGGACATTTTTTCTAAGTTTCTTTGGCCTGATTATTGAGATTATATTCATTACATTCTATTGAAAGAATTTTGGAGACTGTTTGGATGGTTTTTGAAAATTTTTGCATCTGTACTCTCTGTATTCTCATGAGAGTATAGATTATTTTCTCATATTGTTCCAATTTATTTTGCCTGGATGGGAAGAATATGGTCATTACATTCCATTATAAGTAATTTTTTAGTTGTTTGGTTAAATTTTATGGGATATTTCCATTTGTACTCTCTTTATTCTCTATATTCTCTATACTCTCATGAGAGTACAGAGCATTTTGAGCATTTTTTTTCTAATTTCTTTGGCCTTCTTGGAGCAAATATGTTCATTACAATCCATTAGGAATAATTTAGAGGCTGATTGGTTATTTTTTTAGTGTTATTTTGCATCTGTACTCTCTGTACTCTCTTGAGAGTACATATGATTTTGACCATTTTTCCCACTTCTTTTGGCCTGGTTGTTTAGATTATGTTCATTACATTCCATTTTAAGCAATTTGGAGGCTGTTTGGATGGTTTTTGGGGGATTTTAGCATATGTGCTCTCTGTACTCTCTTTACTCTATATAATCTCTATACTCTCTGTACTCACTGTACTCTGAGAGTACAGAGCAATTTGGGCATTTTTTTCTAATTTCTTTGGCCTATTTGATGTAAATATGTTCATTACAATCCATTAGGAATAATTTGGATGTTGATTGCTTGGTTTTTAGGGGAGTTCTGCATCTGTACTCTCTGTACTCTCTGTACTCTCTATACTCTTTGTACTCTCTGTACTCTCTATACTCTCTGTAATTTCATGAGAGTACAGAGTAGTTTGGGACTTTTTTCTAGTTTCTTTGGCCTGTTTGGAGTAAATATGTTCATTACAATATATTTGAAATCTAGTTTGGCAAAATATTAGAATTTTGAAAAGTAGATTTCCTTTTATCCAACTTGAGAGAATCATCAATTTTTTTAACAATTGAATTCTTATTAGTGATTTTCTTCCTAAGAGAGGGATGAGCAATAAAGCATTCAGAAATGTCATGCCCATGAATTTTACAATGATTACAAAAAATGGGAAGTTCTCAAAAATAACTTTCTAAAAATAATCGCAATTCTCTGAACCCAATGAAATTTCTTTAAGATATTTTTTAGTAATATCAATCTCTACAATAATTCTAGCACCATACAGTTTAGAAGTAGTATTGCTTGATCAACTTGAAAAGGCTGACCAAAATTTGACCCAATAACATAAAGAATCTGATGATTAAATAGATGAATCCATGAGTTATGAAAAGAAATTCAAATGGGAACAATAAGAGACTCTTCATTAACATCAAACATAGGCATCCACTTTAGAATATGCATTTGACATTTAAAAATATAGTAAGAACGCCTAGAAAAAAATCTTCTGTAATCAAGATCATTAGAAAATTTAATTAGAACATGCCTCGCATCAATCAGCCTAATAGAAGAAGAACTAGATAAATTTAAGCTGTGAAAAAAAAGAATGAATATCTTCCATCTTAGGCTGTTTGGAGGAAATCTTTCCAATCAAAGAAAAAATAAAAGACTCAACTAATCTTTCAATATCAACATCTGAAATCATAATCGTCGGAGTACCTTTAAACATCATATGAACTAAATTTAGAGAGGCTCAGTGGAGGAGTTCTTATTAGCTAAAGTATCTTTGAAAGTTTTAGTAACAACAGGTAATCTAGAGGTAGGATTAACCAAAAACTCTGATGCCCTAGCGGATCTGTCGGCACATGGGATTTACCCCATGGATTGGGAGAAGCCAATGCCATGAGTCATGGCGTTGTGACCAAAATAGGTCGAGATTAGCCCAAGGCGAACAATATAAAGGGAATCCATGAGAGAAAATGTTGACACTCACCAAGAAGACATAACAGGGACAACGACACATGAGGAATCCTGAAATCGCACAGTTCTAGGCAATGGGGGTTTTCTGGTTATGTTTTATTTTTTTTTATTTTATTTAGTTTTTTATTTAGTTTTTAGTTTTTTAAATTTTTTTTAGTTTTTTAAATTTTTCTATTTTTTATCTTTAAATTTTTAAATTTTTTAATTTAATTTTATTTATTTTTAAGGTTTAGGATTTAGGATTGTTTTATTTTTACTTTAGGTTTAATTTTTATTTTATTTAAGTTTTTTATTTCATAGTGTAGCTTAGGTATTTATTTATTTTAGTTTAGTTTATTTTTTATTTTTTATTTTATTTTATTTTTAGGTTTAGGTTTCGGTTTCGATTTTAGTTTATGTTCTTATTTTATTTTAATTTGGTTTATTTTTTTTATTTATTTTAATTTTTATGTTTTATTTAGTTTAGGTTTAGGTTTTTAGCTTTTTTAGGGTTTAGGGTTTAGGGTTTAGGTATTAGGGTTTATGGTTTAGGGTTTAGGTTTAGGTTTTTCGGTTTAGGGTTTAGGGTTTTTATGGTTTAGGGTTTAGGTTTTAATTTAGGGTTTAGAGTTTTTTGTTATTTTTTTAACAAAGAATAAATTCAAATTCAACATTTCTTCTTTTCGATTTAATCAACCAAGTAACACACCAAGTTTTATTAGACATAAGGGACAACATAGATAAAAAATGAGCATGCATAGAGAAAATCAAAAACCCTAGATAACTAGAATTGTATCACTTTCAAAACATAGTTCCATAAGTAACAGATTGGATCGGCCGTTCTTTAGTTTCTTCTATTCCCATCAAAACCACCCTGGCCTCCTGAGTAGCAGGATCCACCATCATATCCTCGATCTCTCCCTCTGCCACCAACATCATTGTAACCTCCGTCACTCCTCCTGGTTCCATAACCACCATTGCTATGACCACTACCTCCATATCCACTAGCACCTCCAGATCCCCCACCACCACTGCGATAACCACCGCCTCCGCCTTCGCCTCAACCACCAGATCTAGACTGAGCCTAGTTGAATGCCCATTTTTAGGATTTAGGTTTATGTTCAGGTTTATTAGGGTTTAGGGTTTAGGTTTTATTTTCTATCTATTTTAGGTTTATTTTTTAGGTTTAGGTTTTTATTTAGTTTTTACTTTATTTTATTTTATTTTAGTTTATTTTTATTTTATTTTATTTTGTTTTACATTTAGTTTTTATTTTATTTAGGTTTTTTATTCTTAAGTTTATTTTATTTTTTTAGTTTAGTTTAGGTTTTTATTCATTTTATTTTAGTTTATTTTTATTAGTTTATTTTATTTTATTTTTAGGTTTATGTTTAGGTTTTTATTTTATTTTATTTTTTAATTTTATTTAGGTTTAGGTTTTATTTATTTATTATATTTTAGGTTTTATTTAATTTAGGTTTAGGTTTTTAGGTTTTTAAGGTTTATGGTTTAGGGTTTAGAGTTTAGAGTTTAGGGTTTAGGGTTTTAGGGTTTAGGGTTTAGGTTAAGGGTTTAGGGTTTGGGTTTAGGTTTAGCTTTAGTTTAGGTTTAAGTTTGGTTTGGCTGGGTTAGTAGGTTTAGTTTAGGTTTAGGTTTAGGTTTTAGGGTTTAGGTTTAGGTTTAGGTTGTGGGTTAGGGTTAGTTAGGTTGGGTTGGTTAAGGTTTAGGTTTAATGTAGGGTTAGTTTAGGTTTAGTTTGGATTTGTTAATGTTTATGGTTTAGGATTTAGTTTTTTAGGGTTTAGGGTTTAGGTCTTAGGGTTAGGATTAGGATTTATGGTTTAGGGTTTACGATTTTTTTATGGAAAAAGTTTGATTTTTATCACCATAAAAGGAAAAGATACAATGTCCTTACAAGAGGTAAAGCTCCCTCATTGAGCTACAAGAAACCAAAAGAGCTAAACCCTCATCTAAGTACATTAGAAGAAAAAAAGAAAGCAAAAGACCAAAAACAACAACTAAAAAGCATGAGAGCAAAATGACATAGTAAAACAAAACAAAGCATGAAAATAGAAAAAGGTTGAGTCAGTTCATGATTCCTTTAAGAAAGCAAGATAAGCAAGCTTTATAGCAACAACAGTAGGGATGACTGAGAAATGTCCAAGCCTTCAGTAAAGTTCCAACCTATGAAAGAATTCTACAAAAAATACTGCCAAAGAAAAGTCATAGCTAAAAGGATAAGGATAAAGAGAGCAAAAGGAGTGAGTCGAAAGAAAAGGCTCAAGCTAAGTTAAGATCATCTCAAGGCAACAATGCATATGTTCATCCAAACTTCATAAGAAGAGTTACAATCATATGTAAAGCTACCAACAAAAGAGGGGAGGTGAGTAGCATCAAAGCCATCATAGCTAGCATACCTGATACCAGTAGCCATCTAAGGCAAGTAGTCCATAGTGATCCAGTCCTGCACCAAAAAAATAGAGAAAATAACCAGCTAATAGCCATTCAACAGCCAACCCACCAACTAAAACCCCACAATAGGCCAATCACATAAAGCCAACAACTTAGAAGTTATAACATTATCATTGGCCAAGCTAATGGAACCAAGAAGTAACACCACCATAAACACCACTAGCATACCTTAACAAGCCAACAACTAAGACCAGCACACACAAAAGGAAGACAAAGGTAGCCACCAACCACCACAAACCAAAAATCCCAATTCAGAAGGATCAATAAAGGTTCGGTCATCATAGCAAAAGGTTGCAGCAAATTGGCCAAGAAGAAGAAAAAAAACCAACAAAGAGAAAGGTAGCCAACCAAAATTCCAAGGACAACTAAAAGTCCTCCCACCAAAGAAGCTAAGTAAAACATCCATAAGGAAACCACCAAAGAATAACCCATCATTAGTAACCAACAAAGGAAAGATCCCCATCAGCCAAGAAAAAGCATTAAAACCATCAAAACACCACACAATAGAGAAACAACCAACCAATCTAACCAGCCAACATAGCCTCCTAGCCAACCACCATAGCAACATAAAACCTAAGTCAATGTAAAGACCAACATTATCCATCAAGCCAAAATTACCCTAGACATCCAGAAAAATAACAGCCACCAAAAAGACCTAAACTAGCTAACCCAGAATATTAACCAAACCCAAAGACATTACAACCAAGAGAGAAAGGCTAAAACAAGAGGAGGATAAAACCAAAACCAAAAAATAAAATAAAATAGAATCAGTAAAACTGACCACCAAGCCCCAGTCAACAAGATAGAGAAAGTAATAGCCAAACAAAAACCCCCACCATTCCAAAATGATGCCATAACTAAACCACCAACAATCCCCTAGATATGTCACTAACAAAAAAGGAAAAAATAGCCAAAAACAACCAACTAGCTAGCTAATCTAACCAACCAACACTACTAGTTAACCCAGTTAGCCAACAAAACCACCCATTCAACCATCACAACAGCAGATCCAAAATAGGTAAGTGAGCAACCAGACTGGTCAATCTGGATAACACTAGACTGCCTTACCTCATATTTTAACCTTCTGCTCTTTTGTTGATTTTTCTCTATGGTGGTTTTATTCCGTCTATTTTTTGTTGTTTTTTATTCTTGCTCACCTCACTAGGAAGTGGTTTTTGCTAAGTTTATTTCTATACTTGAACCCCCTTCCTCTTTACCCCATTCTATACTCGCATGACATTTTTTTGGGTCATAGTGGTGTTGTTTTTAATTGGTTTCCCTATCCTTTGAGCCTGGTGGTTTTTTTTTTTTTTGTGGCTCATGCTTTGTGTCTTCTATTAGGTTATGGCTATGCCATATTTTGGACTACCCTTTTTACCAATGAATGTTGGGTTTGCCTCTAGTTTTGGCTGGTTGTGGGCTTATTCAAATTGGTGTTGCAGATTATATGGTTGGTTCTGCTGGTTGCTCTTATTTGTTTCTTTCATTTGCTTGGCTATTTTGGGTGGTTATTTTTCTATTGCTGTTGTTGCCCTCTTCTGGCTTAGTTTTGGGTTTTTTGGTGTTTGTTGTTCTCCTTTATTGGTTTGGCTTGGAGGTTTCTGCTGGTTGGTTTCATCTACCTTGTGAATTAGAGTTAGTTGTTCTGTGGTTATTGTCTCCCTGTTTTCTCTTTTCTAGTGACTGTCAGCTCTTTAGGATTTGGAAGGGGTTTTGTTTGCCTCTAGCCTTATTCCTTTCCTTACAAATTTGCCGCTTATGGTTGGGTGGTCTTCCTTGGCATTTTCTTGTTTGGCTAGGTGACTACCATTTTTGTTTTTTGGTTATTTTGGAGATCTCCAGGTGGGTTCTGGATTTGTATATTGTTGTTCTTTTCCCTCTTTTTATGCTTTGTATTGGCTCTGTATGCTAGTTGGTATTGATGGTTGACTAGGATGGTTGGCTATTTTGGCTAGTTGGGTTGGTTGGCTGGGTGGATGTGTTTGATGGTTGGTTTAGGTGCTTTTGGTTGGGTTTCTGGTTTGCTCCTGGGTTGGTTATCCTCTCTTGGGTGCAGCTATTTTTCCTTAATTTTTGCTTCCCAGTTTGGCTGTCAGTTTTCCTACTGCTCATTCTATTGGCTGCTAACCTAGGTGGTTTTATTGGTTGTTTTATCGGTGGAGGATATAAGCTCTTGTTGTTTTTTGGTCATATTTTAGGACTTGTTGTTGGGGGTTGGTTGCTTGAGGGATTTTTTGCAGTTGTTGTCTTACCTTAGATGCTTGTGCCTTGGCTTGGTGTTTTAGGCTTTATGTTGGCTGCTGGTATTGACTCCCTTTGGTTTAGTTGGCTCTCCTTGTTTCCTGGTATTTTCTTCTTAGTTGGTGATGGTGGATTTGCTTTCATTTTGCCTGCCTTGGTGGGGGTTTTGATGGAAATTTTTGGATGCCCTCTTGGTCTCTCTAAGCTATGGCTTTTCTCTCTCTAGTGCTACTTATCTTCTACTATTTTGTTGTTTGGGTGGAAGTTTTGCCCTTGGATTTGGATTATTAGTGCTATGGACATAGTTGTGGGTTGTTCTGGGCAACTGACCTTACTGTAGGATGTTGGCTTTATGTGTTTGGTCTATTGTGGATTTTGGTTCGTGGGTTGGCTGCTGGCTGGCTGCTACCTGGCTATTTTTCTCAAATTTTGTGGTGGAGGAACTATATCAATATGGACTATTTTACCTTGGATGGTTGCTTATATCAGATGTGCTAGCTATGATGGCCTTGATGCTTGCCCATATCTTCTCTCTGGTTAGTAGCAAGCATATGATTGTCACCCTTCTCATGAAGTTTGGATGCTCATATGTATTATTTCCCCTTGAGATGATCTTAACTATGATCGAGCCTTCTCTTTCTCAGCCATTTCTAAATTGTTTGCTTTATCATTTTGCCTTCAGCTATGACCATTGCCTTTGTACTATTTTGCATATTTCTTTTATAACTTGGAACTTCACAGATGGAATAATCTTTACTAAGCCAGCTCAAGTATAGTTGGTGTGGATCTTGCTTATCTTTCCTTCTCAAAGGGATCATGAGCTGCTGCTAACTAGTCCTTTTACTATTTTGTTAAGTTTTATTAGTCCTTTTTGTGTCTTTTCTCATTTGCTTTTATGCTGTTGTGTTTGCTCTTTTATTTTCTTTTTCCATTGTACTTAGAAGGGGTTTAGCTCTTTAGGTTTCTTGTAGCTCTTTAGGTTTCAGTAGAAATTTGAGCTTTACCCCTTTCAAAGACATTATATCCTTTATTTTTATGGTAATAAAATTCTAACTTTCCTAAAAGGAAGAAACCTAAACACTAAGAATGGTTAGAACCTTGTCGTGGAACATTACCATCAACCAAGCTCATCTAGATTTGGTGGTTGGAGGTAGAGGAGGTGTTATCCTTGATGGTAGGAGGTCTTTGGTGGATATAGGTGGTGGTGAGCGTGGTGGTTATGGAGGCGAGGAGCAACAAAGGTTACAAGTGGTGGTGGTGGCGAGAGATTAGGAATATGATGGTGGATCCACTACTTGAGGCGAGTGGTTTTGATGGGAGCTAGAGAAAGCTGAATGGAAATCATCTAGCACACTTATGGAACTATCTTTACATTAGAGAGTTCTAGTTATCAAGTATTTTGAGTTATCTAGTATTTTAGATTTGCTCAATGCGTGCTCATTTTTTATCTGTGGTGTTGCTTATGTCTTAGAAAACTTGGTGTGTTACTTGGTTGATGAAATCGAAAAGAAGAAATGTTGAATCTAAATTTGTTCTTTGTTAAAAAAAAAAAAAAAAAAAACCAAAACCTCTAAACCCTAAACTAAAACCTAAACCCTAAAACCTAAAACCCAGACTACCACAACCCTAAAACCATAAATCGTAAACCAAAGCCTTCCAGAAATCCTAAGCTCTAAACCTAAACCTAGGCCTAACCACTAAACCATAAATAACAAAAAAAAAAACTATGTCTAAATAATCTAAACCTACAGGTTTTCTAATTTTTTTTTAAAAGCTTTAGGCACTAACCACCCTAAGACCCACCACAAATCCTAGGCCACGGACCCTGGGCAGCCTGACTCAGCCCTGAGGGGTTCCAGACCCTAGGCACGAGGCTGAGCCTAGGCCTTGCATTGTGAGCCTAGGCACCTGACCTAAAGACCTGAGGCTGAGCTAGATAAGGAGCATAAAAATAATGTAGAGGTAAAAGTTGAAGCCTAGTAAAAGAGAAGATAAATAAGGTAAACTAAGGCTAAAGACCTGAGCCAACCTAAAATAAATAAAATATCAAATTTAAACTATAGATAAGATAAATAAAACTAAACTAAAATAAAAGATAAAATAAACCTAAAATAAAGGATCCTAAAAAAAATAAAAAAAACTAAATTAAAATAGTGAGACAAATGAAGAATTAAAACATAAAATGAAGCTTAAAACAAGATCTAATACATAAGCCAAAACAAAACATAAACCTAAACATAAAATAAAAGAATAAGACCTAAAACTAGAAAATAAAGTAAAACTCAGCTAAAAATAAACCTATTGAGCTAGGCACAAAGATCTACCAAGATAAAATGCCAAAACTAAAATAAATAAACTAAACTAAATAAAATAAAAAATAATCCTAAATGAAATAAAATAAATAAAAAAAAAAAACTTAATATGCTAAATGACCTAAACCTGTTTGGTTAGCATTTAAATAAAACAAAGACCATGACCCTAAATCCTACTCACCTGACCTCTGGGCCCTGGGCTTTGACCTAAACCCAGCACTGACCCTAGGCCCTGAGCCCCCCCAAATCTAAACCTAAACTTAAAAGTAAGCTGAATAAATTAAAAAATAAACCCTAAAATCTAATAAACCTAAGCTAAGCCTAAACCTAGAGAATGGGTGAGAACTTTAATGGTAGGAACATCAACATATTGAGCTTAGTCCCAGATCTAGTGATGGGAGATGAAGGATCTGACAATTATAGTGAGTGATTCGGGGATCACGGAGGTGGTGGTGAATGATGGTGGTTATGGAGGTGGGAGGGCGATAGAGGTAAAAAGAAAAAAAACCTAAGCGTAAAAGAAAAAAAAACTAGTGGATCCACTGAGAGGCTGGGGTGGTTGAGGAGAAAGTGAAGAAAAAATGATACTGCTAAACTTTCTTGTAGATAGTTCTACTTATTTAAGATTTTGATTTGCTCTCGTGCTCATTTTATCTATGTCATCACTTTTGTCTTAGAAAACTTGTTGTGTTACTTGGTATGAAATTGAAAGAAGAAATATTGAATGAATTTGTACTCATAAAATAAAAAAATAAAAAAAATAAAAACTTAAAATCCTAAACCCCAAACTAAAACTTAAAAAAACCTAAATAAACCCTAAACCCTAAATGTTAAAATAAAACCCTAAAACCCAAAACCCTAAACCCTAAAATCTAAAACCTAAACCTAAACCAAATAAAACCTAAAATAAAATAAATAAAAAAACCTAAAATAAAATAAATAAAACATAAACTCAAACTTGAACCAAACCTAAAATAAAGAAAATAAAATAAAATAAAACTAAACTAAAATAAAATTAATAAAACCTAAGATAAACTAAAAAATAAAACCCTAAAATAAAAAAAAAACCTAAAATAAAATAAAATAAACATAAAATAAAATAAAATAAAACTAAATAAAACCCTAAACTTAAAATAGACCAAAATAAAACTTAAAGTAAATAAAAATAAACCTAAATCAAAAAAAGCTAAACCTAAACCTAAAAATAAATAAACTAAAAAATAAAACTTAAACCCAAACCTAAAATAAACTAAACCTAAACCTACTTGAACTAAAAAAATAAACCTAAAATAAACCTAAAATAAAACTTAAAACCTAAACCTAAAAAAATAAAATGAAAACCTAAACCTAAAAATAAAAATAAAAAATAAATCCTAAACCTAAAATATAAAATAAAAGTAAAACTAAACTAAAAAAATAAACCTAAACCTAAAAATAACTAAAATAAAATAAACTAAAATAAATAAACCTAAAATAATCTATACTAAATAAAATAAAATAAACTTAAATAAAATAAAATAAAATAAACTAAAATAAATAAAATAACTAAATAAACTAAATAAACCTAAACTTACTAGTTCACTTGGTTTAAAAAAATAAAATAATAAAAAAAACCTATCCCTAAACCAAAACCTTAAACTAACCTAAACCCTAAAAAAAACCCTAAAACCCAAATAAACCCTAAACCATAAAAAATACCCTAAACCTAAACTAAATAAACCATAAAAATAAAGAAACCTAAAAATAAACTATAAAACCTAAAATAAAATAAATAAAACTTAAACCAAAATAAAATAAATAAAATAATGTAAAATAAAATCATAAAAAAATGAAACCTAAACCTAAAAATAAAAAAAAAAAAACTAAAAATAAACTAAATAAAAACTAACAAAATAAAACCTAAATAAAATAAAAAACTAAACCTAAAATACAAATAAAATAAACCTAAAATAAAAAAGATAAAAATTAAATAAAAACATAAACCTAAAAAATAAGCCAAAACATAAAACCTAAAAAATAAATATATAAATAAAACAAAAACCCAAAACAAAAAAAATCTAAACCCAAAATAAAAAGAAAATAAACCTAAACCAAAACTAAAATTAACTAAACTAAAATAAATAAAACTTTAAACTAAACTTAAAATACATTAATCCTAAACCTAAACCTAAACTAAAAAAAAATAAAACCTAAAAATAAAACCTAAACCTAAAAAAATAAAATAAAAACCTAAACCAAAACATAAAATTAAAAAAATAAAACCTAATCCTAAATTATAAAATAAAAATAAAACTAAACTAAAAAATAAAACTAAATAGAAACCTAAACCTAAAACATAAACTAAAATAAAAAACTTAAAATAAAATAAATAAACCTAAAATAAATAATCTAAACTAAATAAAAATAAAAATAAGCTCAGATATAAATAAAAAATAAAATAAACTAAAATAAATAAAAAATAAACTAAATGAACCTAAATCTAAGTTTACTTAATTTGAAAAAAATAAAACCCTATACCTAAACCTTAAACCATAAAACTAACCCTAAACCCTAAACCCTAAACCACAAACACAAACCATACCCTAAACCATAAACTAATCCCAAAAAACCCTAAACCATCTACCCTAAACCCCCCCAAACCCTAAACCCAAAATCCTAAACCCTAAAACCCCTAAAACCTAACCTAAACTATAAAACTTAAAATAAAATAAAAAACTTAAACTAAAATAAAAATATAAAATAAAATTACTAAACTAAACATAAACTTAAACCTAGACCTAAAAAATAAAAATAATAAAATAAAAACTAAACTAAAATAAAATAAATAAAAAAACTAACCTAAAATAAATAAAAACTTAAATAAAATAAAAACCTAAAATAAAATAAAATAAACATAAAATAAAATAAAATAAAAACTAAATAAAAATCTAAAGCTAAAAAATAAACCAAAAAATAAAATCTAAAAATAAATAAAAAATAAAACCTAAACCCTAAACTAAAAAAAAACCTAAACCCAAAATATAAAAAATAAACTAACATAAACAAACTAAAATAAATCTAAACCTAAACCTAAACTAAAAAAATAAAACCTAAAAATAAACCTAAAATAAAACATAAAACCTAAATAAAATTAAAATAAAAAAACCTAAACTTAAACTTAAAAGAAAAAATAAAACCTAAACCTAAAAATAAAAAATAAAATATAACTAAACTAAAATAAACTTAAATCAAAACAAACTAAAAATAAACTAAAATAAAACCTAAATTAAATAGATAAACCTAAAAGAAATAAACTAAACTAAATAAAATAAAAATAAAATAAACTAAAATAAAAAATATACTAAAATAAAACTATTTGGTTACTTAATTTAAAAGAATAAAAATAAATAAAAAAACCCTATCCCTAAGCCCAAAACCTAAAACCCTAAAACCAAAAATCCTAAACCCTAAACCCTAAAACTTAAACCCTAACCTAAACCCTAAACCATAAACTCCCAAACCAAACCCCAAACCCATAAACCCTAAGCCCTCCAACCCTAAACCCAAGCTAAAAAGCTAAACCTAAACTAAATAAAACCTAAAAATAAATAAATAAATAAACCTAAATCAAAATAACATAAATAAAATAATATAAAATAAAATCATAAAATAAAACCTAAACCTAAATAAAATAAAAAAATAAAACTAAACTAAAATATAATAAAATAAAACTAAAACTAAAAAAAAAACCTAAATAAAATAAAAAGTAATCCTAAAATAAAAAATAAAAAATAAACCTAAAAAAATAAACCAAAAAATAAAACCTAAAAATAAATAAAAAAAATATCCTAAAACCTAAACTAAAAAAAAAACCTAAACCTAAAATAGATATAAAATAAACCTAAACATAAACTAACCTAAACTAAACCAAAAGAAATAAAACCTAAACCAAAATCTAAAATAAACTAAACCTATACCTAAACCTAAACTAAAGAAAATAAAATATATTGAAAATAAATCTAAACCTAAACTAAAAAATAAAACCTAAAAATAAACCTAAATAATAAACAAAAAAAATCCTAAACCTAAACCTAAAAATAAAAAATAAAACCTAAACCTAAAAAATAAAATAAAATAAACTAAAAAAAAAGTAAACCTAAACCTAAACCTAAAAAATAAAAAAAAATAAAAATGTAAAGTAAACTAAAATAAACTAAAATAAAAATATAAACTAAAATAAATAAAATAAAATAAATAAACTAATTAAAATAAAAATAAAACTTATATAAAATAAAATAAATAAAATAAACTAAAAGATTAAACCTTGTTTACTTCATTTAAAAAAATAAAAACCCTAAGTCAAACCCTAAACTCAAACTAACCCTAAACCCTGCACTAAATCTACTAAACCTAAACCCTAAACCCCAAAACTGTCCCTAAAAAACCTGGACCTAAAATCTAAACCTAAACCCTAAAAAACCTTAAAAAAACACCCATAAACCTACCCCTAAACCCTAAACCCTAAACCCTAAAAACATAAAACCTAAACTAAACCAAATAAACCTAAATAAATAAACAAAAAAACTAAACTAAATATAATATAAAAATAAAATAAAATAAAACTTAAACTAAAAATTAAACCTAAACCTAAACATAAACCTAAACCTAAACCTAAAAATAATATAAAATAAAAATTAAAAATTAAACTAAACTAAAATAAATAAAAACCTAAACTAAACTAAAAAATAAAATAACCTAAATAAAATAAAAACTAAATGTAAAATAAAAAAATATACCTAAAATAAAATAAAATAAAATAAAAACTAAATAAAATTATAAACCTAAAAATAAATAAAAAATAAAACCTAAACCCTAAACTAAAAAAAAACCTAAACCAGAAATAAACAAAATAAAATAAACCTAAACTTAAACAAAAATAAACTAAACTAAAATAAATAAAACCTAAACTTAAATCTAAACCCTAAACTAAATAAAATAAAATAAAATAAAAATAATCATAAACCTAAAGTAAAAAAATAAAACCTAAAAAGAAACCTAAAATAAAAACCTAAAACCTATACTTAAAAAAATAAAATAGAAACCTAAACCTAAACCTAAAAATAAAAAATAAAATCAAAACATAAAAAATAAAATAAAAATAAAACTAAACTAAAAAATAAACATATATCTAAATCTAAACCTAAAAATTAAACTAAATTAAATATTCCTAAAATATATAAACTAAATGAAAAAAATAAAAAATAAACATAAACAAAAATAAAAAATAAACTAAATAAACTTTGACCTACTGGTTTACTTAATTTAAAAAAACCCTAAATTTAAACCCTAAACCCTAAAACTGCCCTGAACCCATTTATTTGAGCATCTTCTCTCTCCTCTATTTCTTTGGTGCTCTAGCAAATTCCATTTCCCATGTGGAAGCGTGTCCCCTCTATGCCTTTTCTTGTGGACATCTCAGCTGGTGACTCTAGTTCGACTTTACTCTACTTGTGTCTTCTCCTATCATGTGTTGTTGTTGATCATGGCTACATTTTCTGCTTCCCCATGAGGAAATCCTGAGATTACGGCTGCACCCGTCAAGGTTTCTGATTCTTTGGGGGTCTCTGGCATAAATCCATTACTATCATCAAAATCATTGAAGGATGTTCTTGCGGGTAAGGCTAATTATGCTAGTAAGTCTCTCGAGCTTATCTCGACTTCCTTCGGGGGTGTACCCATGATAATGTGTTCTAATTTAGTTATGGAAAGGCTTGCGAAGTCCTTTGAATTCACTTTGGTGGGTAAATTTTCTTTGTGTCATCCTACTTTGGAGAATATTCAATCTTTTTTTCATAGCTTGAAACACTTTGGAATTTTTCTCGATTGATCGATTCCCATCATGTATTGATTCACCAATGACTTACATTACTATCGTGATTTTTCTCGGCGCTCATATTTTGTTTTCAATTCTCTGATGCAATTATTGAAATGGATGCCCTTTTTGATATTAAGGAGGAATCTCCTATTGTTTCGGTTTGGATCTCTCTTCCCAATTTGTGTCCATTTCATTAATCATGAATTTCCTTTTATTGTGGGTGTGTTGTTTGGTCGTCATCTTCAAGATGATCAGGAGATTTCTTCTAATACCCGACCATCTGTTGCTTGGATTTTAATCGAGTTGGATATAACTAAAAAATTTCCAAAGGAAATGTGGCTAGGATCAAAGAAATATGGTTATTTGCAAAAAGTGGATTTTAAGAATTTTCCTATTTTTTGTTCCCATTGCAAAATTCATGGTCATAGAGTTTTAGATTGCTTTATGGTTCATCCTCACCTTAAGAAACCTAAACACGTTCATAATAATTTGGATCCCAATCTGAAGGTGCCCTCAGTTAAACCCGAAAGCTATTCTTATGGACAATTATTTACCCAATCCAAGGGACATTATCTTGATCCTCCCACTCCTTTGGACAATGTTTGTTCTTAAGCGATCAACTTTTGGATGTCAGTCATGTTAATAAGGATGCATTACCTTTTAATGGGCCTATATAGTTGAATCCCCCTAATATTGGTAATAATATGGATAATAATAAGTTTTCAAAACTTATGGATGATGATTCTATCTCAAATGATTCCATTCCTGCTTCTTTGCCACCTTTAATTGAATAAAATGTGATCCTTGATAAGGGCTTGAATGGTGAGCAAACTAATGATAAAGTTGCTAATCCTGACTTAGGCACTTGTGCTTTAAATGGCTCTAATCTTTCTCCTACTTTTTTGTCTAATGTTGAGCTAATTTCTATTCTAATACTTCAACATAATAATGATTTGGAAGAAGGTGAAGTGGCTTGCAATGATGTCTTAAATGTGCAACCTTATTCCAAAATATCCCCAACAATCTCTATCGATGGTGATGTTGTGGATATGACTAATAAATTTCAAATGACTTTAGGAAGAAAAATAAAACTCCTAAAGCTAAATTTTCTAATTTTGCCGAGTTTCTAGATATAGCTCTTCCCAAAAATAAATTATTTCATAATTTGGAATGTGAGAGGGATTGGTACCCTCTGTGTTAGAAATAGATTTAGAAACTTAGTTCGTACTCATAACATTTCCTTCTTGGCTATCTTGGAACCCTTTATTCTTCCTTCTAACATTTCTTTTGTTTCTAGAATGATTGATTTGGAAATTTTTTTGCTAACTGAGCAATAAAATTTGGATATTTTGGAATAGTCCCTATGTTCAAGTTTTGGATGATTTATCCCAAGTTGTGAATGTTAAGAGTACTTATGATAATTTGTGTTGTTTGGGTTTATTTGTTTAATCTTCTTGTAATAGAAATGATAGATGGATTATTTTAGGAGGATCTTATTAACTTTTCTTGTTATGTTGATGCACCTTGGTTTGTGGGTGGAGACTTTAATACTATCTCTTCTTCCTCTTAATTGGTTGGTGTTAATCAACTTATTTTCTATGAAAATTTTAATAACATGATCCTTGATTATCATCTTACTAACATTCTCTTTAGAGGGTCTCAATTTAACTAAAATAATTATAGACTCTAGCAAAGGCATGATAGGGTTCATTTTAATCGGGATTAATCCTTTCCCTAGTACTTCTATGGAGCACTTAAGAAGAACCCTTTCACCATTTTCCTTGCTTATTAATGTGAATTATATTGCTAATAGATCCTCCTCCCTATCCCTTTTATCTTCCAAAATATGTATCGATGATAGATTTTTTGGATGTTGTTGCTAGTAACTATGAACTCCATCTGACTATATTTTGGGATGAGGAGATTGTGGTTCAAATTAAAAAGACTTAAATAATGCCTTACCTGGTGGAATAAACATTATTTCAAGAACCTTTTTTTCAATATTAATAAAATGGAGAATAAGGTAACCATTTTGGAAGGTGATGTTGTTAATGATCCTTCTAAAATTCATATGTTGGCTCAAGCTAAAGATAGGTTAACATGTTTTCAAGACATGGAGGTGACCTATTGGTTGTAAAATGCTTCTATGAAACAAATCTTTGATGGTGATCAAAATACTAAATATTTTCATGCCATGGATAAAAATGAAAAAGCTACAAATCACATCCATAAAATGAAAATTAATGATGGAGTTTAGTGTTCAGATAAAAAAGGAGCTTACTAACTTTATAGTTTCTTTTATAAAGAGCTGATTAAAATGTTGCTTATGATGATATTTCATGGCCTAAAGTTATTCTAATCTTATTTTGATGATGATAACAATATACTTTCTCTTTTACCTTCGAAATCAAATTTCTAAAATTTTTGAGAGTATGAATAAAGACTCTGTGGTTGGTCTTGATGATTATATCCCTTTCTTTGCCAAAATGTTGGATTATAATTAAAGAGGACTTGATTAAAGCTATTCTTGATTTTTTTAAGGGTAGTATCCTTCCTAAATAAACCTAAACCTACTAGTTCACTTAGTTTAAAAAAAATGAAAATAATAAAAAAAAAACCTATCCCTAAACCTTAAACCTTAAAACTAACCCTAAACCATATACCCGAAACCCTAAACCCTAAAACCCTAAACCATAAACCCTAAACCCTAAAACCTAAACCCTAAACCATAAACCCTAAACCCTAAACCATAAACCCTAAACCCTAAACCCCAAACCCAAAATCCCTAAAGCCTAAATTATAAACCCTAAAAAGCTAAATACCTAAAGCTAAACTAAAAAAAACCTAAAAATAAAATAAATAAAAATAATGTAAAATAAAATCATAAAAAACAAATCTAAACCTAAAAAAATAAAAAAAATAAACAAAAAACTAAACAAAAATAAACTAAATAAAAACCTTAACTAAATAAAAAATAAAAAACCTAAATAAAATAAAAAGTAAATCTAAAATAAAAATAAAATAAACCTAAAATAATATAAAATAAAAATTAAATAAAACTTAAACCTAAAAAATAAACCAAAACATAAAACCTAAAAATAAATAAAAAATAAAACCAAAACATAAAATAAAAAAAGCTAAACCCAAAATAGAAATAAAATAAACCTAAACCAAAACTAAAATTAACTAAACTAAAATAAACAAAACTTAAAACTAAACTTAAAATAAACTAATCCTAAAAACCTAAACCTAAACTAAAATAAACCTAAAATAAACCTAAAACCTAAAATTAAAAAATAAAACCTAATCCTAAAATATAAAATAAAAATAAAACTACACTAAAAAAATAAAACTAAACAAAAACCTAAACTTAAAACATAAACTAAAATAAAAAACCTAAACTAAAATAAATAAAGCAAAAATAAATAATCTAAACTAAATAAAAATAAAAATAAACTTAGACATAAATAAAAAATAAAATAAACTAAAATAAATAAAAAATAAACTAAATGAACCTAAACCTACCAATTTACTTAATTTAAAAAATAAAAAAACCCTATCCCTAAACCTTAAACCATAAATCGAACCCTAAACCCTAAATTCTTAATTTTAAACCCTACAATAGAAAACCCTAAACCCTAAACCATAAAACCTAAACCCAAAACCCTAAACCCTAAACCATAAAGCCTAAATCCTAAACCCCTAACCCAAAACTCTAAACCCTAAACCCTAAACTAACTCTAAACTCTAAACCCTAAACCCTAAAAAGCTAAAACCTAAGCCTAAACTAAATAAAACCTAAAAATAAAATAAATAAAAAACTTAAACTAAAATAAAAAAAATATAAAATAAAATCATAAACTAAAACCAAGCCTAAACCTAACCTAAACCTAGACCTAAAAAAATTTAAAAAATAATAAAATAAAAAACTAAACTAAAATAAAATAAATAAAAAGCTTAACTAACCTAAAATAAATAAAAAACTTAAATAAAATAAAACTAATCCTAAAATAAAATAAAATAAACCTAAAATAAAATAAAATAAAACAAAATAAAAACCTAAAGCTAAAAAATAAACCAAAAATAAAACCTAAAAATAAATAAAAAATAAAACCTAAACCCTAAACTAAAAAAACCTAAACCAAAAACATATAAAAAAATAAACCTAACTAACATAAACTAAACTAAAATAAATAAAACCTAAACCTAAACCAAAAACCTAAAACTAAACTAAAAAAATAAAACCTAAAAATAAACCTAAAATAGAAACCTACAACCTAAACCTAAAAAAATAAAATAAAAACCTTAACCTAAACCTAAAAGCAAAAAAATAAAATCTAAACCTAAAATATAAAATAAAAATAAAACTAAACCAAAAAATAAACTTAAATCAAAATAATAGCTAAAAAATAAACTAAAATAAAAACCTAAACTAAAACAAATAAACATAAAAGAAATAAACTAAACTAAATAAAATTAAAAATAAGCCTAAATAAAAATAAAAGATAAAATAAACTAAAATATATAGAAAATAACTAAATAAACTTAAACCTACTAGTTTACTTAATTTAAAAAATAAAAAATAAAGAAAACCCTATCCCTAAGCCCAAAACCCAAAACCCAAAAACCCAAAATCCTAAACCCTAAACCATAAACCCCAAACCCAAAACCCTAGACCCTAAACCCTAAACCTTAAACTAGCCCTAAACCCTAAAAAGCTAAAAAAAAACAAAACCTAAACTAAATAAAACCTAAAAATAAAATAAATAAAAAACCTAAACAAAATAACATAAATAAAATAATATAAAATAAAATCATAAACTAAAACTGAACCTAAATCAAAACCTAAAAAATAAAAAAAAAATAAAACTAAACTAAAATATAATAAATAGAAAGCTTAACTAAACTAAAAAAAAAAAAAAACCTAAATAAAATAAAAACTAATCCTAAAATAAAAATAAAATAGACTGAAATAAAATAAAATAAAAACTAAATAAAAACTAAACCTAAAAAATAAACAAAAAAATAAAACCTAAAAAAGAAATAAAAAATATAACCTAAAACCTAAACTAAAAAAACACCTAAACCTAAAATAAAAAAAATAAACCTAAATATAAACTAACATAAACTAAACTAAAAGAAATAAAACCTAAACCAAAATCTAAATAAACTAAACTTATCCCTAAACCTAAACTGAATAAAATAAAATATACTAAAAATAAACCAAAACTAAAAAATAAAACCTAAAAATAAATCTAAAATAAAAACCTAAAACATAAACTAAAAAAATAAAATAAAAACCTAAACATAAACCTAAAAATAAAAAATAAAACCTAAACCTAAAAAAATAAATAAAAATAAAACTAAACTAAAAAGTAAACCTAAACCTGAACCTAAACCTAAAAAATAAACTAAAATAAAAAATGTAAACTAAACTAAAATAAACTAAAATAAGAAATATAAACTAAAATAAATAAACCTAAAATAAATAAACTAAACTAAATAAAAATAAAAATAAAAACCTATATAAAAATTAATAATTAAAATAAACTAAACCAAATTAAACCTACCAGTTTACTTAATTTAAAAAAAATAAAAAAATAAAAAAACCCTAACTCAAAACTCTAAACCCTGAAACTAACCCTAAACCGAACACCCTAAAGCTACAGCTCTAAACCTTAAACCTAAACCCCAAAACCCTAACCTTAAAACCTAAACCCTAAACCTTAAACCCTAAACCTTAAACCCTAAAACCTATAACCTAAAACCCTAAACCCTATGCCCCAAACCCTAAACCCTAAACCGTAAACCCTAAACCTTAAATACATAAAAACCTAAACCTAAACTAAATAAAACCTAAAAAATAAATAAATAAACCTAAACCTAAATATAATATAAAAATGAAATAAAATAAAACTTAAACTAAAACTTAAACCTAAACCTAATCATAAACCTGGACCTAAACCTAAAAATAATATAAAATAAAAATTAAAATTAAACTAAACTAAAATAAATAAAAACCTAAACTAAACTAAAAATAAAATAAATCTAAAAATTAAAAAAAACCAAAATAAAATAAAAACTAAATGTAAAATAAAAATAAAATATAAATAATATAAAATAAAAACTAAATAAAATCCTAAACCAAAAAATAAATAAAAAATAAAACCTAAACCCTAAAAAAACCTAAACTTGGAATAAATAAAATAAAATAAACCTAAACTTAAACAAAAATAAACTAAACTAAAATAAATAAAACCTAAACCTAAATGTAAACCCTAAACTAAATAAAATAAAATAAACTAAAAATAAACATAAACCTAAAGTAAAAAATAAAACCTAAGAAGAAACCTAAAATAAAAACCTAAAACCTATACCTAAAAAAATAAAATAGAAACCTAAACCTAAATCTAAAAATAAAAACAAAATCAAAACATAAAAAATAAAATAAAAATAAAACTAAACAAAAAAATATACATATACCTAAACCTAAACCTAAAAATTAAACTAAATTAAATATTCCTAAAATATATAAATTAAATGAAAAAAATAAAAAATAAAATAAATAAACTTAAACCAATTGGTTTACATAATTAAAAAAAAACCCTAAAGCCTAAACCCTAAACCCTAAATCTTAAAACCTAAACCCTAAGCCCTAAACCTTAAAACTAACCCTGAACCCATTGGTTTACTTAATCTTTTCCCTAGTACTTCTATGGAGCACTTAAGTAGAACCCTTAAGACCATTTCCCCTTGCTTATTAATGTGAATTTTATTGCTAATAGATCCTCCTCCCCTATCCCTTTTATCTTCTAAAATATGTGGCTGATGGATGATAGATTTTTGGATGTTGTTGCTAGTAACTAGGGTGAACCTCTCCATCCTGATGACTATATTTTGGGATGAGGAGATTGTGGTTCAAATTAAAAAGACTTGAATAATGCCTTAGCTAGTGGAATAAACATTATTTCAAGAACCTTTTTCAATATTAATAAAATGGAGAATAAGGTAATCATTTTGGAAGGCAAAGTTGTTAATGATCCTTCTAAAATTCATATGTTGGCTCAAGTTGAAGATAGGTTAACATGTTTTCAAGACATGGAGGAGACCTATTGGTTGTAAAATGCTTCTATGAAACAGATCTCTGATGGCGATCGAAATACTAAATAATTTCATGCCATGGTTTAAAATGAAAAAGCTATAAATCACATCCATAAAATTAAAATTAATGATGGAGTTTAGTGTTCAGATAAAAAGGAGGTTACTGACTTTGTTGTTTCTTTTTATAAAGAGCTTCAGAATAAAAATGTTGCTTATGATGATATTTCATGGCCTAAAGTTATTCCTAATCTTATTTTTGATGATGATAACAATATGCTTTCTTCCTTACCTTTTGAGTTAGAAATTGCTAATATTTTATAGAGTATGAATAAAGACTCCGTGGTTGGTCCTGATTGTTATACTGCCCTTTCTTTTCCAAAAATGCTTGATTATCATTAAAGAGGACTTGATTAATGCTATTCATGATTTTTTCAAGGGTAGTATCCTTCCAAAATATTTTTCTAGCACCTCCATTATTATAATTCCTAGAAAAACAATCCTAAGTTTGGAGTGATTTTAGGCGATTAGCCTTTGCTCATTTTTAATAAACTTATCTCTAAGATCTTGGCTAAAAGATTGAGTATCTTTTCTTAAAATTATCTCCCCAAATCAAATTAGTTTTGTTCAAGGGAGATCCATTTTGATAATGTTCTTTTAGCCTAAGAGATGATCCATGATTTAAATGCCAAAGTTCATAGGAAACCGCTTTTAAGCTTGACATTTCCAAAGCTTATGTTAATATTGGTTGGGCTTTCTTATATAAAATTTTGGCTTTATTTGGGTTCTCTAATCAATTTATTACTTTAATTAAGAATGGGATTGAGAATTCTTAATTTTTTATGCTTCTTAATGGTGAAGTGCATGATTTTTTCTCTTCTTCTGTTGGGTTAAGGCAAGGGGACCCTCTTTCTCCTACCCTCTTCATTATTGTTGTGGAATATCTTTCTACTTGTATTGAGCATATGTTTAGTAGAATTCCTAACATGTACTACATAACCATTAGTGGGTTTCCCATTTCACACCTTAGTTTTACTGATGATTTAATTATATTTTGCAATGCCTCCACTCTTTATATTACAAAGATTATGTAAGTTCTTAACTCATTCGATAGGGAGAGTGGCTTGAATATCAATCATGATAAAAGTTGTTTTATTACTAGCTCTTCTATCTCCTTATCTAAGATCAATGTTATCAAGAATATTATAGGTTTTTCTCATCAAAATCTCCCTATCAAGTATCTAAGGATTCCTTTATATAGAGATGTGAAAAGATCTTCTTTATTTAATGAAGTTATTTAGAAAATAAATAATAAAACCTCATCTTGGGAATTTCATTTACTTTCCTTTGGCGCTAGACTTATCCTGATCAAAAGTATCCTTTGCTCTATATCTATGTATCTAGTGTGTACTATTGTTCCTACCTATTCTATTATTAAAATGATCATTAGACTTTTAATAAATTATTTTTGGGGTTCTAATTCATCTATCAAAAGATTACATTAGGCTAGTTGGCATAACTAGTACTAATAATGAAGGTGGCTTCGGTTGTAAAATACTAGAGGATTTTATTAACTTTTTTTCCTATAAAATATGTTGGAACTATAGAAATAAACATAATTACTAGTCCAAGTTTATGCATGCTAAATATTGCTAGGAAAAACATCGCCTCATATATGCTTTCAAATCTGGGGATTCTCCTCTATGGAGAAGACTTTGTAGTATCAAATGGAATGCTAAGAATTTAATTTCTTGGTGTGTCAATTCTAGTTCCTCATTCTTTTGGCAAGACAATTGGCTTGAGATGGATTTATTGATTCCTTCTTAATACTCAATCCACCATGGTGCTTAAGATTCATCGTTAATTATTAATAATAAGTGGGATGTGGCTCAATTGAATAACCTTGTTCCTAATGTGATCATTAAAAAAATACTTAAAATTTGTCATTTCCCTAATGAACCCGACCAAATTCTTTCAAAAAATTCTTTTTATAGAGATTTTGTTTTTAAGGATATTTGGAATTTTATTAGATTTAAATTTCAAGAGTTCTTAGTTTTTTACTAAAATCTAGAATATTAGTGTCCCTACTTTTACTCGCTTTAACATGGTGCATTCTAAAGCATTATATCCATGTGGATGCTACACTTTTGAAAAAAGGTTTCCATCTCCCCTCTAAATGTCACTATTGATATCACATTGAAAGTATGGATCATGTTTTTGTGAATGGCCCTATTGTAGCTAGAATGTGGAATTAGTATGATAATATTTTTATTACTTTCCATTTTAATGGCACATTTTCTATTATGCAACTCCTTGAAGCATGTTTCTCTTATACTTCTAAGGGTCATGTTAAAATTGGTTTAACTATTAATATTCTTTGGTATATTTGGATGGATAGAAATGATGTAAAGCATCATAATATTCTTATGGATTATAATCGTATCATTGCTAGATCCAAAAATAAAATTTTGTCTCTTTTCAAAGCCAATCTTCTTACTCACCCAATTTTAAAGGGTACAAGTCTATGGCATTGAAATTTGGCATTAACCTTCCACCCTATAATGTCTCTCCACCCGTAAATTTATATACCGATTAAACCTAATTATTACATTAAGGTTTACAAATGGCTCGTTCTAATGGTTACTATATGGTGGTGGGATTTTGAGAGATCACAATAGCAAGGTTATCTCTACTTTTGCTGCCCCTTTAGAGCCTTATTATGTTTTATTTGTTGAACTTAAAGGCATTCATCATGGCAATTCCATTTCTTTACAACAAGGTTTTAATAAGATTTGGTTTGAAGTGGGTGCTCTCCTTCTTTTAGATTACTCAAATATGATGCTCATGGTAATGCTAAAGTGTATTATTTACTTAATCATACTAGGAGGCTTCTTTCTATCCTAAATTTTCAAATTTTTGATATTTATAGGGAAGCCAACTCTTGTGCTGACTTTCTTGTCAATTTGGGGGCCAAGTCTTCTTTTTTACAAATATTTTCTAATGATGACATACCTTTCCTTTTAAGGGGTCTTGTGAATCTAGATAAAATTGGATTGCCTTATCTTAGAAGCTTTTAGCTCTTCTTTCCACCTTTGGTGCTTCCATGTTGGTGTTTTTGATTAGTATTTGTTTTGTCCTTTGCTAGCTTGGTCTTGAGTTTTTTCATCACTTAAATATATTTTTAATTTTTAGTTTAAGTTCTTCCCATTCTTTGGATAGGTTGGGGTTGTCTTTCCATTTATTAGATTTTTGCTATAGTGTTTATTTTTTTGTTTGTCTTCTCTCCCACCTTGGTAGAGGTGTTTGTAGTAGGTGGAGGCTGTTGGGTTTTTCCTATCTTCTGGATGGTGTGGTTCTCTTTATTGGTTGGATCTCTCTGATTTAGTTTGTTAATTTTTTTATATTGGTAGTTCTTTGGTGTTGCTTGGCTGTGAGTTTTTTTCCCTTTCTAGGTGTTGCTCATGTTGGATTTGTTAACTTACTATGGTGGTTGTCTATCACTTTGTTATTTGCTTGATTAGGATGGCTTTTTTAGGTGTTTTTGGTGGTCCTTTCTATCATGAGTCTCACCCTTCTCACTGCTCTTATCCTCTTAGATTTTACTTGTGCTATTTAGGGTGTGGGTTTCTTGGTTGGGGCTTGCTCATCCGAAGGTGGCTATTGGTAGCTTTTTGTGGATTTAGCTCCTACTGCTAAGAGGGGTTGTGTGGCCTTAAGGGCTCTTTATTTTTTTGTTGTTGCTTGGAGAACTATTTTCCTGCAGCTACCACTTACTTTCTTGGATGAGTGTGAGGTTGGATGCTCTTGGATTGTTATATCTTTTGAATATTGGGTGCACCTCCTTATCTTGAGGTATTGTTTTGATTTGCATTCTAATTGGAAAGCTGAAAACTACACATTGGATGTTTTTTGGACTGATGATGACTCTGGGTTCCTTTTTGTTATTATCTCTGTTTGTTGGATTATTTTCGATCCTAAAGGGCATTTTCTTTTTCTATTTTTGGCTGTTGTCTCTAGCTATTTGAATAGGATTTTCCTTTCCTTAGATTTGGATTGGTGGGTGTTGCCTACAGCTTTCCCATAAGATATTTTGAATGTTTGTGACTAGATGACTACTTTTGTCTTTCATACTGATGGTTCTAAATTTGATGATTAGAATCCTTGGCTATCTTGGTGGATTGCAGGGTAGCCTGCCTTACTGGTTGCTAGAATTGGTTGCTCTAGCTGGCTGGGTTGGTTAAAAGAGATTTTACTAGGTTATAATTTTCTTAATCTTTTGAGTCTATGTTTGGGCGCTTACTTTTCCATTCTTCTCTTTTGTTTCTACTTGCTAGGATATTTAGTTATCGATTGTGGATGAACCTCTCCACTTTCTATTTTGGCTACCTTTACCCTACCTAACATTCTTGGTTTGTTCTTCTTTGCTTCTAGATTTTGATGACTATGTGCTTCCTTTGTTTGGTCTCTTTACTACTTTTTCCCATATTTTGAGGTTTTCCTAGTAATTGTGTTATGATTCTTGGTGGTGGCTTTGGTGGTGCTCCCTCACGGTTTAATGATATCTAGATGTTTTACCTCCTTATCTATTATACTGAGCTTAATATCTCTGAATGTTGGGTGTTTGTAGGTTATATTTATTATTTGAAGTTTTATGCAGGTTCGTCTGATGATTGTCATTGCATAAGGTGCTACAAGAGGTATGCTGGCAATGATGGCCTTGATGTTTCCCACTCCTTCTTTTTGCTAATAGTTCTATTTGTAATTGCAACCCTTCACCAACATGAATACAAAGGGTTTCACAAGCCTTTCCATAATTGAATCAGAACAGATATTGTTAGTAGACCTCAAAAGGAGATAGAGATAAGTTAGAGACTCACGGTGAAATTATCCTTTCTAGCAAGAAAATCCTTGAAAGATTTCAAAGTCAATGGATTTAATCCGAGACCACCAAGGTGAAACCTTAATGGGGAAGAAACCACGACCATGGTCAACCACACATGCAAGGAGAAAGGCGAGCAAATCCATCAAAATGGAATCCCGGTTGCACGGAAAATACAAAGGAGGCGGCTCCATAGGGCAAATGAATTGACGAGCACCAAAAAAATGGAAGAAGCTGCTCAAATGATTTGAATTATTTTAGGTTTAGGTTTATGTTCAGTTAGTTTTAGTTTAGTGTTTAGGGTTTTGGTTTCAGGATTAGGGTTAGTTTAGGGTTTAGGGTTTAAATTAAATGTAAATAGGTTTTGGTTTATTTAGTTTATTTAGTTTATTTTTTTTTTTTAATTTATTTTATTTTTTATTTTTATTCAGGTTTATTTTTTTATTTAATTTAATTTATTTATTTTAGGTTTATTTATTTTAGTTTACATTTTTTATTTTAGTTTATTTTTTGGGTTAAGGTTTAAGTTTATGTTTATTTTTTAGTTTAGTTTTAGTTTTATTTTATTTTTTAGTTTAGGTTTTATGTTTTTATTTAAGGTTTATTTTTAGGCTTCATTTTTTAGTTTAGCTTTAGTTTATTTTAGTTTATTTTATTTAGTTTAGGGTTTAGGTTTAGTTTATTTTAGGATTTATTTTTTTAGTTTAGTTTATTTTATATGGTTTACATTTATTTTATTTAGTTTTTTTTAGTTTAGGGTTTTATTTTATTTAGGTTTTTAATTTTTAGGTTTATTTTATTTTTTTTAATTTTATTTTTTTTTTTATATTTTTTTATTTTATTTTTATCTTTTTTTATTTTTTGTTTAGGTTTAGTTTAGCTTTTTTTTATTTATTTTCTTAGGTTTAGGTTTATTTATTTATTTTATTTTAATGTTTTATTTTGTTTAGGTTTAGGTTTTTAGGTTTTTTAGGTTTATGGTTTAGGGTTATAGGTTTTAGGGTTCAAGGTTTATGGTTTAGGGTTTAAGGTTTAGGGTTTTAGTTTAGGATTTAGAGTTTAGGGTTTAAGGTTTAGGTTTTATGGTTTATGATTTAGGGTTTTGGGTTAGTTTTAGTGGTTAGGGTATTTTTATTTTTATTTTTTTTTTTAGGATTTAAGGTATAGGGTTTAGCATTTTTTAGGGTTTAGGGTTTTGTGTTTAGGGTTTTCTTTTTAATTAAGTAAATAGGTTTGTTTAGGTTTATTTAGTTTATTTTTTAATTATTTTAGTTTATTTTATTCTTTATTTTTATTTAGGTTTATTTTTTATTTTTATTTAATTTAGTTTATTTATTTTAGGTTTTAATTTTGTTTACCTTTTTAGTTTAGGTTTAGGTTTATGATTATTTTTTTAGTTTAGTTTTACTTTTATTTTATTTTTTAGATTTAGGTTTTATTTTTTTATATTTTGGTTTAGGTTTAGGTTTTTATTTTATTTTTTTTTACAATTAGGTTTTAAGTTTTTAGTTTGGTTTATTTTTAGGGTTTTTCTTTTTTAGGTTTAGGTTTATTTTTAGTTTATTTTATTTTATTTAGTTTAGGTTTAGGTTTAGTTTATTTTTGGTTTAGGTTTAGGTTTTATTTATTTTAGTTTATTTTATTTTAGTTTAGGTTTAGGTTTATTTTATTTTCATTTTAGGATTAGTTTTTTATTTTATTTTTGGGTTTATTTTTAATTTTTTTATTTGTGGTTATATTTTTTGATTTATTTATTAAGTTTAGGTTTTTATTTAGTTTTCATTTTATTTTATTTTAGGTTTAATTTATTTTTATTTTAGGTTTAGTTTAGTTTTTATATTTATTTTATTTTTTTTAGTTTAAGTTTAGGTTTTTATTTTCTTTTTTTAGGTTTAGGTTTAAGGTTTTTATTTTAGGTTTATTTTTAAGTTTTATTTTTTAGTTTTGGTTTAGGTTTATTTTTAGTTCATTTTATTTTATTTAGTTTAGGGTTTAGGTTTAGTTAATTTTAGGTTTAGGTTTAGGTTTTATTTATTTTAGTTTAGTTTATTTTAGTTTAGGTTTAGATTTATTTTTTTATTTATTTTAGGTTTAGGTTTTTTTTAGTTGAGGATTTAGGTTTATTTTTTTTATTTTAAGGTTTTATTTTTAGGTTTATTATTTAAGTTTAGGTATTTAGTTTGTTTTAATTTATTTTATTTTAGGTTTATATTATGTAGGGTTTAGGGTTTCGAGTTTAGGGTTTATAGTTGTAGGATTAAGGTTTAGGGTTTAGGGTTTGTTTTAGGATTTAGGGTTTAAGGTTTTGTTTATAAAAACAAATTAAGTAAACTGATAGGTTTAGGTTTATTTAGTTTATTTTATTTATTTATTTTAGTTTATTTTATTTTTTTATTTAGGTTTATTTTTTAGTTTTATTTAGTTTAGTTTTTCTATTTTAGTTTATGTTTTTTTTTATTTTAGTTTATTTTATTAGGTTTAGGTTTAGGTTTATCTTTATTTTTTATTTTTAGTTTTTTTTATTTTCTTTTTTTAGGTTTAAGTTTTTTTTTTTTTTTTTAAGTTTAGTTTTAGGTTTTATTTATTTTAGTTTAGTTTATTTTAGTATAGGTTTAGGTTTATTTTATTTTATTTATTTTAGGTTTAGGTTTTTTTTAGTTTTGGGTTTAGGTTTTATTTTTTTTATTTTTTTAAGTTTTATTTTTAGGTTTATTTTTTAGGTTTATGTTTTTATTTAGTTTTTATTTTATTTTATTTTTGGTTTTTTATGTTTAGTTTATATTTTATTTAGGTTTTTTATTTTTGGATTTATTTTATTTTTTAGTGTCATTTAGGTTTTATTTCATTTAGGTTTTATTTTATTTAATTTAGGTTTATGTTTTTAGGTTTTAAGAGTTTATGGTTTGAGGTTTAGGGTTTAGAGTTTAGGGTTATAGGTTTTAGGGTTTAGGGTTTAGGGTTTAGGGTTTACAATTTAAGGTTTAGGGTATAGGGTTTTAGGATTTAGAGTTTAGGGTTTAGGGTTTAGAGTTGTAGGTTTAGGGTTTAGTGTTAATTTTAGGTTTAGGTTTTTTCTTAATTTTTTTTATTTTTTAATTTAGGATTTTAGATTTATGGTTTTTTATAGTTCAGGGTTTAGGGTGGTAGGTTTAGGGTTGTACGTTTGGTGTTGTAGGTTTAGAGTGTAGGGTTAGTTTTATGGTTTAGGATTTAGGGTTTAGGATTTATGATTTAGGGTTTAGGTTTAGGGTTTAGGTTTAGGGTTTAGGGTTTAGGGTTTAGGGTTTAAGGTTTAGGTTTAGGGTTTGGGTTTAGGGTTTAGAGTTTTTTTAAAATTAAGTAAACTGGTAGGTTTTTATTTATTTAGATTATTTTTTATTTATTTTAGTTTATTATTTTTAATTATTGTCATTTAGGTTTATTTTTTATTTTATTTACTTTAGTTTATTTATTTTAGTTTTGGTTTTTTATTTTAGTTTACTTTTTATGTTTAGGTTTAGGTTTATGTTTATTTTTAGTTTAGTTTTTATTTTAATTTATTTTTTAAGTTTAGGTTTTATTTTTTATTTTTAGATTTTGGTTTGGGTTTATGTTTAGGATTTTATTTTAGGTTTATTTTTAGGTTTTATTTTCTAGTTTATGTTTAGGTTTATTTTTAGTATATTTTATTTTATTTAGTTTAAGCTTAGGTTTAGGTTTAGGTTGACATTTTATTTATTTTTGTTTAGTTTATTTTAGTTTAGGTTTAGGTTTATTTTATATTTATTTTAGGTTTAGGTTTTTTTTAGTTTATGATTTAGGTTTTATTTTTTTTTAATTTTTAGGTTTATTTATTAAGTTTAAAGTTTTATTAAGTTTTTATATTATTATATTTTAGGTTTATTTTATTTTTATTTTATGTTTAGTTTTTATTTTATTTATGTTTTTTAAATTTTTTAATTTATTTTAGGTTTTTATTTATTTTAGTTTATTTTAGTTTTTATTTTTTATTTTCTTTTCTTTTGAGGTTTAGGTTTAGGTTTGGGTTTAGGTTTTAGTTTATGTTTTTACTTTATTTTATTTTCATTAAAGTTTTTTTTTTTTTTTTTTTTTTAGTCTTATTTAGTTTAGGTTTACATTTTTAGCTTTTTAGGGTTTAGGGTTTAGGGTTAGTTTAGGGATTGGGGTTTCAAGTTTAGGGTTTGGGGTTTATAGTTTAGGGTTTAGGGTTGGGGTTTAGGTTTTAGGGTGTAGGGTTTAGGGTTTAAGGTTTTAGGGTTTAGAATTTAGGGTTTAGTGTTTAGTGTTTAAGGTTTTTATGGTTTAGGGTTTGGGATTTAGGTTTTAGGTTTAGGGTTGAGGTTTTAGTTTAGGGTTTAAGGTTTTTCATTTTTTATTTTTTTAATAGAGAAAAAATTTAGATTCAACATTTATTCTTTTTGATTTGATCAACTAAGTAACACACCAAGTTTTCTATGACATAAACAGTGACATAAATTAAAAATGAGCACGCATAAAGCAAATCAAAAACCCTAGATAACTAGAATCATCTCTGCGGTAAAGACATAGTTCCATAAGCATCAGATCAGATCAACCATTCTACATTTTCTTTAGTTCCCATCAGAATGCCCTCGGCCTCACGAGTAGCGAGATAGACCATCATATCCCTAATCTCTCCAGCCACCATACACATGTCCATTTCTCTCCCTCCA
This sequence comes from Cymbidium sinense, assembly GCA_021442155.1. NCBI lineage: Eukaryota > Viridiplantae > Streptophyta > Magnoliopsida > Asparagales > Orchidaceae > Cymbidium > Cymbidium sinense. The sequence goes on along the minus strand of CM038219.1, from coordinate 158,431,220 downwards.
TAACCACCACTTTTCCACCACCTCCCATCCCGGCACCTCCGGATCCACCACCACCAGAGATTACTAGCCTCGCCTTACTCCACATATCTAGGTTAAGCACGGTTGTGGTGATGTTCCTATCAGGTTTCCCATTCTAGGTTTAAGCTTATGTTTGGGTCTACTAGGTTTTAGGGTTTAGGTTTATTTTTAAATTTATTTAGTTGCTTCAGGTTTAGGATTAGGGTTTGGGGTTTAGGGTTTATTACTAGGGTTTAGGGTTTAGTGCAAGGGTTTAGGGTTTATTGCTAGGGTTTAGGCTTTAGTGCTAAGGTATAGGGTTTAGGGCTTAGGGTTTTAGGATTATTACTTCTAGGGTTTAGGGTTTAGGTTTAGGGTTTAGGGTTTAGGGTTTAGGGTTTAAGGTTATAGATTTAGGGTTTAGGATTTAGGGTTTAAGTTTTTTTTAAAAATAAAGTAAACTGGTAGGTTTTTACTTTATTTTGTATATTTGGTTTATTTTTTATTTAATTTAGTTTACTTTATTTTTAATTTTTATATAGGTTTATTTTCTATTTAGTTTAGTTTATTTATTTTAGTTTAGGTTTTTTATTTTAGTTTATTTTTTAGGGTTAGGTTTAGTTTAGGTTTATTTTCTAGTTGAGTTATATTTTTATTTTTATTTTTAGGTTTAGCTTTTACTTTTTGTTTTAGGTTTATGTTTTTATTTTATTTCTATAGGTTTAGCTTTAAGGTTTCTATTTTAGGTTTATTTTTATGTATTATTTTTTAGTTTAGGTTTAGGTTTATTTTTAGTTTATTTTATATTATTTAGTTTAGGTTTAGGTTTTAGTTTTATTTATTTTAGTTCAATTTATTTTAGTTTAGGCTTAGGTTTATTTTATTTTATTTTTATTTTTGTTTAGGTTTTATGTTTTGTTTTTTATTTATTTTTAGGTTTTATTTATAGGTTTATTTTTCAGGTTTAGGTTTTTATTTAGTTCTTATTTTATTTTATTTTAAGTTTCTTTTATTTTTATTTAACGTTTAGTTTTTATTTTATTTAGGTTTTTTATTATTAGGTTAATTTTATTTTTTAATTTAGTTTAGGTTTTTATCTATTTTATTTTAGTTTTTTTAATTTTTTAATTAAATTTATTTTTAGGTTTAGGTTTAGGTTTTAGTTTAGGTTTTCATGTTATTTTATTTTTATTTTATTTAGGTTTAGGTTTATTTTATTTTATTTTTATCTTTTATTTAGTTCAGGTTTAGGTTTTTAGGATTTAGAGTTTAGGGTTTAGGGTTTAGGGTTTTAGGTTAGGATTTTAGGGGTTAGGGTTTAGGGTTAGGGTTTAGGGTTTAGTGTTTATGCTTTAGGGTTTAGGGTTTTTGAGGTTTAAGGTTAGCTTAGGGTTTAGAGTTTAGCGTTTAAGGTTTGAGCTTTAGGGTTTAGGGTTTAAGCTTTAGGGTTTAGGGTTTTGGGTTAGGTTAGGGTTTAAGGTTTAGGGTTTTAAGGTTTAGGGTTTAGGGTCGAGGGTTTAATGTTAGGGTTAGGGTTTAGCATTTAGGGTTTTGGGTTTAGGGTTTATGGTGTAGGGTTTAGGGTTTAAAGTTTAGGGTTTAGGGTTTAGTGTTTTATGGTTTAGGGTTTAGGGTTGTAGGTTTAGGGTTTAGGGTTAGTTTTAGGGATTAGGTTTTTGGGTTTTTTGTTTAGGATTTATTACATAGGGTTTAGGGTTTTTTAAATCAAATCAGTAGGTTTAGGTTTATTTAGTTTATTTTATAATTTTATTTTTATTTATGTTTTCATTTTAGTTTATTTTTTAGGTTTATGTTTAGGTTTATATTTATTTTTAAGTTTAGTTTATTTTATTTTATTTTTTTTTGGTTTTGGTTTTATTTTTTATTTTAGGTTTAGGTTTAGGTTTTATTTTATTTTCTTTGCTTAGGTATAAAGTTTGTATTTTAGGTTTATTTTTAAGTTTTATTTTTTTAGTTTAGGTTTATCTTGATTTTAGTTTATTTTATTTTATTTTATTTAGGTCATGTTTAGGTTTAGTTTATTTCAAGTTTAGGTTTAGGTTTTATTTATTTTAGTTTAGGTTTAAGGATATTTTATATTTATTTTAGGTTTAGGTTTTTTTTTAATTTAGGGTTTAGGTTTTATTTTTTATATGGTTTTAGGTTTTATTTTTAGGTTTATTGTTTAGGTTTATTTTCATTTAGTTTTTATTTTATTTTATTTTAAGTTTATTTCATTTTTATTTTATGTTTAGGTTTTATTTTATTTCAATTTTTTATTTTTAGGTTTATTTAATGTTTTAGTTTTGTTTGGGTTTTTATTTATTTTATTTTAGTTTATTTTTTTTATTTATTTTATTTTTTTAGGTTTAGGTTTAAGTTTAGGTCTATGTTTTAGTTTAGGTTTTTATTTTATTTTATTTAGGTTTATGTTTTTTATTTATTTTATTTTTAGGTTTTATTTAGTTTAGGTTTAGGTTTTTATGTTTTTAGGGTTTAGGGTTTAGGGTTTGGGGTTTAGGGTTTAAGGTTATGGTTTAGGATTTAGGGTTTAGGGTTTAGGGTTTACAGTTTATGGTTTATAGTTTAAGGTTTAGGTTTTATTTATTTTAGTTTAGGTTTATGTTTATTGTTTACTTTAGGTTTAGGCTTTTTTTTTAGTTTAAGGTTTAGGTTTTATTCTTTATTTTTTAGGTTTATTTTTTTGGTTTATGTTTTTATTTAGCTTTTATTTTATTTTTTTTTAAGTTTATTTTATTATAATTTTACATTTAGTTTTTATTTTATTTAGGTTTTTTAATTTTTAGGTTTATTTTATTTTTATTTTGTTTAGGTTTTTATTTATTTTAGTTTAGTTTAATTTTTATTTTTTATTTTATTTTATTTTATGTTTAAGTTTAGGTTTAGGTTAAAGTTTAGGTTTTAGTTTAGGATTTTATTTTATTTTATTATTTTATCTTATTTAAGTTTAGGTTTTTCTATTTATTTTATTTTTAGGTTTAGGTTTTAAGGTTTTTAGGGTTTAGGGTTTAGGGTTTATGGTTTAGGGTTTAGGGTTTAGGGTTTAGATTTTTAGGGTTTAGGGTTATGGTTTATTTTTTTTTTTTAGGGTTTATGTTTATATTTAGTTTAGTTTATTTTATTTAGTTTAGGTTTAGTTTATTCTAGGTTCAAGTTTAGGTTTTATTTATTTTAATTTTGGTTTAGGTTGATTTTATTTTTATTTTAATGCTAGGTTTTATTTTTTTTTATTCTTAGTTTTATTTTTTTACATTTAGGCTTAGGTTTATTTATTTTATTTTAAGTTTATTTTATTTTTATTTTAGGTTTAGTTTTTATTTTATTTAGGGTTTTTTGTTTAGTTTATGTTTTGATTTATTTTATTTTAGTTTAGTTTTTATTTTAGTTTAGGTTTAGGTTTTAGTTTAATTTAATTTAATTTTTTATTTTATTTTGGTTTAGGTTTTTTATTTATTTTATTTTTAGGTTTTATTTAGTTTAAGTTTAGGTTTTTAGCTTTTTTTACTATTTAAGGTTTAGGGTTTAGGGTTTAAGGTTTGTGGTTTAGGGTGTAGGGTTTTGGGTTTTGGGTTTAGAGTTTATGGTTTATGTTTCAGGGTTTAGGGTTTAGGGTTTTTTATTTTTTTTTGAACAGAGAACAAATTCATATTCAGCATTTCTTCTTTTTGATTTCATCAACCAAGTAACACATCAAGTTTTCTAAGACACAAGCGATGACATAAATCAAAAATTAGGAAGCATAGAGCAAATCAAAAACCTTGGATAAATAGAACCGTCTCATCTATAAAGACACTATTCTATAAGCAACAAATCAGATCGACCTTTCTTCAGTATCTCCAGTTCCCATCAAAACCACCCAGGCCTCTCGAGTAGTGGGATCCACCATTATATCCCGATCTCTCCCTCTGCAACCACCACAGTTGTAATCTCTATCGCTCCTCCCACTTCCATAATTACCCTCAGACCACCACCTCCATATCCACCGGCACCTACAGATCCCCCACCACCACTATGATAACCGCCTCCTCCTTAGCCACTGCTAGATCTAGGCGCTAGTTGGCCGGTGATGTTCCTACTGTCAAGGTTCTGCCCATTGTTAGGGTTTAGGTTTAGGTTTATTAGGTTTTATTTTTTATTTTTTTAGGTTATATTTTAAGATTTATTTTTTATGTTTAGTTCGTTATTTAGTTTTTATTTTTATTTAACTTTTAGTTTTTATTTTATTTATGTTTTTTATTCTTAAGTTTATTTTTTTTAGTTTAGTTTAGATTTTTATTTATTTTGTTTTAGTTTATTTTATTTTATTTTAAGGTTTAGGTTTATGTTTTAGTTTATGTTTTTATTTATTTTATTTTATTTAGGTTTAGGTTTTTTATTTATTTTATTTTTAGGTTTTATTTAGTTTAGGTTTAAGTTTTTAGGTTATAGGGTTTGGGTTTAAGGTTTAGGGTTTAGGGTTTTAGGGTTTAGAGTTTCAGTGTTTAGGGATTTGGGTTAGGGTTTAGGGTTTAGGGTTTAGAGTTTAGTCTTTAGGTTTTATGGTTTCTAGAATGTAGGGTTTAGGGTTTAGGGTTCGCTTAGGGTATAGGGTTAGTTTAAGGTTTAGGGTTTAAGGTTTAGTGTTTAGTCTTTAGGGTTTAGGATTTTTAAGGTTTATGGTTTAATGTGTTTTTATTGTTTGGGTTTAGGGCCTAGGGTTTTAGTTTGGTCAGTGTTTTTTAGGGTCAGGGTTTGGGGTGGCAGGTTAGGGTTTAGGGTTTAGGGTTTTAGGGTTTGTGGGGTTTAAGTTTAAGGTTTCAGGGTTTTATTTGTTTATTTTATTATCTTATTATTTTAAAAAAATTAAGTAAACTAGTTGGTTTAGGTTTATTTAGTTTATTTTTTATTTATTTTAGTTTATTTTATTTTTTATTTTGATTTAGGTTTATTTTTATTTTTTATAAAAATTTAGTTTATTTATTTTAGATTTATTTATTTTAGATTAGGTTTATTATTTTAATTTATTTTTTAGGTTTAGGATTAGGTTTATGTTTCTTTTTTAGTTTCATTTTATTTTTATTTTACTTTTTAAGTTATGTTTTATTTTTGATTCTTAAGTTTAGGTTTTTATTTTAGGTTTAGATTTATTTTTATTTAGTTTAGTTTAGGTTTAGTTTTAGTTTATTTTAGTTTTAGGTTTAGATTTTATTTATTTTTATTTAGTTTATTTTAGTTTAGGTTTATTTTTATTTTAATTTTATTTTAGGTTTAAGTTTTTTTTAGTTTATAGTTTAGCTTTTAGTTTTTATTTATTTTTAGGTTTTTTATTTAGTTTTTATTTTATTTTATTTTAGGTTTATTTTATTTTATTTTTATTTAAGTTTTTTATTTTTTAGTTTAGTTTAGGTTTTTATTTATTTTATTTTTGCTTAGTTTATATTTTTTTATTTTATTTTCTTTTTAGGTTTAGGTTTACATTTTAGTTTATGTTTTTATTTTATTTTATTATTTTATTTTATTGGTTTAGGTTTTATTTGTTAATTCGGTTTTATTTAATTTATGTTTTGGTTTGCTTTATTTAGGGTTTAGTATAGTTTAGGTTAGTTTAGTAGTTAGGGTTTATGGGTTAGGGTTGTAAGGTTTAGGGTTTAGGATTTAGGGTTTAGGTTTTAGGGTTTAGGGTTTTGGGTTTTGGGTTTTGGGTTTAGGTTTTAAGGTTTAGGGTTTAGGGTTTTTAGGGTTTAGGATTTAGGTTTAGGGTTTAAGTTTTGGTTTAGGGTTCAAGTTTTAGTGTAGGGTTTTTTTTACCAAAAAATAAATTTATAATCAATATTTATTCTTTTTAATTTCATCAACCAAGTAAAACACCAAGTTTTCTAAGACATAAGCGATGACATAGATAAAAAATGAGCATGCATAGAGAAAATAAAAAACCCTAGATAACTATAATCATCTCTATTATAAAGACACAGTTCTATAGGCAGCAGATCGGATCAGTGGTTCTTCAGTTTCTCCAGTTCCCATCAGAACCATCCCGACCTCTCGAGTAGCGGGATCCATGATCATGTCCCCGATCTCTACCTTCACCACCACCACGGCTATAACCTCTGTCTCTCCTCCCGCTTCCATAATTACCATTGCGATGACCACCTCAATATCCAACAACACCTCCGATCCCCACCACCACTATAATAACCGCCGCCTTTGCCTTTGCCTCCACCATCAGATCTAGACAGTTGATGGATGTTCTCGGTCACCCATTCCTGTGGTTTAGGTTTAGGTTTAGGTCTATTAGGTTTTATGGTTTAGGTTTTATTTTGTATTTTTTATCTTAAGGTTTTTTTAGGTGTATTTTTTATGTTTAGGTTTTTATTTAGTTTTTATTTTATTTTATTTTAGGTTTATTTTAGGTATATTTTATTTTTATTTTATGTTTAGTTTTTATTTTGTTTAGTTTTCTTATTCTTAGATTTATTTTATCTTTTAGTTTAGTTTAGGTTTTTATTTATTTTATTTTAGTTTCTTTTAATTTTTCTATAGGTTTAGATTTAGGTTTTAGTTTAGGTTTTTATTTATTTTTATTTTCTTATTTTTTTAGGTTTAGGTTTCTTTATTTATTATATTTTTATTTTATTTAAGGTTTAAGTATTTAGGTTTGGAGGGTTTAGGTTTAGGTTTAGGTTTAGGGTTTTAGGGTCAGTAGGGCTCAGGGTTTAGAATTTAGAGGCCTAGTGTTATGCCTGGTTTTAGGATTTTGGTTTAAGGATTAGGTTTGCTGTCTCAGTGGTCAGCCTAGCTCAGTGGGTTTGTGTGGTTTGGGCCTAGGATTTAAGTTTGGCAGGTTATGGCTCAGGGCTCATGGCAGGTTTTTTTTGTGCCTAGGTTTGAGGCCTGAGTGGCTTGGGACTAGAGTCAGTTATGCCAGGTCAGTTAGGGCTCAGGGTGGTTTAGTAGGGTTTATGATTTAGGGTTTTAGGTTTTATGGCTCAGGCCTAGGTTTAGGGTTTGTGGCCTGGCTTTAGGTTTAAGGTAGGGTTAGTGTTTATTTATTTATTTATTTTAAAATTAAGCAAACCAAGTAGGTTTAGGTTTATTTAGTTTATTTTATTTACTTTAGTTAATTTTATTTTATTTTGACTTAGGTTTATTTTATATTTATTTAGTTTAGTTTTAGATTTATTTATTTTAGATTAGGTTTTTTATTTTAGTTTATCTTTTAGGTTTAGGTTTTGGTTTATGTTTATTTTATAGTTTAGTTTTTTGTAGGTTTAGGTTTTATTTTTTATTTTTATGTTTATGTTTAGGTTTTATTATATTTTTTAAGGCTTAGGTTTTAGGTTTTATTTTTTAGTTTAGGTTTAGGTTTATTTTTAATTTAATTTATTTTGTTTAGCTTAGGTTTAGGTTTAGTTTTAGGTTTTATTTATTTTAATTAAGTTTATTTTAGTTTAGGTTTAGGTTTATTTTATTTTTATTTTACGTTTAGGTTATTTTTAGTTTAGGGTTTAGGTTTTATTTTTTGTTTATTTTTAGGTTTATTATTTAGGTTTATGTTTTTATTTAGTTTTTATTTTATTTTATTTTAGGTTTATCTTATTTTTATTTTATATTTAGTTTTTAGTTTATCTAGGTTTTTATTTTTTAGTTTAGTTTAGATTTTTATTTAATTTATTTTAGTTTAGTTTTTATTTTTTATTTTATTTTCTTTTTAGGTTTAGGTTTAGGTTTAGATTTTAGTTTATGCTTTTATTTTTTATTTTTTTATTTTATTCTATTTTAGGTTTTTATTTACTTTATTTTTAGGTTTTATTTAGTTTACCTTTAGGTTTTTAAGTTTTAGGTTTAGAGTTTAGGGTTAGTTTAGGGTTTAGGGTTTAGGGTTAGAGGTTTACTATTTAAGGTTTAGGGTTTAGGGTTTAGGTTTTAGGGCTTAGGGTTTAGGATTTAGGGTTTTAGGGTTTAGGGTTTGTGTTTTTAGGTTTGGGGTTTTTAAGGTTTAGGTTTAGGGTTTAGGTTTTAGGTTTAGGGTTCAAGTTTTAGTTTAGGGTTTAGGGTTTTTGGTTTTTTTTAACAAAGAACAAATTCATATTCAATATTTCTTCTTTTTAATTTCATCAACCAAGTAAAACACCAAGTTTTCTAAGACACAAGCAACGACATAGATAAAAAATGAGCACGCATAGAGGAAATCAAAAACTCTAGATAACTAGAACCATCTCTATTATAAAGACATAGTTCCATAAGCAATAGATCGGATCGATCGTTCTTCAGTTTCTCCATTTCCCCTCAGAACCACCCCGGCCTCTCAAGTAACGGGATCCACCATCATATCCTCGATCTATCCCTCCGCCACCACCACGACTGTAACCATCATCGCTCCTCCTGCTTCCATAACTATCACTGCTCCGACTACTACCTCCATATGGATCATCACATCTAGATCCCCCACCACCATTATGATAACTGTCGCCTCCGCCTTTGCCTCCACCGCCAGATCTAGACTGAGCCAGGTTGATGGTGATGTTCCCGCCATCAAGCTTCTACCCATTCTTAGGGTTAAATTTTAGGTTTAGGTTTATTAAGTTTTAGGGTTTAGGTTTTATTTTATTTATTTATTTTTAGGTTATGTTGTTAGGTTTATTTTTTAGGTTTAGGTTTTTATTTAGTTTTTATTTTATTTTATTTTTGGTTTATTTTAGGTTTATTTTATTTTTATTTTACATTTTTTTTTATTTGATTTAGGATTTTTATTCTTGGGTTTTTTTTAATTTTATAGTTTAATTTAGGTTATTATTTATTTTGATTTTATTTATTTTTATTAGTTTATTTTATTTTATTTTTAGGTTTAGGTTTAAGTTTTATTTTACTTTTATTATTTATATTTTATTTAGGTTCATGTATTTATTTATTTTAGGTTTTATTTAGTTTAGGTTTTGTGGTTTTAGGTTTGGGTTTAGTTTAGGGTTTAGGGTGGTTAGGGTTTAGGTTTAGGGTTTAGGAGGGTTAGGGTCAGGGTTTAGGCTCAGTTTCAGTTTAGGGTTTAGGTTTGTGGTTTAGGGTTATAGCTTCAGTTAGGCAGGTTAGGTTTGGGATTTAGGTGGGGTGTAAGGTTTAGGTGGTTAGGGTTGGGAGGTTTGGGTTTAAGGTTTGGGAGTTTTGGGGTTTGGTTTTGTGTTTAGGTTTAGTTTTGGGTTTAGGTTTAGGGTTTGGGTTTATGGTTTAGGTTTTAGTGTTTGGGGTTTTAATGGTTTAGGTTTAGGGTTTAGGTTTAGGTTTTATGTTTAGGGTTGGTTTTTAATTTTTAGGGTTTTGGTTTTTTTTTTAATAGAGAACAAATTTAGATTCAACATTTCTTCTTTTTGATTTAATCAACCAAGTAACACACCTAATTTTTTAAGACACAAGCAATGACATTGATAAAAAAATGAGCATGCATAGAGCAAATAAAAAACCCTAGATAACTAGAACCATCTCTACTATAAAAACACAGTTCCATAAGCAGCAGATCAGATCGGTAGTTCCTTAGTTTCTCCAGTTCCCATCAGAACAACCCCGACCTCTCGAGTAACGGGATCCACCATCATTCGCTTATCTCTCTCTCTACCACCAGCATGGCTTTAACCTCCGTCGCTCCTCCCGCTTCCACAACCACCACTGCTTTGACCACCACCTCCATATCCAGTAGCACCTCCAGATCTGCTACCACCACTGTGAAAATTGCGCCCGCTTCACCTCCACCACCGATCTAAACGAGCCTAGTTGATGGTGATGTTCTTGGGTTCCCATTATTAGGATTTAGGTTTAGGTTTACGTTTATTAGGTTTTAGGGTTTAGGTTTTATTTTTTTATTTATTTTTTAGGTTTATTTTTTAGGTTTATGTTTTTTTAGTATTTATTTTATTTTATTTTATTTTAGGTTTATTTTAATTTTATTAATTTTTTTATTCAAATGTTTATTTTATTTTTTAGTTTTGTTTAGATTTTTATTTATTTATTTTAGTTTATTTTATTTTATTTTTAGGTTTAGGTTTAGGTTTTTCATTAGGATTTTATTTTATTTCTTATTTTATTTTATTTAGTTTGAGTTTTTATTTTATTTTACTTTTAGGTTTTATTTAGTTTAAGTTTAGGTTTTTAGGTTTTTAGGGTTTAAGGTTTAGGGTTTAGAGTTTAAGGTTTAGCTTGGGTTTAGGTTTTAGTTAGGCCCAGGTTTAGGGTTTAGGGCCCAGGGTCAGAGGGGGTGTAGGGTTTAGGGTGAAAGTTTAAAGAGGTGTATAGGGTGGTGGTTAGTTAGATTTAGTCATTAGTTAGTTAGTTAGGGTTTGTTTAGATTAGGAGGGTCAGTGGTAGAGTTTAGGGTCATGGAAGGTAGGTAGGGTAAGGTTTAGGGTTTAGGGTGGGTAGGGTAGTAGTTTTAGGTTTTAGGCTTTATGGTTTGGGTTTGGGTTTAGGGTTTAGGGTTTAGGGTTTAGGTTTTATGTTTAGGGTTCAGGTTTTAATTTAGGGTTTAGGGTTTTTGGTTTTTTTAACAGATAATAAATTCAAATTCAACATTTCTTTCTTTTGATTTCACCTACCAAGTAACACGCCAAGTTTTCAAAGACACAAGTGACGACATAGATAAAAAATGAGCACGCATAGGGCAAATCAAAAACCCTAGATAGATAGAATTGTCTCTACTATAAAGACACAGTTCAATAAGAAGTAGATCGGATCGCCATTCTTAAAATTCTCTAGTTCCCATCAGAATCACCCCGGGCTCTCGAGTAGCGGGATCCACCATCATATCCTCGATCTCTCCTGCCACCACCATGGCTATAACCTCCATCGCTCCTCCTGCTTCCATAACCACCACTACTCCTACGATCACCACCATATCCACTAGCACCTCCAGATCCCCCACCACCACTATGGTAACCGCCTCCGCCTCCACCACCAGATCTAGACTGAACTTAGTTGACGGTGATGTTCCTACCGTCAAGGTTCTGCCCATTCTTAGGGTTTAGGTTTAGGTTTAGGTTTATTAGGTTTTAGGGTCTAGGTTTTATTTTTTATTTATTTTTAGGTTTTATTTTTATGTTTGTTTTTTAGGTTTAGGCTTTTACTTAATTTTTATTTTATTTTATTTTAGAATTATTTTATTTTTATTTTACATTTAGTTTTTATTTCATTTAAGTTTTTTATTCTTACATTTATTTTATTTTTTAGTTTAGTTTAGGTTTTTATTTATTTTATTTTAGTTTATTTTTATTAGTTTATTTTATTTTATTTTTAGGTTTAGGTTTAAGTTTTAGTTTAGGTTTTTATTTTATTTTATTTTTATGTTTTATTTAGTTCAACTTTAGGTTTTTAGGTTTTTAGGGTTTAGTGTTTAGGTTTAAGGTTTTAGGGTTTAGGATTTTAGGTGGCTATTCTTCAGCTTCTCCAGTTCCCATCAGAACCACTCCGGCCCTCGAGTAGCGAGATCCACCATTATATCCCCGATCTCTCACTTCGCCGCCACCATGGTAACCTTTGTTGCTCCATCTGCTTCCATAACAACCACTGCTCCAACCACTACCTCCACATCCACTAGCACCTCAAGATCCGCCACCACTACTATGATAACTGGTACCTCCGCCTTCGCCTCCACTTCCAGATCTAGACTGAGCTTCGTTCGTGGTAATGTTCCTACTGTCAAGGTTCTACCTATTCTTAAGGTTTAGGTTTAGGTTTAGGTTTATTAGTTTTTAGGGTTTATGTTTTATTTTTTATTTATTATTAGGTTTTAATTTTAGGTTTATTTTTTAGGTTTAGGTTTATATTTAGTTTTTATTTTATTTTCTTTTAGGTTTATTTTATTTTTATTTTACATAGTTTTAATTTATTTAGATTTTTATCTTAGGTTTATTTTATTTTTTAATTTAGTTTAGGTTTTTATTTATTTTATTTTAGTTTATTTTATTATTTTATTTTATTTTATAGGGTCTTTTAGGTTTTAGTTTAGGTTTCATTTTATTCTATTATTCTTTTATGCTTTATTTAGTTCAAGTTTTAGGTTTTGGTTTATGGTTTTATGGTTTGGTTTATGGTTTAGGTTTAGGGTTTTAGGGTTTAGGATTTTAGGGTTAGGTTTAGGGTGGGGTCAGTTTAGGAGTTTAGGTTGGGTTTAGGTTTAGGTTTTTTAGGACTCCATGGTAAGGTGCAGGATTAGTTTAGGGTCATTGGGTTTAAGTTGAGGTTTTAGGGTTTAAGATTTAGTGTTTAGGGTTTAGAGTTTAAGGTTTTAATGTTTAGGGTTTAAATTTTACCATTAGGGTTAGGGTTTAGGGTTTAGAGTTTAGATTTTAGGGTTTAAGGGTTTGGGTTTAGGGTTTTGGGTTTAGGGTTTTGGGATTAGTTTAGGGTTTAAGATTTTTTTAAGGGTTAGTTTAGTGTTAGCTTAGGATTTAGGGTTAGTTTAGGGTTTAAGGTTTAAGGTTTAGGGTTTAGAGTTTTTAGGGTTTAGGGTTAGTTTATGATTTAGGGTTTAGGGTTTAGGTTTTTTTTTCTTTGAAAAAAGTTATAATTTTATTGCCATAAAAGGAAAAGATACAATGTCCTTAAAAGGGGTAAAGCTCAAAATTCTACCGATCATAGAGCTACAAAAACTTAAAGAGCTAAACCCCCAACTAAGTACATTAGTAGAAGAAAAGAAAAGAAATGGGAAAAAATGACAACTATAAAGCATGAGAGCAAAATGTCATAAAGTAAAACAAAGCATGAAAACAGAAAAAAAGGTTGAGTCAGCAGCAGTTTAAGATTCTTTTAAGAAAGCAAAATAAGCAAGCTCCACAGTATCAGTAGTAGGGATGACTAAGAAATGGCTAGGCCTTCGGTAAAGTTCCAACCTATGAAATAATTATGCAAAAAACACTACCAAGGCAAAAGTCATAGCTAAAAGGATAAGGATAAAGGGAGCAAAAGGAGAGAGCTGAGAATGAAAAGGCTCGAGCTCAATTAAGATCATCTCAAGGGGAAATAATACATATGAGCATCCCAACTTCATAAGAAGGGTTACAATCATATCTAAAGCTAGCAACCAAAGAGAGGAGGTGAGTAACATCAAAGCCAAGCCAAGATACATACCGACCATCCAAGGCAAGCAGTCCATAATGATCCAGTCCTACAAAAAATAAATAGAGAAAATAACCAACCAGTAGCCATTAAGCAGCCAACCCACCAACTAAAACCCACAATAGGCCAATCACGTAAAGCCAACAACCCAAAAGTTATTACAACATCATTGGCCAAGCTAATGAAACCAAGCAATAACACCACGAAAACCACCACCAACATACATGAACAAGCCAAGAACCAAGACCAGCACACACAGAAGGAAGCCAAAGGCAGCCACCAACCACCAGAGAACAAAAATCCCAATTTAGAAGGATCAACAAAGGTTCGGCCAGCATAACAAAAGGTTACAACAAATTGGCCAAGAAGAAGAAGAAAAATAACCAATGAAGAGAAAGGCAGCCAACTAAGATTCCAAGGACAACTAAAATTCTTCCCACCAAACCAGCTAAGTAGAACATCCATAAGGCAGCCACTAGAGAATAGCCCATTATTAGTAACCAACAAAGGAAAGATCTGCATCAGCCAAGGAAATGCAAAAAAAAAAAAAAAATAGCAAAATACCACACAATAGAGAAACAACCAACCAATACAGCTAGCGAACATAGCCTCCTAGCCAACCACCATAGCAGCAGAAAACCCAAGTCAATGTGAAGGCTAATAGCAGGCATCAAGCCAAAATCACCCAAGACATCCAGGAAAATAACAGCCACCAAAAAGCCCACAATTAGCCAAACTAGAACAATAACCAAACCCAAAGTCACTGCAACCAAGAGAGGAAGGCTAAAATAGGTGGAGAACAAAACCAAAACCAAAAGAGACAAAATAGAATAAGCAAAACTGACCACCAAGGACTAGTCAACAAGACAGAGAAAGTAGCCAAAAACAAAAGCCTCCACCATTCCAAAATGAAGCCAGAGCTAAACCACCAATAGTCCCCTAGATATGTCACCAACAGAAAAGGAAAAGATAGCCAAAACAACCAACTAGCTAGCTAACCTAACCAGCCATCAATGCCAATCAACCCAGCCATCAAACAAATAACCCATTCAACCACCATAGCAGGAGATCCAAAATAAGTAAGTGAGAAACTAGCCCCGAAATGAGGCAAACCCTATACAGGAGGAAAACCTAATAGCAGACAAAGCCACAACCCAATGGGAGGTTATCAAAAACAACCAAGGAAAAAATGTGATAAAAACCCAGCCATGCAGACATCAGCCACTAGGCCAAAAAAACCAAATCAACTGAGGCTGCAATGATAATAATCACCAGGGAGTAAACACCAGGCCAACCCAAAAGTAAAAGGTCAAAAGTAACAACCAGCTTAAGCCAAAGAGTGAAAATAAGCAAATAATCACAACCCAAAGAGGGTTTAACAAAGGGCAAACAAAATCAAAGGCTCATCAAAAACCAACACAAAAGAAACCAAGCCAAGAAATTATAATCTGAGATAAGGCAATCTAGTATTATCCAGATTAACCAATCCTCTTAGTAATTTAGGCAATGTTTGGTTGTCAAATAAAGTGAACTCAGTTAAGTTGGCACCTAAATTGGCCAAGAAATCAGTACAAGCATTACCTTCATGAAGGATGTGGGAAATTTTAAAATAAACTTGAGAAAGAAGATTTTTTGTATGATTAAGAAGATAAAGTAATTCAGATTCCCATTTATATTGGAATTAAGCATGTATAGAAGCAAGAGAGCATCAACTTCAATCCAAATGTTAAGAAAACCTCTATTCAAATAAGTTTCAATAGCTTATTAACAGCCATAAGCTTAGCAAAAATAATAGAGGATAGGAAAAAGCACAAATGATAGTACCTTTAGAATCCCTAAGGATACCACCACAGCCATATTTATTGGAAGCTACAGAAGCATCCGTATTCATTTTAATCAAGTTGTCTTTAGTTTTGATCCAATGGAAAATCCTAGCACCTTTATATGGGTCCAAGTCATGCAGAATGATACCCAATTTTTTAGGCACAAATTTATAGCCTCTAAAATAGATGTTACTAATAAGATTAGCATTAAACAGAGCATGAATTTTTTTTCTTTAGTTCTAGCCAGATTCCTTTTATGGCTCATAGGAGTGCCACAATATTTAGCATCATTTATATCCATCCAGATGAACCAGAAGGGTAATCACAATTAAAACTTTTATATGACCTTTCACAATTTTTTTGAAACAAACTTCAAGAAGTTGATATAAAGAAAGAGAACCATGAAGATAGTTTGTATTAAATAAATCATCATACTAAAGCCATAATTTAGAAGCAATAGCACCATTGACAAAAACATGATTTATATTTTCAATATGAAAGCAATAATAGCATTTTGATGGTAAATAAAACCTAGTCTAGAGCAAAGAGTCCACTGGAATAAAGTTATTCAAAATACTGAATAGGAAATGGGAATGATATTGTTCCAAACTTTAATAAAATTATGAACCTCTTTAAGAATAAAATCACCAATATAACAAAGGTTAAAAAGAATTTGATTAGGTCTGTTAGAAGAAATGGGGATATTTCTAAAATTGTCAAATAGAAATAGGGATATAATTCTCAAGTTTACTTTCATTCCAATTATTATTAAGCCAAAAATAGTTAACTTTGATAATGAAGTATATTGGGTAGATAAAAGGGTGTCAATGGAGCTATTGCTAGTCCAATTATCTTGCGAAAAGAAAGAAGTACATGAATGAATACCCCAATATATTAAATATTGGACAACCCATTTAATGGAGCAAAGCCTTTTCCAAACTAGAGAGTCACCAACTTTATAGGCACAAATAAGAGGGTGTTGACCTTGGCAATATTTTTCCATCATAAAATTAGCCCTAAGGCCATCATTCTTTCTAAAATTCTACCAGCTTATGAGAGAAAGCGATGACAGCTTCATGAATAGGTTTGCAACCTAGAGCACCTTCACCCAAAGGACCACAACATTTATGCCAAGATGTCCAATGCATTCTTTTGGAAGAGTTATTGGAGCCCCAAAAAAATTTTATTAAGCAAGTGATCAATTCTGATGAGAGTAGCATTAGTGGGGATAATAGTTTGAATCAAATAAAAAGGCATTGAATTGAGAGTTCTTTTAAGAATGGTGATCCTGCCACCAAAGGAAAGTAAATAAAATTCCCAAATGGAAATTTTATTTAAAATTTTTTTAATTAACTCGTCAAAGAGATGGGATCATTTTGGGCCTTTAAAGAGAGGAGCACCAAAGTACTTTAGAGGTAAGTGTTGATGCTTAAAATTAGTGATATGCAGGATTTGATTGATTTAATTATTGGAGATATGAGAGGAAGTGATAAAACAACTTTTTTTATCATTGATAGAAAGGCCACTTTCTCTACTAAATTTATTTAGAAAATACTTGAGATGCTTGATATGATGAATAGAAGCATTGTAAAAGATAATGAAATCATCTGCAAAGCTTAAATGGGAAATAGGAAGACCACCAAGAGTTTTGTGGTACATACTAGGATTGTTAAAGAATAAATCATTGATGCTCTAAGATAAGTACTCAACAACAATAATAAACAAAAGAAAAGATAATGATTTGTATTGCCATGTGAAGAGGGAAAGAAACCCAATTTTATTAAGAAAATTGAAAACTGTATTAATATTAATACAATTTTAATAAGAAAATAAATTATCAAAACCTAAATAAATTTAGAATTGGAAAAAAGAAAAGTAAGAAATAAAGATCAAAAAGATTTTGGTAATATCAACTTGAAAAGAAGTACACCTTATAATATTAGATTTAAGGAATTAATATCAAGGATTACCATTAAAAAATCAACCACTCAATCAAATCATTTTTAAAATAATTTTTTGAAAGGACTAATTTTTTTATAATTTTAAATCAATTCATTGAAAAAAAAAATCATCATTAAAATACAATTTATATTATCTTCTTATTATAGAATATATACCATAAAATATTTAAAAGTATTACCATAAAAATCAAACACCCCAATCAAATCATTTTAATTTTGTAATTAAAAAGATCTTTTTAAAAATTAATATAAATCTGTGCTTACAAGTAATCTTTTCACATAAGTTCTCTTAAAATTTTTTATCTTTTCATCACCAAGTCCCTAATCTTATAAGGATCGACAATAGAGACTTCAAGATCACAAACCAATTTTTTCCATATCTTAAAATATTAGCAAAAAGTTTTTTAAAATAATGCTTGTTCCACCAACCCAAATTTTGTATAAGTCTTTTAAGTTTAAACCAAAGTCTATTCATCCCCATATTCGAATTATCAGGATGTAAAGGGGCTTTCCAATTATTAGCCACAACATCAAAGAAATCAATATACTGAATCCACATGTTCTGAAATCTAAAAGGAGAGGATTTATGTAATTTATTAGAAGTATCTTTAATAGAAACTAGAAGAAGAGCATGTTCAGACAAGGTTCTGCTTAAATCATTAACAGAAGTAATAGGCCATTGAGTAATCCAATGAGTATTAAAAAGAAACCAGTCCAACCTTTGCCAAAGTCTTGAATTTTTCCAAGTATAATTAGAACCCTTAAAGTGAATTTCAATCAAATTACAATCAAGGATCATATTGGAAAAATCTTCCATGGAATGAATATTGGGAGAGCAGCCACCACTTCGTTTAGAAGAGAATAAAATAGTGTTGAAATCACCACCCATAAACAAAGGTTTGTTGACCGAGGTAGCAAAATTTCTCAAATTATCCCAAAGATGATTTCTACCAGATCTATAACAAGATGCATAAACAAAAGAGAGCAAAATACAATAGTCACCATAAGATATTTGAGCATTGACAACTTGTTGAAAATAATCAATAAGAGAAACCTCATGAAATTATCCAAAAACACCAAATCTTATTACTAATATTAGAGAAAAATTTATTGAAGCTGATCATTCTAGCAACATGGTTAATTTTATTAGCATGAATAAGAGGCTCCAGAATAATAATTAAATAAATATCATGAATGCGACAAAGATTTCTAATACAATTATGAATAGAGAGGGTACTGATCCCTCTAACATTCTAAACAAGAAAATTTAACATAAGTAAAATAAAGTGGGGTTAAGCAAAGGTTAATTAAGAGAGGAGTGAGAGGGTGCAAGAGATCTAGTGTTTTTGGACAATTTGGGAGAGTAATTTTTAATACCATTTTTTCTTTTTAGCATGATAAGTTTGAAAACCATTTTCTTTTCCTCTAGAGTCATCATCCGAGTAAGATTTTGTAACATTGCTCATAAATTTAGGAGAATTCTCCAAGTGTTTGGATGGGAGCTCACCCTCTTCCAAATCCATATTAAGTTGAATAGTAGGATTAACATGAATATCAAGATTAGAAATGAGAGACATTGATGATTTAGAACCATTTAAAGCACAAGTAGTTAAATCCGGATCAAAAATTATTTTAAGCATGCTCAACATCATTTAAATCCTCATTAAATCCTTCATTTTCATCAATGTAGGAATAGAATCAGAGGAAATAGAATCATCTTCTAATAACTTTAAAAATTTATTATTCTTCACATTAGAAATATTTAAATTCAAAGGAGAAAAAAGAGGTAAATCATCCTTCCCATTTTGAAAATCAATTGAATCTATATCAACAGTAGGAGCAAAAACTTGTTCAATAGGATTAACCTCGATATCCATGGAATCAACCTCAATAATAGCCTTCATACCATTTTAGATCCGGTTAATTTCAACATAAGTAGGGACCAATGGGTAGGAACAACATTCTCTTTACGAGGATTTTATTTTTTTAAGTGGGTATGGAGAATATAACATTCTGAATTATCATGACCAAGAATTTTACAGTGGGAACAAAAAATCAGAAGGTTCTCCAATTCAACCTTTTGAATAACCATATTTTTCAGAGCCAATCAAAACGTCCTTAGGGTATTTTTTTAGTCATGTCTAATTCCACGAGGATTTGACCCATAGAAGGGTGAGATTGCTCAACAGTCATGTGGTCGAGTTGCAAAGGTTGACCAAATAAAGCCCCGATAGCAAAAAGCACATGATGGGTAACAAAATGAATGCGCATTTTAGGAAGAGATAACCCCACAAGAATAATAGGAGATTCTTCCTTAATGCAAATAGGGGTGACCACTTCAACAAATGTATTTGACAAATAAAGATGAAATAAGAAGAACGTAAAAAACACATGAATAATCTAGATCATTAGAAAGTGAATAAGAATATTCTGCAGGTCAATAAGACCAATCGAGAAAGCACCTGTAAGCTTCAGATTATGGAAAAAAGTGGATCTTATCCAAATTTGGATGATGCGAAAAAATTTTATCAATAAGAGAAAATTCAAATTATTTTGCCAACTTTTCAACATCCACATGAAAGAACCTCTAAAAATGTCAAAATGAGATCAACCAAATTAATAGAGGGAGAAGGCTTACTAGAGAGCACTTCCTTAAAAGATTTAGTAGAAGAAGCAACGTTAGGGTTGCCAAGCCCCAAAGTGTCGGATGCCCTAGCCGAAGCATCCATAATTTGAGGTGGAGCCCAAGGAATAGAACTTACCATAGCCATGATCAATGATGAAGAATCATGCAAATATCAGATGCCATTCAAGCCTTTGAATTCAATTGAAACCAAGGCCAAAGCCACATAAATCCTTAGTCAGGGATGCGCCACTAATAGGGATTCAAAAATTGCTAGAGAACGAGAGAATGCTCAGAGGGTGGAGGGGGGGGGGGGATGGGGTTTGGGTTTAGGGTTTAGGGAATTTGTGGTTTATGGTTTAGGGTTTTTTTGGCTTAGTTTAGTAAGTTTAGGGTTTAGAGTTTGCTTTTAGGTTAGTTTTAGGTTTAGGATTTGGGTTTTTTTTTTTAATTAAATAAACTCACAAGTTTATGTTTATTTAGTTAATTTTATTTATTTTAGGTTTATTTATTTTACTTTAGGTTTTTTATTTTAGTTTATGTTTTACATTTAGGTTTTGGTTTAGGTTTACTTTTTAGTTTAGTTTTATTTTTATTTTTACATTTAGCTTTAGGTTTTATTTTTTATTTTTAGGTTTAGGTTTAGGTTTTTATTTTATTTTTTAAGGTTTAAGTATTATGTTTTTATTTTAGTTTTATTTTTTGGTTTTATTTTTTAGTTTAAATTTAGGTTTATTTTTATTTTATTTTATTTTATTTAGTTTTGGTTTAGGTTTAGGTTTTAGTTTAGTTTATTTTAGTTTAGGTTTAAGTTTATTTTATTTTATTTTAGTTTTTACATTTTAATTTAGGGTTTTTATTTTATATTTATTTTGGTTTATTTTAGGTTAGGTTTTATTTGGTTATTATATTTTATTTTAGGTTTATTTTATTTTATTTTATTTTAGTTTTATTTTATTTAGGTTTTTATTTTTTTAGTTTAGTTTAGGTTTTTTATTTATTTTATCTTAGTTTAGTTTTATTTTTTATTTTATTTTGTTTTAAGTTTAGGTTTAGATGTTAATTTTAGGTTTTAGTTTATGTTTTTTATTTTATTTTATTATTTTATTTTATTTGGTTTGATTTTAATTTATTTTTAAGTTTTATTTATTTAGGTTTAGTTTTTTTAGATTTTTAGGTTTAGGGTTTTGGCTTTAGGGGTTTAGGTTTAGTTTTAGGTTTAGTTAGGGTTTTAGGGTTTAGGGTTTAGGGTTTAGGGTTTAGTGTTTAGGTTTTAGTTTAGGGTTCAGGTTTTAGTTTAGGGTTTTGGGTTTTTTTTTTTGACAAAGAACAAATTTAGATTCAACATTTCTTCTTTTTGATTTCATGCCAAGTAACACACCAAGATTTCTAGGACAGAAGTGATGAATTAGATAAAAAATTAGTATGCGTAGAGCAAATCAAAAACCCTAGATAACTAAAACCATCTATACTATAAAGACATAATTCCATAAGCGGTAGATTGAATCAACCATTATACCATTTAGGCTGAGGACGTCCTTTGGCCCTCTCTAAAGCTCCCAAGATTTAGGATTTGAGGTTATTATTTCACCTCAAGCTATAAGCATAAGTCCTCACCTCTTAGTATTTCCACAACCTTGTGTTGTGAGATTATAAGTCCTAGCTTTCTAATAAAATTCTGATTCAAACATATAATTCTCTTCAACTTCAAACATATAAAGTAAAACCATAGGATAGATTAGAATGCTTACTAGGTTTTCTAGTAACATGGGTTTGCCTTATTCATCTCCCTTTGGCTTCGATAATAAGTCTCTCCTTTTTGATCTATCCCGATTGATTTTTCAAACATAGCCAATTTATTGATAGTCCTATCATTGAAATCTTTGGAGATAATAATTGCCTACTTTAATCGAGAGTATTCCTAAGAAACTCACCTTCCTTAGGATGTAATTAACTATAGGGGCCTGCCCCCATATGGAACATTACAACCCAACTATGACCTCCACCTCCATATCCCCCACCACCACTGTGATAACCGTCACTTTCACCTTCACCCCCACCTCCAGATTTAGACTAAGCTTAGTTGACAGTGATGTTCATGCCGTTAAGGTTCTGCCCATTCTTAGGGTTTGGGTTTATTAGGTTTTAGGATTTAGGTTTATTTTAAATTTTTTTAGCTTTGCTTTAGGTTTAGGGTTTAGGTTTAGTGGTTTAGGTTTGTAGGGTTTAGTTTTAGGGTTCGCTTAGGGTTTAGGGTTTAGGGTTAGACTTTATGGTTTAGGGTTTAGGGTTTTTTTAGGGTGTATGATTTAGGGTTTAGGGTTTAGGGTTGTAGTTTTAAGGTTTAGGGTTTAGGGTTTAGAATTAAGAATTTAAGGTTTTATTTTTTAAATTAAGTAAACCAGTAGGTTATAATTTATTTAGAATATTTAGTTTATTTTTTATTTAATTTAGTTTACTTTATTTTTTATTTTTATTTAGGTTTATTTTTTTTATTTTATTTATTTATTTTATTTATTTTATTTTAGTTTATTTTATTTAGTTTATTTTTAGGTTTAGGTTTTTAGGTTTATTTTTAGTTGAGTTTTATTTTTATTTTATTTCTAGGTTTATTTTTTTTTTTTTATTTTAGTTTAGTTTTTATTGTATGTTTTAGGTTTAGGTTTTAGGATTTTATTTTAGGTTTATTTTTAGGTTTTCTTATTTAGTTTAAGCTTAGGTTTATTTTTAGTTTATTTTATTTTCTTTAGTTTAGGATTAGGTCTAGGTTTAGTTTATTTTAGGTTTAGGTTTATTTAGTTATTTAGGTTTATTTTATTTTGTTTATTTTATTTTTTATTTTAGTTTTATTTTAATTTAGTGTTTTAGTTTTATTTTTTATTTATTTTTAGGTTTATTTTTTATATTTAGGTTTATATTTACTTTTATTTTATAATATTTTAGGTTTATTTATTTTTTTTTTATTTAATTTTATTTTTTATTTAGTTTTTATTCTTACTTTTTTTTTCATTATTTTTTAGTTTAGTTTAGGTTTTATTTATTTTATTTTGTTCTTTTTTTTATTTTTTTTATTCTATTTATTTAGGTTTAGTTTAGCTTTTTATTTTATTTTATTTTTTTGATTTTATTTAGGTTTTTAGTATTTTCATTTTATTTTAGGTTTTATATAGTTTATGACTAAGTTTTTTTTTTTAGTTTTTATGGTTTAAGGGTTTAGGGAGTTTTTTTTAAAAAAAGATTAAGTAAACCAAGAGGTTTAGAGTTTAGGGTCTAGAGTTTAGGTTTAGTATTTTAGGGTTTTTATTTTCTTTTAAAATTAAGTAAACAAGTAGGTTTATGTTTATTTAGTTTATTTTTTATTTATTTTAGTTTATTTTATTTTTTATTTTTATTTGTGTGTATTTTTATTTTAATTCAATTTACTTTGTTTATTTTTGGTTTATTTATTTAAGTTCATTTTTTTGGTCAAGGTTAAGATTTATGTTTATTTTTTAGTTTACTTTTATTTTTTATTTTATTTTTTAGGTCTTAAGTTTTATTTTTTATAATTAGGTTTAGCTTTAAGTTTTAATTTTATTTTTTTATGTTTAGGTTTAGGTTTTTATTTTAGGTATATTTTTAGGTTTTATTTTCAGCTTAGTTTTAGGTTTATTTTTGTTTATTTTATTTAATTTAGTTTATGGTATAAGTTTAGTTTATTTTAGGTTTAGGTTTAGTTTTATTTATTTTAGTTTAGTTTATTTTAGTTTAGGTTTAGGTTTATTTTATCTTTATTTTTTTTTAGGTTTTTTTTTGGGTTTAGGTTTTATTTTTTGGTTATTTTTGGTTTATTTTTTAGGTTTAGGTTTTATTTAGTTATTATTTTATTTTATTTTAGGTTTATTTTATATTTATTTTATGTTTAGTTTTTATTATATTTAGGTTTTTAATTTTTATGTTTATTTTATTTTTAGTTTAGTTTTGGTTTTTATTTATTTTATTTTATTTTAATTTAAATTTTTGATTTTATTTTATTCTTAGGTTTCAATTTAGGTTTAGGTTTAGGTTTAGATTTTAGTTTAAGTTTTTATTTTATTTTATTTTTAATTTAATTTAGTTTTAAGTTTATTTATTTATTTTATTTTTAGGTTTTATTTAGTTTAGGTTTAGGTTTTTAGGTGTTTAGGGTTTAAGGTTTTGGATTTATGGTTTATGGTTTAGGATTTAAGGTTTGGGGTTTAGGGTTTAGGGTTTAGGGTTAGTTTTAGGGTTTAGGGTTTAGACTTAGGGTTTTTTTATTTTAATTTTTAATTAATTAAACTAGTAAGTTTAGGTTTATTTAACTTATTTAGTTTATTTTATTATTTATTTTCTGTTGGTTTATTTTTATTTTTATTTAGTTTAGTTTATTTATTTTAGGTTTGTTTATTTTAGTTTAGGTTTTTTATTTTAGTTTAGTTTTTATGTTTAGGTTAGGTTTAGTTTATTTTAATTTAGTTTTATTTTTTTTTTATGTTTTAGGAATAAGTTTTATTTTTTATTTTAGGTTTAGGTTTAGGTTTTATTTTATTTTAGGCTTAGGTTTTAGGTTTTATTTTAGGTTTATTTTTACATTTTATTTTAAGTTTAGGTTTATTTTAGTTGATTTTATTTTATTTAGTTTAGAGTTTAGGTTAAGGTTTATTTATTTTAGTTTAGGTTTATGAAGTTTTTTTAGTTTAGGGTTTCAATTTTATTTTTATCTTCTTTAGTTTTATTTTTGATTTATTTTTTAAGTTTAGGCTTTATTTATTTTTTCTTATTTTATTGTAAGTTTAGTTTTATTTACAGGTTTTTATTTTAGTTTAGTTTTATTTATTTATTTTATTTTATTAGTTTTATTTTATTTTTTAGTCAGTTTAGGTGGGTTTTAGAGTTAGGTTTACTTTAGGTTTAGGTTTAGGTAGGTTGAGGAGGTTATAGTTTATGGTTTAGGGTGTGGTTTAGGATTTAAGGATTTAGGGTGTGGTTTAGGATTTAATGCTTAGGTTTAGGTTTAGGTTTAGTTTAGGTTTAGGGTTTAATGTTTAGGGTTTAGGGTTTAGGGTTTTAGTTTAGGTTTAGGTTTAGTAGGGTTTAGGTTTTAGTTTTTTTTTTAACAGAGAAGAAATTCAGATTTAACATTTCTGATTTTTGATTTCATCAACCAAGTAACACACCAAGTTTTCTAAGACACAAGTGATGACATAGATAAAAAATGAGAATGCATATCCACCAGCACCTCCAGATCTCCCAACACTACTCCTCCCGCCTCCATAACCACTTCTTTGACCACCACCTCCATATCCACCAGAACCTCCAGATCCCCCACCACCACTGCGATAATCGTCGCCTCTGACATTGCCTCCTCCGCTAGATCTAGACTGAGCCTAGTTCACAGTGATGTTCCTATCGTCAAGGTTATGCCCATTTTCAGGGTTTATGTTTAGGTTTAGGTTTATTAGGTTTAAGGCTTCAGTTTATTTTTTAATCTTTTTAGTTACTTAAGGTTTAGGTTTAGGGTTTGGTGTTTAGGGTTTAGAGTTTAGGGTTTAGGGTTTAGGGTTTAGGGTTTAGTGTTTAGGGTTTAGGGTTTAGGGTTTAGGGATTACAGTTTTAGGATTTATGTTGTTAGGGTTTAGGGTTTAGGGTTAAGGTTTAGGTTTTAGGGTTTAGGGTTTAGGGTTTAGGATTTAGGGTTTAGGGTTTAGGGTTTATAGTTTAGGGGTTTTTTTAAATAAAAAAATTAAGTAAACTAGTAGGTTTAAATCTATTTAGTTTATTTTATATTTTTCTTTAGGTTTATTTTTTATTTTTATTTAGTTTAGTTTATTTATTTTATTTTAGGTTTTTTATTTTAGTTTGTTTTAGGGTTTGGTTTAGGTTTATGTTTATTTTTAGTCTATTATTATTTTATTTTTTTACGTTCAAGTTTTAATTTTTATTTTTAGGTTGAGGTTTAGGTTTTTATTTTATTTTTTTAGGTTTTGGTTTTAGGTTTATATTTTTGGTTTATTTTTAGGTTTTATTTTTAGTTTAATTTTAGGTTTATTTTTAGTTTATCTTATTTTATTTTATTAAGGATTTAGGATTAGTTTATTTTAGTTTTAGGATTACGTTTTATTTATTTTAGTTTAGTTTATTTTAGTTTAGGTTTAGGTTTATTTTATTTTGTTTATTTTAAGTTTACGTTTCATTTTTTTTAGTTTACGGTTCAGGTTTTTTTTATTTATTTTTATGTTTCATTTTTTAGTTAGTTTTATTTTATTTTATTTTAGGTTTATTTTATTTTTATTTTACCTTTATTTTTTAATTTATTTAGGTTTTTTATTTTTAGGTTTATTTTTTTAGTTTAATTTAGGTTATTATTTATTTTATTTTAATTTATTTTTTATTTTTTATATTATTTTATTTTTAGATTTAAGTTTAGGTTTTAGTTTAAGTTTTTATTTTATTTTATTTTTTTATTTTATTTAGGTTTAGGTTTTTTATTTATTTTGTTTTTAGGTTTTATTTAGTTTAGGTTTAGGTTTAGAGTTGAGGGTTTTGAATTTAGGGTTTTGGGTTTATGGTTAGGGTTTTTTTATATTTTATATTTTTATATTTTTTTAAATTAAGTAAACCAAAAGGTTTAGGTATATTTAGTTTATTTTTTATTTATTTTATTTTATTTTATTTTTTTATTTTTATTAAAGTTTATTTTTATTTTGACTTTTATTTAGGTTTTTATTTAGTTTTTATTTTAGTTTAATTTAGGTTTACTTTATTTTTATTTACGATTTAGTTTTTATTTTATTTAGGTTTTTTATTTTTTAGTTTAGTTTAGGTTTTATTTATTTTATTTTATTTTGGTTTTTATTTTTATTTTATTTCCTTTTAAGTTTAGGTTTTAATTAATTTTTTTATTTTATTTTATTTATTTATTTTATTTTGGTTTATGTTTTTTTATTTATATTATTTTTAGGTTTTATTTAGTTTAGGTTTACATTGTAAGCTTTGTAGGGTTTGGGTTAGGGTTTTGGGTTTTGGGTTTAGGGTTTGGGGTTTAGGTTTTAAGGTTTAAGGTTTAGGCTTTAGGGTTTAGTGTTTAGGGTTTAAGTTTTAGGTTCAATGGCTCATCAAAAACCAACTAAAAAAACCAAGCCAAGAAAATTATAATCTGAGATAAGGTAATCCAGGGTTATCCAGATTGACCAAACCCCTTAATAGTTTAGGCAAATTTTGATTGCCAAATAATGTGAAATCAGTTAAGTTGGCACCTAAAGTAGCCAAGAAATCAGCACAAGCATTACCTTCACAAAGGATATGAGAAATTTTATAACAAACTTGAGAAAGTAGATTTTTAGTATGATTGAGAAGATAAAATAAATCAACATTTCCTATTCTATTAGAATTTAACATGTCAAGAAGCAAGAGCACATCAACTTCAATCCAGATGTTGAGGAAACCTTTATTCAAACAAATTTCAATATCATTATTGACAGGCATAAGCTCAGTATAGATAATAGAGTAGGCTTTGAGAGGATACACAAAAGCACAAATGACAGCACCTTTAGAATCCCTAAGAATACCAATACAACCATATTTATTAGAAGCAATAGAACCAACATTATTCACTTTAATCAAATTTTCTTTGGGTGTGATCCAATGGATAATCCAAGCTCTTTTGTAAGAGTGAACATCAAATGAATGACCCAATTTTAGCCACAAATTTACCTAAAAATGAATGTTACTAATAAGATATGTATTAAATAGAGCATGAATTTTTTCTTTGGTTCTAGCCAAGATCCTTTTATGGCTCATAGGATTACCATGATATTTAGCATCATATTTGTCCATCCAGATGCACCAGATAAAGGTAATTTCAACTAGAACTTTGATATGACCTTTCACAATTTTTTGGAAGCATACTTCAAGAAGTTGATATATGGAAAGAGAGCCATGAACATAGTTCGTATTAAATAAATCATCATACCATAACCATAATTTAGAAGCAATAACACCATTGACAAAAACATGATTAGCATTTTCAATATGAAAGCAACAATAGCACTTTGAAGGCAAATAAAACCCTTTATTCTAGAGCAAAGAGTCCATAAGAATAAAGTTATTCAAAATCTTCCCAAGTTAAAACTGAATAAGAAATGGGAATGATATTATTCCAAAGTTTAATGAAAACATTAGAGTAGTTTTTCTTATCTCTAATACAAGTCCAAACCTCTTTAAGAACAAAATCACCATTGTAAGAAAGCTTAAAGAGAATTTGGTTAGGTTTGTTAGAGAAAATAGGGATATTTGTAAAGTTATCTAAAAGAGAAATAGGAATATAATTCTCAAGTTTGTTCTCATTCCAAGTGTTATTATGCCAGAAAGAGTTAACTTTGATAGGCAAGAGTGGGTAACTAAAAAGGAGTCAATAGAGCCATTGACAATCTAATTATCTTGCTAAAAGAAAGAAGAACCCGAATGAATACCCCAAGATATTAAGGGTTCAACAACCTATTTAATGGAGCAAAACCTTTTCCAAACCAAAAAGTCACCAACTTTATAAGCACAGATAAGAGGGTGTTTACCATGGAAAAACATTTTCATCATAAAATTAGCCCAAAAGCTATCATTCTTTCTAAAATTCCACCAGAGCTTATGAGAGAAGGCAGTAATAGCTTCACGAATCAATTTGTAACTAAGACCACCTTCACCCAAGGGACCACAGAAGTTATGCTAGGAAGTCCAATACATTCTTTTAGTAGAATTATTGGATCTCCAAAATAATTTATTAAGCAAGAGAATCAATTCTGATAAGAGTAGCATTAGTGGGGATAATAGTTTGAATCAAATAATAAGGCATTGAATTGAGAGTGCTTTAAGAATAGTGAGCTTGTCACCAAAGGAAAGTAAATGAAATTCCCAAATATAAATTTTATATAAATTTTTTTGAATTAACTCATCCAAAAAATGGGATCATTTTGGATCTTTAAAAAGAGGAGTGCTCAAGTACTTAGGAGGAAGGTGTTGATGTTTAAAGTTAGTGATATGCAAGATTTGATTAATTTTATTATTGGAGATGGTTGATGAAGTAATAAAACAACTTTTCTTATCATTAATAGATAGACTACTTTCTCTACCAAATTTATTTAAAAAAATCTTGAGATTCTTGATATGATGAATAGAAGCATTGCAAAAAATAATGAAATCATCTACAAAGCTTAAATGAGAAACATGAAGACCACCAAGAGTTCTATAATATATACTAGGATTGTTTAAGAATAGATCATTGATGCTCTTAGATAAGTACTCAACAATAATAATAAATAAGGAAGGAGATAAAGGATCCCCTAGTCTTAGGCCATGGAAAGAAGGAAAGAAACCCAAGGCTTCCCCATTAAGCAAAATAGAAAACCAAACATTATTAATATAATTTTTAATAAGAAAGATAAATTTATCATAAAACCTAAAAAATTTAGAATATAGATAAGGAAATCATAGGAGATATTGTCAAAAGCTTTGGTAATATCAAATTTGAACATAATGTTGCAACCTCTAGTCTTAGCATCTAAATCATGAATTAATTGGTGAGCAAGAAGAATATTATCAGAAATAGATATACCTCTAACAAAACTAGTTTGGTTTAGAGAGATAATCATATGAAGTAAAGGACTGAGCTTGTTATTTAGAATTTTGAAAATCAACTTATTGAAGAAGGTGCAAAGAATAATAGGTCTAAAATCACTCCAATAGTTTGGATCATCTTTCTTAGGTATGAGAATAATAGAAGTGCTAGAAAAATATCTAGGAAAAGGATTACCATTAAAAAATCAATCACCTCAACCAAATTATTTTAATAATATACTAGCATTTTGAAAAAATTGTAGTGAAACCCTCAACTAGCAATAATCTATGTTCATGCTATTAAGAACTTTAAAATTTTCCTCTTCATTGTACAATAGTAAGCAAATCATTATCATTATTGGTTATAATAGAAGGAATTAAGTGTGATTTAGAAATAGCTTCATAAGAGAAACTCTTATTAAGCATATTTTTAAATTAATTAATGGTGAAATCCTTAATATTATTATTCTTCATAATCCATTCTCCATTGTCATCTTTAATTTTTTGAATATTATTTAAAGCTCTCTTTTTATTAACTAAAGCATGGAAATATCTAGTATTTCTATCACCACCCACAATATGTTTGCTAGTAGCTTTGTAGCGCTAAAGTGTCTTTCATATTTTGAAAATAAACAAGTTTACCTTTCACCTCAGTCAAGTCCTTAATCTTAGTAGGATCAGACATAACAGAGACTTCAAGATCACAAACCATTTCTTTGATATTAGAAAAACATTTTTAAAATAATGATGTTCCACAAACCCATTTTATTTAAGTCTTTTAAGCTTAAAAAAATCTATTCATCCCCATAATCAATTGTGTGGGATGTTTCCAAATTGTTAGCCACAACATTAAAGAAATCAATTTGCTGAACCCACATGTTCTGAAATAAAAATGAGAGAAATTTTTTAATCTATTAGAGTTATCTTTAATAGAAAAAAAATGAGGATCATGATATGATAAGGTTCTATTTAAATTATCGATAGAAGTAATAGGCCATTATGTAATCCAATGAGTATTAAAAAGAATTCGGTCTAACCTTTGCCAAAGTCTAGAGTTTTGCCAAGTTTGAACCCTTAAAGCCAATATCAATCAAATTGCAATCAAGGATCATAATGGAAAATTCTTCCATGGAATGAATATTAAGAGAGCAACCGCCACTTCATTTAGAAGAGAATAAAATAGTGTTGAAATCCCCACCAACAAACCAAGGTTTATTGACAAAGGTAGCAAAATTCCTCAAATTTTCCCAAAAAAGATTTCTACCAGATCTACTTCAAGATGCATAAAAAAAAGAGCCCAAAACACAATAGTCACCATAAGATATTTGAGCAATGACAACTTGTTGAAAATCATTAAGAATAGAAACCTCCACAAAATTATTCCAAAAAAATAAAATTTTACTACTAACATCAGAGAAACATTTATTGAAATCTATCATTCTGACAACATGGTTAATTTTGTTTGCATGAATAAGAGGCTACAAAATAATAAGTAAACAAATATTATGAATACGACAAAGTTTCTAATATGGTTATGAATAGATAGGGTATCAATCCATCTATCATTCCAAATAAGAAAATTAAACATAAGGAAATAAAAAAGGGGTTAAGAAAAGATTAATTAAGAGAGGAGAGGGAGGTCACAGTAGATCTAGTGGTTTTAGACAATTTGGGAGGGATTTAACATATTTTTTTATTTTTAGCATGATAAGTTTGAAAACCATTTCCTTTTCCCATATAATCATTATCAATGAAGGATTTAGCAGCATTAGTCATAGATTTAATAGAAGTCTTCTGTATAGAAGTGAGTTCTCCTTCTTCCAAGTTATTAGAATTTATTAAAGTAAAATGAGCATCGGGTATAGCAAGTGAGGGATCTGAAATAGATTTATTATGAAGGCAAGTGTGAACATCCAACCCTTCTTCTTCAATACCCAAATTATTTGATAAAACCAAATATTTTTGAGAATTTAAATCATCCTTAACTAAAGTAAAGTCAAGTTTTTCAAACTAAATATCATGAGAAACCAAAGCCATATTCTGCCTTGAATTTGAATGATGCATAACATTGATATCCTCATTAATATTTTCAATTAAAGCATCATTTTCATTAGTCAAAACCTGTAAGGATGCGAGGATCGACTTAAAGGAAAAAAGAATCATCTCCAAAAGTTTAGATAAATTATTATTTTCCACATTAGAAACCTTCAATTACATAGAAGAAATAAGAGGTAAAATAGCCTTATTAGAAACATTTAATGAATCCTTTTTTTCTGAATTAACTTTTTGATATTTAACAGTGGTCAGCCTAGGGTTAGGAATAATAGTTTCCTTAACAAGAATTTTCTTTTTTAGGTGAGGATGCAAAATGAAACATTCAAAATTATCATGCTCGTGGATTTTACAATGTGAACAAAAGATAGGAAAATTTTTAAAAATAACTTTCTGCATATAATTGTAATTTTAATATATGAACTAGATTTCTTTGGGGTGCTTCTTGGTAATTTCCAATTCAATAAGGATTCTAGCAAGAGAAGGTCAATATTTTGTAACTGTTTCCTAATCAATTTGCAATGGCTAACCAAATAAAGCATCCACAATAAAAAGGAATTCATGATTAATGAAATGTATTTACATATTGGGGAGAGAAATCCAAACCAGAATGATTAGGGATTCCTCCCTGATATCAAATAGTGGAGTCCATTTCAGCAACCTCATTTGAAAATTGAAAATAAAATAAGAATGATGAGTAAAGACACATGAGTAATCCAAATCATTTATTAACTAAATAAAAATGTGAGGATCAATTAAACCAATCATAAAAGCACTCAAAAGTTTCATACTATGAAAGAAACATTGAATGTTTTCCAGATTCGCCTATGAAGAGTAAACTTTCCAATCAAAGTGAATTTAAATGGCTTAGCAAGCATTTCCACAATCAGATCAGAGCACATAACCACAGGCATGCCTTGAAAAGAAGTCAAACTAAGTTTTAGGGACTCACATGAATAGCTATCCTTACCAGTAAAGATGTCTTTGAATGATTTTGAAGAAGCCAAAGCCAAGGTAGTTCATGCCCTAGTAGGATCCATTGGATCCTTTAGTATCCCCCACATAATCATCAGGGAAGATGCCAAGCCTTGGCGTCACTCCAAGTAAAACATGAAAGCGGTTAACGGCCATCGATTCTAGAAGGAATCTAGTGAGAATCAATCTAAACAGCCATAAGCAGTGACCAGAAAGCAAAAAATGAGAGGGAAAAGGGGAATCACCAAAGCATGAGGTCGAGGGCTTGAGCAGTGGGTGGGTTTTATGATGTGTACAAAGGGCAGGGATGTAGTCATTGCAAACTAATGACTCATGCTTACTAGAAATTTAGGTTTAGGTTTAGATTTATTAGGTTTTAGGGTTTATGTTTAATTTTTAATTTATTTATTTACTTTACGTTCAGATTTAGGGTTTGGGGTTTAGGGTTTGGGTTTATGGTTTAGGTTTAGGATTAAGGTTTAGGGTTTAGGGTTTTAGGTTTATGCATTTAGGGTTGTGGTTTAAGGACTTTAGGGTTTAGGTTTATGGTTTTTTAGGTTTTAGGCTTTAGGGTTTAGGGTTTAGGATTTAAGGTTTAGGGTTCTTTTTTTTAAATTAAGTAAATCGATAGGTTTAGGTTTATTTAGTTTATTTAATTTAGTTAGTTTATTTTTTATTTATTTTAGTTTATTTTCTTTCTATTATTTATTTATTTTTTTTTTATTTAGTTTTGTTTATTTATTTTAGGTTTATTTTTATTTTAGTTTTATTTTATTTTTATTTTCATTTAGTTTTATTATTTAGGTTTTTATTTTTAGGTTTATTTTATTTTTTTAGTTTAGTTTAGTTTTTATTTATTTTATTTTATTTTTTATTTATGTTTTTTTTATTTATTTTATTTAAATTTTATTTAGTTTAGGTTTAGTTTTTTAGTTTTGGTAAGGGTTTATGGTTTAGGTGGGGGGTAGGGTTTAGGGTTGGGTTAGTTGATCAGGTTTGGTAGGGTTTAGTTTAGGGTTTTTATTTTTATTTTTTTGTGGTCTGAGTTTTAAGTTTTAGGTTTAGGGTTCAAGTTTTAATTTAGGGTTTTTAGTTTTTAGTTTTTTTTAACATTTCTTCTTTTAGGGTTTTTGGTTTATTTTATGCATGCTCATTATGGTTTAATGTTTAGTGTTTTTGGGTTTAGTGTTTATGGTTTAGGGTTTAGGGTTAGGGTTAGGGTTTTATTTAGTTATTTATTTTTTTTATTTACGATAAAGTAGGGATTTTATGGTTTTAGAGTTTAGGTTAAGGTTAAGGTTTAGGTTTTATTTTTTTATGGTTTAGGTTTTAGTGGTTAGGGTTTTTTTTTTGGGTTTATGGTTTAGGGTTTTAGGGTTTAGAGTTTAGTGTTTAGGTCTTAGGGTTTAGGGTTTAGATTTTTAAGGTTTAGCATTTAGGGTTTAGGGTTTTGGGTTTTGGGGTTTAGGGTATAGGGTTTAAGGTTTAGGGTTTAGGTTTCAGGTGTAGGGTTTGGGTTTTAGTTTAGGGTTTAGTGTTTTTGTTTTTTCTTTTTTTAAACATGGAACAAATTTAGATTCAACATTTCTTTTTTCATCATCAAGTAACACCAAGTTTTCTAGGACATGATGCCATAGATCAAAAAATGAGACATAGAAAATAGAAAACCCTAGAAAATTAGAATTATCTCTACTGTAAAGAAACAATTCCATAAGTAGTAGATCAGATCGGTTCTTCAATTTCTCTAGTTCCCATGAGAACCACCCTGACCTCTCAAGTAGCGGGATCCACCATCACATCCCCGATCTGTCCCTCGCCACCACCATGGTTGTAACCTCTGTCACTCCTCCCACCTCCATAACCACTGCTCTAACCACCACCTCCATACCCACCGACACCTTAGATCCCCACCACAACTGTGGATAATCACGCCTCCGCTTTCACCTTTTGCTGATCTAGATTAAGCTTAGTTGACAGATGTTCTGTAGTCAAAGTTACTATTCTTAGAGTTTAGGCTTAGGTTTACGTTTATTTGGTTTTATTATTTTTGCTTATTTTTTAATTTATTTAGTTACTTTAGGTTTAGGTTTAGGGTTTGGGATTTAAGGTTTAGGGTTTAGTGTTTGGGTTTAGGGTTTAAGGTTTGGGTTTAGGGTTTAAGGTTTTTAGGGTTTAGGGTTTAGGGTTTAGTGTTTAAGGTTATAGGTTTAAGGTTTAGGGTTTAGAGTTTAGGGTTTAGGATTTTGGAGTTATTATTTTTTTAATTAAGTGAATCCAAGGTTTAAGTTTATTTAGTTTAATTAGTTTATTTTTTATTTATTTTAGTTTATTATAATTTTTATTTTTATTTAGGTTTCTTTTTTATTTTTATTTAGTTTAGTTTATTTATATTAGGCTTATTTATTTTATCTTAGGTTTTTTTATTATAGTTTATTTTTTAGGTTTAAGTTTATTTTTTAGTTGAGTTTTATTTTTATTTTATTTTTTAGTTTTAGGTTTTATTTTTTATTTTTAGGTTCAGGTTTAGGTATTTATTTTTATGTATTTTTTTATTTAGGTTTTATGTTTTTATTTTAGGTTTATTTTTAGGATTTATTTTTTAGTTTAGGTTTAGGTTTTTTTTAGTTTATTTTATTTTATTTAGTTTAGGTTTAGTGTATTTTAGGAATAGGTTTAGGTTTTATTTATTTTAGTATAGTTTCTTTTAGTTTATGTTTATGTTTATTCTATTTTGTTTTTTTTTTATTTTAGGTTTAGGTTTTTTCTTAGTTTAGGGTTTAGATTTTATTTTTTATTTATTTTAAGGTTTTATTTTTAAGGTTTATGTTTTAGGTTTAGGTTTTTATTTAGTTTTTTTTAAATTTTATTTTAGGTTTATTTTATTTTTATTTTACATTTAGTTTTTATTTTATTTAGGTTTTTTATTCATAGGTTTATTTTATTTTTTAGTTTAGTTTATGTTTTTATTTATTTTATTTTAGATTATTTTTATTAGATTATTTTATTTTATTTTTAGGTTTAGGTTTAGGTTTTAGTTCATGTATTTATTTTCTTTTATTATTAGATTTTATTTAGGTTTAGGTTGTTTTATTTATTTTATTTTTAGGTTTAGTTTAGTTTTAGGGTTTTAGGTTTGGTTGGGTAGGTTTTAGTTATTTTGAGGGTTTATTTTTTTAGAGTTTAGGGAGGGTTTAGGGAGGGGCCAGTGTAGGATTTAGAGTTTAGGATTTGACCATTTTTGATAGGTTTAGAGGTTTGGGTTTTAGGGTTTTTGTGGGTTAGGATTTATTTAGTTTAGGGTTTAGGTTAGGGTTACCATTAGATTTTGGGTTTGGGTTTAGGTTTAGTTTAGTTTAGGTTTTTTAGGTTTAAGGTTTAGGGTTTAGAGTTTGGTTTTCTTGGTTTAAGGTTTAGGGTTTAGGGTTTTAGGGTTTAGGGTTTAGGGTTTATGGTTTAAGGTTTCGTGTTTATGGTTTAGTGTTTTTATGGTCTAGGGTTTAGGGTTTAGGTTTTAGGTTTAGGGTTCAGGTTTTAGTTTAGGGTTTAGGGTTTTTGGTTTTTTTTTAAAATTTTTTTTATAGAGAAGAAATTCATATCAACATTTCTTCTTTTTGATTTTATCAACCAAGTAACACACCAAATTTACTAAGACACAAGTGATGACATAGATAAAAAATGAGCACGCATAGAGCAAATCAAAAACCCTAGAAAACTAGAACCGTCTCTACTACACAGAGACAGTTCCATAAGCAGCAGATCGGATCGATCATTCTTTAATTTCTATAGTCTCCATCAAAACCACCCCGGCCTCTCGAGTAGGGAGATCTACCATCATATCTCGGATCTCTCCCTTCGCCACCACCACGGCTATAACCTCTGTCGCTCCTCCCACCTCCATAGCCACCACTGCTCCGACCACCACCTCCATTTCCACCAACACCACCAGATCCCCCACCAACACTGAGATAACCCGTGCCTCTGCCTTCGCTTCGTTCGCCGGATCTAGATTGAGCCTGGTTGATGGTGATGTTCTTATCGTTAAGGTTCTGCCTATTCTTAGGGTCCAGATTTTTTTTTAAAAGAAATTTGGGGAATTTTATTCCACAAAGAAAAACTACAAAGTCCTTAGAGGGGGTAAATCTCTAAACTAATGCTCAAAGAGCCATAATAAGTCCTAAAGAGATAAACCCCATAACTATTACAATAATATAAGAGAAAAAAAACAAAAGCAAAACCAAATCAGCAACAACAACATATCCATGCACAGAACATCCAAGAGGTTTTTTTGATACCGAAGATCCACCAACAAGATTCTCCCAACTTATAAAAGAAATCTGCAACATACTAATGAAAGGATCAGTAAAATTAAGCAAGCATAAAAAGTATGAGCAAAGAAAAGGAGCAAAGTAAAAAAAGGCTCAGGCTCAATTATGATCATCTCAAGGAGCAACACTATATGTAAGCATGCAAACTTTCGATGAAGGGTTACAATTACATATAGTGCTACCAGCCAAAAGAAGATAGAGAGGGAAACATCATCATCATCAAGATATCTCTGTAGCCCATCATCCCAAGTCCATCATCCTGCAAGACTACAAACTCCTCCAAGCAGCAGTCATAATAGCCAACCACAAAGCCACCAAAATAAATAAGATCCAATAAGGAAGAAAATTAACCAACCATCAGGGACAGCAGCAGTACAGTAGGAACACCACCAAAGAAGAATGACAACATCAAAGGGAGCAAGCATCATGACCTTAACAACCCAAACTAGAAAAAAACCAAGTCCAAAAAGAAAAAAAACACAAGAGTTCATATCCTCCCCTAGCAAATAATAAAGGTAGCAAGGCTATCACCCAAACCAAAAGAAGGGAAGCAACAGCTGCCAAGAGAGGAGAACCATAGCAGGAGTAGGCCAACCAGCATGTCACCAACAGAACAAGAAAGAAAGGCCAAAATAGCCACCCATCTAACCAACCCAGCCAGCCAAAATAACCAATCAACCCAACCAGCCAACATAGCCTCCTAGCCAACCACCACAATAGCAGAAAATCCAAATAAGTGAAAAGACCAATAACATCCATCATGCCAAAACAACCCAAGACAACTAGGGAAAGGGTAGAAGAAAACAACAACATCCACCAAACCCAACCAAAGCCCTGGAAATTCTGATCCAGGTGAGGTAAATAGCTAGCCAGAAACAAAATTAAGCCAAGATAGTAAGATAGACTAAAAGCCATCCATCAGGAGTAGTTGCAATATAAGAGGAATGCCACAAAAGCCAATAGCAAAAAGGAGGAGAAATATCAATGAGTGCAAGAATCATAATCACAGCCAAGTTAGGCACCAATACACCAAACCATGTCAACAGATCCCGAAGCAAAATAATAGCCACTAAATAGCCATCAACCAGCCAACCCAAAATAACAACAAAAACAAAAGCAAATACAACCAAGAGAGGAAGACCATTATAGGAAGATGTCAAAACCATAACCAAAAGAAACAAACCCAAAATAGAAAAATCTGAACCTCAAAACCCAATAAATAGAAAAGAAGAAATAATTGTCAATAAATAACCTCCACCTTGCCAAATCCAATCCAAAATTAGACCACCAATAGCCCTCGACCACCAACGTATAGAGAAACCAAATAACAACCAAATAACCTACCTAGCCAACCAACATAGCTAGCCAACCCAGCCAGCCAACAAGGCAACCTAGCCAACCACCACAGTAGCAAAAAGTCCAACTCAGTTAAGGAAGCCACTAGACCAGAAATATGGCAAACCCCATACAAAATAGCAGGCAAATCCACCACCGAAATAAAGGTCACCAAAATAACCAAGCAATAATAATCACCCAGCCAAGCAAACAATAACTACTGGAATAAAAAAACCAAAACAATAGCACAAAAAAAATAGGAACCATCAGGTAGCAACCACTAGCCAACCCAAAAGTAAGAGCTTAAAAACAAAACTCAGCATTGACATAAGAGTGAAAATAAGCAAATGGCCACAACCCAAAGAGGTTTTAACAAAGGGGAACCAAAAGCAATGGCTCATCAAAAATCAACTGAAAAAACCAAGCCAAGAAAATTATAATATAAGATAACGTAATCCAATGTTATCCAGATTGACCAAACCCCTTAATAGTTTAGGCAAATTTTGATTATCAATTAAAGTGAAATTAGTTAAGTTGGCACCTAAAGTAGCCAAGAAATCAACACAACCATTACCTTCACAAAGGATATGAGAAATTTTATAATAAACTTGAGAAAGAAGATTTTTGGTATGATTGAGAAGATAAAATAAATTAGCATTTTTTATTCTTTTAGAGTTTAGCATGTCAAGAAGCAAGAGCACATCAATTTCAATCCAGATGTTAAGGAAACCTTTATTCAAACAAATTTCAATAGCTTTATTGATAGGCATAAGCTCAACATAGATAACAGAGCACGCTTTGAGAGGATACACAAAAGCACAAATGATAGTACCTTTAGAATCCCTAAGAATACCACCACAACCATATCTATTGGAAGCAATAGAGCAATCAGTATTCACTTTAATCAAATTTTCTTTGGGTTTGATCCAATGGATAATCTTAGCTCTTTTATAAGAGTCAACATTAGGTAGAATGACACCCAATGTTTTAGCCACAAATTTATAGCCTCTAAAATGAATGTTACTAATAAGATTTGCATTAAATGGAGCATGAATTTTTTCTTTGGTTCTAGCCAGAATCCTTTTAAGGCTCATAGGAATACCACGATATTTAGCATCATTTTTGTCCATCTAGATGAACCAAATAAGGGTAATAGCAACTAGAACTTTGATATGGCCTTTCATAATTTTTTGGAAATAGGCTTCAAGAAGTTGATATATGGAAAGAGAGCCATAAAAGTAGTTGGCATTAAATAAATCATCACACCGTAACCATAATTTAGAAGCAATAGAACCATTGAGAAAAACATGATTAACATTTTCAATATGAAAGCAACAAGAGCACTTTGAAGGAAAATAAAACCCTTTATTAGAGCAAAGAGTCCACAGGGATTAAGTTATTCAAAATCCTCCAAGCTAAAATTGAATAAGAAATGGGAATGATATTGTTCCAAAGTTTAATGAAAACATTAGAGGAGTTTTGCTTATCTCTAATAAAAGTCCAAACCTCTTTAAGAACAAAATCACCATTGTAAGAAAGCTTAAAGAGAATTTAGTCAGGTTTGTTAGAGAAAATAGGGATATTTCTAAAGTAATCTAAAAGAGAAATAGGGATATAATTCTCAATTTTGTTCTAATTCTAAGTGTTATTATGCCAAAAAGAGCTAACTTTGATAGCTGCAGTAGAGTGGGTAGATAAAAGGAAGTCAATAGAGACATTGCCAATCCAATTGTCTTGCCAAAAGAAAGAAGAACCTGAATGAATACCCCAAGATATTAAGGGTTCAGCAAGCCATTTAATGGATCAAATCCTTTTCCAAACTGAGAGTCACCAACTTTATAAGCACAGATAAGAGGGTGTTTACCTTGGAAATATTTTTTCATCATAAAATTATCCCAAAGGCTATCATTCTTTCCAAAATTCCACCATACCATGAGAATTGAACTGAGACCACCTTCTAAGACCACAACATTTATGCCAAGTAGAATTATTGGATCCACAAAAAATTTATTAAGCAAGAGATCAATTCTAATAAGAGTAGAATTAGTGGGGATAATAGTTTGAATCAAATAAAGAAGCATTGAATTGAGAGTGCTTTTAAGAATAGTGAGCCTGCCACCAAAGGAAAGTAAATGAATTTCCCAAATAGATATTTTATTTAAAATTCTTTGAATTAACATATCAGAAAGATGGGATCATTTGACCTTTAAAAAGAAGAGCACTCAAATACTTAACAGGAAGGTGTTGATGTTTAAAGTTAGTGATATGCAAGATTTGATTAATTTTATTATTGGAGATGCTTGAAAAAGTAATAAAATAGCTTTTGTTATCATTGATAGATAGACTACTTTCTCTACCAAATTTATTTTAAAAAATCTTGAGATTCTTGATACGATGAATAGAAGATTTGCAGAAAATAATGAAATCATCTATAAAGCTTACATGAGAAATAAAAAGGCCACCAAGAGTTTTGTAATACATACTAGGATTGTTTAAGAGTAGACCCTAAACTCTAAACCCTAAACAACCCTAAAGACTAAAAAATCTAAACCTTAAACCCTAAACCCTAAATCATAAACCCAAACCCTAAACCCTAAACCTAAGAATGGGCAGAACCTAGACGGTAGGAACATCAACAACAATAATAAATAAGGAAGGAAATAGAGGATCCTCTAGTCTTAGGCCATGGGAAGATGGAAAGAAGCCCAAGGCTTCCCCATTAAGCAAAATAGAAAACCAAGCATTATTAATACAATTTTTAATAAGAAAGGTAAATTTATCAGAAAACCTAAATAAATTTAGAATATGGATTAGGAAACCCCAAGAGATATTATCAAAAGCTTTGGTATTATATAATTTGAATAGAATGTTGCAACCTTTTGTATTAGCATTTAAATCATGAATTAATTGGTGAGCAAGCAGAATATTATCAGAAATAGATCTAGCTCTAACAAAACTTGTTTGGTTTAGAAAGGTAATCCTATGAAGTAAAGGATTGAGCCTATTAATTAGAATTTTGGAAATCAACTTATTTAAGAAGGTGCAAAGACTAATAGGTCTAATATCACCCCAATAGTCTAGATTATCTTTCTTAGGTATGAGAATAATAAAAGTGCTAGAAAAATATGTAGGAAAAGGATTATCATTAAAAAAAATCAAGCACTAACTTAACCAAATCATTTTTAATAATGCACCAGCATTTTTAAAAGAATTGGGTAGTGAAACCCTCTGGACCAGTAGCAAAATCTATGTTCATGTGATTAAGAACTTTAAAAATTTCCTCTTCATTAAGTACAGTAGTAAGAAATTCATTATCATTATTGCTTATAATAGAAGGAATCAAGTGTGATTTAGAAATAGTTTCATAAGAGTAACTCTTATTAAGCATATTTCTAAAGTAATTAATGGTTGAATCCTTAATATCATTATTCTTTGTAATCCATTCTACATTATCATCTTTAATTTTTTGAATATTATTTAAAGCTCTCTTTTTATTAACTAAAGCATGGAAATATCGAGTATTTATGTTACCATCCGTAATATGTTTGCTATCAACTTTTTAGCACTAATAAGTCTCTTTCATATTTTGAAAATTAACAAGTTTATCTTTTGCCTTAGTCAAGTCCTTAATCTTAGTAGGATCAGACATAATAGAGACTTCAAATAAACCAATTTTTCCATTTCTTTGATATTAGCAAAAAGGTTTTTAAACACAATGCTTGTTCCACAAACCTAGATTTTGTTTAAGTATTTTAAGCTTAAATGAAAAATTTATTCATCCCCATAATTGAATTTTTAGGATGTAAGGGAGCTTTCCAATTGTTAGCCACAACATTAAAGAAATAAATATGTTGAATCGACATGTTTTGAAATCAAAAATGAGAGAAATTCTTTAATCTATTAGAGTTATCTTTAATAGAAACCAAAAGAGGAACATGATCCGATAAGGTTCTGCTTAAATGATCAAAAGAAGTAATCAGTAATTAATTAACCTAATGAGTATTAAAAAGAATCTAGTCCAACCTTTGCCAAAGTCTAGAGTTTTACCAAGTAAAATTTGAATTCTTAAAGCCAATATTAATCAAATTGCAATCAAGAATCATAATGGAAAGTTTATCCATGGAATGAATATGAGGAGAGCAACCACTGCATCATTCAGAAGAGAATAAAATAGTGTTCAAATTTCCATGAACAAACCAAGGTTTGTTGACAGAGGCAGCAAAATTCCTCAAATTTTCTCAAAGAAAATTTCTACCAGATCTCTTACAAGATGCATAGACAAAAGATCCCAAAACACAATAGTCACCATAAGATGTTTGAGCATTGACAACTTGTTGAAAATCATCAAGAATAGAAACCTCCATAAAATTATTCTAAAAACACCAAATTTTATTACTAACATTAGAGAAAAATTTATTGAAACTGATCATTCTGGCAACATGGTTAATTTTGTTTGCATGAATAAGAGGCTCAAAAATAATAAGTAAAGAAATATTATGAATATATACAGAATAGATAGGGTATAGATCCCTCTAACATTCCAAACAAGAAAATTAAACATAAGGAAAAAAAAAGGGTTAAGAAAAGGTTAATTAAGAGAGGAGAGGGAGTTCACAGTAGATCTAATGTTTTTGGACAATTTAGGATGGATGTTTCTAACATTTTTTTTAGCATGATAAGTTAGGAAACCATTTTCTTTTCCCATAAAATCATCATTCATGAAGGATTCAGTAACATTGGTCATAGATTTAGTGGAAGTCTCTTATATAGAAGTGAATTCTCTTTCTTCCAAGTTATTAGAATTTATTAAAGGAAAATGAGCATCGGGTATAGCAAGCGAGGGAGCTGAAACAAATTTATTAAGAAGGCAAGTGTGAACATGCAACCCTTCTTCTTTAGTACCCAAATTATTTGACAAAACCAAATCTTTTTGAGAATTTAAATCATCCTGAACTAAAGTAAAGTCAAATTTATCAAATTGAATATCATGAGAAACCAAAACCATATTCTCCATTGAATTCGAATGATGCATAACATTGATATCCTCATTAATATTTTCAATTAAAGCATCATTTTTATCAATCAAAACCAGTAAGGATGTGAGGATTGACTTAGAAGAAAAAGGATTGTCATCCAATAGTTTAGAGAAATTATTAATTTCCACATTACAAGCCTTCAATTGGATAGAAGAAATAAGAGGTATAATAGCCTTATTAGGAACATTCAATGTATCCTTTTTTTCTAAATTAACTCTTTAATATTTAACAGTGGTCAATCTAGGGTTAGAACAATAGTTTTCTTAATAGGAATTTTCCTTTTTAGGTGAGGATGCAGAATGAAACATTTAGAATTATCATGCCCATGGATTTTTCAATGTGAACAAAAGATAGGGAAATTTTTAAAATCAACTTTCTGCATATAATCATAATTTTTAGATCCCAACCAGATTTCTTTGGGGTGTTTCTTGGTAATGTCCATTTCAACAAGGATTCTAGCTAAAGAAGGTCAAGATTTTGTAACTATTGCCTTATCAGTTTGCAATGGCTAACCAAATAAAGCACCCATAGCAAAAAGGAATTGATGATTAATGAAATGAATTCATATATTAGGGAGAGAAATCCAAACTAGAATGATTGGGGATTCTTCCCTAATATCAAATAGTGGAGTCCATTTAAGAAACCTCATTTGGAAGCTAAAACAAAAAAAAGAACGGTGAGAAAAAACACACGAGTAATCCAAATCATTTGTTAAATGATTCAAAATGTGGCGAGGATATTTTGAACCTATCGTAAAAGTCAAGAAGCCCCTGAAACTTTTAGACTATGAAATAAAGAGCGAATGTTTTCCAGATTTGGCCTACGAAGAGTAAACTTTCCAACCAAAGTGAATTCAAATGGCTTAGCAAGCTTTTCTACAATCAGATCAGTGCACATAATCAAAGACATGCCTCAAAAAGAAGTCAAAATAAGTTCAAAGGACTCACTTGAATAGCTATTCTTATTAGTAAAGACATTTTTGAATAATTTCAAAGCAGCCAAAGCCAAGGTAATCATCATTAGATCCATTGGATCCATGGTTTTCCATGGAATCATCAGGAAGATGCCAAAGCGTCACTCAAAGTAAAACAAAGTAAGTGGCCATAAATTCTAGAAGGAATCCAATGAGAACTGCGTCAAACACCATCAAGGAAATGACCAAAACCAAAATGAGAGAGGGAAAAGGAATCACCAGGCAGTGAAGGCTCGCAGCAGTGGGTTTGGTGATGTGTACAAAGGGCAAGGACATAGTCAATGTGACCTGATGAATCGCTTACTAAGAACTTAGGTTTAGGTTT
The DNA here is from genome assembly GCA_021442155.1 of Cymbidium sinense. Taxonomy (NCBI): domain Eukaryota; kingdom Viridiplantae; phylum Streptophyta; class Magnoliopsida; order Asparagales; family Orchidaceae; genus Cymbidium; species Cymbidium sinense. The sequence continues at coordinate 158,387,094 of CM038219.1, read as the reverse complement.
TTATTTATTAGGTTTTAGGGTTTAGGTTTATTTTTTTAATTTATTTAGTTACTTTAAGTTTAGTTTTAGGGTTTGCAGTTTATGGTTTAGGGCTTAGGGTTAGGGTTTAGGGTTTAGGGTTTAGGTGTAGGGTTTAGGGTTTAGGGTTTAGGGTTTAAGGTTTATACTTTAGGTTTAGGGTTTAAGATTATGGTTTAGGTTTAGGGTTTAGGTTAGTTAGGTTTAGGGTTTATTATTTGGCTTTAGGTAGGTTTAGGTTTAGGATTTTGGGTTTATGCCTTTAGGGTTTAGGTTTTAGGATTAGGGTTTAAGGTATAGGGTTTAGGGTATAGGGATTAGGGTTTAGAGACTTTTGGGGTTTAGGGTTTATGGTTTAGTGTTTAGGGTTCTAGGTTTAGGGTTGTAGGTTTATGGTTAGTTTTTGGGATCAGGGTTTAGGGATTAGGGTTTAGGATTTATGGTTTAGGGTTTTAAATTAAGAAAATCAATAAGTTTAGACTTATTTAGTTTACTTAGTTTATTTTATTTTTTATTTTTATTGAGGTTTATTTTTTATTTTTATTTAGTTTTGTTTATTTATTTTAGGTTTATTTATTTTAGTTTATGTTTTTGATTTTTGTTTATTTGTTAGGTTTAGGTTTATTTTTAGTTGAGTTTTATTTTTATTTTCTTTTTTAGTTTAGGTTTTAGGTTTTTAGGGTTTAGGATTTATGGTTTAGGGCTTAGGATTTAGGGTTTAGGGTTTATGGTTTAGGGTTTTAGGGTTTAGGGTTTTAGGGTTTAGGTTTTAGGGTTAGGGTTTAGGGTTTAGGGTTTAGTGTTTAGACTTTATGGTTTAAGGTTTTAGGGTTTTTAGGATTTAGGGTTTAGGGTTTAGGGTTTAGGGTATAGGGTTTTGGGTTTGGGGTTTATGGTTTTAGGGTTTAGAGTGTAGGGTTTATGGTTTAGAGTTTTAGGTTTAAGGTTTAGGGGTTTTTGGTTTAGTTAATTTTAATGTTTAGGGTTTACGATTAGGGTTTTTTATTTTTTTTAGGGTTTAGGGTTTAGGTTTGTTTTAGATTCAAGGTTTAAGTTTTAGTTTAGGTTTATATTTAAAATTAAGTAAATAGTTAGATTTAAGTTTTTTTTGTTTATTTAGTTTATTTTTTATTTATTTTAGTTTATTTTATTTCTTATTTTTGTTTAGGTTTATTTTTTATTTAGTTTATTTTATTTATTTTAGTTTAGATTTTTTTATATTTAGTTTAGTTTTTAGGTTTAGGTTTAGGTTTATGTTTATTCTTTAGTTTAGTTTTATTTTTATTTTATTTTTTAGGTTTAGGTTTTATTTTTTATTTTTAGGTTTAAGTTTGGGTTTTATTTTATTTTTTTTTTTAGGTTTAGGTTTTATCTTATTATTTTAGGTTTATTTTTAGGTTTTCCTTTAGTTTAGTTTTAGTCTTATTTTTAATTTAGCTTATTTTATTTAGTTTAAGGTTTAGGTTTAGGTTTATTTATTTTAATTTAGTTTATTTTAGTTTAGGTTTAGGTTTATTTTATTTTGTTTATTTTTGGTTTAGGTTTTATTTTTTATTTATTTTTAATTTTATTTTTTTGGGTTTAGGTTTTTATTTAGTTTTTATTTTAGGTTTATTTTATTTTTTTCATTTAGTTTAGGTTTTTATTTATTTTATTTTAGTTTAGTTTTCATTTTTTTTATTTTTAGGTTTTGGTTTAGGTTTAGGTTTAGGTTTAGGTTTTAGTTTAGATTTTTATTTTATTTAGGTTTAGGTTTATTTATTTATTTTATTTTTAGGTTTTATTTAATTTATGTTTAGGTTTTTAGGTTTATAGTGTTTAAGGGTTTAGCGTTTAGAGTTTAGGGTTTAGGGTTTAGGGTTTAGGGTTTAGGGTTTAGGGTTTAGGGTTTAGGGTGTAGGTTTTAGGTTTAGGGTTTAGGTTTTAATTTAGGGTTTAAGGTTTTTATTTTTTTTTAACAAAGAATAAATTAATATTCAACATTTCTTCTTTTCAATTTCAACAACCAAGTAACACACCAGGCTTCCTAAGACACAAGCAACGACATAAATCAATAATGTGCATGCTTAAATCAAATCAAAAATTGTAGATAACTAGGAATCTCTCTTGACACAGTTCCATAGCGGATCGTGGTTCTTCAGTTTCTCCAGTTCCCATTAGAACCACCTAGGCCTCTCGAATAGCGGGATCCACCATCATATCCCCGACCTCTCCCTCCGCCACCACTCATAGTAGTAACCTCCATCGCTCCTCCCACTTCCATAACCACCACAACTCTGACCACCACCTCCATATCCACTAGCACCTCCATATCCCCCACCACCACTTTGCGATCCACCACCTCGCCTTTCCTACCATATCTAGACTAGTTGAGATGTTCCAACCATCAAGGTTATGCCCATTCTTAGGGTTTAGGATTAGGTTTAGGATTATTAGGTTCTAGGGTTTAGGTTTATTTTTAAATTTTTTAGTTACTTTAGGTTTAGGTTTAGGGTTTGGGTTTAAAGTTTAGGGTTTAGTGTTAGGGTTTAAGGTTTAGGGTTTAGGGTTTAGAGTTTAGGGTTTTAGTGTTTATTCTTTTAGGGTTTAGGGTTAGGGTTTAGGGTTTAGGGTTTAGGTTTTCAGGTATTTTAGGATTTAAGCTTTAGGGTTTAGGGTTAGTTTTAGGGTTTAAGGTTAAATGTTTACAGTTTAGGGTTTAGGGTTTAGGATTTAGGGTTTAGGGTTTTTTTTTAAAATTAATTAAGCCGGTAGGTTTAGGTTTATTTAGTTTACTTTAGGGTTTAGAGTTTTAGTGTTTATGCTTTTAGGGTTTAGGGTTTAGGGTTTTAGGGTTTAGTGTTTAGGGTTTAGGGTTTTAGGTTTAGGGTTTAGTGTTTAGGGTTTAGGGTTGTAGGTTTAGTGTTGTAGGTTTATGGTTTAGGGTTTAAGGTTAGTTATAGGCTTTAAGGTTTAGAGTTAAGGATTTTCTTTCTTTTTTTATTCAGGGTTTAAGGTTTAGGGTTTAGGGTTTACGATTTAGGTTTTAGGTTTAGGGTTCAGGTTTTAGTTTAGTTTTTAGTGTTTTTATTTTTAAAAAACAAGATTCAACATTTCTTCTTTTCAATTTCATCAAACTAGTAACACACCAAGTTTTCTCCAGTTTTAGGGTTTAGGGTTTAGGGTTTATTATTTAGGGTTATTGTTTAGGGTTTAGGGTTTAGGGTTTAGAGTTTTAGGGTTTAGGTATAATGTTTAGGGTTTAGGGTTTAAGGTTTTTAGGGTTTAGGGTTTAGGTTTTAGGTTTTAGGTTTAGGGCTCAGGTTTTAGTTTAGGGCTCAGGTTTTAGATTCAACATTTCTTCTTTTTGATTTCATCAACCAAGTAACACACCAAGTTTTCTAAGAAATAAGTGACATCATAGATAAAAAATGAGAATGCATATTCACCAACACCTCTAGATCCCCCGCCACTGCTTCTCCGACCTCCATAACCACCACTGCTCTGACCACCACTTCCATATCCACCAGCACCTCTAGATCCCCCACCACCTCTACGTAAGCGCCACCTCCACCTTCGCCTCCACCACCAGATCTAGACTGAGCCTGGTAGACGGTGATGTTCCTGTCATCAAGGTTTTGCTCATTCTTAGGGTTTATGTTTATTTTTTAATTTATTTATTTACTTTAAGTTTATGTTTAGGGTTTGGGGTTGTAGGTTTAGGGTTTAGGGTTGTAGTTTTAGGGTTTAGGGTTTAGGGTTTAGGATTTAGGAATAATGTTTTTTTTTAAAATTAAGTAAACCAATAAGTTTAGCTTTATTTGGTATATTTAGTTTATTTTTATTTTTTTAGTTTACTTTATTTTTATTTTTATTTATGTTTAATTTTTATTTAGTTTAGTTTATTTATTTTTGGTTTATTTATTTTAGTTTAAGTCCTTTATTTTAGTTTATTTTTTAGGTTTAGGTTTAGGTTTAGGTTTATTTTTTACTTGAGTTTTATTTTTACTTTATTTTTTAAGTTTAGGTTTTATTTTTTATTTTAGGTTTAGGTTTAGGTTTTTATTTTATTTTATTTTTTCTATTTAGGTTTTAGGTTTTTATTTTTAGGTTTTATTTTTAGTTTAGGTTTAGATTTATTTTTAGTTTATTCTATTTTATTTAATTTAGGCTTAGGTTTAGGTTTAGTTTATTTATTTTAGTTTAGTTTATTTTAATTTAGGTTTAGGTTTATATTGTTTTGTTTATTTTACTTTTGTTTTAGGTTTAAGTTTTTTTTTAGTTTAGGTTTTTTTAGATTAGGGTTTAGGTTTTATTTTTTTTTTTTAGGTTTATTTTTTAGGTTTAGGTTTTTATTAAGTTTTTATTTTATTTTATTTTTGGTTTATTTTATTTTTATTTTACGTATAGTTTTATTTTATTTAGGCTTTTTATTCTTAGGTTTATTTATTTTTTAGTTTAGTTTAAATTTTTATTTATTTTATTTTAGATTATTTTTATTTTTTATTTTATTTTATTTTTAGGTTTTGGTTTAGGTTTTAGTTTAGGTTTTCCTATTTTATTTTATTTTAGCTTTTTTATTTTTTTATTATTTTAAGTTTTATTTAGTTTATGTTTATGTTTTTAGCTTTAGGGTTTAGGGTTTAGGGTTTAGGGTTTAGGGCTTAGGCTTTTAGGGTTTAGGGTTTTAGGTTTAAGGTTTAAGGTTTAAGGTTAGGGTTTAGGGTTTATGGTTTAGGATTTAGTGTTAGTGTTCAGGCTTTAGGGTTAGCTTATGGTATTGGGTTAGTTTAGGGTTTAGTCTTTAGGGTTTAGGCTTTAAGGTTTAGGGTATTTGGGTTTTAGGGTATAGGGTAGAGGGTTTAGGGTTTAGGGTTTAAGATTTTTAGTAATTAGGGTTTAAGGTTAAATTAGAGTTTAGGGTTTATGGTTTTAAGGTTTAGGATAGGTTTAGGGTTTAAGGTTAGGGTTAGTTTAGGGTTTAGGGTTTAGGGTTTATGGTTTATGGTTTAGGGTTTAGGGTTTAGGATTTAGGGTTGAAGGTTTAGGGTTTAGGTTTAGGGTTAGTTTTTGGGTTTAGGGTTTAGGGTTTATGGTATAGGGTTTAGGATTTATGGTTTAGAAGTTTTTAATTTTTGATATAGGGTTTACGGTTTAAGGTTTGGTGTTTAGGTTTTAGGTTTAGGGTTCAGGTTTTAGTTTAGGGTTTAATTTTTTTTGGTTTTTTTATTTTTAGGAGAAATAAATTAAGAATTCTTTTCAATTTTTTCAACCAAGTAACATACGAAGTTTTCTAAGACACAAGCAATGACATAAATAAAAAATGAGCATGCATAGAGAAAATTAAAACCCTAAATAACTAGAATCATCTCATTATAAAGACAGTTCATGAGCAACATATCGGCCATTCTTGGTTTGTCTAGTTCCCATCGAGCGACCTAGCTGTTCGTGTGAGATCCACCATCATATCTCTGATCTCTCACTCTGCCACAACCACAGTTGTAACCTCCATCACTCTTCCCGCCTAGATAACCACCACTGCTAGGTTTAGGGTTTAGAGTTTTTTTAAAAAAAAATTAAGTAAAATAGGTTTAGGTTTATTTAGTTTATTTAGTTTATTTTTTATTTATTTTAGTTTATTTTTATTTTTACTTTTATTTAGGTTTTATTTTTATTTTTATTTAGTTTAGTTTTATTATTTTATATTTATTTATTTTAATTTTAGTTTTAAATTTATTTTATTTTTTAGGTTTAGGTTTTGGTTTATGTTTATTTTTTAGTTTAGTTTTATTTTTATTTTATATTTTAGGTTTATGTTTTATTTTTTATTTCTATGTTTAGGTTTTGGTTTTTACTTTATTTTTTTAGGTTTAGGTTTTTATTTTAGGTATATTTTAGGTTTTATTTTTTAATTTAGGTTTAGGTTTATTTTTAGTTTATTTTATTTTATTTAGTTTATGGTTTAGGCTTAGTTTATTTTAGTTTTAGGTTTAGGTTTTATTTTTTTTAGTTTAGTTTATTTTACCTAAGGTTTAAGATTATTTTATTTTATTTTATTTAGTTTTATTTTAGGTTTAAGTTTTTTTTCGTTTAGGGCTTAGGTTTAATTTTTTATTTATTTTGAAGTTTTATTTTTTGGTTTATTTGGTTTAGGTTTTTAATTAGTTTTTATTTATTTTATTTTAGGTTAATTTATTTTTATTTTAAGTTTAGTTCCCATTTTATTTAGATTTTTTATTCATAGGTTTATTTTGTTTTTTTAGTTTAGCTTAGGTTTTTATTTATTTTATTTTAGTTTTATTTTATTTATTTATTTTATTTTTAGGTTTAGGTTTAGATTTAGTTTATATTTTTATTTATTTTATTTTATTTTATTTTATTTTTTTATTTATTTATTTTTTAAGTTTTGTTTAGTTTAGGTTTAGGTTTTTAGCTTTTTAGGGTTTAGGCTTAGAGTTTAGTGTTAGTTTAGGGTTTAGGGTTTAGGGTTTGGGGTTTAGGGTTTAGGTTTTAGAAGTTTTTAATTTTTGATTTTGGGTTTACGGTTTAAGGTTTGAGGTTTAGGTTTTAGGTTTAGGGTTCAGGTTTTAGTTTAGGGTTTAATGTTTTTGGCTTTTTTATTTTTAGCAGAAATAAATTAAGAATCATCATTTCTTCTTTTTGATTTCTTCAACCAAGTAACACACCAAGTTTTTTAAGACACAAGCAATGACATAAATAAAAAATGAGCACGCATAGAGAAAATCAAAACCCTAAATAACTAGAATCATCTCTGTAAAGACAGTTCCATATGAGTCGAATCGTTCTTGATTTCTAGTTCCCATTAGAACCACCCACTTGGTAGCGAGATCCACCATCATATCACATCTCTCCCTGCCACCATCACACCTCACGCTCTTCCCTACATAACCACGCTCACCACCACCTCCATATCCAGCCCAGATCCCCCACCTACGATAAGCGCCCTACCTTTGGCTCCACCACCAGATCTAGGTTGAGCCTGGTTGATAGTGATGTTCCTGCAGTGAAGGTTCTGCCCATTCTTAGGGTTTAGGTTTTGGTTTAGTTCTATTAGGTTTTAGGGTTTAGATTATTTTTTTAATTTATTTACTTACTTTAGGTTTAGGTTTAAGGTTTGGTGTTTAAGGTTAGGGTTTAGGGTTTAGGGTTTATGGTTTAGGGTTTAGGGTTTAGGGTTTTTGGGTTTATGCTTTTAGGGTTTAGGGTTTAGGGTTTAGGGTTAGGGTTTAGGGTTTAGGGTTTAGGGTTTAAGGTTTTTAGGGTGTAGGGTTTAGGGTTTAGAGTTTAGGGTTTATGATTTAGGGTTTAAGGTTATATTTTTTTTAAATTAAGTAAACCTAGGTTTAGGATTAATTAGTTTATTTTATTTATTTTAGTTTATTTTATTTTTTATTTTTATTTAGGGTTATTTTTTAATTATTATTTAGTTTCATTTATTTATTTTAGGTTTATTTATTTTAGTTTAGGTTTTTTTTAGTTTTTTTTGTTTAGGTTTAGGATTATGTTTATTTTTTTAGTTTAGTTTTATTTTTGTTTTATTTTTTAGGTTTAGGTTTTATTTTTTATTTTTAGGTTTAGGTTTACATTTCTATTTTATTTTGTTAGGTTTAGGTTTTAGGTTTTTAATTTAGGTTTACTTTTAGATTTTATTTTGTATTTAGGTTTAGGTTTATTTTTAGTTTATTTTACTTTATTTAGTTTAGGTTTAGGTTTAGGTTTAGGTTTTATATATTTTAGTTTATTTTATTCTAGTTTAGGTTTAGGTTTATTTTATTTTATTTATTTTATTTTTATTTTAAGTTTAGTTTTTTTTTAAGTTTAGAGTTTAGGGTGTTTTTTTAGGTTTTTTTTTGTTTTGGTTTTTATTCAATTTTTATTTTATTTTATTTTACGTTTATTTTATTTTTATTTTATGTTTAGTTTTTTTTGGATTTTTATTCTTAGGTTTATTTTATTTTTTAATTTAGATTTAGGTTTTTATTTAGTTTATTTTAGTTTATTTTGATTGGTTTATTTTATTTTATTTTTAGGTTTAGGTTTTGATTTTATTTTTTATTTTAATTGCATTTAGGTTATCTTTTATATTTTTTTAGGTTTTATTTAGCTTAGGTTTAGGTTTTTAAGGTTTTAGGTTTAGGTTTTTAGGGTTTTAGGTTTAGGGTTTTGGGTTTGTGTATTGGGTTTAGAGTTTTAGGGTTTAGGCTTTTAGGGTTTAGGGTTTAGGTTTAGGGTTAAGGGATTAGGGTACAGTGTTTAGCCTTTAGGTTTTAGCATTTCTAGCGTTTAGGGTTAACATAAGATTTGGGGTTTTTTTATTTTTCTAAATTAAGTAAATCGGTATGTTTAGGGTTATTTAGTTATTTAGTTTATTTTTTTATTTATATTAGCTTATTTTATTTTTTATTTTTATTTATGTTAATTGTTTTCATTTTATTTTATTTAGTTTATTTATTTTAGGTATAATTATTTTTGTTTAGGTATTTTATTTTACTTTATTTTTTAGGTTTAGGTTTTGGTTTAGGTTTAATTTGTAATTGAGTTTTATTTTTAAATTTATTTTTTTAGGTTTAGGATTTATTTTTATTTTTAGATTTAGGTTTAGGTTTTTATTTGATTTTTTTAAGTTTAGGTTTTAGGTTTTTATTTTAGATTTATTTTCAGGTTTTATTTTTTAGTTTAGGTTTAGGTTTACTTTTAGTTTATTTTATTTTATTTATATTAGGTTTAGGTTTAGGTTTAGTTTATTTTAGGTTTTATTTATTTTATTTTAGTTTATTTTATTTTGTTTATTTTCTTTTTATTTTAGGTTTAGTTTTTTTTTTAGTTTATGGTTTAGGTTTTAATTTTTATTTATTATTAGGTTTAGTTTTTAGGTTTAGGTTTTCATTTAGTTTTTATTTTATTTTATATTAGGTTTATTTTAGGTTTATTTAATTTTTATTTTATGTTTAGTTTTTATTTTATTTAGGTTTTTTATTCTTAGGTTTATTTTATTTTATATTTAGTTTAGGTTTTTATTTATTTTATTTTAATTTATATTTATTAGTTTATTTTTTTATTTTTAGGTTTAGGTTTAGGTTTAGGTTTTAGTTTAGGTTTTTATTTTTTTATTTTTTATTTTATTTAGCTTTATATTTATTTATTTTATTTTTAGGTTTAATTTGGCTTACGTTTAGGTTTTAGGTTTTTAGGGTTTAGGGTCTAGGGTTTAGAGTTTAGGGTTTAGGGTTTAGGGTTGTAAGTTTTAAGGTTTATGGATTAGAGTTTAGGTTTTGGGGTTTAAGGCTTAGTGTTTTAGGGTTTAGGGTTTACGATTTGGGGTTTTAGGATTTATGGTTTAGGGTTTAGGGTTTCAGGTTTAGCATGTAGATTTTAGTGTTTAGGGTTTAGGGTATTAGAGTTTAGGGTTTTAGGGTTTATGGTTTAATGTTAGGGTTTAGGATATAGGGTTTACTATTTAGACTTTAAAGCTTAAGGTTTTTAGGGGTTAGGGTTTAGGGTTTAGGGTCTATGGTTTAGGGTTTAGGGTTTAAGGTTGTAAGTTTAGGGTTTAGTGTTTAGGATTTAGGGTTTATGTTTTAAAAAAAATTAAATAAACTTATAAGTTTTGGTTTATTTAGTTTATTTTGTTTTTATTTATTTATTTTAGTTTATTTTATTTTTTATTTTTATTTATGTTTATTTTTTATTATTATTTAGTTTAGTTTATTTATTTTAGTTTAGGTTTTTATTTTAGTTTATTTTTTAGGTTTATGTTTAGGTTTAGGTTTAATTTTTAATTGAGTTTTATGTTTATTTTATTTTTAAAGTACAAGTTTTATTTTTTATTTTAAGTTTAGGTCTAGGTTTTTATTTTATTTTTTTATTTTTAGGTTTTAGGTTTTATTTTTAAGTTTATTTTTAGGTTTATTTTTATTTTATTTTATTTTATTTAGTTTAGGTTTAGGTTTAGGTTTAGCTTATTTTAGGTTTAGGTTTACGTTTTATTTATTTTAGTTTAGTTTATTTTCGTTTAGGTTTAGGTTTTTTTTATTTTGTTTATTTTATTTTTATTTTAGGTTTAGGTATTTATTTTATTTAGGTTTTTTACTCTTAGGTACATTTTATTTTTTTTAATTTAGTTTAGGTTTCTATCTATTTTATTTTAGTTTATTTTTATTAGTTTATTTTATTTTATTTTTTAAGTTTATGTTTAGGTTTTAGTTTATGTTTTTATTTTATTTAATTTTATTATTTTATTTAGGTTTAGGTTTTTTTATATATATTATTTATAGGTTTTATTTAGTTTAGGTTTACATTTTTAGGTTTTTAGGGTTTAAGGTTTAGGGTTTTAGGGTTTAGGTTTTTAGGGTTTAGGGTTTAGGGTAAAGGTTTATTGTTTAGGGTTTAAGCTTTAAGGTTTAGGGTTTATAGTGTTTAGGGTTTAGGGTTAACATAGGATTTAGGAGTTTTTTTTAAAAAAATTAAGTAAACGGGTAAGTTTAGGTTTATTTAGTTCATTTAGTTTATTTTTTATTTATTTTAGTTAATTTAATTTTTTTATTTTTTTATGTTTATTTTTTATTTTATTTTATTTATGTTTTTTATTCTTAGGTTTATTTTATTATTTTATTTATATTAGGTTTTTATTTATTTTATTTTAGTTATTTTAATTTTTTTTATTTTTAGGTTTATGTTTAGCTTTTTATTTTATTTTATTTTTTTTTTTATTTAGGTTTAAGTTTTTTATTTATTTCATTTTTTAGGTTTTCTTTAGTTTAGGTTTAGGTTTTTAGGGTTTAGGATTTACGGTTTAAGGTTGCAGGATTTTGGGTTTAGGGTTTAGGGTAGAGGGTTCAGGCTTTTAGGGTTTAAGGTTTAGGGTTTGGGGTTTAAGTTTTAGTGTTTTAGTGTTTAGGGTTTAGGGTTTAGGGTTTAGGGTTTAAGTTTTAGTGTTATAGGTTTTAGGTTTAAGTTTAGGTTTTGGGTTTAGGGTTTTAGGTTTTAGGGTTTTAGGGTTTAGGGTTTAGGGTTAGGGTTTAGGGTTTATGGTTTAGTATTTAGGCTTTAGGATTTAGCATTTATGGTTTTTTAGGGATTATGATTTAGGGTTTAGGGTTTAGGGTTGTAGGTTTCGGGTTTAGTGTTTAGGTTTTAAGGTTTATAGTTTTTTTAATTGAGTAAACTTGTAGGTTTAGGTTTATTTAGTTAATTTTTTATTTATTTTAGTTTATTTAATTTTTTATTTAGGTTTATTTTTTATTTTTATTTAGTTTAGTTTATTTATTTTAGGTTTATTTATTTCAGTTTAGGCTTTTTATTTTAGTTTATTTTTTAAGTTTAGGTTTAACTTTTTGTTTATTTTTTGGTTGAGTTTTATTTTTATTTTATTTTTAAGGTTTAGGTTTTATTTTTTTAATTTTGGGTTTAGGTTTAGGTTTAGGTTTTAGGTTTTTATTTTAAGTTTATATTCATTTTATTTTTTAGTTTAGGTTTAGGTTTAGTTTTATTTTTAGTTTATTTTATTTTATTTAACTTTTTTTCTTAGGTTTATTTTATTTTTTTAGTGTTTAAGGTACAGGATTATTTATTTAGGTTTTTTGTTCTTAGGTTAGTTTTGGTTTATTTTATTTTTTTAGTATTTTTTATTTTTAGGATTTTATTGTTTAGGGTTTATGTTTTTTTGGTTTAGGGTTTAGGGTTTAGTGCTTAGGCTTTCGGGTTTAGGGTTTTTAGGGTTTAGGGTTTAGGGTTAGCATAGGGTTTAGGGCTTTTTTTTAATTGAGTAAACCGGTAGGTTTAGATTTATTTAGTTTATTTATTTCATTTTTATTTATTTTAGTTTATTTTAATTATTATTTTTATTTATGTTTATTTAGATTTTTTATTTTTTATGTTTATTTTATTTTTTAGTTTAGGTTAGGTTTTTATTTATTTATTTTAGTTTATTTTAATTTTCTTATTTTATTTTATTTTTAAGTTTAGGTTTAGGTTTTTATTTTATTTTATTATTTTATTTATGGTTTAGGTTTTTTTATTTATTTAATTTTTAGGATTTATTTAGTTTAGATTTGGTTCTTAGGTTTTTATGGTTTAGGGTTTAGAGTTTAGGGTTTGGGCTTTAGGGTTTAGGGTTTAGGGTTGTAGGTTTTAGGGTTTAGGAAATAGGGTTTAATTTTTAGGGTTTAGGGTTTAGGGTTTAGGTTTTAGGGTTTAGGGTTTAGGGTTTTAGTGTTTAGGGTTTAGGGTTTAGGGTTTAGGGTTCAAGTTTTAGTTGAGGGTTTTGGGTTTTAGTTTTTTTTAATTGAAAACAAATTCAGATTCAACATTTCTTCTTTTCGATTTCATCAACTAAGTAACACACCAAGTTTTCTAAGACATAAGGAAAGACATAAATAAAAAATGAGCACGCATGGAGAAAATCGAAAACCCTAGATAACCAGAATCATCTCTACTATAAAGAAATAGTTCCATAAGTAGCAAATCGGATCAGATGTTCTTCAGTTTCTTTAGTTTTGATTAGAACCACCCCGGCCACTCGAGTAGTTGGATCTACCATCATATCTCTCTCCCTCGTCAACCATCACAATTGTAATCTCTATCATTCCATAACCACCCCTTCTCCGACCACCACCTCCATATCCACTAGGATCTCTAGATCCCCCACCACCACTGTGATAACCACCGCCTCCAGCCTTGCTAGATCTAATAAGCTTGGTTAGCATGATGTTCACCATAAAGGTTTTTCCTATTCTTAGGGTTTAGGTTTAGGTTTAGGTTTATTAGGTTTTGGGGTTTAGCTTTATTTTATAATATATTTAGTTACTTCAGGTTTAGGTTTAGGGTTTGGGTTTTAGGGTTTAGGGTTTAGGGTTTTAGGATTTATGCTTTTAGGGTTTAGTGTTTAGGGTTAGGGTTTAGGGTTTATGGTTTAGGGTTTTTTATGGTTTAGAGTTGTAGGTTTAGGGTTTAGGGTTTAGGATTTAGGGTTTATGGTTTTATTTTTAAAATTAAGTTAACAAGTAGGTTTAGGTTTATTTAGTTTATTTTATATTTATTTGAGTTTACTTTATTTTTTATTTTTTAAGCTTATTTTTTAGTTTAGTTTATTAATTTTTGGTTTATTTCTTTTAGTTTAGGTTTTTTATTTTAGTTTATTTTTTAGGTTTAGGTTTAGGTGTAGTTTTATTTTTTAGTTGAGTTTTATTTTTATTTGATTTTTTTGGTTTAGGTTTTAATTTTTATTTTTAGGTTTTTGTTTGGGTTTTTATTTTATTTTTTTAGGTTTAGGTTTTGGTTTTTATTTTAGGTTTATTTTTACATTGTATTTTTTAATTTTGGTTTCGGTTTATTTATAGTTTATTTTATTTTATTTAGTTTAGGTTTAGGATTAGGTTTAGGGTTAGTTTATTTTAGGTTTTGGTTTAGGTTTATTTATTTTAATTTAGTTTTTTTAGTTTAGGTTTAGGTTTTATATTGTTTATTTTATTTTTATTTTAAGTTTAGTTTTTTTTTTAGTTTAGGGTTTAACTTTTATTTTTATTTTTTTAGGTTTATTTTTTAGGTTTAGGTTTTATTTAGTTTTTATTTTATTATATTTTAGTTTTATTTTATTTTTATTTTAGTTTTAGTTATTATTTTATTTTGGTTTTTTATTCTTAGGTTTATTTTATTTTTTTTAGTTTAGTTTAGGATTTTATTTATTTTATTCTAATTTATTTTTAATGTTTAATTTATTTTATTTTTAAGTGTAGGTTTAGGTTTTAATTTATATTTTTATATTTTTATTTCACTTTAAGTTTATTTATTTATTTTATTTTTAGGTTTTGTTTAGTTTAGGTTTAGGTTTTTAGGTTTTTAGTGTTTAGGGTTTATGGTTTAGTGTTAGTTTAAGGTTTAGGGTTTAGGGTTTAGGGTTTAGAGTTTGGGATTTAGGGTTTAGGGTTCTTTTTGGTTTAGTGTTTAGGGTTTAGAGTTTACGGTTTGGGGTTTAGGTTTTAGGTTTAGGGCTAAGATTTTAATTTAGGATTTAATGTTTTTGATTTTTATTTAACATAAACAAATTAAGAATCATCATTTCTTCTTTAAGATTTCATCAACCAAGTAACACACCAAGTTTTCTATGACACAAGCGATGATATTCATAAAAAAATGAGCACGCATAAAGCAAATCAAAAACCCTAGATAACTAGAACCGTCTCTTCTATAAAGGCACATTTCCATAAGCAGCAGATCGGATCAATCATTCTTCAGTTTCTTCAATTCCCATTAGAACCACCCTAGCCTCTCGAGTATGGGATCCACCATCATATCTCCAATCTCTCCCTCCGACCCCACCACAACTGTAACCTTCGTTGCCCTTCTTGCCTACATAACCCCCACTGCTCGACCACCACCTCCAAATCCACTAGCACCTCGAGATCCCCCACCACCACTATGATAACTGCGGCCTCCACCTTCACTTCCACCGCTAGATCTAGACTGAGCCTGGTTGACGGTGAAGTTCCTGCCATCAAGGTTCTGCCCATTCTTAGGATTTAGGTTTGGGCTTAGGTTGAAGTTGATTAGGTTTTAGGGTTTATGTTTATTTTTTAATTTATTTACTTACTTAAAGTTTAGGTTCAGGGTTTGGGGTTTAGGGTGATGGTTTAGGTTTAGGGTTTAGGGTAGGGTTTAGAGTTTTTGGGTTTATGCTTTTAGAGTTTAGGATTTAAGGTTTAGGGTTGGGGTTTAAGGTTTAGGGTTTAAGGCTTTTAGGGTTTAGGGTTTAGGGTTTAGGGTTTAGGGTTTAGGGCTTAGGAATTAGAGCTTAAGGTTTTGTTATTTTTAATTAAGTAAACTTAAAGGTTTATGTTTAATTAGTTTATTTTTTATTTATTTTAGTTTATTTTAATTTTAATTTTTTATTTAGGTTTTTTTTAGTATTATTTAGTTTCATTTATTTATTTTAGCTGTATTTATTTTAGCTTAGGTTTTTTATTTTAGTTTTTGTTTATATTTCGGATTATGTTTATTTTTTAGTTTAGCATTATTATTATTTTATTTTTTAGGTTTAGGTTTTATTTTTTATTTTTAGGTTTAAGTTTAGGTTTTTATTTTATTTTTTACGATGAGGTTTTAGATTTTTATTTTAGGTTTATTTTTAGGTTTTATTATTTAGTTTATTTTTAGTTTATTTTATTTTATTTTATTTAGTTTAGGTTTAGGTTTAGTTTATTTTAGGTTTAGGTTTAGGTTTTATTTATTTTAGTTTTTTTTAGTTTAGGTTTAGGTTTATTTTATTTTAAATTATTTTATTTTTATTTTTGTTTTAGTTTTTTTTAGTTTTTGATTTAGTTTTCATTTTTTTTAATTATTTATAGGTTTTTATTTAGTTTTTATTTTATTTTATTTTTATTTTATGTTTAGTTTTTGTTTTATTTAGGTTTCTTATTTTTTAATTTAGATTTAGGTTTTTAATTAGTTTATTTTAGTTTATTTTGTTTAGTTTATTTTATTTTATTTTTGGGTTTAGGTTTTTATTTTATTTTTTATTTTATTTTGGTTTAGGTTAACTTATATATTTTATTTTTAGGTTTTATTTAGTTTAGGTTTAGGTTTTTAGGGTTTTGGGTTTTGGGCTTTAGGTTTTGGGTTTTGGGTTTAGGGTTTAAGGTTTTAGGGTTTAAGGTTTAGGTTTAGGGTTATCTTAGGGTTTATATTTTTTTTATTTCTTTAAATTAAGTAAATTAGTATGTTTAGGATTATTTAGTTTATTTTATTTTTTATTTTTTATTTAAGTTTATTATTATTTTTGTTTAGTTTATTTATTTTAGGTTTATTTATTTTAGTTTAGGTTTTTTATTTTCTTTATTTTTTAAGTTTAAGTTTTGGTTTAGGATTAATTTTTAATTGAGTTTTATTTTTAATTTTATTATTTTTAGGTTTAGGTTTTATTTTTTATTTTTAGGTTTAGGTTTAGGTTTTTATTTTAGTTTTTTATGTTTAGGTTTTTCATTTTAGGTTTATTTTTAGGTTTTACTTTAGGTTTAGGTTTAGTTATAGTTTTTATTTTATTTTATTTAGTTTAGGTTTAAGTTTAGGTTTAGTTTTATTTAGGTTTTATTTATTTTAGTTTAGTTTTTTTTAGGTTTAGGATTATTTTAATTTTTTTATTTTATTTTTGTTTTACGTTTAGTTTTTTTTGGTTCATGGTTTAGGTTTTATTTTTTTATTTATTTTTAGGTTTTGGTTATTATTTAGTTTTTATTATATTTTATTTTAGGTTTATTTTATTTTTATTTTACATTTAGTTTTTATGTTATTTAGGTTTTTTATTCTGAGGTTTATTTTATTTTATTGTTTAATTTAGGTTTTTATTTATTTTATTTTATTTTATTTTATTTTAATTTTAGTTTTAGGTTTAGGTTTTACTTTAGGTTTTTATTTTTTATTTTTTTATTTTATTTAGGTTTAGGTTTATTTATTAATTTTATTTTTAAGTTTTCTTTAGTTTAGGTTTAGGATTTTTGATTTTTAGTGTTTTGGGTTTAGGGTTTAAGGTTTAGAGTTTAGGGTTTAAGGTTTAAGGTTGTTGGTTTTAGGGTTTAGGGATTAGGGTTTAAGGTTTGGGTTTAGGGTTTTAGGTTTTAGGGTTTATAGTTTAGGGTTCAGGTTTTAGGGTTTAGGGTTTAGAGTTCAGAGTTTAGGGTTTTAGTTTAGCGTTTAGGGTTTAGAGTTGTAGGTTTTAGAGTTTTGGGTTTTGGGTTTTAGAGTTTAGGGTTTTAAGGTTTAGGGTTTATAGTTAAAGTTTAGGGTTTAAGATTTAGGGTTTAGGGTTTATGGTTTAAGGTTTAGTGTTTAAGATTTTTTTAGGGTTTATGGTTTAGGGTTTAGGGTTTAGGGCTTAGGGTTCTAGGTTTACAGTTTAAGGTTTAAGATTTAGGGTTTATGGTTTTTTATTTTTTTTAAACTAAGTAAACACAGGTTTAGAATTATTTAGTTTATTTAGTTTATTTTTTATTTATTTTAGTTTATTTTATTTTTTTAATTTAGTTTTATTTTTTAATTTCATTTAATGTAGTTTATTTATTTTAGTTTCATTTATTTTAGTTTAGGTTTTTAATTTTAGTTTATTTTTAGGTTTAGGTTTAGGTTTAGGTTTATGTTCATTTTTAAATTGAGTTTTATTTTTATTTTACTTCTAAGGTATAAGTTTTATTTTTTTAATTTTTAGGTTTTGGTTTAGGTTTTTTTGGGTTTAGGTTTTAGGTTTTTATTTTATGTTTATTTTTAGGTTTTATTATATAGTTTAGGTTTAGGTTTATTTTTAGTTTATTTTATTTTATTTAGTTTATGTTTGGGTTTAGGTAAAGTTTATTTTAGGTTTAGGTTTAAGTTTTATTTATTTTAGTTTAGTTTATTTTAGTTTAGCTTTAGGTTTATTTTAATTTCATTATTTTAATTTATTTTAGGTTTAGTTTTTTTTAGTTTAGTGTTTAGGTTTTAATTTTTTTTTATTTATTATTTGGTTTTATTTTTAGGTTTATTTTCAAGGTTTAAGTTTTTATTTATTTTATTTTATTTTAGGTTTATTTTATTTTTATTTTCCATTTAGTTTTTCTTCTATTCAGAATTTTTATTCTTCAGTTTATTTTATTTTTTAGTTTACTTAAGGATTTTATCTATTTTATTATACTTTATTTTATTTTATTTTTAGGTTTAGGTTTAGGTTTTAGTTTAGGTTTTTTTTTATTTTACTTATTTATTTTATTTAGGTTTAGGTTTTTATATATTTTTTATTTTTAAGTTTTATTTTGTTTAGGTTTATGTTTTTAGGTTTTTAGGTTTTTAGGGTTTAGGGTTTAGGGTTTAGGGTTTTAAGGTTTTAGGGTTTAGGTTTTTAGGATTTAGGGTTTAGGGTTTAGTGTTAGGTTTAGGGTTTAGGGTTAGGATTTAGGGTTTGGGTTTAGGGTTTAGTGTTTTGGCTTTAGGGTTTATGGTTTTTAGGGTTTAGGGTTTAGGGTTAGCATAGTGTTTAGTGCTTTTTTTTGTTAAATTAAGTAAACCAATAGGTTTAGTTTATTTAGTTTATTTTTTTATTTTAGTGAATTTTATTTTTTATTTTATTTTATTTATGTTTTTTAATTCCTAGCTTTATTTTATTACTTTGTTTAGTTTAGGTTTTATTTATTTTATTTTAGTGATTTTAATTTTTTATTTTATTTTATTTTTGGGTTCAGGTTTACATTTTAATTTTATTTTATTTTATTTTATTTAGGTTTAGGGTTCCTTTTTTGGTTTTATTTAGTTTAGGTTTAAGTTTTCAGGTTTTACGGGTTATGATTTAGGGTTTAAGGTTGTAAGTTTTAGGGTTTAAGGTTTAGGGTTTGGGGTTTAGGGTTTAGGATTTAGGATTTTAGGGTTTAGGGTTTAGGGTTTAGGGTTTAGGGTTTAGGGTTTTATGGTTTAGAGTTTAGGGTTATTTATGGTTTAGGGTTTAGGGTTTATGGTTTGGGGTTTAGGGTTTAAGGTTTAGGGTTATAGGTTTTAGGAGTTTAGGGTTTAGGGTTTAGGATTTTAGGGTTTAGGGTTCTAGGGATTAGGGTTTAAGGTTAGGGTTTAGTTTTTAGGGTTTAAGGTTTAGTGTTTAGGCTTTAGGGTTTAGGGTTTTTAGAGTTTAGGGTTTAGGGTTTTTTAGGGTTTAGGGTTTAGGGTTTAAGGTTTAGTGTTGTAGGTTTAGAGTTTAGGGCTTATTTTAGTGTTTAAGTTTTAGGGTTTATGGTTTTTTATAAATTGTGTAAACCGATAGGTTTAAGTTTATTTAGTTTATTTTATTTTTTTTATTTCTATTCAGTTTAGTTTATTTATTTTAGGTTTATTTATTTTGTTTTAGGTTTTTATTTTAGTTTATTTTTTAGGTTTAAGTTTAGGTTTATTTTTTGGTTGAGTTTTATATTGATTTTATTTTTAAGGTTTAGTTTTATTTTTTATTTTAGGTTTAGGTTTTTATTTAGGTTTTAGGTTTTTTATTTTAGGTTTTATTTTATTGTTTAGGTTTAGGTTTACTTTAGTTAATTTTATTTTTTATGCTTTTTATTCTTATGTTTATTTTATTTTTTGAGGTTTAGGGTTTAGGGTATTTATTTAAGTTTTTTATTCTTTGGTTTAAGTTTAAGTTTATTTTATTTTTTAAGTGTTTCTTAATTTTAGGTTTGTAGGGTTTAGGGTTTAGGGTTTATGGTTTAGTGCTTAGCTTTAGGGTTTTAGGTTTTAAGGGTTTATGGTTTAGGGTTAACATAGGGTTTAGGGCTTTTATTTAAAATTAGGCAAACTTGTAGGTTTAGGTTTATTAGTTTATTTAATTAATTTTTTATTTATTTTAGTTTATTATTATTATTTTAATTATGTTTATTTTTTATTTTATTTTATTTAGGTGTTTTTATTTTAGGTTTATTTAATTTTTTTTAGCTTAAGTTAGGTTTTTATTTATTTTATTTTAGTTTTATTTAATTTTATTTTAAATTTTAGGTTTAGGTTTATATTTTATTTTATTTTATTAATTTTACTTAGGTTTAAGTTTATTTATTTAATTTTTTTTAGGTTTTATTTTGTTTAGGTTTAGGTTTTTAGGTTTTTATGGTTTAGGGTTTAAGGTTTAGGTTTTAAGGTTTAGGGATTAGGGTTTAGGATTTAGGGTTTAGGGTTTAGAGTTTTAGGGTTTAGGTTTATAGTTTAGGTTTAGGTTTAAGTTTGGTTTAGGGTTTTAGGGTTTAGTGGTTTAGGGTTTAGGGTTTAGGGTTAGGGTTTAGGGTTTAGAGTTTTGGGGCTTAAGTTTAGGGATTAGAGTTTAGGGTTTTAAGTTTAGGTTTTGGGTTTAGTGTTTAGTTTAGTTTAGGATTTAAGTTAGTTTAGCTTTAGTTTATGTTTTAGTTTAGGGTTTAGGGTTTAGGGTTTTTTAGGGTTTATTATTTAAGATTTAGTGTTTAGGCCTGTAGGTTTAGTGTTTACGGTTTAGGGTCTAAGGTTTAGGATTTAGCGTTTATGGTTTTAAAAAAAATTAAGTAAAGCGATAGGTTTAGGTTTATTTAGTTTATTTACTTTATTTTTTATTTATTTTAGTTTATTTTATTTTTTTAGTTTTATTTAGGTTAATTTTTTATTTTTATTTCATTTAGTTTATTTATTTTATGTTTATTTATTTTAGTTTTGCTTTTATATTTTAGTTTATTTTTAGGTTTAGGTTTAGGTTTAGGTTTAGCTTTATTTTTCAATTGAGTTTTATTTTTATTTTATTTTTTAAGATTAGGTTTTATTTTTTATTTTTTAGTTTAGATTTAGGTTTTTATTTTAGTTTTTAGGTTTAGGTTTTAGGTTTTTATTTTAGGTATATTTTTAGGTTTTATTTTTTAGTTTAGGTATGGGCATATTTTTAGTTTATTTTATTTTATTTAGTTCAGGTTTAGGTTTAGTTGTAGGTTTAATTTATTTTAGTTTAGTTTATTTTAGTTTAGGTTTAGGTTTATTTTATTTATTTTATTTTTATTTTAGGTTTAGGTTTTTTTTTAGTTTATGGTTTAGGTTTTATTTATACTTATTATTTGGATTTATCTTTAATTTTATTTTTTGGTTTAGGTTTTTATTTAGTTTTTATTTTAGTTTAGGTTTATTTTATTTTTATTTTACCTTTAGTTTTTATTTAATTTAGGTTTTTTATTCTTAAGTTTACTTTATTTTTAGGTTTATTTTAGGTTTTTATTTATTTTATTTTAGTTTATTTTTATTAATTTATTTCATTTTACTTTTAGATTTACGTTTAGGTTTTATTTTATTTTAGTTTTTATTTTATTTAGGTTTAGATTTTCTTATAATTTTTATTTTTAGGATTTTATTTAGTTTAAGTTTAGGTTTTTAGTGTTTAGTGTTTATTGTTTAAGCTTTGGGGTTTAAGGTTTTTAGGGTTTAGCGTTTAGGGTTTAGGCTTTAGGGATAACATAGGATTTAGGGATTTTTTTAAAATTAAGTAAACTGGTATGTTTAGGTTTATTTAGTTCATCTTTTATTTATTTTTGTTTATTTTATTTTTCATTTTTATTTAAGTTTATTTTTATTTTATTTTATTTAGGTTTTTAATTTTTAGGTTTATTTTATTTTTTAGTTTAGGTTATGTTTTTATTTTTTATAATTTTATTTATTTTAATTATCTTATTTTATTTTATATTAAGGTTTAGGTTTAGGTTTTTATTTTATTTTATTTTATTTTTTATTTAGGATTAAGCTTTTTTATTTATTTTATTTTTAGGTTTTATTTCATTTAGGTTTAGGGATTTAGTGTTTACGGTTTAGGGTTTTAGGGTTTAGGATTTAGGGTTTAGGGTTTGGGGTTTAGGGTTTAGGGTTTAGGGTTGTAGGTTTTAGTTTAGGGTTTAGGGTTAAGGTTTTTGGGTTTTAGAGTTTAGGGTTTATGGTTTAATTGGTTAGGGTTTTGGGTTTAGAGTTAGGGTTTAGTATTTAAGCATTAGGGTTTTTGGTTTTTAGGGTTTATGATTTATGGTTTAGGGTCTAGAGTTTTATAGGGTTTATGGTTTAAGATTTAGGGTTGTAGGTTTAGAGTTTACATTTTATGGTTTACGATTTCGGATTTATGGTTTAGGATTTTTTTTAAAAAAAATTGACTAAATCGATAAGTTTAGGATTATTTAGTTTATTTAGTTTATTTTTTATTTATTATTTTTACTTTATTTTATTATTTTTATTTAGGTTTATTTTTTTATTTAGTTTAGTTTATTTATTTTAGTTTAGTTTTGTATTTTAGTTTATTTTTTAGGTTTAGGTTTAGGATTAGATTTATTTTTTAGTTGAGTATTTATTTTATTTTATTTTTAAGGTTTAATTTTTATTTTTTATTTTTAGGTTTAGGTTTAGATTTTTATTTTATTATTTTAGGTTTAGGATTTAAGTTTTTATTTTAAGTATATTTTTAGGTTTTATTTTTAGTTTAGGTTTAGGTATATTTTTAGTTTATTTTATTTTATTTAGTTTAGGTTTAGGTTTAGTTTATTTTAGGTTTAGGTTTAGGATTTATTTATTTTAGTTTAGTTTATTTAGTTTAGGTTTAGGTTTATTTTAATTTATTTATTTTATTTTTATTTTAGGTTTATCATTCTTTTAGTTTAGGGTTTAGGTTTTACTTTTTATTTATTATTTGGATATATTTTTAGATTTAATTTCTAAGTTTAAGTTTTTATTTAGTTTTTATTTTATTTTATCTAATTTTAAGTTTATTTTATTTTTATTTTATGTTTAGTTTTTATTTTATTTAGGTTATTTATTCTTAGGTTTATTTTATTTTTAAGTTTAGTTTAGGTTTTTATTTATTTTGTTTTAGTTTTTTTATTTATTTATTTTATTTTATTTTTCGATTTTGGTTTAAGTTTTAGTTTAGTTTTTTTTATCTTATTTTTTATTTTATATAGGTTTAGGTTTTTTTTCATTTGTTTTATTTTTAGGTTTTATTTAGTTTAGGTTTAGGATTTTAGGTTTTTAGTGTTTAGGGTTTAGGGTTTAGGGTGTTAGGTTTTAGGGTTTAGATTTTTAATGCTTAGGGTTTAGGGTTTAGGGTTTAGGGTTTAGTGTTTAGGCTTTAAGCTTTAGGATTTTTAGGGTTTAGGGTTTTGGGTTAGCATAGGGTATTGGGCTTTTTTAAAATTAAATAAACCAATAGGTTTAGGTTTATATAATTTATTTAGTTTATTTTTTATTTCTTTTAATTTATTTTATTTTTATTTTAATTTATGTTTATTTTTTATTTCATTTTATTTAGTTTTTTTATTCTTAGGTTCTTTTATTTTTTTTTGTTTAGGTTAGGTTTTTATTTATTTTATTTTAATTTATTTTAAATCTTTTATTTTATTTCATTTTTAGGTTTAAGTTTAAGTTTTTATTTTATTTTATTTTTTATTTTTTTTCTATTTAGGTTTTTAATTTATTTTATTTTTAAGTTTTTAGGGTTTTAGGGTTTGGGGTTGTAGGTTTAGGGTTTAGGGTTTAGGATTTATGATTTAGGATTTATGCTTTTTTTCTTAAAAAAATTAAGTAAACTAATATGTTAAGTTTTATTTAGTTTATTTTTATTTATTTTAGTTTATTTTTTTATTTAGGTTTATTAATTATTAGTTTATTTATAGGTTTATTTATTTTAGTTTAGGTTTTTTATTTCAGTTTAGTTTTTAGGTTTAGGTTTACTTTTTAGTTGAGTTTTATTTTTATTTTATTTTTAAGGTTTAGGTTTTTTTTCAAGGTTTAGGTTTATGATTTTATTTTACTTTTCTAAGTTTAGTTTTTTGGTTTTTATTTCAGGTTTATTTTTAGGTTTAATTTTTTAGTTTAAGTTCAAGTTTATTTTTAATTTATTTGATTTTATTTAGGATTTTTAATCTTAGGTTTTTTTTAAAAGGTTGAGGGTTTAGGGTTATTTATTTAATTTTTTTATTCTTAGGTTTATGTTTAGGTTTTTTTAATTTTTTTTAGGGTTTTTTATTCTTAATTTTTTAGGGTTTAAGGTTTAGGGTTTTGGGTTTAGAGTTTAGAGTTTAAGGTTTTAAGGTTTATGTTTTATGGGTTTAAGGTTTAGGGTTTAGGGTTTCAGGGTTTAGGGATTTAGGGTTTAGAGTTTAAGATTCATGATTAAGGGTTTAGGGTTTTTGGATTTAATATTTAGGGTTTAGGGTTTGGGGTTTAGGGTTGTAGGTTTAGGGTTTAGGGTTTAGGTTTTAAGGTTTATGGTTTAGGGTTTTACGGTTTAGGGTTTGGGGTTAGGGTTTATGGCTTAGGGTTTAGGGTTTAGTGCTTAGAATTTAGAGTTTTAGGTTTTTAGGGTTTAGGATTTTTTAGGGTTTATGGTTTAGTGTTTGAGGTTTAGGGTTATAGGCTTAAGGTTTATGGTTTAGTGTTGTAGGTTTGTTTAGTTTATTTTATATTTATTTTTTATTTTTTTGGTTTTTTATTTATCTTTATTTTTTTAATTAATTTAGTTTATTTATTTTAGTTTATTTTAGGTTTTTTAGTTTATGTTTATTTTAGTTATTTTATTTTTTATTATTTTTTAGGTTTAGGATTAAGTTTTTATTTTAGTTTTTTATATTCAGGTTTTAGGTTTATTTTTAGGTTTAATTTTTTTTTAGGTTTAAGTTAATTTTTAAATTTTTTTATTTTATTTTGGTGTTTTATTCTTAGGTTTATATTATTTTTTTAGGGTTTAGGGCTTAGGGTTATTTATTTAAGTTTTTTATTCTTAGGTTTAAGTTCAGGTTTATTTTATTTTTTTAGGGTTTCTTATTCTTAGGTTTTTAGGGTTTAGGGTTTGGGGTTTAGAGTTTAGGGTTTAGGGTTTAGGATTTTAGGTTTTATTTTTTTAGGGTTTAGGGTTTAGGGTTTAGGGTTTAGGGTTTTTATGGTTTAGGAATGTAGTTTTATGGTTTGGGGTTTAGGGTTTAGGGTTTTAGAGATTAGGGTTTTATGGTTTTGGGTTTACGGTTAGGGTTTAGGGTTTAGGATTTAGGGTTTAGAATTTGGGTTTTTGGATTAAGGATTTTTAGGGTTTAGGGTTTAGGGTTTTATAGTTTAGGGATTTTTCTTAGAAAATTAAGTAAACCAGTACGTTTAGGTTTAATTAGTTTATTTAGTTTATTTTATTATTTATTTTTATTTATGTTTACTTTTTATGTATTTTATTTTATATTATTTTTTAGTTTAGGTTATGTTTTTTATTTATTTTATTTTTAGGTATAGGTATAGGTTTTTATTTTATTTTATTTTATTCTTTATTTAGTTTAAGGTTTTTATATTTATTTTATTTTTAGGTTTTATTTAGTTTAGGTTTCAATTTTTATGGTTTAGGGTTTAGGGTTGTAAGTTGTAGGCTTTAGGGTTTAGAATTTCAGGTTTAGTGTTTTAGAGTTTAGGGTTTTAGGGTTTAGGGTTTAGTGTTAAGGCTTTAAGGTTTAGGGTTTAAAGTTTTAGGGTTTAGGGTTTAGGGTTGTAGGTTTTAGGGTTTAGGTTTAGGGTTAGAGGTTTAGGGTTTTAGGGTTTAGGGTTTTAGGGTCAAGGGTTTAGGGTCAGGGTTTAGGGTTTAAGGTTTAAGGTTTAGTATTTAGGCTTTAGGGTTTAGGGTTTAGAGTTTGGGATTTAGGTTTATTAGGGTTTATGGTTTAGGGTTTAGGGTTTAGGGTTTAGGTTTGTAGGTTTAAGGTTTAGGGTTTAGTGTTTAAGATTTAGGGTTTATGGTTTTTTTTAAATTGAGTAAACCGATATGTTTACATTTTTTAGTTTATTTAATTTATTTTTTTTATTATGGTTTTTTTTTGTTTAGGTTTAATTTTTATTTTTACTTAATTTAGCTTATTTATTTTAGTTTACTTTTTAAGTTTAGGTTTAAGTTTAGGTTTATTTTTTTGTTGAGCTTTATTTTTATTTTATTTTCTTAGTTTTAGGTATTAGGTTTTTATTTTAAGTTTATTTTTAGGTTTAATTTTATATTTTTGGTTTAGGTTAATTTTGAGTTTATTTTATTTTATTTAGGTTTTTTATTCTTAGGTTTATTTTATTTTTTAGTTTAGTTTAGGTTTTATTTAGTTAAGTTTAGTTTAATTTTTTTTTAGTTTAGGTTTAGGTTTTAGTTTAGGTTTTTATTTTATTTTATTTTTTATTTTATTTAGGTTTTGGTTTTTTTAATTATTTTATCTTTAGATTTTATTTAGTGTAGGTTTAGGTTTTTTGGTTGTTAGGGTTTAGTTTAGAGTTTAGGTTTAGGTTTAGGGTTTATAGTTTAGGTTTAGGTTTTAGGATTAGAGTTTCTTGTATGGCTTTATGGTTTAGAATTTAGGTTAGTTTAGGGTTTAGGCTTTAGGATTATGATTTTTATTTAGGGTTTAGGTTTTAGGGTTAGGTTAGGGTTTAGGGTTTAGGGTTTATTTAGATTTAGAGCTTTAGGGTTTAAGGTTTAGGGTTTATTATTTATGGTTTAAGGTTTAGGGTTTTTTGGTGTTTAGGGTTTAGGGTTTATGGTTTAGAGTTGTAGCTTTAAGGTTTAGGGTTTCAGGTTAGGTTTAGGGTTTATTTAGTGTTTAGGTTAAGGGTTAGTTTAGGGTTTTCAAAACATTATGTAATTTATATTTAGGTTTATTTAGTTTATTTTATATTTTAATAAGGTTTATTTTTTTTATTTAGTTTATTTATTTGTTATATGTTAATTTTTTTTAGTTTAGGTTTTTTATTTTAGTTTATTTTTTAGGTTTAGGTTTAGGTTTATATTTATTTTTAAGTTTTGTTTTATTTTCATTTTATTTTTGAAGTTTAGATTTTATAATTTAGATTTTATTTTTTTATTTTTAGGTTTAGGTTTTTATTTTATTTTATTAGGTTTAGGTTTTAAGTTTTTATTTTAGGTTTATTTTTAGTTTAGGTTTAGGATAATTTTTAGTTTATTTTATTTTATTTATTTTATGGTTTAGGTTTATTTTATTTTGGGTTTAGGTTCAGGTTTTATTTATTTTAGTTTAGCTTATTGTAGTTTAGGTTTAGGTTTATTTTAATTTATTTATTTTAGGTATAGATTTTTGTTTTCTTTAGTTTCGGGTTTAGGTTTTATTTATTTATTTATTTTTTAGTTTTATATTTAGGTTTATATTTTAGGTTTAGGCTTTTATTTAGTTTTTATTTTATTTTACTTTAGGTTTATCTTATATTTATTTTATGTTTAGGCTTTATTTTATTTAGGTATTTTAATTTTAGGTTTATTTTATATTTTAGTTTAGTTTTGGTTTTTATTTTTTATTTTTTATTTTATTTTATTTTTAGGTTTAAGTTTAGGTTTCTATTTTTTTATTTTTTATTTAGGTTTAGGTTTTTTTTGTATGTTTAATTTAGTTTAGGTTTACATTTTAGGTTTTAGGGTTTAGGGTTTAGGGTTTAGGCTTAGGGTTTAGGTTTAGGGTTTAAGGTTTCTTCAATTTAGGTTTAGGTTTAGGTTTAGGTTTAGGGTTTAGGTTTAGGTTTAGGGTTTAAGGTTTAGGGTTTAGGGTTTAAGTTTAGGTTTAAGGTTTGGGGTTTAGGGTTTAGGTTTATGTTTAGGGTTTAGGTTTAGGGTTTAGGTTTAGGGTTTAGTCTTAGGGTTTAGGGTTTATAGTTTAGGTTAGTTTAGGGTTTAGGTTTTATTAGTATTTTATTAAGTAAACTTGTAGGTTTAGATTTAGTTTATTTTATTTTTTATCTTTATTTAGGTTTATTTTTATTTTTGTTTAATTTAGTTTATTTATTTTAGGTTTATTTATTTTTATTCAGGTATTTTATTTTTGTTAATTTTTTAGGTTTAGGTTTATTTTTAGTTTATTTTATTTTATTTAGTTTAAGTTTAGGTTTAGTTTATTTTAGGTTTAGGTTTTACTTATTTTAGTTTAGCTTAATTTAATTTAGGTTTAGGTTTATTTTATTTTATTTTATTTTTATTTTATGTTTAGGTTTATTTAGTTTAGGGTTTTGGTTTTATTTTTTATTTATTTTTAGGTTTACTTTTAGATTTTGGTTTTTATTTAGTGTTTATTTTATTTTATTTTAGGTTTATTTTATTTTTATTTTAGCTTTATTTTTGATTTTATTTAGGTTTTTTATTTTTTACTTTAGTTTAGGTTTTTATTTATTTTAGTTTAATTTAGTTTTTATTTTTTATATTATTTTCTTTTTAAGTTTAGGTTTAGGTTTTAGTTTATGTTTTTATTTTATTTTATTTTTTAAATTTATTTTATTTTAGGTTTTTTTGTTTATTTTAGTTCTAGATTTTATATAGTTTATGTTTAGGTTTTTAGCTTTTTAGGGTTTAAGGTTTATAGTTAGTTTAGGGTTTAGGGTTTAGATTTTTATTTTTTATTTTTTATATTTTTGGTTTAGGGTCTAGGGTTTAGGGTTTAAGTTTATGTTTTAGGGTTTAGGGTTTAGGGTTTAGGGTTTTATGGTTTAGGGTTTAGGGTTTAGGGTTTAGGGTTTAGGGTTTTAGCATTTATAGTTTAGGGTTTAGGTTTTATGTTTTAGGATTAGGGTTCAGGTTTTAGTTTAAGGTTTAGAGTTTTGGGTTTTTTTTAACAAAGAGCAAATTCATATTCAATATCTTTTTTTTATTTCATCAACCAAGTAACACACCAAGTTTTCTAAGACACAAGTGACGACATAGATAAAAAATGGATAAAAAATGAACACACAGAGCAAATCAAAAACCCCAGATAACAATAACTATCTCTACTATAAAGACAACTTCCATAAGCATCGGATATCTTAGTTCTTGATTTCTATAATTCCCATCAGAACCACCCTGGCCTCTTGAGTAGTGGGATCCACCATCAAATCCCCGATCTCTCCCTCCTCCACCACCACGGCTATAAACTCCGTCATACTTCCCGTCTCCATGACCAAAATTATTCCGATGACCCCCTCCATATCCACCAGTACCTCCAGAGCCTCCACCACCACTGCAATAATCGCTGCCTCCACCTTTATCTCCACTGTGAGATCTAGACTGAGCCTGGTTGACAATGATGTTCCTATCATCAAGGTTCTGCCCATTCTTAGGGTTTAGGTTTAAGTTTAGTTTTATTAGGTTTTAGGGTTCAAGTTTATTTTTTAATTTATTTAATTACTTTACGGTTAGGTTTATGGTTTGGGGTTTAGGGTTTAGGGTTTAATGTTAGGGTTTATTGTTTAGGGTTCAGGGTTTAGGGTTTTAGGGTTTAAGGTTTTAGAGTTTAGGGTTTAGGGTTAGAGTCTAGGGTTTAAGGTTTAAGGTTTAGTGTTTAGGCTTTAGAGTTTAGGGTTTTTAAGGTTTAGGGTTAGGGTTTAGGGCATAGAGTTTAGGGTTTGCTTAAGGTCTAGGGTTAGTTTATGTTTAAGGTTTAAGGTTTAGGGTTTAGGGTTTAGGATTTTTAGGGTTTAGGATTTAGGTTCTAGGGTTAATTTAGGGTTTAAGGTTTTAGGTTTAATTTAGGTTGAGTTAGGAGTTTAGGTTTAATTTATAGTTATTTAGGGTTTAGGTTTTACAATTTAGGATTTAGGGTTTAAGGTTTTGGGTTTTGGGTTTTGTGTTGTAGGTTTGGGGTTTTAGGTTTTTTTTATGAGTTTAGGGTTTAGGTTTTACGGTTTAGGGTTTAGGGTTTAAGGTTTAGGTTTTAGGGTTTAGGGTTTACGGTTTAGGGTTTTAGGGTTTATGGTTTAACATTTAGGGTTTAGGGTTTTTAAGATTTAGTGTTTAGGGTGGTGTTTAAGTTTTTGGTTATGGGTTCAAGTTTTAGTTTGGGGTTTAGGGTTTTTAGTTTTTTTAATAGAGAATAAATTCATATTCAACATTTCTTGTTTTCAATTTCATCAACCAAGTAACACACCAGGTTTTCTAAGGCACAAGCGACACATAGATAAAAAATGTGCATGAATAGAGCAAATCAAAAACCTTAGACAACTAGAACCATCTCTATTATAGGGACACAGTTCCATAAGTAGCAGATCGGATCAGCCATTCTTCAATTTCTCCAGTTCCCATCAAAACCACCCTGGCCTCTCGAGTACTAGGATCCACCATCATATCCTCGATCTCTCCCTCCGCCACCACCATGGCAGTAACCTCCGCCGCTCCTCCTACCTCCATAACCACCACTTCTCCGACCTCCACCTCCATATCCACCAACACCTCCAAATCCCCCACTACCACTACAATAAGCACCACCTCTGGATTTTCCTCCACCGATAGATCTAGACTGAGCCTGGTTGGTGGTGATGTTCCTATCGTCAAGGTTCTGCCTATTCTTAGGGTTTAAGTTTAGGCTTAGGTTTGTTAGGTTTTAGGGTTTAGGTTTATTTTTAGTTTATTTAATTACTTAGGTTTAGTTGTGGTTTAGGGTTTTGGGGTTTGGGGTTTATGGTTTAGGGTTTTGGGGTTTAGGGTTTTGTGTTTATGCTTTTATGGTTTGTGGTTTTGTGGGTTTTTAGGTTTAGGGTTTAGGGTTTAGGGTTTAAGGAGGGTTTAGGTTTAGGGTTTAAGGTTTAGGATTTAGGGTTTGTGGTTTTTTTTTAAAAAAAAATTAAGTAAACTGGTATGTTTAGATTTATTTAGTTAATTTAGTTTATTTTTTATTTTAGTTTATTTTATTTTATTTTATTTTTATTTTGTTTAGTTTATTTGTTTTAGGTTTTTTTTTTTAGGTTTTTTATTTTATTTTTTAGTTTAGGTTTAGGTTTAGGTTTAGGATTATTTTCTAGTTGAGTTTTATTTTTATTTTATTTTTTTAGGATTTCATTTTATTATTTATTTTTAGGTTTAGGTTTAAGTTTTTATTTATTTTTTTAGGTTTAGGTTTTAGGTTTATAGTTTAGGTTTATTTTTATGTTTTATTTTTTAGTTTAGGTTTAAGTTTATTTTTAGTTAGTTTTATTTTATTTATTTTGGGTTTATGTTTAGGTTTAGTTTATTTTAGGTTTAGGTTTAAGTTTTATTTATTTTAATTTAGTTTATTTTAGTTTAGGTTTAGGTTTAGGTTTATTTTATTTTGTTTATTTTATTTTTATTTTAGGTTTTAGTTTTTTTTTTTAATTTTGGGTTTAAGTTTTATTTTATTAATTTTAAATTTTATTTTTAGGTTTATTTTTTAGGTTTAGGTTCTTATTTAGTTTTTATTTTATTTCATTTGATGTTTTTTATTTTACGTTTAGTTTAAAATTTATTTAGGTTTTTTATTCTTAGGTTTATTTCATTTTTTTAGTTTACTTTAGGTTTTTATTTATTTTATTTTGTTTATTTTATTAGTTTATTTTATTTTATTTTAGGTTTGGTTTGGTTTAGTTTAGGTTTTTATTTTCTTTTATTTATTTTATTTTATTTAGGATTTGGTTTTCTTATATATTTTATTTTTAGGTTTTATTTAGTTTAGGTTTAGGCCAGTAGGTTTTTAGGGTTTAGGGTTTAGGGTTTTAAGGTTTAGGGTTAGGGTTTAGGGTTTAGGGTTTTGTGTTTAGACTTTAGGGTTTACGATTTAGGGTTAGCTTAGTTTAAGTTTTAGGGTTTAAGGTTTAGGGTTTAGGCTTTAGGGTTTACTCTTTTTAGGGTATTAGGCTTTAGGGTCTAGGGTTAGTTTAGGGTTTGGGTGTTTAGGGTTAAGGTTAAGGTTTAGGGTTTAGGGTCTATTTAGGTTTTAAGGTTTAGGGTTAGTTTTATGATTTAGGGTTTAGTGTTTAGGGTTTAGGAAATTTTTTATTTTGGGGTTTAGGGTTTAGGGTTTTACGTTTCTTGGGTTTAGGGTTTAGGTTTTTGGTTTAGAATTCAAGTTTTGGTTTAGGGTTTAAGGTTTTTCATTTTTTTTAATAAAGAACAAATTCATATTCAACATTTCTTCTTTTTGATTTCATCAACCAAGTAACACACCAAGTTTTCTAAGAGAGAAGCTATGACATAGATCAATAATGGATACAAAATGAGCATGCATAGAGTAAATCAAAAACCATATATAACTAGAACCATCTCTATCTTAAAGACACAGTCCATAAGTAGCAGATCGATTAGATGGTTCTTCAGTTTCTTCAGTTCCCATCAGAACCACCCTGACCTCTCGAGTAGTGGGATCTGCAATCATATCCTTGTTCCCCACCACCACCACACCTATAACCTCCATTGTTGCTCCTCTCGCCTCCATAACCACCATGCTCCGACCAACATTTTCAAATGTACCAACACCTCAAATCCCTCACCACCACTGACTGCAATAACCAGACCTGGCTTTGCCTCCACTGCCAGATCTAGACTGAGCCTAGTCGATGGTGATGTTCCTATCATCAAGGTTCTACACATTCTAAGGGCTTTGGGTTTGTTTAGGGTCTAAGGTTTAAGCTTAATTTATGGTTTAGGGTTTAGGGTTAGTTTAGGGGTTTAGGTTTTAGGGTTTAGAGTTTTGGGTTTAGGGTTTAGGGTTGTTGGTTTTAAGGCTTAGGGTTTAGGGTTTAGGCTTTAGTGTTTAAGGTTTAGGGTTTAGGGTTTAGGGTTTAGGGTTCATGGTTTTAGGGTTGTAGGTTTAGGGTTATAGGTTTAGGGTTTAGGTTTTAAAGTTAGTTTTAGGGTTTATGGTTTAGGGTTTAACATTTAGGGTTTATGGTTTCTTTTTTAAATTAAGTAAACTGGTAGGTTTAGGATCATTTAGTTTATTTTTAATTTATTTGAGTTTACTTTAATTTATATTTTTATTTAGGTATATTGTTTATTTTTTTAAGCTTGGTTTATTTATTTTAGATTAGGTCTTTTATTTTAGTTTATCTTTTAGGTTTAGGCTTATTTTTAAGGTGAGTTTTATTTTTATTTAATTTTTTAGGTTTAGGTTTTATTTTTTATTTTTAGGTTTAGGTTTAGAATTTTTTTTTAAGTTTAATTTTTAGGTTTCTATTTTAGGTTTTGTTTTTAAGTTTAGGTTTAGGTTAATTTTTAGTTTATTTTTTTATTTAGTTTAGGTTTAGGCTTAAGTTTAAGTTTAGGTTTTATTTATTTTAGTTTAGGATTATGTTTATTTTATTTTTATTTTTGGTTTAGGTTTTTTTAGTTTAGGGTTTAGGTTTTATTTTTTTATTTATTTTTAGGTTTTATTTGTAGGTTTAGAATTTTATTTAGTTTTTATTTTATTATATTTTAGGTTTATTTTTTTTATTTTAGGTTTAGTTTTTATTTTATTTAAGTTTTTTTTAGTTTAGGTTTTTATGTATTTTAATTTAGTTTAGTTTTTATTTTTTATTTTTTCTTTTTTTTTGGTTTAGGTTTAGGTTTAGTTTATATTTATATTTTATTTTATTATTTTATTATTTTATTTATTTTGGTTCAGTTTATTTATTTATTTTGTTTTTAGGTTTTATTTGGTTTAGGTTTAGTTTTAGCTTTTTAGTTTTTTAGTTTAGGGTTTAGGGTTTAGGGTTTAGGGTTTAGGGTTTGGTTTAGGGTTTAAGGTTTAGGGTTTAAGTTTTAGGTTTAGGGTTTAAGTTTTAGTTTATTGTTTAGGGTTTAAGGTTTTCTTTTTTTGACAAAGAATAAATTCATATTCAACATTTCTTCTTTTTCCATTTTATCATCCAAGTAACACCCCATGTTTTCTAAGACATAAGCAGCAACATAGATAAAAAATGAGCACCCATAGAGCAAATCAAAATAGGAGATAAGTAACTGCCTCACTATAAAGATAGTTCCATCCGTAGATCAATGGATCTTCTTAGTTTCTCTAGTTCCCTGGCCTCTAAGTAGCAGGATCCACCATCATATCCCGACGCTTTGCTAGTTTATTCTTGTGGTTTTAAGTTTTAACGTTAAGGGTTTGGGGTTTGGGTTGGGTTTGTGATTGTAGGTTTTAGGTTTTAGGGCTTAGGGTTTAGGGTTTAGGGTTTAGGGTTTAGGGTTTAGGGTTTTAGGATTTATGGTTTAGGGTTTAGGGTTTAGGGTTTATGATTTAGGGTTTAGGGTTAGGGTTAGTTTTAGGGTTTAGGGTTTAGGATTTATGATTTAGGGTTTACATTTTTTTTTTAAAATTAAGTAAACCAATAGGTTTAGGTTTTTTTAGTTTATTTTCTATTTATTTAAGTTTATTTTATTGTTTATTTTTATTTAAGTATATTTTATTTTATTTATTTTATTTTATTTAGGTTTATTTATTTTAGTTTAGGTTTATTATTTTAGTTTATTTTTTTTATATTGGTTTACTTTTTTGAGTTTATTTTATTTTATATTTTAGGTTTAGGTTTTATTTTTTAATTTTAGGTTTAGGCTTAGGATTTTGTTTTATTTTTCTAGGTTTAGGTTTATGGTATTTATTTTAGGTTTATTTTTAGGATTTCTTTTTTAGTTTAGATTTTGGTTTTTTTTAATTTAT
This sequence comes from Cymbidium sinense, assembly GCA_021442155.1. Lineage (NCBI taxonomy): Eukaryota > Viridiplantae > Streptophyta > Magnoliopsida > Asparagales > Orchidaceae > Cymbidium > Cymbidium sinense. The sequence continues at coordinate 158,353,192 of CM038219.1, read as the reverse complement.
TTTCTTTTATTTAGTTTAGGTTTAGGTTTTATTTATTATAGTTTAGTTTATTTTAGTTTAGATTTAGGTTTATTTTATTTTGTTTATTTTATTTTTATTTTATGTTTAGGTTTTTTTAGTTTAGGGTTTTGGTTTTATTTTTATTTTTTTTGTATTTTTAGGTTTATTTTTTAGGTCTAGTTTTTTATTTAGTTTTATTTTATTTTATTTTTGGATTATTTTATTCTTATTTTATGTTTAGTTTTTATTTTATTTAGGTTTTTTATTCTTAGGTTTATTTTATTTTTTTTAGTTTGGGTTACATTTTTTTATTTCATTTTATTTTTATTTTTTATTTTATTTTATTTTTAGGTTTATGTTAGGTTTTAGTTCAGGTTTTTATTTATTTTTATTTTTTTTAAGTTTAGGTTTTTTAATTTATTTATTTTTTTTGGGAACCCCGTATAGGGGAATTTTATTGCCACAAAAAAGGGATTACAAGGTCCTTAAGAGGGGATGAACTCATAAACTACTGCTTAAAGAGCTACAAATAGCCTAGAGAGTAAATCCCATGTCTAGTTACAATCAAAACAAAGCAAAAGGAAAAGGAAAGCAATAGATAAAGATAGATAAAAAATAAAAGCCAATGGACCATCTTCATCAAAGGCTCTTGAGGATGAGAGAAGTCGATGCCTTCATTAGAGAAATAAGTAACTGAGGTGGAACAACTATTTAGAGGATTTGATATGGTTTTAATACACAATGAAAAGAAGGAGATAGATCGAATGGTAAAGGGATGCCACCCACCCCATATAAGATATGTATCACCAAATAATGCCCACAAGGAATTAGAATACAACAAATCCCAAATAAAATTTTGGGCACATCCACCATATTGATAATAAGACCACAACAATAAATATACATATCAAAGAGAGTCAAGCAAAAACATAACCAGTAAGTTGACAGAAAAATCAAGGACACAACTAAAGGGGTGAAATACACTACAATCATGAGTAAAAGGCTTGTATCCAAAAAAGTAGCCATTCAAGTTTCTTTATTTATTTTATTATTAAGTTTTTAGGTTTTCATGGTTTAGGATTTAGGGTTTAGGTTTTAGGGTTTAGAGTTTTGGTGGGTGGGATGGAGGGTTTAGAGAGGATGTGAGGTATTGTGGAGAGTGAGGGCTAGGTAGAGGATTTATGGCTTAGTTAGTGTAAGAGGGTTGGTTTAAGTTTTAAGGGTTTATTTAGGGGGATTTAGAGTTGGGTTAGGGATTTGGGAAGGTGGTTGGTGGTTGAGTAGGGTTTACAGGATTTAGGATTAGGGTTGGAAATGGAGGTAGTTTTAGCATTTAGAGTTTAGGGAGGACATAGGGTTTAATATTTAGTTTAAAGTAAGCAGTTTAGTTTATTTAGTTTATTTATTTATTTTATTTTGTTAGTTTATTTAGTTTAGTTTATTTTGGGTTAGTTTATTTTATTTTCAAGTTTAGGTTTTTTTTTTTTAGGTTTAAGTTTGAGGTTTTTAATTTAGGTTTATTTTTAGGTTTTATTTTTTTGTTTAGGTTTAGGTTTAATTTTAGGTTATTTTATTTTATTTAGTTTGTGGTTTAGGTTTAGTTTATTTTAGGTTTAGGTTTAGGTTTTGGTTTTATTTATTTTAGTTTAGTTTATTTTAGTTTAGGTTTAGGTTTATTTTACTTTGTTTATTTTAGGTTTAGGTTTTTTTTAGTGTAGGGTTTAGGTTTTAATTTTTATTTATTTTTAAGTTTTCTTTTTAGGTTTATTTTTATGGTTTATTTTTTTTGTTTTTATTTTATTTTATTTTAGGTTTATTTTTTTTATTTTAGATTTAGATTTTATTTTATTTAGTTTTATTTATAGGTTTATTTTATGTTTTATAGTTTTATTATTTTTATTTTATTAGTTTTATTTTTTTATTTTTATTTTATTTTTACATTTAAGTTTAGGTTTTAGTTTAGGTTTTTATTTTATTTTATTATTTTATTATATTTAGGTTTAGGTTTTTATTTATTTTATTTTTAGGTTTTATTTAGTTTAGGTTTAGGTTTTTAGGTTTTTAGGGTTTAGGGTTTACGATTTAGGATTTAACATTTAGGGTTTAGAGTTTTAGAGTTTGGGATAAGTCTTATATGGTTACCACACCAACCAACTCTTCTCAGTAGTAGATTCCCTTGGAGGTGACACTTGAGCTAGATAGCGATGAAGACTGGGCTCAAAAGCAAAGCATAAGTGTATCCAAGTCTATATGTGAAACAGTTAGGCATGAATTTGGAACCTTAGCTCTAACCCTAGTTTCCTCTCAAAAAAGCTGAGGGTTTGGAGTTAAGGAAGCCCCTAAGTCATCACAGGTGTGATGACTTAGAGGTTCTTTTTGGAAGCATCACCCTCAGGTCAAGAAGTTGATGTAGAACTTGAGGATGATTCATATAAAGATTTAATAGAATTACCTTTTGATTGATACTTGCCTTATGTTCATAAATTAGCAAAGAAAGGGTTAATCCCACATACTTGGTCAAAACACAGGTCAGACTACTTCAAAACAATATGTAAGAACAAATGCAAAAGCTCTCAATCAAGATCGGGACTAGGATTTAGTATAATGGATCCAGTCGATGATGATGATTACTGCTTAGTCATCACCAAACATTGGAATCTTATAGGTTCTTTTCAATTCACATTAACTCATATGAGGAGTTGTGCTTAGATACTTCAAATGATCGAGATGATTTTGAAGTCAAAGATGCACCGCCATAGTTTGAAGAAGAGATCAAGTGAACCATTGATGAGCTCAAAGAAATCAACTTAGGAACTGAAGAAGATCCATGCCCAACATACATTAGTTCTTTGTTGAATGAAATTGAAACCAATGGCATAGTTAGACTATTGATTGAGTTTAAGGACTACTTTGCATGGAGTTATGAAGAGATGCTGGATTTCTTGACGTAGTAATCCATACACTAGCAATAGATATCAAGCAAAAGCTCCTAAATGCATGCGATTAGGCATATAACAACATATCATTTATGAAGTCAAGAAATTGATCGATGCTGGCTTCATCTAAGTAGAAACATACCTTACTTGGTTAGCTAGAATCATCCCAGTTAAGAAAAAGAATGGCCAAATTCACATATGCATTGATTTTAGGGATTTAAATAAGGCATGTCCAAAAGACAAATTTCCACTACCAATCCTGGAGCTGATGGTGGACATTGCCTCATTTCATGCAGTCTTCTCTTTCATGGATGGCCGATCTAGATATAGCAAAATAAAGATGGATCCTAAAGATGAAAGAAACATTATTTTTAGAATCCCAATCAAAATTTATTGCTATAAGGGCATACCTTTCAGCCTTAAAAATTTCATTGCTACATACCAGTAGACTATGACTTGAATCTTCGATGAACTCATTTATCATCAAGTCGAGGGCTATGTTGATGATCTTCTGGTCAAAAGTAGAAAAAAGGAAGACCATGTCTTTGACTTGAGAGTAGTTTTCAAATAGTTAAGATAATTTAACCTCAAAATGAACCCCGTGAAGTGTGCATTCGGAGTAGCTTCAAGGAAATTCCTTGGGTTTATTATCCTACACCAAGGAATCATAATCGATCCGGAGAAGATCAAGGTGATATTAGAAATTCCATCTCCTAAAAGTTTAACTTAACTCAGATCATTCCAAGGCCAGTTGGCATATCTAAGATGCATTATATCTAACATATCAGGAAGATGTCAGCCATTCTCAGCATTTGTCAAAAAGGATGACAAGTTTAAGTGGGATGACAAGTGTGAGCATGCCTTCGAAGACATCAAGCATTACCTGATGACATTGTTGGTTCTAGCCTCACATACTTTACACGGCTGTGTTAGATGACTCCCTTGGTGCTTTGTAGGCCCAAGCCAATGATGAAGGGATGGAAAATGCACTCTATTATCTCAGTCATCATGTAATCACTACTGAGTCTAACTATCCACCCACTAAGAATCATTGCCTAGCTTTAATCTTTGCATTCCAAAAGCTACAGCACTAAAATGCTTCCTCATAAGGTGAACTTAATTTCAAGGATCAATTTACTACAATATCTCATGACACGGTCGACGCTATCCAGATGGTTGGCACGACGGTCCATGATCGTCTCGCAATTTGACATTACCTTTGTATCCGTCCGTGTGGTGAAAAGATAAGTGCTAGCGGATTTCTTAGCAACGCACACCCACTTCTTGACTCTCCGCTTAGTGATGATCTCCCCAATGAACAAATCATGAACTGAGGAGATACTAGCATTCACCACTGGGAGATGTACTTTGATGGTAAGGCTTCCTCTCAAAGAGGAGAAGAATCACAATCTACTATTCCAAGAAAGGCAAGGGTAGGAATATGTCTCTTAACTCAGGACTGTGATATGATGAGATTCTCATATCATCTGTCCAATCTTTGTACCAATAATGAAGTTGAATATAAGGCTCTGATTATCAATATGGAGTTAGTAATTACTCTAATCATCCAGAACATCAACATCTTTGGGGATTCTCAGCTAGTGATCAATCAAATCACTAGGTCCTATAAGATTATAAAGCCCAAGTTCCATCACTACCATAAGTACACTATAGAGTTGTTAGCCCAAATGTCAAAGGTAACCATTTATAAGATTCCTTGAGGAGAGAATGTCGTAGCATATTCTTTAGCCAAGTATGCCAAGGAGTTGGCATGTCCAGAGGATGAGTCCACATCAATAAAGGTCCAAAATAGATAAGCCTTATCCCTTATTGATATTGAACTCATCAAAAAGTACTCTCTTGAAGGAGAGGTTGCCATTGCCAAGAAGTATGGGAGTTAGATTGGAGGCAACCATTCATATATTACCTAAATAAAGGCAAACTACCTCAAGAAAAGTCCCAAGCCCATCAGATGAAGTAGAGAGCACTATCCTATGCTCTTATGGATGGTGTCTTGTACCGTCGGTCTTCTGATCATATGTGGTTACATTTTTCATATAAGCACGAAGCCCATAAGATCATGAGGTACACTCAGCATTATGTGGAGCCAACCAATCCAGTCTAAAGATGAAAGCCAAGATCAAGAGATTAGGATACTTCTATCCTTCAATAATTAAAGATTGCATGGATATGGCTATGTGATGCCAACAATGTCAAATATACGGCGTGGTCCTACACAAACCAACCAACATTCTACATCATATTAGCCTCATGGCCATTCGATGTTTGGGTACCGACATAGTGGGTCTGATTGATCCTCCTCCTTTCAAGGGTCATCAATTCATCTTAGCTACTACTGACTACTTTTCCAAATGGGCAAAGATGATTATGCTCAGAGAGGTCATAGCTCAACATGTGCTCCAATTTTTTAAGAACCATATCGTATATAGGTTCGGAGTGTCTCGATGAATGATATCTGATATTGGTACTGCATTCAAGAGCAACGAGATCGACAACTTTGCTCGGAGGCATAACATGGATTGGAGATATTCTACCATTAACTACCTGAGGGAAAATGGCTTAGCAGAAACCTTCAATAAAACTCTCATCCAAATACTGAAGAAGACACTCAACAATAACAAGAAAGTGGCATGAGAAAGTTAGTAAGCCTTATGGGCCTACGCACACATATAGAACTCCAACTCAGTCTACTCCTTTCTCCTTAGTGTATGGGTCTGAAGCCATTCTACCATTAGAAGTCCAACTCTCATCACTAAGGATACCTATGCATAGCAAGATCACAATAAAGCATAATGCCAAGTTACAGTTAGAAGAGCTTGAAGGTTTGGAGAAGAGATGTCTACGAGCATGCCAAAACCTCGAGTTGTGCAAAGCTAAAATGATTCAAGCTCACAACAAGTTAGTCCATCATAGAGCTTTTCAAGTAGGAGAGCTTAATTTACATATAAGGAGACCGATTAATGCTCATCGTAAGATGGAAGGCAAGTTTGAACCCACTTGGGAAGGCCCTTTTTTCCTTAGAGAAGGCTTACCAAGGAAGATCTTATCAGCTTATTAATTATAAGGGAGAGCACCCAATCAATGGGCTCTACTTAAGGAAATATGATAAATCATGTTTAAAATTTCTATTTTGAATTCAATTTTATCCATGGTGAAAGTATTCTTGTTTACGAATCTGCTACGATGTGTTTATGGTAGTGTAAGGAACCCGAGCGGTGTCCTATCCTTCATTGAAACAACACAAACACAAAATACACATAAGCATATAATACAAACTCATATCTTTTATCTTGGGCTACTTTGAGTTGAGATAATTCCCCCAATGACACTCACTCAGTAGCTGCTCCAAGTCGGCCTGATGTACTACCCTGCTAGTGTGTCACCCCAATGGTGTTCTTTCTTTGGAGGATGTAAGTCTGCAATGCTTTCTTTCTTTACTTGGCCACTGCACACTGATTAGTGCCTTGTTAGTTTGGTAGGCCTTACTATGTGGTGTAAAGCTACCTTATGTTAGCTTTGTTTAAGAAGATGTGAGTCTGCTATACTTTCTTCTTAGATTAGCCTTCATGAACTGATTGGGAGTATATTTGAGGTGTAGGATAAGTCCCCTAGAGGCTCCTTCCTTCCTGATTTCTTCAAGTCTGGGTCCTATCCTTCCTCGGAGCTCCTTGCTTAGTACTCACTCTAGGTTAGATAGCATATGTCCTTCTGACAATAGACTATCCCAATGATCAGTTTCTCTTGGAAAGTTGTAAGCCTACATGCTTTCTTTCCAGATTGATCATTGTACACCGACGGACACCTTAGGCTGGTTGGTTCTCACTATGCTGATGGATACCCCTTAGGTTGGTTGGTTCTCGTACCTTAGGATACACCACTCATGGCAGATGTAAGTCTGCTATGCTTTCCCCTTGAGTTGGCCACCGTACACCTATAGGCCTTCCTTTTACAGCTCAGGATAACAAACCTAGTAGCACCTCCCTTGTGTGCACTATATTTGGATCATGCTCTTTGCAACCCCATTTAGACACTACCCAGGTTACTATCAGATTGGACAGTTCCCCTTTCCTAGTAACCACCCCTATCATTGTAGAATATGTCATGTGGATGTCTAGATTCTCCCTTGGTCCAGTAAATCTGAGATAGGTCAAGGCCGACATAACCCCTTCTCAGTGTGGTCCCTCACACACCAATAGGGTTGACGCAAACATATAAAGAAAATTTATATTCACTTATGGATTAAGAGGACACCCCTAGTAGTATTTTTTCCCAAGCAGACATCATATCTTTAGGGTAGTGTCAGAAAAGTCCTTTCAGTAATCACCTGACTACTCTTAAGTTGATATAAGTCCCCAACATTCACTCAAGTAAAGTTGGGTTCTATTTGTTGTGCTACCAACAAGTCACCCCAATGGGTGTTCCCTGCTTTAGAAGATGTAAGTTTGCTATGCCTTCTTCCTAGCACAAGTATTGCACACCAAAAGGCAACCCCTTAGGTTGGCCAACTCTACCCCATGGCCAATAGACTATCCCTTTGGATTTGTAAATCTAAGATAGGACAAGTCCGATATGGCCCCTTCTCAGTAGGTCCATCACACACTGACATGGTCCATAAATTAAATCTATAAAATTTTACTGAGCTCAAATCCCCAGTGGATATTACCTCAATTCAAATCAAACTAAACCAAATAAACCATATCAAATCACATGAAATTAATATAAAATTAATCCTTACTACTTTTGAATTGACATAAGTCCCCAGCAACATTCACTCAGTAGTCTCCCTAGATCAGGTTCAATTTGTTGTGCATCCAACAGGTCACCCCAATGGTTGTTCCTTGCTTTGGAAGATGTAAGTCTACTATGCCTTCTTCCTAGCACAATCATTGCACATCGAAAGGAAACCCCTTAGGTTAGCTAGCTCTATCCCACAGTTGGTAGACTATCCCTTTGGATTTGTAAACCTAAGAAAGGTCAAGGCTAATATCATCCTTTCTCAGTAGGTCCATACATTAACTCAAATTAAATTAAACTCAATTTGATTTTCCTGAGTGGAGTTAAATCACACCCTTCTCCCTATTGGAGCCCCAAATCATATATAAAAAAGTCAAACTAACTAATCAAATTCAAAACCAACCTCCCATAGTGGAGCCAAATTAAAACAACTCCCCTAGTAGAGTCTAAATCATAAAAATCCAACCAAACTCTTATTCACAGTAGATACATCCCCAAACAAATCTATGAAATTAAACACAAATCCAAATCTCCAGAGGATAGCTCAAACCTGCTTCCCTAGTGGAAGTTTCATATACTCGATCCCTAGTGGACTCGAGCCCATATCTCTAGTAGATGTGCCTACACATCAACTAAAAGAAAACAAATTAAAGTTGATTCAATCTTAATCCATAGTGAATTATAGATTCTTATCCCCAGTGGATCTTCTTTTCATAAATCATATAATGAAATCAAATTCAAACCTTATCCCTAGCAGATTTTCTTCTTCTATGCCCTCGACATAGATAACTCACATGTCATGTCCAATGAATGTGTGATGCCCTAAAAGATCTCCCTCCACATCCTTAACATGGAATTCTCATCAAATCTTATTTCTTCTCTTATGCACACCTTTAATACTTCAACTAAAAGCCTAATAATGTATTCATTCAAATTACATCATCTTAACATTGTTATCAACATTTTATGATTTATGATGGTACAAACTATAAATATCAACATATTATAGTGTGAATTAACACACTATATTATATTATAATATATGATTTTATATTATAATTTACTATAATATAATATATTGTCTAACATTACACCTCATTAGATTCACTTAAAAGGAACAAATAATAAGATTTTCTCAAAATATGAATAATGTTCATTTTGGATGTAAAATTATTATTTTTTTATAGAAATGGGACAAAATAGCATAATTTTGGTGTTGCTTCTTATTGTGTGCCATGAATTTGGCCAAAATTTTCCATCTCAACCTTCAAATTAACATTATTATGAGTTTTGACCCAATGTATTATAACAAAAGTAAAACATATTAAATTGTACAATAACATTTAGTAGCACACCACCACATTCATATATATGTGAAGTTATATTGTTATGTACATTATATTTTAATATGCCTTCATATAATATATTATCTTACATTACACCTTAAAATGAATCACTTTAAAAAAAATTTATAAAATTTGGTTGAAAAATGAACATTTATTTTGGATGCAAAATTCCATTCTTTTGATTAAATGACACACCATTGCACACCCCCAATGATGTTCCCTAAAGCTTACCTTAAATTTGGCCAAATCCCATCATCTCAACCTATAAATCAATATTTTTATGAATTATACTAGTACAAACTCTACTACATCATACTAGAACAAACTAAAATATGCTAAACAATAAGTAGTAATACACAATAGTATACTATAATGCATGATGCTACACTATGTTATAGCATCCTATATTATAATACACTATAATATATTATATTATATTATATTATATTATATTGCATATCACATCACAAGGGATTGATTTAGATAAAAAATCATAAAATTAGTCTAAACAACAAAAAACTATATATTTTCCTCATATCACTTAAATATTTTAAATTCAAATAATATATTATGGTGACATGCTCTACCTATTATGAATTTGGCCAAATTCCACCATTTTAATGTCTAAATCAACATTTTTATAAATAATGCTAATGTAGGCTTGCCTGAATGATTGTAAAATACTAAAAGAATTTAAAATGCACAGAACAATATATTATGATATATGTTGTTATACTATGCTAAACATATAATATTTATTTTCAACATAAAATCTTACTTCTTAGACTACAAGTGGCTTAGCATAGCTTTGGTACTATAGCCTAATTCCCACTTCAAATTTAATAAATCTCATCATCTTATTTATTAAATCAATTTTTTTAGGATTTATATTAATATAGACTGTAGGGCATAATACCATAATATACTAAAACATTTTTAAACATCTTATAACATCTAAACACACATCACTACATGCTAAAATATATGATGCTACATTATACTATAATATATGGTATTATAATATGATTTAGTGTATTCAAATATCTAAAAGTCAAGGGAAAGTATGTTGAAGACATTTTCTTTAGGTACCATAACTATGTTAGGATTAGGTCATTCTTTAGATTTGCTCCTAATGACATCTTTATTCAAGTTTTAGGGTTTAGGGCTTAGGGTTAGGGTTTAGTTTTTAGGGTTTAGGGTTAGTTTAGGGTTTAGGGTTTAGTTTAGTTTAGGGTTTAGGTTGGGGTTTAGTTTGTGGTTTTAGGTTTATGGTTTAGGATTTAGGATTTAGGGTTTTAGGGTTTAAAGTTTAGGGTTTAGGGTTTAGGGTTTAGGGGCTTATGTTTTAGAGTTTATGGTTTAAGGTTTAGGGTTTAAGTTTTAGATTTTGGGTTTAAGTTTTAGTTTATAGTTTAGGGTTTAGGGTTTAGTGTTTAGAGTTTAAGATTTTTTAATAGAGAACAAATCTGATTCAACATTTCTTCTTTTGATTTCATCAACCGTAGCATTTTTTTCTAAGACACAAGCGATGACATAGATAAAAATGAGCACCCAAAGAGCAAATTCAAAATCCTAGATAAGTAGAACTATCTCTATTGTAAAGACATAGTTTCATATGCAGTAGATCAAATAGAACATTCTTAAGTTTCTCCAGTTCCCATCAGAACCACCCCCACCTCTCGAGTAGTGGGATCCGCCATCATATCCCTGATCTCTTCCTCTGCCACCACCACGGCTATAACCTCCGTCGCTCCTCCCGCCTCCATAATTACCACTACCCCGACCACCACCTCCATATCCACCAGCACCTATAAATGCTCCACCACCACTACGATAACCTACCTCTGCCTTCACCTCCACCGCCAGATCTAGACTTAGTCTAGTTGATGATGATGTTCCTGCCATCAAGGTTCTACCCATTCTTAGGGTTTAGGGTTAGTTTAGGGTTTAGGGTTTAGGGTTAGTTCAAGGTTTAGAGATTGGGGTTTAGGGTTGAAAGTTTAACATTTTTATTTTTGTGAAAAAAAAAAGAAATTTTATTACTAAAAAGAAAAGGATACAATGATTTAAAGGGGATAAAACTCAAATACTACTGCTCAAAGAGCTACAGAAGGACCTAAATAGAAAAATCCCCTAACTAATATAAAAGATAGTGAAAAGAAAAAGGAAGAACTAAAAAAAGAACATCAACAACACAAAATCGCTGAGCAGGTTAGCAATCCATCTGAAGAGACCCAAGAACAAGTGAAGGAAACCTATAAGAAAAATACTAAAGTAGAGATTAGCACAAATAAAAGAAAATAAATAAAGATAAATATAAAGGAAAGAAAAACCAAAGAAAAGGCTCAAGCTCAATCAAAATTAAAAGGGGCAACAAAAATTTGTAAGCAACCAAACTCTGAAAGGAGGGTTATAGTCACAAATACTTGTACTAACCAACAAAAAAGACTTAACATCCTAGCCATCATAATCAATGAACCTCACAAAGGCACCTGAGCACACACCAATAACCAACAAAGATCTAGAACCAGCCACCAAAAAGGTAAGAACAACAATAGAGCCACCAGCCAAAGGGGACAACAGTAGATAGAAAAGAGCCAATAAAGAAAAATCCAAGCCAACATAACCATCCAACCACTCAAGAGTAGCAAGATTAATAAACAAAGCCAACAACCAAAGAGGAAGTACAGAAAGCAAGGGATGGAAGAAGAAGCAAAAGCTCACCAACTCAACTAAAACCATAAAGGCCACAACACAAAAGAAAAACAAGAACACCAAAACCACAGGAAAGTAGTAGCCACTCCAAAACCAAATCAACCAACAAAATAGAAGGAAGAGAAACCAACATCTCATCTAGAGGGCACCAAAATCATGAAGCTCATGGATACCAACCACAAAGAAAAATAAACCAACCAACCAAAACCAATGAATAAGCCCACAAGATATACCACATTAAAAGTAGGGTAGAAAATGACAATATGGACAACCAAATAGTAGAAGACATTCAACCTATAAAATAGAAAAATACAAGAACAAAAGCCCCAAGAAAGAGCAGGAAACAATCGAACAAACCAAAACCACCAAAGCTCCCAAGAAAAAGCCCCAAGAAAACCAACAACAAAAAGAAAAAGAAAAAGAAGAAAATTTAAGAAAATCTAACATAAGGCAAACCAGATTTATCTAAATTAGACAACCCTCTTAATTTCTTAAGAATATTCATATTGGTAAACAAAGTAAAATAAGAGAAATTACACCCCAAACCAGCTAAGAAATTTGCACAAGCATTACCTTCTCTTAAAATATGAGTAATTTTAAAAAAAGTTTAGAGATAATAGCTTTAATATTTCTAATTAAATAAAAAAGCTCAGCATTACCCTTATGGTTAGAATTGATCATAGCAACAACCATCTCACCATCAGATTCCAACCAAATAGAATGAAAATTTCTATCCAAATAAAGCTTAAGAGCATGACAAACAAATCAATTCAGCAAAATAACAAAATTAGTAGAGAGAGGAGTGGAAAAAGCCAAGATAATATTCCCAAGATTATTCCTAAAAATACAACCACAACCCGACTTGTTATGTGCAATAGAGCCGCCAGTATTAACATTTATACAATAATTAAAAGGCTTAACCCAATGAATAATTTTATAATCTGGAGATGAGTTACAATAAAGAAATCGGATAGCCAATTTAGAGGCAACAAACTTGCAACCTCTAAAATTAGTACCACTAAGAAGAGCATCCTTATGTAAAGAAAAAATCTTTTCTTTAGTCCTAGCAATAATCCTCTTATGATTCATAGGCACATTATGATATTTAGCATCATTTCTGTAAACCAAATCAAAGTAACAGCCATCATAATTTTGATATTCCCTTTAACAGTATTAAGAAAATAAGAGTCAAGATGTTGCATTAAAGTTAAATAACCATTAAAATAATTTAACTTAAATAAATCCTCATACCAACCCCAAACTTTAGAGGCAATAGAACCATTAACAAAAACATGACAAACATTCTCAATATGAAAGCAACATGCATTTAGAGGGTAGATAAAACATTTGTCCAAAACTAAAAGTCAACAATATAATTCCTTAAAATTCTCCACACAAGAATAGAATAAGAAGTAAAAATAATATTATTCCAAATTTTAAGGAAAATAAGAAGAGGATTTTTTTTAACTCTAATATGGTGCCAAGTATCTTTAAAGAAAATTCTCCATTACTACAAAGTTTGAAAAAATTTGATCAAGAAATACCATCAATAAGAATATTGATGATGTTATTATTAAATCAATCAAATCATTAAAAAAGAGAAATTTCAATCACCATTATAAATAAAATGACTAACTCTCAAAGAAGAAGTGAGTATTAAGCAAAGAATCAATGGAAAAGTCCTCCATCAGTTATCTTTCCAAAGAAGAAGAACCATTATTAATACCCCAAAAAAATGAGAGGTTCGGCTTTCCATTTAATATCACAAAGCTATTTCCAAATAATAGAGTCACCATGTTTATAATTGCTAATTAAAGGATGCTTACCTTTGCAATATTTAAAATTCATGAATTTAGCCCAAAGACTTTCATTTTTAAAATTCCACCAAAGTTTATAAGAAAAAACATTGGTGGAATCCATCAATGATCTACACCCAATATCACTTTCATAAAAAGTACCACACATATTAGACCAAGAAGTTCAATGAAGCCTTTTGGCCGAATTCCTAGAGCCCAAAAAAACTTATTAAAAAGTCTTTCAATCAGGATAAGAACAAGAGAAATATGAACAATATTAAGCAATAAGTAAAAATGAAGAGAGTAAAGAATACTTTTAATAACAATTAATCTACCACTTAAGGATAAGAAATGAAATTCAAGGGTAGAAATTTTATTTTGAATATTATGGATTACCTCATCAAAAAGATGGGATCTCTTTTGACCATAATATAAAGGAGAGCCTAAATATTTAATAGGAAGATTTTGATGAGAAAAACTAGTAATATCTTTAATTATATTAATTCTTTGAACAGAAATAGAAGTAGAAGTGATAAAATAACTTTTATGATTAGTAATCACAAGGCCACTTTCCTTTTCAAATATATTTGAAAAACTCTTAAGCTTTTTAACATAATGTAACTAGCCATTACAAAATAATATGAAATCATCAGTAAAACTTAAGTGAGAGATAGCCAAACCACCAAGATTCTTGAAATACATGCTAGAATTCCTTTAAAAAAAAGATTAAGCCAATGAGACAAATATTCAATCACAATAATAAAAAGCGAAGGAGAAAGAGGGTCACCTTGTCTTATACCTTGAGAGGAATTAAAGAAGCCAAAGTTTTCACCATTGATAACTAATGAAAACCAAACATTTCTAATTATATTGTTAACCAAAGAAACAAAATGATTAGAGAAACCAAATAAAGTAATAATGCTATTAAGAAAATCCCAAGAAATGTTATCATAAGCTTTGGTGATGTCAAGCTTAAGAAGTAAATTTCCACCTCTAGTTTTAACATTCAAATATTGAATCAATTCTTGAGCAAGCAAGATGTTATCCAAATAGCTCTACCTTTCACAAAGCCAGTTTGATTAGGAGAGATAATCTTAGGAAGAAACTTACTAAGCCTATTAGTCAAAATTTTAGAAATCAATTTATTAAAAAAAGTATAAAGACTAATAGGATGAAAGTCATTCCAAAAGTCAGTATTATCTTTCTTAATTATAAAAATAATAGAAGTGCTAGTAAAATATTTAGGAATATAATTCCCTTGAAAAAAATCCTTAACAGATTAAAATCAAGCTTTTGAAAGAATAAAGTAGTGTAACCATCGATACCTAGAATCAACATTCATACCATTATGAATATTAAAATTTTCTCATTAGAAGGAGGAACCAAGCACTCATTCTGTAGACTTAATAGAAGGAATGATAGAGGGATAAGATAAATGCTCAAGTTGACAATTTTTATTTAAAAGAATTTTAAGGAAACTAAGAGCAGAAGAGAATATATCCACTTTTTTAGTAAGTCAAGAACCATCCAAATTCTTGATTTTATGAATGCGACCAAGAACATGCCTTTTCATTACCAAAGCATGAGAATATTTAGTGTTTCTTTCCCCCTCAGAAAAATGCTTAGAGCGACTTTTATCTCCAATATGTCTCCTCCATATCAAAACTTATGAGATTATCTTTAGCTTGAGGTTAAAACAAAAAGAAGAATCAATAATAACCAATTCTTCCAAATCTTTCACACTTTGTTCCATATTTATGATATTATCAAAAAGATTTTTAAAGTAGTTTATGTTCCACCAAGTGATATTATGCTTAAGCCTTTTAAGCATAAGCTAAAATCTCATCATACCAATTGCTGAATCATCAGAAGAAAGAGGAGTTAGTTTAATTGGTTTATTAGGTTTATTTTAGTTATTAGTTTAGTTTTGGTTTAGTTATTAGCTTTTATTTTATTATTGTTAGTTAATAGGATTAGTGTTTATTTAGTTTAGTTTAGTTTAGGTTTAGTTTTAGTTTTAGTTATTTTAGTTTAGTTTAGTTTAATTTAGTTTATTAGTTTAGTTTAGTTTTAGTTTAGTTATTAGTTTTAGTTTTTTTAGTTTTAGGTTTAGTTTTAGTTTAGGATTAGTTTAATTATTAGTTATTAATATTAGTTTATTAGGTTTTAATTAGTTTTAGTTTTTAGTTAGTTTTTTTGGTTTAGTTTGGGTTTAGGGTTTAGGTTTAGTTTAGTTTATTAGTTTTTATTTATAATTAGTTTATTTGATTAGTTTATTAGGTTTAGTTTAGGGTTTTAGTTTGTTTTTAGTTAATTTAGTTAGTTTATTAGTTAGTTTGTTTTATTAGTTTTATTAGTTTATTAGTTTAGTTATTATTAGTTTTAGTTTAGTTAGTTTTCTTAGTTTAGTTAGGTTTAGGGTTTAGGATTTTAGAGTTTAAGGTTTATGGTTTAGGGTTTTATTTTAGTTAGTTTTAGTTTAGTTTAATTTAGTTAGGTTTTAGGGTTTAGGTTTAGTTTCATTTAGTTTAGTTAATTTTTATTAGTTTTTAGTTTAGTTTATTATTAGCTTATTAGTTTAGTTTAGTTTAGTTATTAGTTTAGGTATAAGTTTATTAGTCCAATTTAGTTTAGTTTAGTTATTATTTAGTTTAGTTTATTTAGCTATTAGTTTAGGGTTCAGGGTTTAGGGTTTTGATTTAGGTTTAGGTTTAGTTTATTTGTATTTAGTTTTAGTTTAGGTTTAGGATTTAGTTTAATTATTTTATTAGTTTTATTATTAGTTTAGTTAGTTTTAGTTTTATTTAATTTATTAGTTATTATTAGTTTAGGGTTTAGGTTTTAGTTAGCTTATTATTATTAGTTAGTTTTAGGTTTAGGGTTTAGGTTTAGTTAGTTTTAGTTTAAGGGTTTAGGGTTTAGGATTAGGATTAGGGGGTTTAGGGTTTAGGTTTAGGTTAGTTATTAGTTTAGTTATTAGTTTTAGTTTAGTTATTAGTTTTAGTTTAGTTTTATTAGTTTAGTTTATTAGTTTAGTTTTATTAGTTTAGTTTAATTATTAGTAGAGTTTAGGGTTTAGGATTTTTAGTTTTATTTATTAGTTTTTGTTATTATTTGTTTTGGTTTATTTAGTAAGTTTAGTTTAGTTTATTTAGTTTAGGTTTTATTAGTTAATTAGTTTAGTTAGTTTATTAGATATTAGTTTATTTGTTAGTTTTAATTAGGTTTAGGGTTTAGGTTTAGATTTTAGTTAATTTAGTTAGTTTAGTTAATTTATTAGTTAGTTTTATTAGTTTATTAGGTTTAAGTTTAGGGTTTAGATTAGTAAGTTTATTATTTATTTTAGTTAGTTAGTTTCAGTTAGTTTAGTTTTAATTATTAGATTAATTAGTTTAGTTATTAGTTTAGTTTAGTTAGTTTAATTAGTTTACTTAGGTATTAGTTCATTTTAGTTTAGTTAGTTATTAATTAGTTTTAATTTTAATTAGTTAGTTTATTAGTTTTACGTTAGTCAAGTTATTAGTTTAGTTTGGTTATTATTTTTTATTAGTCTAGTTTCATTTAATTAGTTTAGTTTTAGTTTAGTTAGTTTATTAGTAAGTTTAGTTAGTTTTAGGTTTAGTTAGTTTATTATGTTTAGTTATTTATTAGTTTAGAGTCATTAGGTTTAGTTTATTTATTAGTTATTTTAGGTTATTAGTTAGTTTAGTTTAGTTAATTATTGGGGTTTAGTTTAGGTTTAGTTTAGTTTATTAGTTTAGTTATTATTTTAGTTAGTTTAGGGTTTAGGTTGATTAGGTTTGGTTATGGTTTAGGTTTATTAGTTAGTTAATGTTAGTTTTTGTTTAGTTTAGTTAGTTTAGTTATTAGTTTTAGTTAATTAGTAGTTATTATTAGGTTTAGTTATTAATTTAGTTAGGTTTTAGTTTAGTTATTAATTAGTTTAGTTAGTTAGTTTATTAGTTATTAGTTTAGTTAATTAGTTATTAGTTTTATTATTATTAGTTATTTATTTTAGTAGGTTTTATTAGTTATTAACTTTAGGGTTTAGGGTTTAGGTTTGTTAGTTAGTTTAGGGTTTAGGGTTTAATTTAGTTTATTAGTTTAGCTTAGTTAGTTAGGTTTATTAATTTAGTTTTTATTAGTTTAGGTTTAGGGTTTAGGTTTAGGTTTAGTTTGTTATTAGTTTTAGTTATTTTTAGTTATTCATTTAGGTTATTAGGGTTTAGGTTTAGGGTTTAGGTTTAGTTAGTTTAGTTTAATTAGTTACTTAGTTTTAGTTAGGTTAGGTTTAGGTTTAGGTTTAGGTTTTAGGGTTTATGGTTTTGGTTTATTAGTTAGTTCAGTTAATTATTAGTTAGGTTTAGTTTAGTTATTAGTTAATTAGTTTAATTAGTTTAATTTGATTTAATTAGGTATTAGTTAGTTAGTTTAGTTTAGTTAGTTTTTATTTAGTTTAGGGTTTAGGGTTTAGGGTTTAGAATTTAGGTTTAGGTTTAATTTAGTTAGATTAGTTTTAATTAGTTTAGTTTAGTTTAGTTAATTTTAGTTGTTTTGGGTTTAGGGTTTGTTTATATTTAGTTTAGTTTAGTTGATTAGTTTTGTTAATTTAGGTTTAGTTTAGTTTGGGATTTAGGTTTATTAGGTTTTAGTTAGAGTTTAGTTTATTAGGTTTTAGTAAGTCATTATTAGTTTAGTTATTGAATTAGTAGTTTAGTTTAGGTTTAGTAGTTAGTTTAGTTTAGTTTAGTTAAGTTAGGTTTAGCTTAAGTTTATTATTAGTTTAGTTATTAGGGTTTAGAGTTTAGAGTTTAGTTTAGGGTGTAGGTTTAGTTAGTTTAGTTTAGGTTTAGTTATTAGTTAGTCAGGTTATTTTAATTTTAGTTAGGTTTAGTTATTAGTTTTAGTTTTAGTTTACGGTATAAGGTTTAACATTTATGGTTTAGGGTTTAGGTTTTAGTGTTTAGGGTTTAGGATTTAGGGTTTAGGATTTTGAGGTTTAGGGTTTAGGGTTTAGGGTTTAGTGTTTAGGGTTTAGGTTTTATAGTTTAGGGTTTTAGGGTTTAGGGTTGCCGGTTGTAGGTTTAGGGTTTATGGTTTAGGGTTAGTTTTAGGGTTTAGGGTTAAGGATTTTTTTTTAAAAAAAATTAGTAAACTAGTAGGTTTAGGTTTATTTAGTTTATTTTGATTTATTTGAGTTTATTTTATCATTTTATTTTTTTAGGTTTTATTTTATGTTTATTTAGTTTAGTTTATTTATTTTAGGTTTATTTATTTTTGTTTATGTTTTTTATTTTATTTTATTTTCTATGTTTAGGTTTATTTTTTAGTTGAGTTTTTTTTTTTTTTAGATTTACGTTTAAGTTTAGGTTTTTATTTTTTTTCTTTTAGGTTTAGGTTTTAGGTTTTTATTTTAGGTCTATTTTAGGTTATTTTTTCTTTTAGGTTTCAATTTTATTTTTTATTTATTATTAGGTTTTATTTTTAGGTTTATTTTTTAGGTTTATGTTTGTATTTTATTTTATTTTAGGTTTATTTTTTTTAGTTTTTTATTTATTTTTTTTATTCCTAGGTTTATTTTATTTTTTAATTTTTGTTTATTTTATTTTTTTTATTTTATTTTATTTTAGGTTTTATTAAGTTTTAGTTTAGTTTTTTATTATTTTTTATCTTATTTAGGTTTAAGTTTTATTTTTATTTTTAGTTTATTTAGGTTTTATTTATGGTTTAGGTTTTAGGTTTAGGTTTATGGTTTAGGTATTAGGGTTTAGGGTTTAATTATTTTAGGGTTTAGGTTTAGGTTTAGTGTTTAGGCTTTAATGTTTAGTATTTTGAGGTTTAGGGTTTAGTGTTAGGCTTAGCTTTAGTCTTAGTTTTAGGGTTTAAGGTTTAGGGTTTTAAGGTTTAAGGTTTAGGATTTATGATTAGGGTTAGGGTTTAGGATTTAAAGTTTAGGGTTTAGGGTTTAGGGTTTAAGGTTAATTTAGGGTTTATGATTTTTTATGTAGGTTTAGGGTTTAGGTTTTGGGGTTTAGGGTTTAGGGTTAGTTTTAGTAGAGTTTAAGATTTAGGGTTAGAGTTTGGGTTTAATGGGTTTAGGGTTTTTTTTTTTAAAAAAATTAAGTAAACGAGTATGTCGAGGTTTATTTAGTTTATGTAGTTTATTTTATTATTTATTTTAGTTATTTGAATTTTTCTTTGTATTTAGGTTTATTTTTTATTTTATTTAGTTTAGTTTATTTATTTTAGTTAAGGTTTTTATTTTAGTTTAATTTTTAGGTTTAGGTTTAGGTTTATGTTTATTTTTTTAGTTTATTTTTATTTTTATTTTATTTTTAAGGTTTAGGTTTTATTTTTTATTTTTAGGTTTAGTTTTTGTTTTTATTTTATTTTTTAGGTTTAGGTTTTAGGTTTTTATTTTAAGTTTATTTTTAGGTTTTATTTTTTTAGGTTAGGTTTAGCTTTATGTTTAGTTTATTTTATTTTATTCAATTTAGGGTTTAGGTTTAGTTTATTTTAGGTTTAGGTTTAGGTTTTATTTATTTTAGTTTAGTTTATTTTAGTATAGGTTTTATTTTATTTTGTTCATTTTGGATTTAGGATTTTTTTTGTTTAGGGTTTAGGTTTTATTTTTTATTTATTTTAGTTTTTATTTTTAGATTTATTTTTTAGGTTTAAGTTTTATTTAGTTTTTATTTTATTATATATTAGGTTTATTTTATTTATATTTTAGGATTAGTTTTTATTTTATTTAGGTTTTTTATTTTTGGGTTTATTTTATTTTTTAGTTTAGTTTAGGTTTTATTTATTTTAGTTTAGTTTAGTTTTATTTTTTTTATTTTTTATTTTTATATTTTAGGTTTAGGTTTAGGTTTAGGTTTAGGTTTAAGTTTTAGTTTAAGTTTTTATTTTATTATTTTTTTATTTTATTTAGGTATAGGTTTTTTTATTTATTTTATTTTTAGGTTTTATTTAGTATAGGTTTAGCTTTTTAGGTTTTTAGGGTTTAGGGTTTAATGGTTAGTGTTTGGGGTTTAGGGTTTACGATTTAGGGTTGTTGGTTTCAGGGTTTAGGGTTTAGGGTTTAGGGTTTAGGTTTGTAGGTTTAGGGTTCACATTTTAGGGTTTAGGGTTAGTTTTAGGGTTTAGGGTTTAGGGTTTAGGGTTTAGGGTTAGGGTTTTTTTAATTTTATTATTTTTCTAATTTTTATTAAAATTTAGCAAGGTGGTAGGTTTATATTAATTTAGTTTAATTAGTTTATTTTTTTTACTTATTTTAGTTTATTTTGTTTTTTATTTTTACTTAGGATTATTTTTATTTTTATTTAGTTTAGTTTATTTATTTTAGGTTTATTTATTTTACTTTAGGTTTTTTATTTTAGTACATTTTTAACATTTAGGTGTAGTTTAGGGTTTAGGTTTAGGTTTAGGTTTAGTTTTTTTGGGTTTAGGTTTAGAATTTATTTATTTATAGTTTAGTTTATTTTAGTTTAAGTTTAGGTTTATTTTATTTTTATTTTAGGTTTATGTTTTTTTTAGTTTAGGGTTAGGTTTTATTATTTTTTTATTTTTAGGTTTTATTTTTTCAGTTTATTTTTTAGGTTTAGGTTTTTTACTTAGTTTTATTTTATTTTATTTCAGGTTTATTTTATTTTTATTTTAGGTAAAGTTTTTATTTTATTTAAGTTTTTTATTTTTTAGTTTAGTTTAGATTTTTATTTATTTTATTTCAGTTTAGTTTTTATTTTATTTTCTTTTTTAGTTTAGGTTTATGTTTAAGTTTAGGTACTGGTTTTAGTTTAGGTTTTTATTTTATTTTTAATTTATTTTATTTTATTTTATTTTGATTTACTTTTTTTATTTATTTTATTATTACATTTTATTTAGTTTAGGGTTAGGTTTTTAGCTTTTTAGGGTTTAGGGTTTAGGGTTTCAGGTTAGTTGAGGGTTTAGGGTTTAGGGATTAGATTTTAGGGTTTAGGGTTTGGGGTTTAGTGTTTAGGGTTTTAGGATTTAGGGTTTAGGGTTTAGGGTTTTTAGGGTTTAGAGTTTAGGGTTGAGGGTTTAGGTTTTAGGTCTAATGCTCAGGTTTTAGTTTAGGGTTTTTGGTTTTTTTTAATAGAGAACAAATTCAGATTCGACATTTCTTCTTTTCAATTTCATCAACCAGGTAACACACCATATTTTCTAAGACACAAGCGATGACATTGACAAAAATGAGCACGCATTGATCAAATAAAATTGTTGATAACTAGAGCTATCTCTACTATAAATAAAGAGTTCCATAAGCAGCTGATCGGATCAACCCTCCTTCAATTTCTCTAGTTCACATCAGAACCACGCCGGCCTCTCAAGTAGCGGGATCCACCATCATATCCCCGATCTCTCCCTCCACCACCACAGCTGTAACCTCCATCGCTCCTCACGCCACCATAACCACCACTGCTCTGACCACCACCTCCATATCCACCAGCACCTCTAGTCCCCCACCACCACTGCCTGCTTCACTTTTGTCCACTTCGGATCTTGAGCACCTTGGCGATAATTTTCCATCAGGTTCGCCCATTCTTAGGGTTTAGGTTTAGGTTTACATTGATTAGGTTTTAGGGTTTAGGTTTATTTTTTAATTTATTTAGTTTCTTTAGGTTTAAGTTTAGGCATTGGGGTTTAGGGTTTAAGGTTTAGGGTTTAGGGTTTAGGTTTAGGGTTTAGGGTTTTAGGGTTTAGGGTTTATGTTTAGGGTTTAATATTTAGGGTTTAAGGTTTTTATTGTTTTGGGTTTAGGGTTGAGAGTTTAGGATTTTTGGTTTTTTTTTAACAGAGAATAAATTCAGATTCAACATTTCTTCTTTTTGATTTCAACAACCAAGTAACACAACAAGTTTTCTAAGACACAAGCGATGACAAAGATAAAATGAGCATGCATATAGCAGCTACAAAACAAAATAAGAAAAAAAAATAAGAAAACCACAAAAGCAAATACACCAAACCAAATCAAATACAACTAGCTAAAAGGAAATAGAATGAAGTGAAGTACAACCAACATCTCATCCAGAGAAGGCACCCAAAAACTAGGAAGCTCAATGATACCAACCACAAACCACCAAAGAAAAACAAACAACCAACCAAAACCCAAAGAATTAGCCCCCAAGAGATACCACATTAAAAGTAGGAGTAGACAACAACATCAAAACACGAAAACATTCCATCCTATAAAGTATAGGAAAAAAATATAAATAAAAAGAAACCAAACAATAGAAACCAAAACCACCGAACCAGTAGAAGCCTCAAGAAAACCAACAACAAAAAAGAAAAAAGAAAAAGAAAAAAAAGAAGAAAAATTAAGAAAATCTAACATAAGGCAAAATAAATTTATCCAAATTAGACAACCCTCTTAATTTCTTAGGAATATTGGCATTGGTAAACAAAGTAAAATTAGAAAAATTACACCCCAAACTAGCTAAGAAATCTACCCAAGCATTACCTTCTCTTAAAATATGAGTAATTTTAAAGAAAATTTAGAGATAATAGCTTTAATATTTATAATTAAATAAAAAAGATCAACATTACCCTTATGGTTAGAATTGATGATATCAACAACCATCTCAGCATCAGATTGCAACCAAATAGTATGAAAAATTCTATCCAAACAAAGCTTAGGAGCATGATAAACAACCATCAATATAGGAAAGATAATAGAACTAATAGAGAGAGCAATGGAAAAATCCAAGATAATATTCCCAAGATTATTCCTAAAAATACCACCACAATCCAACTTGTTATGTGCAATAGATCCATCAATATTAATTTTAATACAATAATTAAGAGGCTTAATCTAATGAATAATTTTATAATCTAGAGATGAGTCACAATAAAGAAATCAGAAACCCATTTTCGAGGCAATGAACTTGCAACCTCTAAAATTAGTACCACTAAGAAGAGCAGCCTTATGTAAAAAAAATATTCTTTTCTTTAGTCCTAGCAATAATCCAAGAAGGCACATTATGTTGTTTAGCATCAAGCCAAATAAACCAAATCAAAGTAACAGCCATCATAATTTTGATATTCCTTTTAACAATAATAAGAAAATAAGAGTCAAGAAGTTGCATTAAAGTTAAATTACCATTAAAACAATTTAACTTAAATAAATCCTCATACCAACCCCAAACTTTAGAGGCAATGGCACCATTAACAAAAACATGACTAACATTCTCAATATGAAAGTAGCACATGCATTTAGAGGGTAGATAAAACCTTCATCCAAAAGTAAAGAGTCAACAACAATATAATCCCTTAAAATTCTCCACATAATAATAGAATAAGTAGGAATAATATTATTCCAAAATTTAAGGAAAACAAGAGAAGAGGATTTTTTAACTCTAATATGGTGCCAAGTATCTTTAAAAGAAATTCTCCATTACTAGAAATTTTGAAAAGAATTTGATCCGAGAAATACAATCAATAAGAATATTGATGATGTTATTATTAATGAAATCATGAATCAAATCATTAAAAAGAGAGAAATTCCAATCACCATTATAAATAAAATGACTAACATTCAAATAAGAAGTAGAGTGAGTATTAAGCAAAGAATCAATGGAAAAGTCTCCCATCCAGTTATCTTGCCAAAAGAAAGAAGAACCATTATTAATACCCCAAAAAATGAGAGGTTCCGCTTTCCATTTAATATCATAGAGCCATTTCCAAACAATAGACTCACCATGTTTATAATTGCAAATTAAAGGATGCTTACCTTTGCAATATTTAAAATTCATGAATTTAGCCCAAACACTTTCATTTTTTTTTAAATTCCACCAAAGTTTATAAGAAAAAACATTGGTTGAATCCATCAAAGATCTACACCCAATACCACTTTCATAAATAGTACCACACATATTAAACCAAGAAGTCCAATGAAGCCTTTTGGCCGAATTCATAAAGCCTCAAAAAAACTTATTAAAAAGTCTTTCAATCAAGATAAGAATAAGAGAATTAGGAATAATATTAAGCAACATGTAAAAAGGAAGAGACTAAAGAATACTTTTAATAACAATTAATCTACCATCAAAGGATAAGAAATGAAATTCAAGGTTAGAAATTTTATTTTGAATATTATGGATTACCTCATCAAAAAGATGGGATCTCTTTTGACCATAATATAAAGGAGAACCTAAATATTTAATAGGAAGATTTTGATAAGAAAAACTAGTAATATCCTTAATTTTATTAATTCTTTGAACAAAAATAGAAGTAGACGTGATAAAAACAACTTTTTTGATTAGTAATCACAAGGCCACATTCCATTTCAAATTTATTTAAAAAACTCTTAAGCCTTTTAACATAATGTAACAAGCCATTACAAAATATTATGAAATATTCAGCAAAACTTAAGTAAGAGATAGCCAAACCACCAAGATTCCTCAAATACATACTAGAATTCTTCTAAAAAAAATTAAGCTAATGAGACAAATATTCAATCACAATAATAAAAATGAAGGAGAAAGAGGGTCACCTTGTCTTATACCTTTAGAGGAATTAAAGAAGTCAAACTTTTCACCATTGATAACTAATGAAAACTAAACATTTCTAATTATATTGTTATCCAAAGAAACAAAATGATTAGAGAAACCAAATAAAGTAAGAATGCTATTAAGAAAATCCCAAGAAATGTTATCATAAGCTTTGGTGATGTCAAGCTTAAGAAGTAAATTGCTAGCTCTAGTTTTAACATTCAAATCATGAATCAATTCTTGAGTAAGCAAGATGTTATCTGGAATAGTTCTACCTTTCGCAAAGCCAATTTGATTAGGAGAGATAATCTTAGGAAGAAACTTACTAAGCCTATTAGTCAAAATTTTAGAAATCAATTTATTAAAAAAAAGTACAAAGACTAATAAGTCGAAAGTCATTCCAAAAGTCACAATTATCTTTCTTAAGAATAAGAAAAATAGAAGTGCTAGTAAAATATTTAGGAATATAATTCCCTTGAAAAAAATCCTTAACAGCATTAACAAGGTCAGCTTTAAAAATAAACCAAGATTTTTGAAAGAATAAATTAGTGTAACCATCTATCCCTACAATAGAATCAACATTCATACCATTATGAATATTAAAAATTTCTTCATCAGAAGGAGGAGCAACCAAGCACTCATTAGCCTTTATAGACATAATAGAAGGAATGATAGAGGGATTAGATAAATGCTCAGGTTGACAATTTTTATTTAAAATATTTTTAATGAAACTAAGAGCAGAAAAGACTATATCCCCTTTTTCAGTAAGCCAAGAACCATCCAAATTCTTGATTTTATGAATGTGACCAAGAACACGCCTTTTCATTACCAAAGCATGAAAATATTTAGTGTTTCTTTCCACTCAGAAAAATGCTTAGAGGTAGCTTTTTGTCTCCAATATGTCCTCCATATCCTGAAACTTAATGAGATTATCTTTAGCTTTAGCAAGGTTAAAACCAAAAGAAGAATCAGTATTAACTAGTTCTTCCAAATCTTTCACCCTTTGTTCCATATTTATGATATTATCAAAAAGCTTTTTATAGTAATTTTTATTCCACCAAGTGATATTATGCTTAAACCTTTTAAGCTAAAGCCAAAATCTCATCATACCAAATCCAGAATCATCAGAAGAAAGAGGAGCACACCAATCATAAGTAATAACAACAAGAAATCTTTTATCTTTTAAGCACATATTTTGAAAACAAAAGTTTTTAATGACATTATTATTATGAACAACATCCTTAATAGAAATCAAAAGAGGAGCATGATCCGAGAGAGTTCTACTAAGTTGCTCCACCAAAGTTAATGGCCAACGATTTAACTAATAATTATTAAATAAGGCATAATTAGTTTAGTTGGGGTTTAGGTTTATTAGTTTATTAGTTTTAGGGTCTTAGGTTTAGTTTATTTTATTGGTTAGTTTAGTTTAGGTTAATGTTTTTAGTTTAGTTTAGTTAGTTTAATTTTAGTGTTTAGTTTAGTTTTAGCTATTGGTTCTTAGTTAGGTTTAGTTTAGTTAGTTATTATTAGTTTATTAGTATTTATTAGTTTATTGGTTTTAATTAGTTTAGGTTTAGGTTTAGTTAGTTTAATGTTTATTTAGTTTAGTAGATTAGTTAGTTTGTTTATTTATTTAGTTTAGTTTAGTTTAGTTTTAGTTTAGTTTATTATAGTTATTTATTAGTTTTAGTTAGTTAGGTTTAGTTTAATTAGTTATTAGTTTAGGGTTTAGGTAGTTATTTTTTACTAGTTAGTTAGTATTAATTAATCATTATTAGTTAGTTATTGGTTATTACTATTAGTTTGGTATTATAGTTTTTAGTTGGTTTATTTAATTTATTATAGTTAATTAGTTTAGTCCAGATAGGTTTTAGTTTAGTTATTTTTAGTTGTTATTAGTTTAGTCTTTATTAGATTAGTAGGTTTAGGTTTAGTTTAGTTTGGTATTTTAGTTTAGTTTAGTAAGCTCACTTTTAGCCTAGTTTATTATTTTTAATTAGTTTATTATATTATTGGGTTTAGTTAGTTAGTTTAATTAGTTTTAGGGATTAGGATTTAGGCCTAGGTTAATAGAATTATTAGTTAGTTTAGTTAGTTTATTATTAGTTATAGTTTTAGTTTATTAGTTATTTACATTAATTATTATTAGTTTATTAGTTTAGTTTTAGTAGTTGGTTATTACCATTATCAATTTTAGTTAGTATTAGTTATTAGTTTAGGTTTTTTAGTTTAGTTTAGTTTATTAGTTTTAGTTTGGTTTAGAGTTATGATATTAGTTTAGTTATTTTAGTTAGTTTAGCTAGGTTTTAGATTAATATTTAGTTTATATTTAAAATAGGTTAGTTAGTTGGAGGTTAATTAGTTTTAGTTTTATTTTATTTAATTATTAGTTAGGTATTAGTTTATTAGTTTAGTTTAGTTTTATTACTTATTTAGTTTAGTTATTTAGGTTTAGTTTTATTAGGTTTAGTTTTGTTTTAGTTATTTTAGTCATTAGTTCTTAATTTAGGGTTGGCCTAAGTTTAAGTTTTAGGATCAGGTTTTTTAGTTTATTTTAGATTAGGTTCATTTAAGGATTGTTTTAGTAGTTTATTTTATTGTTATTATGTTTAGTAGTTAATTGAATAGTTATTTTAGTTTAGTTTAGTTTAGTTATTAGTTTATTTTAAATTATTTGTATTATTTATAGTTTAGGTTTGGTAGGTTTAGGTTTTATTTTAGTTTATTTATTAGTTTAGGCTCAAATTATTAGTTTATTAGTTAATATTTTAGTCATTATTAGTTAGTTAGATTTAGGGAGGTTTAGTAAGTTTTAGTTTAGTTTATTATTATTTTAGTTTTAGTTATTTAATTTTATTAGGTTTTTATTTTTATGTTTAGTTTATTTAGTTTTAGTTTAGTTTTTTTAGTTTAGTTTAGTTTTAGTTTTAGTTTAGTTAGTTTTAGTTAGTTTAGTTTATTAGGTTTAGGTTTACTTAGTTTAGGTTTTTTTTTTAGTTTAGTTATTAATTTTAGTTTTAATAATTTATTAGTTTAGTTCAGTTTAGTTTTATTAGTTTAGTTTAGGGTTTAGGGCATAGGGTTTATGGTTTAGGTTTAGTAGTTAGGGTTTAGGGTTTTATTATTAGGGTTTAGGTTTAGGTTTAGTTTTTTATTAGTCTTAATTATTATATTTATCTATTTGAGTTTGTTTTAGGTTTTAGTTATTAGTTATTTGTTATTAGTTTTAGTTATTAATATTAGTTATATAGTTATTAGTTTAGTACTTTTATTAGTTTATTATTTATTAGTTAATTAGTTTTGTAAGTTTAGTTAATTTAGTTATTAGTTATTAGTTTTATTAATATTATTAGTTTAGTTAGTTATTAGTTAGTTATTTTATTGGTAGTTATTTGTTTAACTATTAGTTTTAGTTAGTTTAGTTTAATTTTTTTAGGCTGGGTTTGGTTTACTTTAGGTTTAGATATTTATTAGTTAGTTTAGGTTTTTTTTAGATATTTTTTTTTTAGTTTAGTTTAGTTATTAGTTTAGTTTTAAAGTAGGTTTAGTTTAGTTAGTTTAGATTTAGGTTTAGGTTTTAGGTTAGTTAGTTTAGTTAGTTAGTTTATTTATTTATATTTTATTGTATTATTTAGTCATTATTTAGTAGTTAGGTTTAGGGTTTTAGTTTAGTTAGTTTAGTAGTTTTTAGTTAACCAATTAGCTTTAGTTTAGACTTTTAGTTATTAATTATTAGTTTTATAGTTAGTTTTATTTTAGGGAGGTTTAGGTTTAGGTTTAGAGTTTAGTTATTTAATCATTAATTAGTCTTTAGTTAATCTATTAATTTTTAATTTAGGTTTAGTTCATTTCAGTTTTGAGTCAGAGAGGTAGGATTTAGCATTTAGGGTTTATGGTAGGGTTTAGGGTTTATGCTTTTAGGTGTGTGAGTGGATTTGTGGGCATGTGGTAGGGCTTGTGGTTTTAGGGTGAAGGTTTAAGGTTTAGTTTTTTTATGGTTTGTTAGGGTATGGAGTTTTAGGGTTTAGGTTTATTTAGTCTTTTTAGTTAGTTTTATTTTATTATTTTATTTTTATTTTTTAGTTTAGGTTTTAGTTTGGGTTTTTAATTTATTTTATTTTGGATTAGGCTTATTTATTTATTTTATTTTTAGGTTTTATTTAATTTAGGTTTAAATTTTTATCTTTTTAGGGTTTAGGGTTTAGGGTTTAAGGATTAAGGTTTAGGGTTTGGGGTTTAGGATTTAGGATTTAGGGTTTAGAGTTGTAAGGTTTAGGGTTTAGGGTTTAGGGTTTAGGGTTTAGGGTGTTGGGTTTAGGGTTTAGGGTTAGTTTTAGGGTTAGGTCTTTTTTTTAAATTAAGTAAACTCATAGGTTTAGGTTTATTTAGTTTATTTAGTTTATTATTTTATTTTATTTTTATACATTTTATTTTTTTATTTTAATTTTGGTTTTTTTAGTTTAATTTATTTATTTTAGTTCAGGTTTTTTATTTTAGTTCTTTTTTTTAGGTTTAGGTTTAGATTTAGTTTTATTTTTTAGTTTAGTTTTATTTTTATTTTATTTTTTAGGTTTAGGTTTTATTTTAATTTTTATGTTTAGGTTTTTATTTTCTTTTATTTTTGTTTAGGTCTTAGGTTTTTATTTTTGGTTTATTTTTATGTTTTATTTTTTAGTTTAGGTTTAGGTTTATTTTTAGTTTATTTTCTTTTATTTAGTTTAGGTTTAGGTTAGGTGACATTTATTTTAGGTTTAGGTTTAGCTTTTATTTATTTTCATTTAGTTTATTTTAGTTTAGGTTTAGATTTATTTTATTTTTATTTTAGGTTTAGTTTTTATTTTATTTAGTTTTATTTATTTATTTTTAGTTTAGTTAAGGTTTTTATTTCTTTTATTTTAGTTTAATTTTTATTTTTTATTTTATTTTCTTTTTAGGTTTAGGTTTAGGTTTTAGTTTGTATTTTTATTTTATTTTATTTTGGTTTAGGTTTGTTAATTTATTTTACTTTTAGGTTTTATTTAGTTTAGTTTAGGTTTTAGTTTTAGTGGTTTAGGGTTTAGTTTAGGGTTTAGTGGTGAGTGTTTAGAGTTTAGGGTTTAGGGTTTAGGGTCTTAGGGTTTAGGGTTTAAGGTTTAGGGTTTAGGGTTTTTAAGGTTTAGGGTTTAGCATTTAGGTTTTAGGTTTAGTGTTCAAGTTTTAGTTTAGGGTTTAAGGGTTTTTGGTATTTTTTTTATCAAAACATAAATTCATATTCAACATTTTTTCTTTTCGATTTAAATAACCCACGTAACACGCCAACTTTTCTAAGACACAGGTGGTGACATAGATAAAAAATGAGCACACATAGAGCAAATCAAAAACCCTAGATAACTAGAACTGTCTCTACTGTAAAGACATTGTTCCATAAGCACTTTGGTTCTCATCAAAACAACCCTGGCCTCTTGAGTAGAGGAATCCACCATCATATCCCTGATCTCTCCCTTCGCCACCACCATGGCTATAACTCCGTCGCTCCTCTTGCCTCCATAACCACCACTGCTCCGACCATGACCTCCATATCCACCAGCCAGATCAAGACTTAGCCTAGTTGACGGCGATGTTCCTGTCGTCAAGGTTTTGCCCATTCTTAGGGTTTATGTTTAGGTTTAGGTCTATCAGGTTTACGGGTTTACATTTATTTTTTAATTTATTTAGTTACTTTAGGTTTAGGTTTAGTGTTTGGGGTTTAAGGTTTAGGGTTTAGTGTTAGGGTTTAAGGTTTACTAGAGTTTAGGGTTTAAGGTTTTAGGTATTATGCCAACCACCCTTGAAATGATTTGAGTTGAGTTAAACTTTTAGGGGGTGGCATTTCTAAGATGGCCTTGATCTTCTTCAGATTGATTTGTATTCCACAGTGTCGGACAACAAACCCAAAGAATTTCCTTGAAGCTACTCTAAATGCACACTTCAAGAGATTCATCTAAAGGTTAAATTATCTTAACTGCTCAAAAACTACTATCAAGTCAAAGAGATGGTCTTGCTTTTCTTTATTTTTTACCACAACATCATTGACATAGCATTCAACTTGATGATGAATGAGTTCATCAAGATCCGTGTCTTGACTCGCTACTATGTAGCACCGACATTTTTAAGACTGAAAGGCATCACCCTATAGCAAAAGATTTTGATCGATCTTTGGAATGCAGTGTTCCTTTCATCCTTGGGGGCCATCTTTATTTGGTTATATCTAGATGAGCCATCAATAAAAGAGAAGACTGCATGAGATGAGGCAATATCCACCATCAATTCTGGTATTGGTAGTGCAAATCCATCATGGGACATGCCTTATTTAGATCCCTAAAGTCGATGCATATGTGAATTTGCCATTTTTTTCTTAATTGGAATGACATTGGCCAACTAGGATATTTTTTCCATGATAAATCCAGAATCAAAGAGTTTTTTTATTTCAGAAATGATGTTGTTCAATGTCTAATCGCATGTGTCTAGAAGCTTGCTTGATGGGATTAGTACAATGCTCTATTGCTAGTTTGTGGACTGCTATGTCAGAAGATAAACTGGGCATCTCTTCATAACTCCATGTGAACCAGTCCTTAAACTCAGTTAATTTCCTAACTAAGTCATTGGTTTAAATTTGGTTCAACAAAGAATTGATGTATGTTGGATGTGGATTGTCTTCAATTCCTAAGTTGATTTCTTTGAGTTCATCAATGGTTGATTTGATTTATTCTTTAAACTCTGGCGGTGCATCCTTGACTTCAAAGTCATTTGGATCTTCTGAAGTTTCTAAACACACCTCCTCATATGAGTTAGTATGAATTGAAAAGAACCTATCAGATTCCAAATGAGTGGTGATTATTATATAATGATTATCATCATCAAATGGACCCACTGTGCTAAACCCTAATCCTGGTCTTAATTGAAGATGTCTGCTTTGGTTTCTCATAACCTTTCAAAGTAATCTAACTAGTGTTTAGACCAAGTATGTGGGATTAATCCCTTCTTTGCTTGATTAAGATAACATGGAGAATACTAATCAAAAGGCAAGTGCATTAAATCTTTATATGAAGCATCTTCAAGTTCTAAATCAACTTCCTGACTTGAGGATGATGCTCCCAAAAAGAACCTCTAAATCTTTCCATCTATGGATGACTTAGGGGCTTCCTTAACTATCAAACTCTCAACTTTTTGTGAAAAAAGTGGGGTTAGAGCTAAGGTTCCCAACTGATGCCTAATTGTCTCATATGCAAAATTGAATACATCTATGCTTTGCTTTAGAGCCCAATCTTCATCATTGTCATGCTCAAATGTCACCTCGAAAGGGATCTGCTATTAGAAGAGTTGACTGGTGTGCTACCACTTAAGAATAATCCTTTGAACTAGATTCTAAGTTTATGTGTATAGTAGGTGTACTCATGGTGGCTGAGACATACCTCTTATTGGGAGGCTAATAGGGAGGCTTTCCACCTCGGGAGCTACCTCTTAACTATCCTCTGCCTCTGCCTAGTGGAGGTCTAATCATCCTATCCATATGTTCGAATGGAGTAATGAATTGTGGGTGAAATCTAACATCGGACTCTATATCTTCCCCTGAGCCCATGTATCGCTCTCTTTTATTTTCTATTTCTTTCTCTTTCTTCTTTTCATTTTCTATTTCTTTTTCTATTTCTATTTCTTTTTCTTTTTGTTCCTCGTAGGGATGTTGACTTGCTTTACGAGAATGGACTTGTTGGATTTGGGGAAGAAAATAGTTTGCATCCTCGTATATACCAACCTCATGAACTATGATTGGCTTGAGATCTTCTTTGATGGAGTACTCAATTCCACCTCTTATGATCTTCGTGCACTGATGTAGAGAGAATGAAACTATGTTGTTCTAATGTATCCATAGTCTCCCAAGCAAAGCATTGAAATATGTATCTGAGTCTATGAAATGGAACTTGGCTTCAATCTTCTAATCATCTATCTTTAATGATAATACTATGGAGCCTAAGGACCTCTCTCCTTATTCATTGAATCCCTTCAACATCATCGTCTCTTATTGAAGTTTGGAGATGTCAATCCTCAAGTAGGCAAGGATTCTTAAACTCATAATGTTGACTAATGCACCTTGGTCAAGCAGAACTCTTGATAACCTGTATCTGCCAATGTCCACTATGATGTAAAGAGGGCGGTTGTGCCTGGCTATTCCTAGAAGTAAGTCTTCATCACTAAATATAACTCCTAAGATATCCTCTAAGTTGTGTGCCTCCTCTGTAGTAGCAGTCAGCTGAGCTAAGATCTCTGGATCTAGAAGAGCTTTGACTAGAGATTCCATCATCTCTTTGGATAAGATAAGGGCATCATATATGCTTAACTTAGGTGGCAACTTTCTAAGATGTGCTAGGA
This sequence comes from Cymbidium sinense, assembly GCA_021442155.1. Classification (NCBI taxonomy): domain Eukaryota; kingdom Viridiplantae; phylum Streptophyta; class Magnoliopsida; order Asparagales; family Orchidaceae; genus Cymbidium; species Cymbidium sinense. Next base: position 158,319,749 of record CM038219.1, on the reverse strand, counting down.
TAGTGTAATTAACTTTAACTTGGTCCTTCACAAATATATCCATAGGTGTAGTTGTTGTGGAGGGGTTATCTACTCACTAAAACCAATGACTCGTTTACCCTTATCCAGAGGTGCTACCCCTAAGAGGTAGAACTTTTCCACTGCGTATGTTAACTTCAGTGATTTCATGGAATGATGAACTTGTGGAAAGTTCTACCTTCTCATCAAGTATACCTACAACTTCTCCAATATGATTCACAGAGTCAGTTGACTCCAAGTCAATCTCAAGAGGTGAACCTGATTAATTTAGAAGAAAGTCTGATTCTGAATAAGAAGAGAATGGATCGAAATGACTAGAGTTATTAATATTATTTTTTAGGATTGGAGAGTTCTCAATAGGAATAAAAATTATTATATCATATGTGGACAAGATCTAAGTGAAAGCTTTCTTCTTTGATTTCTTTTTAGGTGGAGGTACATAATAAAAATCCAACAAAGTAAACAAGGTAAGGGATTTAATGCCTTTGTTCACTGATACAGCACTCTTGCTAGTAGAAGAGGAGTTAGTGGAGGAAGACGTGATAGCTATAACTATGGTTGGAGTGGACTCTGATACAATGGTTTATCCTGTGAAAGTAAGGTGGACCGCTATTGTTGCATGTCACCTTCTTCAAGTTGTCTTCGGTAACTTGCAAACCTTCCTTGATGTTGGAGGTTTGAGTTGCCTCAGACATTTGTAAAGAGAGCTTCTTAATTTTAGAAATTACTTTTTTAGAGGTTCAAGATAAGGCAATATCCCAACCTTCTTTTTTCTTGAGAGGATCGCAAGTTTCTCCAAGAATTACCTTAATAAAACTAGAAGGCTGTTATACTGAGTATTCCTTGGGGATAACTACAGCACCTGACTTGTAGCTACGCTCAAGCCACTCCTTAAAGTAGTACAATCCTGTAAGACATGACTAATCAAGCAGTGGTAGAGGAAATAGTTAGGATCATTAATCTTGCCCGCTTCTTTCGCCTCTTGGGCTCTGGTAACTAAAAGTCTAGATTCTTTAAGAGGTTCTTAAAGATTTTCCTAACTACCTCCTTCTTAAATGAATGTGGCTTATTCAATCTATCAGCAAGAGTAGGTGGGTAATAGCTACCTAGTGAGGGATAGGAGTACTACTACTGGGTAGGCTATTGATGTCATGGAAATGGCCATTATGGCAAATGTGGCAGCTGATATGACGGTCAAGGTGGTGGCAGAGGATGTGGCAAAGGAGGCTGCTGAGCTCAGGGTCTCTTATACTAGACTCTGGATAGTTACTTCCATTTATCCACTAACATAATTGTCCCTGGCTTCTTCTCAAACACCTTATGTAGCTTGGGCTGAGATGATTAGTCGGGAAAGGGAAACTATTTGGCTTCCTCTTGCAAGCTAGTTGCCTTATTGAATAGTTTCTCAAATGTTCATATAGCTAAGCCCTTAAGCAAGAAGGAAACCAAGTCATGAATGTTCTTGAGAAGAATCTCAATGGCATGTTGTTTGGATAGCTATGGCTCGCATTTCATGCTCAGGTTGTGCCACCTGAGAATATAATCAATAAGAGATTTGTTTGTGACTTGTGTTGCTATGATGAGATTGCCTACAATCACTCTTTGATGAGCTCTAACAAACCTCTTGATGAAGAGGTGCTCCAACACAGCAAAAATCCTTATCGAACTGTTGGGCAATTTGACATACCAATCAAATGCAATCCTGGTAGGCTACTGACAAAAAGTCTGAATAATAGTGCATCACTTCCATCAGCATTAGCAACCAACTTTGAAATGTGCCATATACTTATGCGGGTTCCCACTAAAATTAAAGATCTTGAAGGAACGCAGCACAAAACCCTTAGGGTATTGAACTACATTGAATTACTTTGGGTACGGTCTGCCCTTTGGAATGGATGAGCTCCCCCTTGCTTGAGCTATCGCTTCCCTCACCTACTACTCCACCATGTGCTTGATATCCTTTTCATGCATGGAAGTGCCATTTATAACCTTCCTATGCAAACTGCCAACAACATCTTCTATGAGAATGCATCTAGGACAATCTAGGGTATGTACCAACTCTGGCCTATCTGCTACCATGGGAGAAGGCTGTTAAACAAGGGCAGGGTTCTATAATGGTGAGAATACTGCCATCAATTCCTCATATTTTTTGTCCATCCTATCAATGTGATCATTCTTCTATTTAAGTTGGTGGAGTTGGTGCTAAGTCGAGTGAGAAGTGCCACCTTCCTTGAGTACTACACCTTCTTGACTAAGCTGATCCCATTGTAAAGATCCCGTATCAATCATGTGGACCTTAGTGTCATTTAACATGTCATCCTCATAGGGATTGAAGCTGACTCTATCCTCATCCTGATCTGAATGGTCACTCTCGAGAATTCTCCTATTCTTGGTGAAGTAATCTGCTAGTATGTCATCTATTGATTGGTCTACTATGCCAAGTTGGAATGGGATGAATACCCATTGACTGGTAACTGTAATAATCACTCCTCTACCTCAATGCATTGGACATTGCCTATTATCAAGACTTCCTCACTGGGAGGATCAATTGTCATGGGGACTGTGTCTATGTCCACTCCCCTCTCTATCTCTATACGTGGTGCGATGATGACGCTCTTGGGTCGCCACTCCTTCCTGATCACAACTAAGGTAGGAGTTCAAGTAAGGGAGCATAATCTCACCTAAATAAGTGGGATGGATGGAGCGGGATCCTTGGGCCATAGTCAAATCACTTAACTAGTTATACGTGAATCACTATATTTGTTGAAATATAATAGAGTCGGACCTCTGCCTTAATATTTGCCTTCAATCATTGACTTTTTTACTTAGTTTGGAATTTGAACCCAAACTTAATAAATTTAGATATGCTAAATAGGGTTCATTGAATTTTTGAGAGATTTTGATAATCAGAGGAGAGGCTTTGTCATATGATTTTGATTTAGAACCCATACTCAACTAATTTAAGTAGGTTGGGTAGGGTTCAAAATTTGGAAAGATTTTTGAAGATATTTGTATTGTGTGCCTTGTTTGAAAATTTTGATTTAAAAGAACCTTTACTTATCAAATTTAAGTAACTAAGAAGATGTTGTGATTGTATGTTTAGAATTTTGTGAAATATATTTGCATGTGATGGTTGGTTATGTTGATTTGAAAGTAGGGCTTCTTAACAAATTTGGTATATTAAGTAGAGGCCAAATGTGTTCAATTTGTGTTTGAAAATTAAACTCTCACTTAACAAATTTGGTATGTTAAGTAAGAGCTAAATGTGATTATGATTTGAAAATGAGACTCTTACTTAACAAATTTGGTATGTTAAGTAGGAATCAAATGTAATTGATGTGTGTTTGAAAATGAGACTTTCACTTAACAAATTTGGTATGTTAAGTGAAAGTCAAATGTGTTATGATTTGAAAATGAGATTCTTACTTAACAAATTTGGTATGTTAAATAGGAGTAAAATGTGATATGATGATGTTGAAAATGAGACTCTTACTTAATAAATTTAGTATGTTAAGTAGGAATCAATTGTGTATTTTAAAATGAGACTCTCACTTAAAAAATTTAGTATGTTAAGTGGAAGTCAAATGTGTTATGATTTGTGTTTCAAAAATGGGATTCTCACTTAACAAATTTGGTATGCTAAGTAGGAATCAAATGTGTATTTTGAAAATGAGGCTCTCACTTAACAAATTTGGTATGTTAAGTGGAAGTCAAATGTGTTATGATTTGAAAATGAGATTCTTACTTAACAAATTTGGTATGTTAAGTGGGAATCAAGTGTGATTGATGATTTTTTGAAAGTAAGACTCTTACTTAACAAATTTGGTATGTTTAAGTAGAAATCAAATGTGTATTTTGAAGATGAGACTCTCACTTAACAAATTTGGAATGTCAAGTCGAAGTCAAATGTGTTATGATTTGAAAATGAGATTCCTAGATTTGGTATGTCAAGTAGGAATCAAATGTGTTCATGATTTGCTCTCTCTTTTTTTGGAAAGGGAGGAGAAGTCCTTGTTTGACAAATATGGTATGCCAAATAGGGTTCAAAATATTTTTGTGATTTTGAAAGAGGAAAATCCATTTAACAAATTTAGGTATGTTAAATAGAGTTCAGTGATATGTCTTGATTTCATGTGTGTGATTGCTTGCTTTTGAAAAGAGGGAAACTTCAACTCTAGCATATGTGAAATATATTGAGTGGAGTTTCAATTTTATGCTAAGATTTTATTTGAAAATGGAATCTTAATTCAACAAATTTGGGTATGTAGAATGAAGGTGGTAATTTTCAAAAGTATGCTTTTGGAAAAGAGGGAAACTCCAACTCTAGCATATGTGAAATATGTTGAGTGGAGTTTCAATTTTATTCTATGATTTTATTTGAAAATGGAATCTTCATTCAACAAATATGAGTATGTTGAATGAAGGTGGTAATTTTTAAAAGTATATTTTTGGAAAGAGGGAAACTCCAACTCTAGCATATATGAAATTTGTTAAGTGCAGTTTCAATTTTATGTTATGATTTATTTCAAAATAGAATCTTCATTCAACAAATTTGGGTATGTTGAATGAAAGGTGGTTATTTTCAAAAATGTGCTTTTGAAAAGAGATTTTAATAGACTTTGATTTTGAAAAGAACCTCCATGTAACAATTATAAGAATTGTTAAATGAGGTTTGGTTATATGAGTTTTTATGGTTTTTGAAAATTTCTTGTGAATTTTGTGCAAAAATCTTTTGTTATGTGGATTTTTTTTGAATAAGTTACTTTTGGATAGTGACATTTTGCTAAAGAGTTTATTTTTTTCAAATATGAGATGAACCTTGCCTCACCAAACTAGTGGTAAGAGGGTTCTAAATTTTGTCATCTCCTTTCATTGATTAATTTTATTTTTTACCTATTAAGAGATCCAATAGGGGTTCCAAGACCTATAAGGAGTAAGGTCCTAAAACCTAGAGGATGTTGGCTAGCTTGGCATAAGAATTAACTAAGCTAAGTGCCAACAGAAAGAAATATAGTCTTAGACTCACATGAAATGCAAGTCCCTTATCGATGCTTAGAGACAACAATTGTCTACTAGAGATGGAGAGAGGAACCATCCCCAGTAGAGTTGCCAAAAAAATCTGTGGTGTTTATTTTTTAATTTTCTCATATGTTTATATGGGGGATGCCATGTATCTGAGGGTGTACTTATTGAGGTAATTAGATATGATATTAAGGAATAGTGCACTATCTCTAAAGATAAAAATTACTAACCTACAATAAACCTAATCACATAAAAGGACTCCTAATGCATCATGGGTCTTTGAATGTACCAGAGATTTTTTTCTTACTTTACATGGATGAATAAAGTAGGGTTTATATTAAACCAAGTTCTAAAGTTCCCTATGAGGCAAGCCCCTATAGTTAATTACATCTTAAAGAAAGTGAATCTCTTAAGAATACTCTTGATTAAAGTAGGCGGTTATTATATCTAAAGATTTCAAAGAAAGGACTATCAATAAATAGGTTATATTTGGACAATCAAATGGGATAGATCAAAAAGGAGAGACTTATTATCGAAGCCAAGGGAAATGACTAGGGAGTGTTCATGATACTAGAAAACATAGTGAGCATTCTAATCTAACTTATGGTTGGGCTTTATATATTTGAAATTGAATGGATTTATATATTTGAGTTGAAATATATTAAAAGACTAAGACTTATAATCCTATAATACAAGATTTGAAATGCCTAAGAGGTGAGGATTTATGCATGTAGCCCAAGGGGAAACAACGACTTCAGATCTTAAATCTAGAGGGCTTTAGCGAGGGCCAAAGCATGTCCTAAATCTAAGCAAAGATGGCTATATGGTTTACCTCCATAAGAGAGGGTAAACTACCCGACTACTGGACTTATAACTACCTAGAGTGGCAGCCAGCTAACTCCACTATTTTAAAACCATGTGGTCAAGACATATGATTTTGCAAGATGGTTAGGTTTTTATTATTTAGAAAGAAACTAAAGTTCTTAAACCCACTCCTTAAGAGACTAGAGCATGAATGGTATGAATAATGACTTAGTCTAATGCAAATATTATCAATTTTTTATTTAATTTTGACTCTTCATTTTGACATAGGTCATAATTTTTATATGTCTAAATGCATGTTGAATGAGTTATAGGCTAAATTAAAGAGAAAGAGGTATTTTCCATCACAGAGGAAACCCTCAAAAGTCAATTCTTCCCCTATTATGCAATGATGAAAACCCTCTCTTAGCAAAAGTGCAACAAGATGACATGCATGATATTAAACATATAACATTCAGCTAAGGGGTTGCTAAATATTTTAATTATCATGCTTTAATGCCTAGGCTTTATTATGAGATTTTGAGTTATAGTTGGGGTGGGAAAATTAATTTTTCCCTAAGAGCCTAATCGATCCATGCCACATATTAAATCATCATATATGAAGAAACTAGAAAAGATACATGCCATTTCTATTACGCAAGTGTGAACAAAACATCAAGCAATTTATAAATCTAATGCAAAATAATAACATTCCAGTGCGATCGGGTACTGCATAACCTCGAAGAAAGAAATGGGTAGCCGAGCTCTACCTTTATGCAACTTGGTATATGAAAGAATAATTATAATTTTACAAATGAAAAAATGGTATGAGGGATCTTCATTCTTCATATCTCCTCCATTTCTTCATTTGGATTTGCTTGCTCCAAAGGCATAATGGGGCCTCCCAGAACAAAGCCTTCTAGCCTCTGCACATCCTAATCACCCATAACACTAATCCTAACTCCTAATGAAAAATTACATAAAAGTAGGAAAAATAAATCTAACTACACCTTCAAAATAAGTGTTAGCTAAACACACCACACAACCCAAGCATTTATATGTATAATTTGGACTTAACACCCTACACATGGGTAACCAAGTCCACCTATCCTAATTTAGATTATGCTTAGGGGTTAAGCATCCTAAAAAAGAGAGCATTTATATTTATTTTTAAGTGCCCCTTTAAGCACAATTTTCTATAAAAAATATGATTAGGCTAATCATGGCCTAACATCTTTATTATAAAGCATACACCCTAACATCCAGTCTACAATAATGCATCATAAAACATAACATACATCAAATCATGCACTGCCCTAACATAAGACTATAAGTGATGACTTAATCTAAGGTGTCTGTATTAAGGCTTGTGTGGTAAGCCTTAACTAGACTTTGTTATAATTTTCTCAGTGAGAAAGGATTAAATCAAAAAGGATGGTTTCACTTTAAATGATTTAATTGATTTGTAAGTTTTACTTAATTTTTTATTTTGTTTCACTTGGCTTACACTTAAGAGCTAAGTGTTATAAGGAGAAGAAAAGAGAGGATCACTCTCTTTTATCCCTACTTAAGTCACATCTAAAGAAAATTAAATAAATAAATTCTCTTTAGTGAATGGCTTATTATATATTTTAATTAGTCTAGATTTAGGTTCATTTTAAATAATCTTATTCAATAAGAAAGGCATCTTAAGATTAATTGAAATTAATTACTATCACATAACATATGTTTGTTCATTTATTTCCATCATATGTAGCATTCATATGACTAAGTCCTAAACATATATGTACATGCAACATATTTTTGGCACACTTAAATGCAAGATGCATAAATAAACTTTATAGAAAAAGAGGATTCACATTCATTAGCTAAATACATATTCAAATGTATATAAGTTTTAAGCAAGTACTTCACCATTATTTGACCAGGAGAATGAGGTAGGAACCACCTTGGGGCTACTTAAAGTCATGCATCCCCGGGTGTCCAAACTAGTTATACCAGCTATTCTTAAATACATATGAATGCATAAACAACTACAAGAATGAAAATCATGCAAAATTATATTTTTGCTTTGAATTATGCATAAAGAATAAAGAGAGATTTTTATTCATTAGTCAAATGTACACATAAGTGTATAAAAGTTATAAGCGAGTACTTCGCCATTGTTTGCCAGGGGAACAGGTAGGAACCTCCTTAGGGCTATTTAAATCCATGCATCACCAGGTGTCTAGACTAGATATACCGTTATCCTTAAATACTCATGAGTGTACAAACAACTATAAGAATAGAAATAATGCAAAATTATAATTTGATTTGTTTATACATATGAGCTAAAGTTCTATCTAAATTCTAACATGGATATACATAAGAATAAACTCAAGTAAGTGTTGTGTTCTTTTCAAATGAACTATACACTTGTTATATCCTTATGTAAATTCATGAAGATTAGAGAAAATAGAACTTCATATCACATGCTCTAAATTGTAAGCACATACAAGCTTATAAATACTTATAATTATCATTACTCCACATGTTATAATTAACTCATATTCTTTTAAAATAATTTTTTATTTAATTGTGATAATAATCACACATATTTTTAATTATGTCAACACGTGCAAATTTGACATAAATGAAACCATTTATTTTAATTGATTTTAGAATGAAATTAATGCATGAATCAAGTGGTATAAACCATTTTAATATGATTTAAAAGGAATAAATTAACACAAGCATGTAATTTCATTCAATCCAACCAACTCCTAAGGACAATCACATTAAATAAGCTTATTTAGAATAAACCAAAGTTTCTTAAAGTTGCTTTTAATTTTATGTTTAGTTTGACTTAAGAGAGAAGAGAAAGAGAAGCAACTCCTCATCCCATTCCCATATGTGTGAATTAATTTGATTTAATAAGAATCAATTATATGATTTTTATGGATTAGTTAAGTTAAGCATGGATTAAACCAATTAATTAAACCCTTACCTATGTTACCTTAAGGTAATTAATTAAATAATTTTGAGCAAATATAAAATGCAAATGAATTGAAAATAAATAGCAAAGCTTCTATGAAATGAAATGGGGCCTAATGTAATTAGCTCATGATCATTTAATAATTAAGCTTATGGAACAATTTTAATTACTTTCATAATTTTCTCACACATGTGAGCTAATCATAATTTCATTAAACTTCTTTAGATTCTTGAATACCTAAAGCTCTACCCAAGATGGATTAATGAAAAAAATAATATTTAATTAGATTTTTCAAATCAATTAAACCAATAATCCATTAATTCATCTCTCTTAAAAAGGGACTGTTGACCCTCGATTCATCTCCACCAAAGACAAAACTTCTCCCACCTCCTCTTAGATGAGCAACTACTCCCGCTCTCATTCATCCAAAGTAGAACCAAACGAAGCCTTTTTTTTCAAACTAAAATTGCAACTGAAGGATCTACTTCTCCCCCCATCGTTTGAATTGCAAGTCCTCTCTTCATCCATCTTGGCCTTAAGTATTCATCGCACCTACAACTCTCCCTTCGCTCCACTCAAGGCTAATCAAAGGATCCCATCTTGAGAGGCATAGAAGATCCAAAGCCTCTCATTTCTCGATTCAACCCATCTTACCCAAGGGAACAAGAAGTAGCTGCGTCCATCTCTTTCTAGATAGCAGTTGAACAAGTTGATCTAGTTTTTAGTGCTGGACAAAACCTCCAAATCACTGATTCCAAGTCAAAGACCCATCTCTGTCTCTTGCTCTCAATTTCACTTGGATGGGAAGCTGAAGGCCAGTAGTACACACAAGGTGGCTTCCCTCTCCGCTGAACCAAACCCAGCCGAGTGACTCTCTTGATCTCTCCTTCTCCATCTCACCTTCCTTCACAAGCTTCTGATTGGGTAAATTCTATAAATCCGACTGCGAACGTGATTTACTGGATCTAGGATTTAAAAAAAATGAAGGAGAAACTGGATTTAAAATTTGGTAGGATCTAAAGTTGCATTTTTGGCTATTCGGTAGGATTTAGGTTAAATCATGCTTAAATCCTACTGAAGTCCTACAAAATAGCCAAAAATGGATTTGAAAATGTGAAAATTATCTACATATATGCTTGTGTCTCTGTTTTGGGTTTTAAGACCTCGCTAATTCCCAATAAGGCATAGTGGGTGCGAAGAGACAATTGTGGTGTCACAAGACATCGCTCTGCTCAATAGGCATACTGAGTAAGCCAAAATTGTTAGATGTGCCACCCCTATGCCAAAATGTTGCCAAAATTTTGACTAAATCTGAGACTTAGAAAAAAAGGGAGAAGAGGTTTGAATGCATAGAAATTGCATATATTTACTTTTATGCAGATGATTGAAGGCCTCATTATACTCATCAGGGCATAATGGGATTAAAATTTAGTTAAGATGCTTCAAAATACCAACCGTCATGCTCAAGGCATGATAGATAGGCTAAAATAGTTAATTTAGCCCCAATACGTAGAGATGATGTCGGAATACTACCAAAATTTTGCTAAATTTTTAGGACAAAAAAATGATTTAACATTAGGTTAAATATGAAATATAAAGTCCTAAAGAAATGAATATAAAATTAAATTTAAATAAACATAATAAATTTTAATATCATATAAGAATATGCTAAGTAAAAAAAAATTATGGGGCTTCCTCTAATCCAAAAATTAAGAAAATTTATTCTAATTATAATTTTTAGATGATTTCATTAATTAAATGAAATTATCTAAGTTATAAATATCTGCATGTGCTCAGATATAAGGATTTAGAGTATAAATTTTAATATCTGAAAAAGCTATGCAAGTTAAGTTCAAATTAAATAAAAAATACAAAATTGATCTCATAGCTTAAAAATAAAATTATCTATAATCTCAAATCACCCACATGGGCCTCAATACCACACTGAATGCTTAAATTTAGTGTGTGAGAATATTGCATAGGTTGCTTCCCAGTTTGGTCTTAAGACTGGGTCTAGGTTAACAAAACCTAAAATCTGATTATTATAAGAATTTCGACATATTAAAATATATGAGAAGCTAATTATATTATATGACAGTAGATTTGATCCTCTATTATTAAACTAATAGATTCAACAAGATCTAAAATAATAAATTAAATGATCAAATAATACATCCACCTCGATGATGGCTGTGTTGAATGAAGATTTCAACTAGAGGGGATACTTCCATTAAAAATGATCATAATCACATATCAAGTTAACTTAAATCAAGTGTCAACTCAAATGCTAAATCTAATATGTCATTAAGCTATTGATGGTTAAATGAAATTTAATCGTTAAATATATAAAGCAAACTCCACTCAATCGATCTTCCACAACTATTTATTAAAGGTGACAAATTAAGAAAACTCTAACTAACGAAGAAGCTAATGTCAAATTAAGTGTTCTACTATATTCACTCTCAATCAATCTCATATCATTAAGGATGTGACTCATGTCCTCTAACTATGTGGCTTGGCCAGTATGCTCCACATATGATGTAGTTACGACTAGAGTCTTTTGATTGGGTGATTGCTGCCAAAATGACACCACTATATTACGATCATGACTGTAGCCCTTATGCTCCCCAATGGCTTTGTACCTTGAGAAGTGAATCATAGAGTACACGTGATAGGCAAAAGCCCTCTATCATCTAAGATAGACTCAATCTTATCTCCTTAGACAAACACCACCCTAAGTCTAGATGGATTCCTTGATGATGCAACCCATGGCCTTCAGTTAGGTTAGGTCAACTACCTCCTCTGACTAAGTAGACTAGGGACCGCGATAGTCCAGGATGACGAAACCATGGGATCTAGATCGAGCATGTCATCATTCCACCAACCATCGCTTTATGTTAAAAATAATGAATTTCATAAATTAATAATTTAAAATACACATGCTACTACTATACACTATGCATTTAGCGATCTAACAACTAGCCTTAATTGAAAGTTCTCTCTCAGTATTGGGAGGGGTAATTTACTATAGGTTCTTGCACCTATAAGAAACCTGAAATTAGATCTAAAGTCCTCACCAAATGAGAACAAAATCTCTAGGCTTATCTACTATTTCATCTACCTTCTAAAAATTTCACCGACATTTAAATTCATACTCTCTTCAACATGAGAGATCGATGGCAAATTTTTGGAGCCCACAGAGACTAACCAAAATAATAATAATCAAATGAGATGGGCTTAAGGGAAAAGGTAGGAAAAGAGGTCCCAACCTAATTCCATAAGTCATCCACTAAATCAAGCATGATTTAAAAATGAATTTAAATCTAATTAAGCTTATTAAGCTTTTAATTAATTAATTAATTAAAAATTAGGACTTTAGTTGAAAGAGAGAGAAAATTAGAGAAAGGACTGGGAGGGACGCTCTAATCACTTCTCTAAATCTCCTTACTATTCAACACTAATTAAGGAGTCCAAATAATTTATTAAATACTATTCATATGCTTAATCACCCCTTAATGAAGTTAAGAGGCTAATTAAGGATTAATTAATTAATCCTCCAAATTTAATGAGAAATAAATCTCAAGAAAATTAAAAGAAGCAGAAGTCATCCTCTTAAACATTCTCAAAATTTTGGGATCAATCACTTCTATGATTAAAGAGTAATTAGGCTAAGTAAGTTGTTAATTAAACCTTAATTAAGCCCTATTTATTATTCAAAATCCTTTGAAAATATTTTTATTAAATTCTCCTCTATAATACCTTTAAAATGAGCCATTATTTTATTTTTTTTTGGATTTTTCTATAAGTAGTTATGAATTATGGAAGATTCAACCTAAAAAACATTAATTAAGCCTAATTAAACCAAATACCACTAGCATCACATGGCATGCTGACGTAATGCACTTTTCATGTGGTGTCATCGGATTAGTTATTTAAGTTGTCACGTCCGTGTGTTGACTCAGCTGGCGGCGGACGCGGCATTAATCCGCATTTTGATCTCGGATCGGACAGTGAGGATCAAACTCGAGGCATAAAGGGAGAAATTTCATTTGATCAAACGTGATTTGATCATGGCTTCCCGTTCCAATCACGCAGAATAGACGGCCAGTGATCTTCCTTCTTGCGAGCAATAAATGATAACATCCATCCACCTTGAATCATTTGATCCAAGCTCACTCAAGCTTAGATGAACTTCAAACTCAACCCACACCATCAAGGGAAGGAGACAAGCACATCCAATGGTCAAGATTGTAATTACAATTTTCTTCAAATAGGAGCAACCACACTTAAGCTAAGGATCAATTTTCATTAAAATACCTCACAAAGCTAAGATTAGTAGCTCGCATGCTTGAGGAAGCTTCGTCTAGTTGAAGCGAAGCCCATTGAATAACACGGGCCTTGATTTGGAGTAGATCCCTCAGACGACCAATCCATGCATTTTGGAGCTTTGACCTTGATTGAACTCAAACTTTCGATGGCTTTGGAGCTTAGAAAATGATTTGGATGGCTTCGATATCATGCGTGGAAGGTGAGTGCAAAAGAAATTAAAGTTTTATGGTGAAATGAGAGAGCTTGATTCAAAATTGAACTCCCTATTTTGGATGGATGTAAAATCGAGAAGGAGAAAAATGAGGGAGCATAGGAGCTTGGGAATGGCTGTGGGAGACTCTGCTTCACTCTCACTGGCTCAAACAAAGATGAATGATGCAATTACTATTCAAATTGAGAGGATTACCCCCTCAATTGATAAGATGGATTCAATCCCATTTTCTCACCAGCCAGCCACCATCTGACTGCCAAAATTATATCCATCAGATCCATGTGGCTCGCCAGGAGTGGGGGAAGGCTTAGGAGGTGGCTCAAGGTCTGATATGGGGAGATTTGGTTTTCTAGATCCCTTGGGTTTTTTATTTGCATGGGACATGAGTTAACTCACACCCCCCCCCCCCCCCACCTTTTGGTCCATGGTTGACCTAGCTTGGGCTAGGTGGGTTAGGTGCACCCTCATTTGAGAGTTGGATGCCTGCCAAGGTGAGGGAAGAGTGGACTTTGCTATTTATGGGGAGAATCCAATGTGAGGAATGCTTACCCAATGGACCATGTCTTGGGTGGGGTCCACTTAGCTTTTTTGATGACTTTGGATTAACCTAGGATTAGTTTGGGTCAAGTTTGGTCAGCCACCAAAGTCCCATGGGTTGGTTTTATGGGTTTTAGCTTCATTTGGTCAAATGGGTTCATATGGGTTCATGTTGGTTGGGTTTACCAATTGGTTAAATTGGGTCAAACCAAGGGTTGAGTTAGGTGCAAATGATGATTTGAAGAGTTTTAGTTCAAGTGGTTTCAATCAATTTGTCTTAGGTTTAATTTTGACTCACTTGGGTTCAAATAGGTCAAATGGGCTAAATTGACCAATTTGACCAATTTGGGTTGGGTTAGGTGTTGACTCATGTTCAATTGGTTAACTAAAAATGATTGTAGGTTTTGGTTTAAGTCAATTTGGGTTTAATTTAGATTTTGGCTAATTTTACCTTTTAGGTAAATTTGGTCTAGGTTGGGTCAAGTTGACCAATTAGTCAGATTGGGCTCAATTATGGCTTTGGTCAAGTTCAATAATCGATTTGAAATGAACTTGAGCCATTAGTTGCAATCAATTTAGATTAAATCATGATTTGACTCATTTTTGCTTTTTAGTCCAATTTGGGGTCAAATTAGGTCAAATGGCCAATTGGACTTAGTTTGACTCAATTGAGGGTGTGGTCATGTTCAATGATTGATTTTGAGTTGGTTAGGATCAATGGTTTCAATCAATTCGGCATATGGTGGGTTTTAGCTAGTTTAGGTTTCATTTTGGCTAAAGGTTGACTTTGTGAAAGGACCAAGTTGGCTTGGTTTGGCCCCAATTGGTGATTGATCATCCAAGGTGATTGTTGATCATCATATGAGGCTTAGATGGCCTTGGTCCAATCCAATTTGGTTTGGATTAGAACTTGGTCCAAAAATGGTTCTTTACATTACTTTGGGTTAAGTGGACCTAAAAAGTTCAATTGGTTTGGTTTTGTCTTGATTCAAGTTTAGTTGAGCTCATATATGACCCTAGGATTGAAATATAAATTCAACTACAACCAATTTGGAGTCTAATGGATTTTAGCTCATTTGAAGTTTTCAAGTCAAAAGGCTACCTTGGGCTTGACTTTGGTTGACTTAAGTTTGGTTTGATAATTATGGTTTATGTTTATATTTGTCTAAATGATTTAAGGACTGATTGATTCAAGAGAATATTTATTGATTTTGGCTTGATTTGGATAGGGTTTGGCCAAGTCCAAGAAATTAGCTAAAAAGGTTTGAATTGGATTTCAATTTGATTTTGGCTATTTGGATTTATATTTCATTTATATTTGGGGATATAAATGAAGATGTAAATGTGTCATGAGAAAATCACTTGAGTTTGGAGTGATTTGGAAGCAAATTTGACCAAGTTCATGGAGGTAGGTCAAAAGAGCTGAGGAGGAAATCAATTTAGTTAGATTTATTTTTAGTCATTTTAGGGTGGGTTTCATTTATATTTGTGAATATAATTGAAGGAGTAATTGGTTTATAAAGAAACCAATTGATTTTGGGTTGATTTGGGCCATGATTTGATTAAGCTTATGGAGGTTGGTCAATAGGGCTTAAGAAGGGATTTGGCTTGTTATGATTTAGTTTGATTTGGTTTTGGTCATTTTGGTATAGATTTCATTTATATTTGTGAACATAAATAAAGGAGTAATTGATTTATAAAAAAACCAATTGATTTTGGGTTGATTTGGGTTGAGATTTGCTTAAGCTTATGGAGGTAGGTCCATAGAGCTTAAGAAGAGATTTGGTTTGGTTTGGTTTGGTTTAGTTTGATTTAGTTTTTGGTCATTTAGAATTGGGTTTGAATCAATTTTATAAATGATTGAGAAATTGAATTGATATTTGAGAAAATTAATTGAATTGGAATGATTTGAATTTGGGTTAAGGCTAAGTCCATAAGATGAAATCAACGGGCTTAGAAAAGATTCTGAATTTAATCATGGGGTTTTATTGAGAGATTTTGAACTTAAATTTAATCATGGATTTGATTATGAGTCTTGGAAATTTAGTTTGAGTTTCATATGAATTTGAGGTTTGGTTTGAGAAGGAGAGCACGGATTGGGTTTAGGCTATAGGTAGGCAAGTCTTCCAAATCCCTAGGGCACAACTATTCCAAAGAGCTAACTTCTAAGTCTCTAAGCTTATGTTAAGTGTTCACCAAATCACTAGAAGTGTCTTAAGAGAAAGGAGCTCTTGGTGTTTATAAGAGTCATAGATCTATGATGAGGAAGTTGAGAACTCACTCAAAAAGTGAGGTCAACACCAACAAACCATCATATTTTGTAATAACATATAAATGAGTTATTTAGTCTTGTGTTGTTCAATTATTATCATATTTCAATCTCATATTTACCATATATATTTTTCTCCACATTCTCACTTAGCTCATTCTTATTTAATATTAATATTCATTAAGCTCACTTAAATTCAATCTTCATGAAATTTTTTTTTAAGACTTCATATTTTTAATTTAATATTCAATTAATTTTTAATTTAAGTTCCAAAAATTTGATAAAATTTTGACAGTTTTTTGGTAGTATTCATGCGTGGTCCCTGCATAGGGGTCTACATCAAAACTATTTTGGCTGCTCGACACACCCTTATGAGCATGACAGTTGGTATTTTGAAGTACCCCAATTGATTTTTAATACCGCTATGCCCTGATGAGCATAATGAGTTCTTCAATCACCTGCATAAAAGTAAATATATATAATTCTTCATACATTCAAGCCTCATTATTTTATACCTTTACAATGAGACAAGGTGGCTAATTTGACAATCAATAATAATAATGATTTTTTTAAATGTTTCTAAAGAGGAAGAGAAGTTCACCAAAGTAAAAAAGGTTAACTAACTGATGAAGAAGAGTAAGCAAAGGGTCATCGGCTTAGGTTGGAGTTAACTAGTGTTGAGACTCAAAGCAGGAAAGAGAAGTTGGTTTCAAGTAGGTTGTAGGTGATTTTGGTTAAGGTCTATAGCTATTAATTCCAAGCTATAATGGGTACAAAAAATCAAAGATGCAAAAGAGAGGAGAACAAACTCGACTCTACATGCAAGGAACAATGTAGCAAGCCATTGATATGATGAAAGTGAGTGAGACGACACTATATGGGGCATTTGGAACTTTAAACTAAGTATGAGAATGGTAAGATTGGATTGTGGGTCATAGCCTATCGAACGGGGAATGGAGGAAAGCTTATTGCATGGGTTCTGGATTTGAGGCAAGGTATAGAGCTATGACTGTACTCATAGATGAGAGGGAGGTGCAACTTATGTTGGAAAAATTGGAGGTCTTAGGCACTTGATCTAGGGGCCGTCTCATATGAGGAGATGTGTCAGCTTGCCATTTGAGCAAGTATTGAGAGATGGAATATATGTAAGAGAGAGATATGCAATTAAGTTGTTGTAGCTAAAAAAGAGTTGGACTCCAATTAGAGAGAAGATGCGGAAGAGCAGCAGCAGATTGGGGTGGAGACTTCTGCGAGCTCAAACTGTTGAGTCACAGGATGAAGCTTGGGATGGGAGCTTGAAATGAGCTTGAAAGAGTGTAAACAGTGAGGAATAATGTAAAATCGAAAGTCTCTATAGGTAGTGGCTGTGTCAGTCCAGCTTGATTTTGGCTGAAGCTTACACTAGAGGTAATGGCCAGAGAGAGTAGGAGGAGATAGTGCCGAGAGGAGCCTGCTTGATGACAGAGTTTCCTCTCATTTGTGAGATACGGAGGCCAAGCTAATTAGAGACATTCGGATGGGAGTAATTATTGAGAAGGTCTGGCTTATGAAGTGAAATCCTAAGAAGAATGGAAGAATGGAGTGCTAGGTTGAAGAAGGATGAGAGAGGAGATAAGGTTTTCCAGTGGTAGGTTGGTTGTAGATTGGAGAGGATAGAGAGAGCCTACTATCTATTGGAAGAGACGGAGGAGCAGTGCCTATAACAAAAGCGGATAGATTGGAGTTGTTAGGGTTAATGGTAGACAGAGGAAGAGTAAGGTTTGGTTGCTAGGTTGTGAGAGTGGTTGCCAAAAGGAACTTACCTGATGGTAGAGTTGCCTTTTGGTTATGCTCTCATTTGCTGAAATGGAAGGGAGGAGTCAGGGGATGGGAAGGAGGAAGGTTTTTGTGGAGGAGAGGAGATGAAAAGATGAACCGGAGAAGAGGAAGTGATGGCCTGGGCTCTACTGAGCGAAGCGGAGAGGAGTGAGGCTTTTTGTCAAAGGCCTAATAATAGGGAGGAAAATAGGAGCTCACTCCTGCTTCGGTTGGGAAAATCGGTAAGGGAGAGATGGAAAAAATTAGCTTCAAATAGGGAGTTGGTTTAATTTTTTTTTTTTTTCTAAATGTCTGTAATAAGCCAAAGAGGAGTTGGCAATAAAATCATTTTATTTTTATTTGTTTCCCCCAAGAAAGGACAAGATGTGGGTATGATAAGAATAATGTGGCTTATTCTTAGTGTAAGAGGAGGTTGGTGGGGGTAATTCCAATTGATTGAAAGCATATAATTTTTTATATAATTATTTTAACATCATATTAAATGAAAATAAATATATTATAACTTTCAATAATTAGAAATAAAATTAATTTAATTTTTTGTCTAATTTCTATTATCATAACTATTATATGTATTTATTTTATGAATTAATAATTATAATAATATGATATATATATATATACTAATTATCTTGACTTAAATTTTTTAAAATTTAGTTTTTTTTTAAATTGAAATTTCACTTAAACCATATTAATTTTACTTGCAATATGTAATTATTCATATTTCTTGAAACATGTTGTGAGCCTCAAATGCAGGTAATTCTTGTGTTTCACATTTGGGCAACTATTTAGGTAAATTGTGTCATCTTTGAGCAATTTTGCATTTCCAAACGTTCTTATGTTGTCTGTTTTGTAAACAGACACCATTTGAATAGCTTTGGTGATGATTGAGATAACTTTGGTCAGATTTACTTTAGGCTTGTTTGTAGTTCATCATTGCCATTCTATTAAATTTAATTGACTACGAGAGGCTTTTTATAATAGATTTCAATACTTGGCAATTTTGCAAATGGATGATGTTCAAGTGGTTTTGATAATGATTGAAATGACTTGACTCAACTTGCATGATGATCATCCATATTTTATTGTTGTCACTATGCTTGATGAAATTGGGTGCAAAGACCTCTATTGATAAATTTTAACATCTTGTTCACATCAGTGTAGCCATTCAAGAACATTCATTTTTTGAGCAATTTTGGTGATGCTCGAAGTGATTTCCACTTTGATTTATATGCATTTGCTTTCATCATTCACAATATTTGCTCGACTTGATTTATAGAGCTAATGTGCAGGTCAACAAATGCCCCAACAAATATGGTATGTGGTTGAAGCAGATCATATTTGTTGTAAGCTGGCTTATTCAATAATTTTCTTTGGATTTATTTGAAGTCAAGGATGATATCTCTTCTGACTATTCAAAGTTATTTACAATCTTTTTTTTGTTACAGTTTGCTACTGACAGTGATGAAGGCCTCAGTTTGATGATTTAAAATTTAAAATTTCCTTTTATCTTGGCTTGGAGCTTTAATATACTTGGTAGGGATTTATCCTGACTTGTCTCAAAGATTTATCAGGAAGAACAAACAAACTCTTTTGTCTCTAAGGAAGAGGTAATCCATGAATGGTTGCCTCCAATCTAACTCATCATCCATTTTGGCAACTGTAACCTCCCCTTTAACAGAGAATCTATCGATGAGTTCAACATCAATAAGGGACGGGACTTGTATATTTTGTACCCTTATTGGAATGGACTCATCTTCTGACATGCCAATTCTTTGGCAAGTTTGGCTAAAGCATCTGCAACTGCATTATCCACACGTGGGATCTTGTAGATGGTGACTTCGAATCTAGGCCAACAACTTCATGGTGTACTCGTGGTTGTCATGAAGCTTAGGTTTGAGGACCTGGTAGGACCCGACAATCTAGTTGATGTCCAACTAAGAATCCCTGTAGATGTTGATGCTTCTAACACAAACTATAATGGCTAACTCCAAAACAAAAATTAAATCCTCATACTCAGCTTCGTTGTTGGTGCAGGGATTGGATAGATAGTATGAGAATCTCATCACATCACGGTTTGGAGTTAGAAGAATAATTCCCGCCTTCCACGGAAGAGTAGATGGTGCTTCCTTTTAGAAAGAAGCACCATCAAAATACATCTCCCAGTGGCGGTTACCGGCCTTCCCTAAGTTCATAATTTGTTCATCAAGGAGATCATCACTAAGCGAAGAATCAGCATGAAGTGGGTGTGCCGTTAAGAAATCTGCTAGTGTTTGTCCTTCTATGGCATGGAGGGGTATGAATGTGATATCAAATTATGATAATATCATAGATCAATGAGCCAACCAACCAGATAGCATTGGTCGCATCAATAAATACAACAGTAGATTGATTCTAGAGATCAAGTTCACTTTATGAGAAAGCATGTAGTGCTATAGCTTTTGAGATGCAAAGATTAAAGCTAGGCAATGTTTCTCAATAGGTGGGTAGTTCACTGTAGTAGGTATCAAATGTCGTGAGGTAATAGAGGTCATTCTCCTTTCCTTCATCGATGGCCTAGACCAACAAAGCACCAAGAAAATCCTCCAATGCAGCTATGTAGAGGATGACTGGGCTGCCCAGGATAGGGGCTGCTAGAACCGGCGGCTTGATCAACTACTACTTGATGTCTTCAAAGGCATGCTGACACTTGTTATCCCACTTGAACTTGGCATCTTTTTTGACAAGTGCTGGAAATGGCTTGCAACTCCCTGATAGGTTGCAGATAAAGTGCCTTAGATATCCCAACCATCTCTGGAATGATCTAAGTTGGGTTAGGCTTTTGGGAGGTGGCATATCCAAGATAGCTTTAATCTTTTCAGGATCTATTTTTAATCCTTGGTGTTAGACAACGAACTCAAGGAATTTCCTTAAAGCCACTACAAAAGCACACTTCATGGGATTCATTTTCAGGTTATATTGTCTTAACCATTTCAAAACTATCCTTAAGTCAAAGAGATGGTCTTCCTTCTCTTTACTTTTGTTGATGAGGTCATCAACATAGCACTCAACTTGATGATCAATGAGTTCATTGAAGTTCTGTGTCATGGCTCATTGGTATATAGCACCAGCATTTTTAAGGCCGAAAGGCATGACTTTTGTAAAAATTTAATTGGGGTTCAAAAGTTGTGTTCATCTTCGTGAGACATCTCGAATTTGGTTATAGCTAGATGATCCATCCAAAAATAACCGCATGAGATGAGGCAATGTCCACCATTAATTCTGGTATATGAAGAGGAAACTCATCCTTATGGCATGCCTTGTTTAAGTCCCTAAAATCAACACATGCAAATTTGGCCATTCTTCTTCTTAACTGGGATGACACTAGCTAACTAGGTAGTAGATATTCTTCTCTGATGAAATTGATATTGATTAATTTCTTGACTTCAGAAATGACCAGTTGTTCATATTCTAATCACATGCGTCTAGGAGCTTGCTTGATAGGGATTGCATAAGGGTCTATTACTAGCTTTATTTATGTCAAGAGATAATGTGGCATCTCTTCATAACTCTATGTGAAGCAGTCTTTAAACTCAGTCAATAGCCTAACTATGTCATTGGTTTCTTCTTCATTCAACAATAAGCAAAGGTATGTAGGTCACGGCTGCTCCTCTGTCCTGAGCTTGATCTCATTTAGCTTGTCTACTATTGAATGAATGTCCTCCTCAAATTTTGGTGGTGCATCTTTGGATTGAGGATCATTTGGATCATCTAAAGCTTCTAAGCACACATCTTCATAGAAATTAGTGTGATATGCAAAGAACCCATCAGACTCCAAATGATTGGTAACAACTAAGCAGTAATCATCGTCATCAATTGGACCCACTGTGCTGAATCCTAATCTTGATCTTGACTGTGCTTCCCTGCCTGAGTTATTCCAAATTAGTTCAAAATAATTTAGCACGTGCTTGGACCAAGTAATGAGGAACCAAACCCTTTTATAAGATTTTAAACACAAGGCGAGTAAAAATCAAGCAGTAATTCCATTAATTCTTTAAATGAATCCTCCTCAAGTTCTACATCCACTTCAGGACTTGAGGAAGATGAACCCAAAAAGAATCTCTTTGATTTTTTATCCATGGAAAACTTGGGGGCTTCCTTAACTAGCAA
Source organism: Cymbidium sinense (assembly GCA_021442155.1). Lineage (NCBI taxonomy): Eukaryota > Viridiplantae > Streptophyta > Magnoliopsida > Asparagales > Orchidaceae > Cymbidium > Cymbidium sinense. The sequence continues at coordinate 158,297,624 of CM038219.1, read as the reverse complement.
ACCTTCGACTTTTTGAGGAGAAAATGAGGTTAGAGCTAAGGTTCCCAATTATTGTGTAACGGTTTTACATAAATGTGATTCAAATACTTTGCTTTGATTGGAGGCCTTATCTTCGTCCATGCGGATCAAAATTCACCTCCAATGGAACCCATTGAGAGGGGTTGGCTGGTACACTAATCACATGAGACTCATCCTCTGAGCTAGATTCAAAGTTTATATGAATAGTAGAGGTACTCCTAGGAAATGGAACATGGCCCCTTTAGGCTGGTTGCCAACCAGGGAGTCTTCCCCCTCTAGTACTGGCTCTATTTTTGCCTCTGCCTTTGCCTGGAGGAGGTCGAGTCACTCTACCCATATGTCCATGTGATGGAACAAACTGTGGATAGAATATAACATATGGCTCTACCTCTTCCTTAGAGTTCTTTTCTTGCTTGCTTGAACATTCATCTTTCTTTTATTTTTCTTTTATTTTATCTTTTTCATTATCTTTTTCTTTATCTTTTGATTTATCTTTTATTTCTTCATTTTCTTTTTCTTTGATTTTAAATAATTTTCCAAGCTCACGAGAAAAGGCTTTTTGATTCTGAAAAAGATAGTATGTCACATCCTCATATATCTCAACCTCCCTGATTAAAAATAGCTTTTCATCTCCATTAACCTGATATTCAACTCCATCCTTTCTAAACTTGATGCACTAATGCAGGGAAGAAGGAATCATCTTATTTTGATGTATCCAAGGTCTATCAAGCAAAGCAGTGAATGAAGTAATTGAATCAATTATGTAAAACTTGGCTTCGGTCTTCCATTCACCTATTTCCAATGGTAAAATAATAGAGCCTAAAGCCCTCTCACCTTGTTCATTGAAACCTCTTAACATCATCCCACCTCGAGTAGAGATATCAATCTTTAGATAGGCAAGAGTCTTTAGACTCATAATGTTTACCAATGCACTGGATCAACAAGAACTCAGCGGTCGAATTTTCCCACCTCGTGATATAGAGGGTACGATTATGCTTCATATCCCCAAAAAGAAGGTCTTCATCTGTGAAAGTGATTCCTTGGTTTCTTTTGCATAAAGTGCCTCCTCACCAATAGCACTGAAGTAAGCATATTTCTAGATCAAGTAGGGCCTTGATCAATGATTCCCTTATCTCTTTGGATAAGACTAGGGCATCGTATATGCTTAGCTTAGATAGCAACTTTCTTAAGTGAGAGAGGACATTATAGTCCACCTTAGGCTGATCCTCTATGAGCATGTCTGATGGCTGAGCATCTTGTAGAATGGCTTCTAGATCTCCTAAACCAATGACTTGTTTTCCCTTATTTGGAGGTGAAGCCCTAGAAGGGTAGAACCTTGCCACAATGAAGGTTGACTTCAATGATTTCTTATGGTAGGCTAGTGGAAGATTCTACCTGCACATTAGGTACACCTATAGCTTCTCCTATGAGACACTCATAATCAGAGGATTTCAAGTCTATCTCAAGAGGTGAACCCATATGATTAGTAGGAAAATCAACTCAATCAAAAGGAGATTGATTGAGTTTCCATTATTATTTTGACTTAGGGAATTTTGAGAAGGAATAGAAATAGATAACCCATCAGAAGTGACACAGATGTAATTCAAGTAAAGTGAGTGGGGTAAGGGGTTTGGAACCATTATTCACCAATACAAGAGTTCTATTGGTAGAGAAAATAGATGAGCTAACTAAAATGGAAGAAGTCATCGTGTGGAAGCTGCAACTAAAGGCTGGAGGCTGGACACAGTCGGTGGTTGTGCTAGAGGGCTATTCGGCTAGCCGTTGCTCGCCGCCGAGCTCCCAACTTTCCTAAGTTGGCGGCAACTTGCAAACCCCCCTTGATGTTGGAGGTTTGAGCTGACTTAAGCACCTGCAAATTTCTTGATCTTCTGGATGATCTTCTTAGAGGTTTTGGATAAGGAGATATCGCAACCTTCTTTGGTTTTGGAAAGATCACTAGCATTCCTAAGGACTACCCTAATGGAATTTGAAGGTTGTTCCACAAGGTACTCCTTTGGGATGACTATAGCACCGGTCTTGAATCTATGTTCAAGCTAGTCCTTGAAGGTGAAGCAATCTTCCAAAATGTGGCCTAGCATACGGTGGTAAGGGAAAAAGTTTGGATCATGACTTTTGCTAACTTCATCCGATCTCCTAGGCTTAGGTAGCTGAAAATCAGGTTTCTTTAAGAGATTTTTAAAGATCTTCCTAATTACCTCCCTCTTGAAAGAATAAGTTTTGTTTAACTTATCTAATATAGTAGGTGGACCATAACTACCTGGCGGCAGATATGCATGCCATTGTAGCTAGTGGTATGGCTGAGGAGGTGGCTATGCTGGCCATGGAGGTTACGGTGGAGGCCCGTATGGCTGCCTTGATTGGTGGCAAATGAGGTGGAGGCTACTAAGGTCGTGTTCTCTCAGACTAATATCCAACTGGCTGCTTCCCCTTATCAACCACTGCTACTGCTCTATGTTTCTTCTCATAAACCTTTTTGGGATTTTAGCTTTGTCGATTGATCTAGAAAAGGCAACTATTTGGCCTCTTCTTGTAGACTAGCCGCCTTATTGATCAGTTTCTCAAATGTCTTTATGGTGAAGCCCTTAAGCATGAAGGCGACTAGACTATGGATATTCTTCAAGAGAATCTCAATGACATGTTGTTCAGATAGCTATGGTTTACACTTCATACTCAGGTTATGCCATCAAAGAATATAATCAACAAGTGACTTACCGAGAATGTTGTTAGGCTACAACAAGATTACCTACAATAACCCTTTACTGAGCTCTAGTAAATCTCTTGATGAAGAGTTACTCTAACTCAACAAATGTCTTAACTGAACCGTTGGGCAGTTCAGCATGCCAATCAAAAGTGATACCCAATAGGCTACTGACAAAGAGTCTAAAGAGTAAAACATCACTATCACCTGTGTTGCAACAACTGGCCCTGAAGTGAGCTATATGTTGCCTCGAATTCCCACTGCCATCAAAGCTCTTGAAGGAAGGAGGCACAAAACCCTTGAGATACTGGATGGCATCGAATTCCTCTAGGTAGGTCTACCCTTTGGAACCAATGATCCTCCCGGACTTGAGCCAAGGCTTCCTTCACTTCTACTCAACCAAGGACTTTAGATCTTTTTCATGTATGGAGGTACTTTCCACTACCTTCTTATATAGACTAGTGCTACCTTGCTCAATAGGAAATAGAGTCTTAACTGGGTCTAAGATGTGCACTAGTTCAGGCTGACTGACATCGACTGTACTAGGATGAACTAGAAAGGCTTGTTTCTGAAGCACAGACACTGTTGCTAACAAGTCCTGCAACTGTTGTGCCATCCTATCAATCTGTTCATCTTCCTGCCTTAACTACAATCGAGGTGATGGACTGATTCTGCGATGTCTCCTTGATCACCCTCATCACTTTCCATGGCCTGTTGCTCCCTAAGAAGAGAACCTCTAGTCTCGACCATGCATACACCACCTGAATCCCCATCAAGTCATCTTCATTTGGGATCGAAGCTGATTCTTTCTTCATCAAACCATGCATACTCTAAGATCTCCTTCTTCTCCATAAAATAATGTGCAACTATCTCATCTAAGGATCAATCTAACTCAACAGGTACAAATAGCTTGGGATGACCAGTGTGATTGCTATCATGCACTGAGAGACACCTGACCTCGATTATTGTAGGAGAGTCGATCATGTAAGGACTGTACTTACTATGCTCTTGGCTATCAATATCCATGAAAAGAGTGATGCTCCTGGGCTGATCTGCTATCATGGGTGCTGCACTGTCACCCTCCTCCTCATTGGCTGTGATATCCATGGCTAGACCCTGCTGTGGCGGTGGTGGTGATGGAACAACCATGACGCTTCGAGGTTGCCATTCCTTCCTCACTATAACTAGGGCAGGAGGTCGAGTAGGAGTACTCGGCCTCTCCATATTTGGCGGTGTGGATGGAACAAGGCCTCTAGGCCGTAGGTGTATCACTAAAAGAGTCCTCTTCTCGCCTAATGAGGCCTTCATGGCCTTGGCTGGGATTGGGGATGGTGTAACCTGAACTAGTGATGGAGGATGAGGGGTAGAGAAGTGGGATGGAAACACCATCAACTCTCTAGAGCTGACCTCCTGTCATGGCTAGTCCCAGTAAGAGGATATTGTAAGTATGGTGGATGTGAGTAGCTCGTTGAGCTTGAAAATCAATCAAATAAAAGCGGTAGATTGGACGAACCTCATTGCTCCATGCTAGTAATATGTGTTTTATGGGCCTCAAGCCCTCTCGACAAATCTACCTCCCTACGTTGCGAGGGATAACAAATCAAAGATCACACTGAGTGCTGGACTTTGAGCGTCTGTATGCTCCGCCTACCTAGAATAAGATAGATTAGAGGCGGCATGACCTCCTGCTCACAAACTACAGGCAAAATTACTGGAGGGGTTGATGAGCAGATCCTCCTAACATCCTCCCTGTTTGACTTAAAGAGAGGATGGAACTAGTTTTCTATAATTAGTGGTGAAGTGATGATGGCAAACTCATCCATGGCTGATCGAGCTACTGCCTCAATCTCCTTAGCTATCCAAGTGTGAAACTGTTTGATCATACGATTCTTATTCCTACACTAGGTATGGCTGGAGTGCGAGCTAGAACCATACTCAAATGTTGAGAAGGCAAGCCCTAAGATGAGGGGAGCCTTACCCTTAGAGGGTACAGATGAGATGGTATACTCACAATATGAGAAACCCCGGGTGCACGTCATGTACTAATGTCACTATTGGCATTGCTATCACTGGAGCCTGTGGTACTATCACAGCTTTCCTCTTCAGCGAGGAAACTTCTGAATTAGAGGGTTTGTCAATCCTAATGACTGACTTACGCGGTCACCTTGGTCACCTTGATTGTGAGGGAATGCCCTTACAAGAGATTCTTACTCCCTCAAATCCCAACCAAAGTGAATCAAATGGGTATGGTCTAGATGGGGAAAGTCAGCCTGATATAAAGCTAGATCCATACCATGGGGGAAGGTAAAGACAAATTTCTGAGAACCAGCCATTTCCAAAACTGTAATGAAATTGAACCATATTGCACTGACTATAAAGAATCTACAATGAGAAATGAACTTGTATCAGATTTCTATCTCCATAGATTTTTTTAATTTAGAACTGAACTCGCAACACTTTAAAAGTGTTAAGTGGTGCTCAACAAGAGAGAGAGAGAGAGAGAGAGAGATTTAGATTGGAGAGGGATGGGAGATCTTTCATGCTTTCATTAAGATTTTTATTTGAATTTGATTCTTCTTGTTTGTTGTTCAATTTTTAGAAGGGAGAATTCTTTACTTAGCAAATTTAGGTATGCCAGGTAAGAGAATCCTAATGTGATTTTTATTTTATTTTATTTTGTTCATTTTTAGAAAGAGGATCCTTAGCAAATTTAATTATGCTAAGGAAATCCAAGTGTGATTTTGTTTGATTTGAAGTTTGAAGATTCCACTTGGAGGTATGCTAGGGGTGGAATTTCAAACTTGTTTGATTTTGAGTTTGGAGATTCCACTTAGAAAATTTAGGTATTCTAGGGTGGAATTCCAAACTTGTTTGGTTTGAGTGGAGATTCCACTTAGCAAATTTAGGTATGCTAGGAGTGGAATTACAAACCTATTTGATTTTTGAGTTTGGAGATTCCACTTAGCAAATTTAAGTATGCTAGGAGTGGAATTCCAAACTTGTTTGATTTTTGCTTATTTTTGAATAGAGGATTCTTAGTAAATTTAGGTGTGCTAAGGAAATCCAAGTGTGTTTGATTTTTATTTTTGGGGATTGGGTCTTTACTTAGCAAATTTGGGTTTTAAATGAAAGGTCCAAAGGTGATTTTGATTTTGTTTTGAAAAGTTGGATCTTCACTTCAAATTTGGGTATGCTAAATGAAATATACAAATGTGTTTTGAATTTTTGATGTTGGGTTTGGAGACTTCACTTAACGAATTTGAGTATCCTAAATGAAGTTCCATATGTATTTTTTTTTTTTTGAAAATTTATTGATTTTTGGATTTTGATATTGCACTTAGCAAATTTGAGTATGCTAGATGGAGTTCCAAAATTGTGATTTGAAAATTTTGTTGTTTATTTTATTTTTGAAAATGAAAACCTCCATTCAACAAATTTGGGTATGTTGAATAAAAAGGGTATCATGTGCTTTTGAAAATTTGATTGTTTATCTTGATTTTGAAAATGAAAACCTCATTCCAATAAATTTGGGTATGTTGAATGAAAAGGTTGCATGTGCTTTTTGAAAAGATGTTTGTTTATTTTGATTTTTTTAAAAAAAAAATCTCCTTTCAACAAATTTGGGTATGTTGAATGGAAAGGTATCATGTGCTTTGAAAATATGATTGCTCATTTTGATTTTTTTTGAAAAATAAAAACCTCCATTCAACAAATTTGGGTATGTTGAATGGAAAGGTATCATAGGTGATTTTTGAAAAGGTGTTTATTTATGTTTTGAAAATGAAAACCTCCATTCAACAAATTTGGGCATGTTGAATGAAAAGGTTTCATGAGTGCTTTTGGAAAAAATATGATTGTTTATTAATTTTGAAAATGAAAATCTCCATCAAGGTGGATTGAGTGAAGATGTTCATTTGTGCTTTTGGAAAAAGACGTTTGTTTATTCTGATTTTGAAAATGATTCTACATATGATAATTTTAGAAATTTTCATATGAGGTGTATGTGTTTAGTGCATTTTACTACTTTTGAAAAAGTACTTTTTAGAAAGGTGCTTTTGGAAAGAGTCATATTTTATGAGAAATTGTCATATTTTTATTTGAAAATGGACATTCCCTTACCATAGGAATGGTAAGGAGATGTAATCAAGATTTATTAGATGTTTCTTTTCCTTTCATTATTTTATTTTATTTCCACCTATTGGGAAAACCCAATAGGGGTTTTAAGATCTCTAAGAATGAGATCTTAAAACCTAAAGATGTTAGCTAACTTAGCTCAAGAAAGAAATAAGCCAAGTGCTAATGGAAGAGAATGATAGTCTCGAATCTCTATGAAGTACAAATCCACTATCGATACTCAAAGACAATGACTATTTATCAAAGTTGGAGAGAAGAACCATCCCCGACGGAGTCACCAGAAAAATTCATTGATAGAAAAATTTTTCCACACACATAAATAGAGTCACCTTCAAATATGTGGTGAAAGGAGAGTCAAAATTATATATATGTGGAAAATTCATCTTGGTAAGATGCCACGCAGATCCATAGATGTACTTATTCAGAGATACGTCATCAAGGCATAGTGTACTATCTTGGAAGATAGAAGTCACTACCCTTTAATGGAACCAATCACCTCAATAAAGACTCATAAGGATGATGGGTCTGCATATGTGCCACAGATTCTTTCCCTACTTTATATGGGAAAGTAAAGCAGAGTTTATTTTAAATTGAGTTCGTTAAGTTTCTTCCATAGGAAAGCCCTCATATTTAATTACATCCTAAGGATAGGATCCCAGGAAAACTCTCAATTAAGATAAATGATTGTTGTCTCTGAAGATTTCAATAGGAAGGACTATCAATCGATTGGTTTATATTTGAAGATCAAATGGGATTGATCAAAAGAGGGAGTTATTATCGAAGCCAAAATGGTAATTAGTAGGAGATGCTCATGATGCTAAGAAACCTAGCGAGCATCTCAAACTATCCTAAAATTGGGCTTTACATTTTAGAAATTGATTTAATTTATTTGAGTTGTATTTTTCATTATAAATTTAGGACTTAAGATTCCTTAACACAAGATTAAGGAAATGCCTAAGAGGTGAGGAATTATGCTTATGGCCCACAAAGGGGAGAAGCAACCTCAGAACTAAATTTAAGAAGCTTCGATGAGGGTCAGAAGCACAACCTAAATCTAAGGAAAAATGGGTATTTGACTCATCTCCATAAGAGAGAATGAACCACCCAACTTTTGGACTCACAACTGCCTAGGGGTGGCTGCCAACTAACTCCTCCTATGATTTTAAATACATGTAGGCAAGTCATATGAATGCAAGATACGAGATTGTTATTCATTTAGAAAGAGACTAAGTCCTTAAACTCACTCCCTAAGAGACTAGATCATGTACAGGCATGAAAATGTCCTAGGTCTAATGCAAATTTTTCATATTTTTACTTTCAAGTTTGGACTATTATTTAGACTTAGGCTTATAGGATTCATATGCCTAACATGAGAAATAAGATTATTGGCCAAAATCGCGAGAAGGGAGGAGGTGTGTTTCCACCATGGCTCTCAAAGGTCAAGCCAAGTTCTCTGGCAAAGGTGGAAGCCCTCCAATCAAAAGTGAAATAATATGCATTTGTGTATGATATTATAAAGTAACCATAAAGACTCATCCAACTAAGGGGTTACTAATTCTTTTATCTTGATTTTAACCTAAGCTTTAAGTGAGGTTATGAGTTGTTTATTTTTGTTTCAATTACTAGATTTGGTAGAATATTTATTTTCCTAAGAGCCTAATCCACATCCAAGCCATACATAAAGTAAGGAAGAAATTAGGAAAAGCATGCCACTTAATTACACAAGCTAAATAAATCATCAATCAAATTTATAAAGCAAGCGCGAATAATAAAAGGCCTTTGTGGTACGCATGCACAAACTCAAAATATCAAATGTGGTAGTAGCTCTACCCTTACACAACCGATTACAAATGAATTAAATTACAATTAAGCAAAAAGAATTCATTGTTATGGGGGTCTTCAAGCTTTATTCTTTTTTCTTCTTTCTTTCTTTTCTTTTCTTCTTTTCTTCTTTGGATCTTCCTTTGGATGGTTGGAAGGTGAATGCTCCAAGGCTTCACATGGTGCATAAGATCAGATGGGATATTATGACCAATGTTCATCCTAATCCCTTATAACAAATCATTCCAAAATCCTAAATATACAAACTTTTACATGAAAAAGGAAAAGCATAAATCTAATTAACATCTGCAAAATAAAGGTTAGTCAAATCACACAACACAAATCTCAAGCATGTATATTGAACTATCACCCCACACATGGGTGACTAAGTTCACTTGGCCTATGGATTATGCAAAGGGGTATGAGCACCTGCAAGCAAGAAACATTTATATTTTTATTTATGATAGCGCCCCTTAAGCACAATCCCCTGTAGAAAAGAATAGTTAGACTAAGCATGTCCTACCATTCATTCTACGAGCATACACCCTAACATCCAGTCTAAAATATTCATCATAAAATAAAACATAATACCAAATCATGCACTGACCTAACCTAAGGCTAGAAGTGGTGACTTTGGCTAATGTATGTGCTTTGAAGGTTTGTGTGGCATGCTTAGCTTAGGACTTTAGATTCAAATTTTCTTAAGTGTGAAGAAAATGTTCAACTTAGAGGAGGGTTTCATTTAAGTTGTTTAAATATTTTGGGTTATTTTTATTTCATGTTTTAATTTGGTTTAAGTGAAACCTATAATTAATTACTAAGTTATAAAGATAGGGAAAGAGAAGAGAACTTCTCTTCCTTCCCTAATCCTTAAGTAATTTCTAAGGTAAGTTCACATTTTAATTTCATTTAGGTGCATGTTTTGATTAAATCTTTTAATTAATCCTAACTTTACAAACTCTAAACAAACACATTCAAAAAGAAAGGCATTTTAAGATTAAATAAAATGAATCATAATTCACATAACACACATTGCTTCAACTCTTTCCCAACATATATAACATGCATATGGATGGACCCTAAGCATATCTATACACACAAATGAGAGTAGTTAAGATAATTCATGATGCATGCTAAGTAATCCCTTTGAGACAATTTAGAAGTTAAGCATGCATGATTTTTCTTAAGTAGAAAAGGTTTTCTATCCAAAATTTCACATACATGCATGAAAGTAGGAAGGCAAAAAAAAGTACAGTGCCACTATTAACCAGAGGTGTAAGGTACAAGACCTACTTAGGGCTACTTAAAGCCTCACAACCTCAGGGTTGTCCAGACTAATATACCACTTTCCTTAAGTACTAACATGCATATAAAAAAATGAAATGGAGAAGGACTATGCAAAAGTTATTTAATAGATTTGTTTTGTTTATGCAATTTATTCATGCAAGCATAGGCAATCCTTCTTAGATGATGGCATAGGGATGAACAAGATATGGAATCAAGTAAGTGTTGGGTTCTTTTCAAATGAACCCTACATCTTACCAACCCCTATTCAAAACTATGCTAACATAAGAAAGGAAGGAAAGGCTACAATAAATATTACTTTGTAATTCACCACATGCAAGCTAATAATTAAGATATGAAATCACACTTTTAGATTTGATATTTTATTTATAGGTTTTGAAAATATTTTGGATTTAGTAGTGATAATAGCCACTCATATTTTACTTTAGCCAACACATGCACATTTGACATAAAGTAAACAATTTTATTTTAAAATTTAAAACATGAAATTATGAATGCATGAATCACATGGCATACAACTTAACATGTTGGGCAAGATATAAAGCAATGAAAGGATGTAAACAAACTCACTTTAGCTAAATCCTAAAGACATTCTTAACGAATAAGACAATTTAGAATAAATCAAAGTGAATTTCAAAAAGATTTTGATTTAGTTCAAAGTTTGATTTAATTTTAAAAAGGTGAGATGAGTTTGCTATTCCTAGCCCATTTCCACATGTGTTTTGTATTTTTGTTTAATTTTTATGTCATTAGATTCATTTTATATTTTGTTAGGTTAGGATATGAATAAAGTGAATTAATTAACCCTTACCTACACCACCTTAGAAAAATTAGCCAAATAATTATGAGCCAATGAGATGACATAAAACCTACATGGAATTTAAATTTGCAACGCACCTAATAACTAAAAGTCCTAAAGCAATTTGGCTCACAATTAAAGGTTAATTAAGTTAAGAGGTTTTAGCTTAAGTAATTTCAAAACACCCTTTCATACTCATGACTTTGGTTTTGATTTCTTTAATTAAACTTAAGTTATTAAACACTTAAGCATCTATCCAAAGTAAATTAATTAAGTTCTGAAACTTTTTAAAATTTTTAGAAATTGATTAAGGGGATAATTAATGAATTAACCATTAATTAAGAGAAGAGGGGGTTTAGGGAATAGCTTAGAGGAAATGCCCCAAAATTATTACATAAATTTCGTTCTTACTGGATCTGACTTTAATCAACCCTAATCAAAGGGTAAATCCACTAATTGCACCTTAATTATCCTTAATTATGAAGATAATTAAGGAATGAGTTAGCAATTTCCCTAATTAAGACCTCAATAAATCTCAAGAAAATTAGAGGAGGTAGAGGTCATCCCCTAAAATGAACCCTAGAAATTTGAGATCAATTGGTGACTTAATTAGGAATAATTAACTAATTAACATTCCCAAAGAAACCCAAATTCATAGAAAAGGGAAATTCAAAATTCATTGAAAACATTTTATTAATATTCTAGATAAAATTATCTATCCAAGGTAATTTTTCTTTTATTTGTTTAATTTTTCTTGAAGGAGTTATGATTTTTTGAAGATTTTTGAATCAATTAGGAATTAATAATATTCCCTAACTAATCACTACCTAATACCAGCTCATAGTATGACACATGGCGACGACAGTTAGCAAGCTTTACATGCATCACGTCGTGAGAGGACAACTTAAGTTGTCACCTCACAAAGGCGGCAGCGGTGCATGCGCTTTTATTCCCTATTGTCCGATAAAAGATCAGACGGTTGAGAATTCCCCTGTGGTTTATAAAGGATAAAATGATTTCTAAACCCGACCACCTATGGAAAAATAATTTCAAACGCCAAGTTCTTCGATGAATGTGAACATTCATGATCTAGCCAAGCGACCATGTGCACATTAAAACAACTAACATCCTGGGTCATTTGGATCAAAATGGCGCTCATTTCGTCCATGCCATAGGGGAAATACTCCCCATAATCCATTGGGTTGGGTGCACCACTCATCACTAATTCCCCTTGAGCTTTTAAGAAAGTCTCAAGTTCTATGATGAGGGTATGACCAAAATACCCATGGGCTAAGCCAAAATTTGTTCTATGGCCTAGGGTAAAATGGTAATTTTGCTATTTTTTTAATTTGGAATTTTTGGTATTTAAGAAAATAGGTTGGGAAATTTCTTGATTTGGAATCCATTTGATGAGTTTGCTCATGTTGACCCATTTTGTCAAAATGGGTCAATAGTCAAGTTGACAATAGGTCAAATGGTCAAACCAAGGTTGGTCAAGTCATATAACTATTCAAAATGTCTTGGTGGCTTTGGTTTGATTCAATTTGGTAAGTTTAATTTGGTTCATATGACTTCATTTAGGTCAAATGGGTCAAGTTGACCAATTTGACCCATTTGACCTATTTGACTAGGTCATGCATAGGTTTAGGTTTGGTTAGTCATATGGAGTGGATTGGTATCTTTGTTTAATCAATTTGGGTTGTTAATCATTTGGCTCAACATGACCCCTCATGTTGGGTCTTGTCATGGCTAGGTTGGGTCTAGTTAACCAATTGAGGTTTTGGTCAAGTTCCAGATTTGGGATGGACTTGACCCATTGGTTTCAATCAATTTGGCTTAAAACAAGTTTTGACATATTTTTGTCCCTTTGGGTCAAAATGGGTCCTTGGTCAAGTGGGTCAATTTGACTAGGTTAGGCTCAAATGTTGGCTTGTAAAGTTCAAACATAAGTCATGAGTGAACTTAGATCAATAGTTTCAATCAATTTGTCCTATGGTGAATTTTGGTAGTTTGGTATTATTTTGGTTAAGTGTTGACTTGGTCAACTTAGGTTTGATGGGTTTGACCCAATTTGATCGATTGATCATTTGATGATTGTTGATCATGATGAGGATATATGAGTTTGGTTCAATCAATTTGGTTAGGACCAAAAGTTGGCTCATAAGGGTACTTTAGGTCACTTTGGGTCAGTGAGCCAAAGTGGGTCAAATGGTCAAATTGATTTGAGCTTGATTGATCTTGTATATGAACTTATGATTGAAATATAAATCCATTTATAAGTGATTTAAAGTCAAATGGATTTTGATCCATTTGAAAATTTTCTATTCAAAGGAAGAATATGAAGGGGTTTTGGGTTTGATTTTTTATTTGGATTTTGATTGAGTGATTGAAGTTTGGATTTATATATGAGTTCATGATTGTAGGGTTGATTGAATCATGAGAGAAAAGTCAAGAGTTTGGCTTGATTTGAAATTAATTTGGCTAAGTTCGAGGTTTTGACTTAAAGGCTTAGATTGGATTTTGAGGATTTAAGTATGATTTTGGAATTAGTTTTGATTGTTTGAATTTATATTTCATTTATATGTGAATATAAATGAGGATATAAATGGATCATGAGAAAATTTCAAGGATTTGAAGTGGTTTAATCATGATTTGGGCTAAGTCCATTAAGAAGGATTTTGAAGGACTTGAGAAAATTTTGGAGTTTGAAGCTTGAATTTTTGAGTTTGGTTTGATTGGTTTGTATTTATATTTCATTTATATATGTGAATATAAATGAGGATATAAATGAATTATGAGAAAATCTCATGACTTTGAAGTGGTTTGATCAAGATTTAAGTTAAATCTATTAAGAATTAATGAATTTAAGGAAATGTTAAATTGGAATTTAATTTTGATTTGTTTGATTGATTTATATTTATATTCATTTATATATGTTAATATAAATGAGAATATAAATGGTTTTGAAAATTCCATGACTTTGAAGTGGTTTGATCAAGATTAGGCTAAGTCTTTAAAGGAGAACTTAAAATACCTTAGGAAAATTTCATGAATTGATTTGGAATTTTAAGTTTGATTTGATGGGTTTGAATTTAAATTTCATTTATATATGTGAATATAAATGAGGATATAAATAGATTATAAGAAAATCTAAAAGATTTGAATTTGGTTTGATCATGATTTGGGCTAAGTCCATTAAAAAAGATTAAAGACTTAAGAATTTTGAACTTAGGAATTGTGATGGATTTTGATCATGGATCTCAATCATGGATTTCAATCATGGATTTGGGTTTGGAGGAAATCAATTAAGATTGAATTTGGAGTTTGACTTACAGGAAGGAAAGTGAGGAATGGTTTAAGCTAAGGGTAGGAAAATTTTTCTAACACCCCTAAAGCATGACCTATTCCTATGGCTAATTCTTATAAGTTTCTAGGCTAGGTAGATTGTCCACCTAATCACTAGATGTGTCTTAAGCCTAAGGGGACCCTTAATGTTTAAGAGGAATCCTATGTCTAAGGAGGGGAAAGTTGAGAGCTCATCACCAAATGAGGTCAACAAAGAGAATGTCTTAAGTCTAAGGAGGCACTTAGCATCTAAGAGGAAATCCTATGCCTAAGAGTAGGAAGTTCAAGACCCATTGCAAAAATGTGGTCAACAGTGACTATCCAATTTTGATAAATTTTTTGAGAGGTGAATCTATAAGAGTGTATACTAGATGTTACACCTTTTCTTTAGCCTCTAGATTTTTCTTATCTTTTTGTCAGGACCTTTCAATAGTAGATTCTTGGACATGCGCTCCAAGTGTCACACTCTGGTACTCATCGTACGGGACATGCCTGACTTGGTGGTGAGTCACCATGAGAGGTGGACCTTTAAGAGTGCATAATAGGTGTCACAACTTTTTTTTTTTGAGGATAATCCCTTCATGGAGCTCTAGCCTCCACATTGGCTTTATTCTTTCACTGGGACCTTTCGGCAGTGGATTCTTGGAGATGTCGTCCAAGTGTCACTCTCTGATGCTCACCGTACGAAGCATACATGGCTTTGTGATGCTCACCGTACGAAGAATACATGGCTTATTAGTTATTATAAAGATGGCAACATCCTTAGTGGGGCTTTAGTATTTTCAATTATCAAAGCCCTTTGAAATTTTCTTTTCATTAAGCCTCTTTCCTTTGACTACTTTAGAACTTTGTATACTCTAGCGAAAGTGTCTCAAGTGTCTCCTGCAATACTAAGAGCTTGATGTTGTTGAGCCCAAAATGATTACTTTGCTTCACCAGTAGGGATATTCCATTTGACCCTCTTTAGATTATCAAAGTTATTATGGGTAGGAATACTCACTTCTGGCAACGATATTGGTTGTTCACTAGTCTTTCAAGTAGAATCTGCTGAGACCTCAACTCAACATTTCTTTTTCTTCGTTGCCCTCTGGTTAATTTTCTTCTTGATGAGGAAGCTTCAAAATCTTTTCTCCCCGATGCAAAAGTTTCAATTAGCGAAGTAGTTATATCTCAAGGCATCAATGATACATTATGCTCAAACAAGGTTCTTTTCATCATAAGAGCTTCAGCCTGACTCAGTCTTTCAAACACTGATGTCCTCTTTCAAGAGACTTCCTTGATAGGGATTAGGTGTTGCATGAGTTGATGAAAATGATGTGTAGAAGCTTTAACAAAATGATGTCTTCCAGTATGACCTGGGATAGGTACACCATGAGTGGGTGCCTTAGTAGCTGCAACTACAATGATTGAGAATTCCATGCTGCCAAATTGAATGGTAGCTCCAACATCTCCTGTGTTAATGATAGCACCGGCCAAACGGATGTTTGGACCATGCCTAAACTGAGTAGTAAAAGAGTATAAACCCATTCTTCACAAATGGAAGATAGGGATTAAAATTTAATAATAAAAATTTCACTCAACATTTTCAAAAATATAGAAATATTGTAGAACAAAATAATAGTATAATAAAAAGTAGGCTCTATATAATTGTTCATAGAATTAGAACCTTATTCAAAAATAATTTTAATCTATGATTCATTTTGTTGCTACTATAGCATAAGTATGACTAACCAAAGAAAGAGAAACCCCAGGAGTCACCAAAATCTAAGGGCTTAAAAATTCATGGTCAGCCTCTTGATAAAAATGAGAGAATAGATTTAGTGTTGAATGAAATTTTCAAAATAAAGATGATTGTTTGTAGTGGATATATAAGACACTATCTAGAGATTTTGCTCTCATTTGGTGAGGACTTTAGATTTAGTTCTAGGTTTCCTATAGGTGCAAGCACCTATAGTTAATTACCCCTCTCCAATCACGAGAGGGAACTTTCGATTAAGGCTAGTCATAGGTCTCTAATTGCTTAGCATATAGTAGCAACAATTTGGATTTGAAATTTAATGAAATTCATCATTTTGGTTATATTTTAATGCTTGAAGCATATGGTTGGGGGAATGATGATGCTCCCGATCAAGATCCAATGGTTCCATTATCCCAGGTTGTCATGATCCCTAGTCCACTTAGTCATAGGAGGTGGTTGACCCAACAGGGAAGCATCCTTGTCGGTAGCCATGGGTTGTATCGTTCAAGGAGACCTTGTAGACTAGGGTTGATATTTGTTACAGGGGTCAATCTTAAGTTCACTCTAGCTAACAATGGGCATTATGGCCTATTAGGTATACTCTATGATCCACAACTCAAAGGGGTGGAAAACCATTAGGGAATATATGGGCTACAACCGTGACCATAATATAATGGTGCCTACTAGCCAAGCCACCTAATTAGAGGGCTCTGGTCGTAATCGCTTCATATGTTGAGTCTATTGGCCAAACCACACGTACAGAGGATACGGACCACATCCTTATTGGTGTATAACATTTTGAGTGCGAATGTAGCAGTATACATAATATGACATTAGCTCCTTTGTGAGCTTGGGTTAACATTAAATTTGTCACCTCCGATAAATAATTGTGGAAAGTGGATGGATGAATTTATTATTATTTTTTATGATGAATTTTCATTTAATTAATTTTCTTATTTTGAAATTTTCTTGAATATTTAATAATTGATAGAAATTTCACTTAACATTGAAGATTTTAGAAAATTTTGGTAATAGTGAACCCCCTCCGATTGATATTCTTGATCAACACAGCCATCATTGGAGTAGACCTTATTAACTCTACTCTTTGTTCACAGAGAATCGGGTCTACAATCTTGAAATCATATTATATCATATTAGATCTGGTCAACTCTACTCCTATAGGAGGATCTATGGATTGAAACCTGTAATTATATTTTAAGATTTTTGAAATTAAATATTTGAATCTCTAAACATGAAATAGCCATATTAAAACTATTAAAGGCTTTATGAAAGTAGTAAGAGTAGGCTTAATGTGATCAACTTAAAGGTATCATTTCATATTATTTTTATATGCAACCTTGTTGAGATTTATTATTAAATTTTCCATTTGAGATTTCACTTAACATTGAAGATTTTAGAAAATTTTGGTAATAGTGAACCCTCCCATATCTTGATCAACCATCGTAGACCTTATCAACTCTACTCTTTGTTCATAAAGAATCGGTCTACAATCTTGAAATCTATTATATCATATTAGATATTGTCAACTCTACTTCTATGGAGGATCTGGATTGAAACCTTTAATTATATTTTAAGATTTTTGAAATTAAATATTTGAATCTCTAAACATGAAATAGCCATATTAAAACTAAAGGCTTTATGAAAGTATTAAGAGTAGGCTTAATGTGATCAACTTAAAGGTATCATTTCATATTATTTTTTATATGCAACCTGAGAGATTTATTATTAAATTTTCCATTGAGATAATCAATTTTAATTAACTTGAGTCCTATGTGGAGGAGGATTTTAACTACCCAAATATGACTTAAACTTTCAACATATGAATGTACTTATTCACTAAAATATACATAAGTATATATTTAGAATTTTTTAAAAAATATGCTCAAACTTTCAAAAGTGATTGTTTCTCCTTCAAAACAATTACATGGTTTTCAGTGTAAGATATTTAAATCAATTTAGTTTTTTTTTTACCCGCGAAGCATCTTCAGACACCTCAATTTAAACATTCAACACTATGTCGAGGCCCATGCGGGTGTTTAATAATTCTGATAATTTTATTTCTAAATTATGAGATTAATTTCATATTTTTATTTAATCACAATTTAGCCTGTGCAATTTTTTCAGATATTAAAATTTACACTCTAAATCATTATATCCGAGCACATGCAGGCATCTTTAGCTTAGATAATTTCATCTAATTAATGAAAGTATTGATTTTGAAAATAATCATAATTAGAATGAAAATTTTTTAATTTTTGGACTGAAGAAAGCTCTATAATTTGTGCATAATTTAATTTAATATCGTATTTGTCCGCTTGAAAAGATGCTGAGAGAATTACTTTAAATTGTCAAATGGTGCCTTCTGCCCGCTTGTACTTGAGTATTGAGGGTTCAGTTGTAATTTACTATAAATTTTTAAATGGTGCCTTTTGCTTTCTTGCACTTGAGTATTATGGGTTCGATGGCAAGGCAGAGCGGAGGCGAAAGCAAATGTGAAGTCAAAAGCTAAGGATGAAATGAGATGTGAGTGGCTCGATCCACCACTATATTCACATCCTAATTTTGTAATTAGGTGCTACGAGGGTTGCATTTAACTTCTACTCTTGCTTGAAAGTAGACATTCAAACATATTGTAGGTCCCATATTTTACAATCCTAAATTCAATTGAAGCCATCTTCATCTTCATTTGAATACTATAATATGTGCATTCAATAAGACCACTTATTAGCGAGCTTCCAAATTCGTTCTGAGTCTTATTTATATTTCTCCAATCTAATTTTAAATTTGTTCAATATGAATTAGAACATAATTCATTTGTTAATTGACCTACTTATGCTCATTATGCTATTGGGTTTACCATTTGCGCTCAATTTTTCTTGATTTATTTAGCAAAATATATAAACCAATCCAGTTATTCATTAATGAGCTTTAGTTATGCTTGCTAGCAGGTTGCTCATCTTCAGCAAAAATCTCTTTTGAAATTCATTTTATTTTTAGTTTAACTTCAAAATAGCACTCAACAAATCTCATATGTATCAATTTTATGTTCAATTGAAACCTTCTTTATTCCATTTTAAATTAGACATTTCAATATATGGATTAAATAAGAAGACTTTTCAACCATTTTAATACATGATATAATATAAGCCAAAATTTTCAAATAATTCTTCTTAGCCAACAAACCATTATATTTTGTAATGGCATATAAATGAGCTATTTAGTCTAGTGTTGTTCAATTATTATCACATTTCAATCTCATGTTTAGTATATATTTTATCCATAATTATCTCACTTAGCTCATTCTTATTTAATATTAATATTCATTGAGTTCAAGTAAATTCAATCTTTTTTATTTTATTTATTCATTTTAGGACTTTATATTTTTAATTTAATATCCAATTAATTTTTAATTTAAGTCCCAAAAATTTGATGATGATTTGATAGTATGATGGCTTCATCCTTGCATAGGGGCTACATTGAAGCTATTCATCACATTCGATGGTTGGTGTTTTGAAGCACCTATTTTAACATGTTACACCATGATGATGAGTATAAGTTATTCAATCACCGCATAAAAGCAAATATATATAATTCTTCATACATTCAAGCCTCATTGCGTTATACCTTTATAATGAGTGGCAAGGTTGCTAATTTAAAAATCAATAATAATAATGGATTTTTTAAATGTTTCTAAAGAGGAAGGGAAGTTTAGCCAGAGTAAAAAGGTTAACTAACTATGACGAAGAAGAGTAGGCAAAGGGGTTATCGGCTTAGCTAGATGGTTGGAGTTAAAGAGTGTCGAGAGACTCAAAGCAGGGAAAGAGAAGTTGGTTTCAAATAGGTTGTAGGTGATTTTGTAAAGGTCTAGCTAATTCCAAGCTATAATGAGTACAAAAAATCAAAGATGCAAGAGGAGAACGAACACTACAAGGGACAATGTGAGCTATGCTTTGGAGAAAAGAGACATTATATGGGGAATTTGGAATGTTTAAATTGTGCAAGCATGAGATTAGTAAGATTGGATTGTGGTCATAGCCTATCTTGAATGGAGGGGAGATGGAGGAGAGCTTTTGCATGGGTTCTAGATTTGAGGAATGAACCTATGACTATACTCAATGAGAGGGAGGTGTAGCTTATGTTGGACAAATTGGAGGTGTTAGGCGCTTGATCTAGGGGCCATCTCATGTGAGGAGATGCTTGCTATTTGAGAAAGTATTGAGAGAAGAAATAGAGGTAAGAGGGAGATATTGTTGATCTCCATATATGTGTTATAAGTCAAGTCAATCCACAAGTCAAATTCGATGGACTGAAGTCAATTCAAAATATACGGATGGCATCAAAAATAGTTTAAATGACCTCGATCAACAAACGACTTCACCACACATTTAGAATATTGAAATTGATCATAATATAAATATTGCACAATCTAATGATCAGCGATCAAGCCATCAATATCGATCGCATATCGAGTAGAAGCTACAACGATGTCCAAATGTTCTCCGTTCATGAAATTGATCATGTCATTAGCTTCAAAATATCAAAAACTATCAAATGAGATGTTTTTGCTCAATTCAAATGAGTCTGTGCAAATGTCGAAGGATAGAAAATGCTAGCATACAAATCGAGGTTGAAATACACTAGAAGTCACCAAAATCAGCCCAAATGACCCCCGATTGATGAACTAACTTTGCCGTAGTATTTAGAACATCAAAATTGGTCGAATATAAATATCACCATGTGATGATCAATCAATCGAGATCTAGTCATCAATAAGTTTGCACATATCATAGTCGAGGTTCCAAAAATAAAAATGACCTATTCATGAAATTGATTGTGTTGTTAATTTCAAAACGTCAAAATCTATCAAGTAAGACTTCATACTTAATTTGAACAAGTTTGAGAATTAAAGTGAAATAAAACACATTTTGAGTGAAATTGACCTAATTTGACGGCTTGAACCAAAATGCCTTGATTGTAATATTATGTATATATTATCATATATATATATATATATATATATATAGCTATATGAGTCTATTGTCATAAAACTCATAATTGAGATTTAGTTAAATATTTAGGAAAATTAACTAAGCCTAAATAGTCCTAACCGATCCGTTCTTCATGGGCTCAACCCGATTTATTCGACTCCGACCTGCTCAACAGCTCACCCTATCCCTCTCATGCGATGCATAAAAGCTTCACTCGGATCTCCCCATTCAATGCACGATCCGTTCACCACTCTGCCCCTCCTTCAACCATTCCCATGCAAAATTGATCCTCTTTCTTCTTCCCTTGAAATCGAAAAGCCTTGATCCTCCTTCCTCCACTTCCCATCAACAACACAAGTAAGCATTTTCTTTCCTCTTCTCTTCATCTTCTATTTTCTTCTCCTTCTCACAAAATCAAACCAAAATTTCTGATTTTTCCTCAAAATTCATCTTCCTCTTCCTCTTCTCTTCTTCTATCTTCATCTCTATTTTCTCCTTCTTACAACTAAACTAAATTTCTTATTTTTTCCTTCACCTTCTATTCTCTCACCCTCACCAATCTGAAATTTCCTCATTTCCACCAAATTGAAAATCCATTTTTCTCTCATTTCTTAACCGAAATTTTCCCTCATTTTCTCAATCTGAAATTTTTTTTCACTAACCAGAGGAACACCATCATTAGGGTTCTTCTCTCGCATCTCCTTTTATCACCCTGGTTCCATTTTACCATAACGAGAGGAATGTCATTAGGAGTTCTTCTCCCGATTTTGCATCTCCTTTTCGACCTTTCCTTTGTCTCAACTGAGAGGAACACCATCATTAGTGGTTCTTCTCTTGGTTTCGACTTCATCTCCATCTCCTGTGATCACATAAAAAAAATAAGTGTGAACATGTGTGATGTGATTATCTATATGCATTTTGTCTATTTGGTTTGAAGCCCCTCAGCTCATTAGGGAACAACTGATATGAAAAATTACGTGTATTAAACACCGCTATGCTCATTAGGGCATACCGAGTAAGCCAACATATGTTAGACGTCGCTCTCCCTAGCCGAAATGTTGTCAAAATTTTGTCAAATCTTCTGACTTAAAAAAATGGGAGAATAAAATGAACTGGCTTAAGAGCACTATACAAAAACCTAAAGCTAAATTTAAATTAAAAGTGTCAAACAAGAAAAAGAGGGGAGGGAAAAGAACATAAAACAAATATAAAAATAAATCAATGAAAAAAAAAAGGTGAAAAACACTTACAAGATTTATTTAAACAGGAGTTGAAAGCCCACTAAAAAAAATTAACCCTTCTCTTTCAAACATTCCAACTCAAATAAATGGAATGAAATGTAAGACCCCTCTTGATCTTATTTATAGAAATTGGAGAGTAATGAAGACCCACTATCAAAAAGAAATTAAGTAAGTGATGTTATAATTTCTCAAGAAAAGGGAGGAAGAACTAAACAAATCTTAACTGAGATAGAAGGAGTTAAATGTTAAATTTATAAAGAAATTATACAAAACTTGAAGTCTTGTTCCTTAAATATGAAACTTAATGTGGAGTTAGGAATCTTAGAGTTGATGCTTATTTATGTGAATAGAGCCTTTTATTGAATACTCAAAGTATTAAATTCACAAGCAAGTGATCCTAAGATCAATTGAACAATTGAAAATTAGATGATGTCTAAAGAAATAGGAATCTTGATTGAACATCATATCAAAGCATAAAGAGCCTCTTAGAATTAAGATACACTCTTCTAACATATTAAAATAAATTGAGGAAAATTAAAGAATTCATCAGAGACTTTCCATGAGATTATATGATTGTTGATAAGCATAAGCGATGAATCCTTAGAAAATTTTTAAGTGTATTCATCACCTTATCAAATACTCGAATTAGATCAAGAAGAAATTCAGTATAGTTGGCGATGAATTTGAGAATTGTGAAAATCTATTGAATATTCAATGACTAATCAGCTTAGAATAAAAGAAAGCAATTAAATATTAATCCAAGGGATCTAAAAAATATTAGATCAAATTACAAATGCCTTCCACACCATCGAATTTGTAACACATCGTGCAAGCAAACATAATGCGTTAATTAGGGCATTCTTAATTACAGCCACATGAGCCCCAACACTACGCTAAATGCTTAAATTTAGTGTCTGAGGATGATACGCGGCTTGCTTCCCGGTTTGGTCCTAGGACCAAGTCCAGGTTAACAAAACCTAAAAAATTCAATTATTATAAGAATTTTAACTTTTTTAAAATATTTGAGTTAATTTTGTCATATGAGTAGATCTAATTCTCTATTATTAAACTAATAGAGTCGACAAGATCCGAAATACTACAAACCGATGATGATGTATTGAATGATGATTTCAACCGGAGGGGAAACTTCTTTCAAAATGTAATTCTAATTTCAAATTAAATTAACTCAAATTAAGTAGAAATCTAAAATCTACTTAAATAAAATTCAATCATTAAAAGCTTAAAGCACAACTCAATCTATCCACCTTACAATTGAGGTGATGAATTAAGAAAACTCTAGCTCACTAAGAAGCCAATATCAAATTAAGTGTTCTACTATGCTCACTCTCAATCAATCTCATGCCAGTAAGGACGTGGTCCTTGTCCTCTAACTACGTGGCTTGGCCGGTAGGCTCCACAAATGATGTAGTTAAGATTAGAGTCCTCTGATCGGGTGATTTGGCCAGTAAGGCTCCATTATATTATATCACGATCAGCCCATATGCTCCCCAATGGCTCGCCCTTGAGTTTTGAATCATAGGGGAACACTTGATAAGGCAAAAGTTCTCACAAAGGTAGACTTAAGCTTATCTCCTTAGACAAACACCACCCCAGGTCTACAAAGATTTCTTGGACGACATAACCCATGTATTGCTAATAAGGATCCTTCGGTCAGGTTGGGTCGACTACCTCATCTGACTAAGTAGACTAGGGACCACGATAGCCCGGGATGATGGAACCATGAGATCTAGATCTGGCACATCATCTTTCCCCAAATCATCCGCTTTAAGCTAAAATGGTGAATTTCAAAAATTCTAAACCCTAAATTCTAAATTTTAAACTCCACATGCTGCTACTATACGCTATGTATTTAGTGACCTAACGACTAACCTTAATCAAATTTATTCTCTGATTAAGAGGAGTATAGCTTACTTCTATAAGAAAACTTGGAACCGGATCTAATGTCCTCACCAAATGAGGATGAAATCTCTGAGTAGTGTCTTATCTATTATTTCATCTGCCTTCTAAAAATTACACTGACACGCTTAATTCATATTCTTTTCAATTATCGAGAGGTGGGTGGCAAATTTTTACAGCCAATAGATATGTAGTTAAGTTACTACAGCTGAAACAGAGTTGTCCAATCAGAGAGGAGAGAAGAGAGTGAAGACTTCTCAAGCTTGAACGTTGAGCTACAAGATGAAGCTTGGGAGGAGCTTTGAAACGAGCTTGAAAGAGTATAAACAGAGGAATAATGTAAAATCGAAAGTCTCTATAGGGAGTGGTTGTGTTGTTCAACATTGATTTTTCGGCTTGAAGCTTGAGTTCACCAAGGTATTGGAGAGTAGGAGGAGATAGTGAAGAGGATCGCTAATGACGAGTTGCCTCGGTGAACACAGGCCGAGCTAATTAGAGACATTGGTGGGAGTAGGGATTGAGAAGGTCTTTTGATGAAAAAGAAGAATAGAAGAATGGAGTGCTCTGGTTGAAAAGAGAAGGATGAGAGGCAGATAAGGTTTGCCGCTGGTAGTTGTAATAAATTGGAGAGGAATGAGAGAGCCTACTATCTATTGGAAGAGATGGAGGAGCAATGCCTACAACAAAAGCACAAATTGGAGTTCTGGGTTAACAGTGAGAGGAAGAGGAAGGTTTGGTGAGAGTGATTGTCAAAAAGAACCTGCCAGATAGTAGAGTTTCCTTTCGATTACGCTCTCATTTGTTGAAATGGAAGGGCGGAGTCAGGGGATGCGAAGGAGGAAGATTGTTGTGAAGGAGGA